>CM029017.1:165625523-166356515 GCA_016801055.1 Panax notoginseng | reverse complement strand
AAAAAAATTAATTTTATTCATTAATAAAGTTGGGGTCTTACATATATACTCCATGAAATTAGTGGAATATCCTTGATATTTGCGTTTCATCCAGTATCTTTTCATGGAAATATTCTTCTGAGCATTGTTGAGTTTTAATCTACAAAGAAGTATCATGTTGATAATTTGGACGTTATTAGCTCCTGGATAAATTAATTCTTGAACTTGTTTTATTGAATTTTTATATCATTGTCATCATCCTCATGTTTATATTATGTTGAAAGTCTTCTGTGGCCAGTAGTGGATAGATGGACTTGGTATGATTATGACCAGGGATTATTCGTGTAATCATGATCGCAATGTTACAAATGATGTGGAAAAAATCTTCATTGGCCCGTAGTGCATTGATGGACAGTTGTTGGCACGATCATGACCATTGATGAATACACGAATATCCTTGGCCCGTAGTGCATGGATAATTTGTGGTCGTGATGCTAATGAATATCATTGGCCGTAGTGCAGGGATGATGTGGATTATTTATTAAGTTGAGTTTCAGCGATAAAAGTGATGAAAAACCTTTTTAAATCATAAAAGATAGTAGATTTTATTCTCTACTTGACTCTTTTAATGGATTGCTTGTTCCGCTGTAGTTAAACTTGATGTCTATTGTATTTTATCAGTTTAACAATGTTGAAGGCTAATAATAATTTATTCTGCATTATCTTAGTCATAATATTTCTTACTGGGCTAGTTGAGCTCACCCTTTTGCTTTCATTGTTCTCTTCAGGAAATTAGAACGTAACAGGGACTAGTCGGGGAACGAAGTGATGGTCCAAATTGTAACATTCCATAACTTTTTTAAATGGAAATTATAAATATTATTGATTTATATAAATATTTATTGGACGTGTTTGTTATGGGATAAATAATTGTTCAATTTGATTGATTTGATTTAGTTAATTATTTATTTGTTAAATAATTAATGTGTTGTGTTATGTGGATTGAGTTATGTGATAAAGTGAACTATTTAATAAATTATTAAATAAGGTGTGAAAAATAAACTATGTTATAAAGAGTTATTAAAATAAATTAAAGTAATTTTAATTTGGTTTTTGCCAAACAAGGCTTACGTATATTAATCATTTAATTTTAAATGATTTGCCAAACAAAGCCTACGGCTTTTGGGATTTATTTTGGATTTTAAATAAAATAAACTAAATAAATAAAATATATAATTATAAGTTATACGTTATATGTTTGATAACTGATAGTAATTATTAGGTTTCCAATGACCAGAAGCGTTTCTTTGACGTTGGCTTATTTTAGAGTACGCACAGATGATCAGTTGGATTTTAGTTTACGCATTTGTCTAAACATAAGTCTAAGTAAGAAAAGAGAGAGTCTGAAAGAGAGAAGTAAGAGAAAGACAAGTTTTGAATTCTTCAAGCTTGTATCAGTGAATTACAAGGGGGGTAGCAGTGGAGGAACATAGGCCATTGTTGGACCTACAACATCAAACAAACCCACAGCCAAAACATTCAACATGACTGTGCAGGATGTTGTGCAATCAAAAGATGTGGTATCAGGTATTATCCCAATCAATGATATTAATGCTTATGCATTATTTGATTTTGGTGCTACTTGCTCGTTTATATCTGATGAATTTGCTAAGAGGTTAGAATTACCTAGAGAAGAACTAAATTTCCCTTTGAACATATAAATTGCGAATAGGGAAGTGATTCCTGTTAGGTTTGTATACAAGAAATGTAGGGTGAACATTAAAGGGAATATCCTGATGGTAGATTTAATCCCAATTAGACTTGGATAATTTGATGTTATTTTGTGAATGGATTGGCTGTTCAAATATGGAGCAGTAATTGATTGCCACAAGAAGTGTGTAAACCTTATGACTCTGTTAAAGGTAGTATTCTATGGTAGAAAGTTGCCTAGACAAATGAAATGTCTGACGATTATACAGGCCAAGAAGTTGTTAAGTAAAGTCTGTGTGGGTTATTTGGCTTACATAGTCGATACTCAGCAGAAGGGTGTGAAACTGGAAGAAATACCAGTGGTTAGGGAATTCGTAGATGTGTTTTCGGATGATTTGCCCTCTTCCGTCTGACAGAGATATTGAGTTCATAATCGACCTAGCGCCAGGAACCACACCAATATCGAAGGCCCCGTACAGAATGGCTGCAGTAGAAATGAAGGAATTAATGGTGCAACTGCAGGAACTGCTGGACAAGAAATATATTCAACCAAGTGTATCACCGTGGGGAGTGCCAGTATTATTCGTGAAGAAGAAGGATGGATTAATGAATCTTTGCATTGATTATAGGGAGTTAAACAAGGTCACTACTAAGAATAGGTATCCGTTGCCTAGAATAGATAACTTGTTTGATCAGTTGAAAGGTGCTAAATACTTCTCGAAAATAGATTTGAGAAGTGGGTATCACCAATTGAAGGTAAGGAAGGAGGATATACCTATAACGGCATTTAGAACTCGATATGGACATTACGAGTTTCTGGTGACGTCTTTTGGTTTAACAAATGCCCCTGCTGTGTTCATGGATTTGATGAACAGGGTGTTTAAACCATTCTTAGACAAGTTCATAGTGGTATTTATCAATGAAATTTTGGTGTATTCCAAAACTCAAGAAGAACACGTGGAACATTTACGTTTGACATTGGAGACACTAAGAAAGGAAAAGTTGTGCGCGAAATTCTCTAAATGCGAATTTTGGCTTGATCGGGTATAATTTTTGGGGATTTCAGTGGATCCATCGAAAGTGGAAGCAGTAATAAATTGGGAACAACCAAGGACACCTTCGGAGGTGAGGAGTTTCTTGGGACTGGCCGGTTATTATAGAAGATTCATTCAAGATTTTTCCAAGAAAGCCACTCCGTTAATAAATTTGACACGGAAAGCTGTGAAATTCGTTTAGACGAAAAAATATGAGGAGAGCTTCCAAGATTTGAAGAAAAAGCTAAGTGTGGCACCTATGTTAACCCTGCCGGATAATACATGAAATTTTGTAATGTATAGTGATGCCTCACACAGAAGGATCTGAACATGCGTCGGAGAAGGTGGATGAAATTGATAAAAGATTATGATTGTGAAATCTTTTATCATCCAGGCAAAGCGAATGTGGTTGCAGATGCTTTAAGCAGGAAAGGTCGGGAGAAGTTGATGCTGATAACAACTCAGGAGGAGCTCATTTCAGCAATGACAAAGCTAGAGCTGGAAATCAAATTTCCACAGGAATCTGACGAACGCCTATTCCAGTTAGAAGCCGGTCCAACTTTATTAGACAAGGTGAAGAACGCTCAGTTACAAGATGAAGAATGTGGGAAGATAAAAGAGATTATGGTTAACGGTAGCGATATGAAATACAAGATCGATACCGAAGGATTACTACGGTACGAGGGAAGAATTTGGGTCCCAGCAACACCAGAGCTGAAAGACGAAATCTTGACCGAAGCTCATAGCTCAAGATATTCAATTCATCCAGGAAGTACGAAGATGTATCAAGATTTACGCTGACATTTTTGGTGGCCAAATATGCAAAGGGATGTTGCAGAATGCGTGGCAAAATGTATGACATGTCAAAGAGTAAAAGTCGAACGTCAAAGACCCAGCGGATTACTTCAACCGTTAGAAATACCGGAATGGAAGTGGGAGCACATCACGATAGATTTTGTGGTGAGTCTTCTAACTACTCAGAGAGGATGCGATGCAATTTGGGTGATAGTGGATAGACTGACGAATTCAGAGCACTTTTTACCAATAAAGACTAGGTTCAATCTTGAGCAGTTAGTAAGATTGTACATCAAAGAGATCGTTTCGAGACATGGAGTACCAGTGTCAATTGTGTCCTATAAAGACCCGCGATTCACTTCAAATTTCTGGAAGAAACTACAAGAAAGCATGGGAACTCAGTTGCGAATGAGTATGACTTATCATCCACAAACAGATGGCCAAAGCGAACGAACGATCCAGACATTGGAAGATATGCTGAGAGCATGCATCATGGATTTCAAAAGAAGCTGGGAAGAACAATTACCGTTGGTGGAATTCACCTACAATAATAGTTATCATGCGAGCAACGGCATGCCGCCTTACGAAGCGTTATACGGCAGAAAGTGTAGAACTCCACTGTGTTGGGATGAAGTCGGTGAACGTCAACTGCTAGGACCAGAACTAGTACAATAAACTACTGAGGTTATCAAACTCATCAGGACAAGATTGGTAGCAGCTCAAGACCGACAGAAGAAGTATGCTGATCAACACAGACAAGATCGTGCATTCGACGTAGGAACTTTCGTATTCCTCAAAGTTTTTCCTTGGAAGGGGAAAATTCGTTTCGGTAAGAAAGGAAAGCTCAGCCCGAGGTTTATTGGACCCTTCGAACTGCTGCGAAGAGTTGGAGAGGTAGCTTACGAGGTAGCTCTACCTTCAGAGTTGGAAAACATTCACAATATTTTTTATATTTCGGTGTTACGACCATATAAACCCGATTACAAACACGTGATCGAGTACGAACCGTTGCAGTTCGAGAAAGATTTGTCTTATGAGGAGATTCCTATCTAGATAGTCAACAGGAAATAACAAGTGCTCAGGAATAAAGTATTACCTTCTGTGAATGTGATATGGAGGAACCACAATGCTGAAGAAGCTACGTGGGAACTCGAAGAGAAAATGATGAAAAAGTACCATGAGTTATTTGTTTAATCTGTGTCTTCGATTCTGGGGATAGAATTTTGTAAGTAGGGAAGACTGTAACGAATGTGTTGTTTGAGTTGTGATTTTGGGGACATAATCCTTATAAGAGGGGAATGATGTAACATTCTAGAAATTTTTTAAATGTAAATTATAAATATAATTGATTTATATAAATATTTATTGGATGTGTTTGTTATAGGATAAATAATTTTTCAATTTGATTGATTTGATTTAGTTAATTATTTATTTGTTAAATAATTAATGTGTTGTGTTATGTGGATTGAGTTATGTGATTAAGTGAATTATTTAATAAATTATTTTTAAATAAAGTGTGACAAATAACTATGTTATAAAGAGTTATTAAAA
Source organism: Panax notoginseng (assembly GCA_016801055.1). NCBI lineage: Eukaryota > Viridiplantae > Streptophyta > Magnoliopsida > Apiales > Araliaceae > Panax > Panax notoginseng. The sequence continues at coordinate 166,351,446 of CM029017.1, read as the reverse complement.
TAAATTAAAGTAATTTTAATTTGGTTTTTGCCAAACAAGGCTTACGTATATTAATCCTTTAATTTTAAATGATTTGCCAAACAAAGCCTATGGCTTTTAGGATTTCTTTTGGATTTTAAATAAAATAAACTAAATAAATAAAATATATAATTATAAGTTATGCGTTATATGTTTGATAACTGATAGTAATTATTAGGTTTATAATGACCAGAAGCGTTTCTTTGAGGTTGGCTTATTTTAGAGTACGCATAGATGATCAGTTGGATTTTAGTTTACGCATTTATCTAAACCTAAGCCTAAGTAAGAAAAGAGAGAAGTAAGAGAAAGACAAGTCTTTGAATTCTTCAAGCTTTTATCAGTGAATTACAAGTGTCGTCTAAACAAATTAAAGGTATGTTCTATAAACCTTATCATATATGTTTTACATTATATAGTCTTTACGAAATTTTATGTCTCTATTTTCTTAAAAATCACTGTGTATAAAGACTTCTACTAAAATCTCTGAAAAAAAAAACCATGTTTGTATAATTGGGTAAAGAGTTATGATAATATGTGTAATTGTAATTGTTATCACAATCATGTATATAAATATATATATATATATATATATATATATATATATATATATATATGACTGTATGCTAATTATATGATAAAGGAAGGAAATTGGTTTGTACAGTAAAAATTCATGCATGAACGTATGTTTTGTAGAAATATCAAAATTAGTGTATGCTAATTGAGAAATTGAACTATATATGTTAAATTGGTTTATATGTGGGTATGTTGGTGTTTAAAAGGAATCAAATTGGATTTTTACAGACTTACAATGTTCACTGCGATTATCAACTGTCAATAATGGAGTTTGAGTTTTAAAATATGGTTTCATGGATTAAGTTTTCTAAAATCGTTGTTTAATGGTTGGTCGTTGGTATATGGATGATTTTTTACATTTATGTGTAATTTACGTGAAGTCGTACATGTTAATTGTTGTTAAAAATTAAGACAGTAGCTTTGCTCTGTTCTTGGTTTGGTTTATGTGAGTTTCGGCGCCCCAACGTAAAAATTTGCGCCTTAGTGCCAAAATCAGTGCCCCATCCAGACTTCGCGCCACACCGCCGAAGTCAGCGCCAGAGCGCCGAACTTCGCGCCGAGTCCTTATACATTTCTCGCGCCGAAGCGCCGCAGCGCGACCTACAATTCAAACTGTGGCGCCCTGGCGCCACTTAGCAGAATGCTCAGAAATGATTTTTGTGTTGCACAGAAGTCTGAAATTTTTAGTTGTAATGCTATATGACCAAATAATTCTGTTATTTTAGTATTGTAATGTGTTGAACGAACACGGTGTTAATACCTAACGAGTTTATTATCGTTTAGGAATATAAATTGATTACATGGTTAGACATTTAAACCATATGTGATGTAGTGTTTATAATGACTGATAATGTTATGTTAACATATGTATATAGGATATTGTGATTTGGATATTAACGGTTTAATCTATGCACAAGGCAAGTTCTTTAACTCTACTTTGTTAATAGTTGAGCAAGCTTTTCTAATTCTAAATCGTCGTTATGCTAATTTCACAATTCTATACATTATTGAGTAAAGTATTTTCATTAATCAACTTGATTGTATCTAGTTATTCATGATGATACAAGCTTCCCATCTCCACACTTTCGTCGAGATAGTTATTATGATTATGCAAGTTTTTCCTAACTCTTAACTTGTTATATTAGCATGCAAGTACCTTTATTCTGTTGAATCAGTTTATCGTTCAAATTATTGTTTGTTATGCAAGCTTGATATTAAATTCTAAGATGTAACCTTAGCTTAATGTTGTTCAAAGCAAGGTATGATAGATTATTCAATTGTCATGCTATTAGATTATTCCTAAAGCATGAACTTAAAACGAAATGTTTATTCAGTTATGATCATTCAATAACATAGTGTTATTATCTTTTATTCAACTAATCCTTAGTTGATGTCGGTTGAACTCCAAATTACCTTGAAGTGTATACAAACCAAACGGACTTTGGTGCGGACTTGTGCTCTAAATACTGAGATGAACAACCCTATTTTTGGGGGTTGCACTTAGTTTTATACTTTATGCTGAAATGTTTGTATACAATACATGTATGAAGGATTGATCCCCCTAAGTACCTTTGAGTCCTTGCAGTCGTATGACTATTATAGTTAAAGTTGAAAGATTACTTATAACTATGGACAGGGTTCGTGGTCATTAGACCCTCAGTGAAGGTTATGATTTGTGGAATGTTAATAGAACATATTGTTTAGTTCTATTAAGCCTAGTATCTGGCAAATGATGTAAAGGTTAAAGCTTTATTTATTGTTATTCCAAGTGAGCCTTGTTTGCTCACTCTTGCCTGTAAAATTTCTTACAGCTAAAGCTGAAAAGGGTGACGTACCTAGCACCAGTAAGGGAAAGGGAAAGATGAATAAGTACTGAAGACTTGAAATAGTTTCGATAGTTTTATTATCAGACTTTGGTTTAAAGATTGTAATGAAGTTTATTTTAATTTTTGCGCATGTATGATTTTTGTAAAGGTTAGATTACCTGGGAGATTTTATTTAATGTAATCCTGTATGTGTAGGTTTATTATGATTGGGTAGTTATAAATGAATATTTTGATTGTGTGAACACCAAATCTTGAGGAAATGAAGTACCAGGATTTGGCGGTGTCACACAGATGATAGCATTAGTTGTCCTCACTATTCTATGAATTAGTGTGATAATAATTGTAACGAGGACTTATTCTGAGAGTGGATATTGTCTAGAAGATAATATTTGTATTAAAACTCACAGATCTTGTTGTAGAGTTAAGATTGTATTTGAATTTTGTATCATATATTTGGCAACTCAAGATGGGTGATGTATACCTATTTTGGGGTCGTCACAGTTGGTATCAAAGCTTAGGGATATGATCCTTGACTAAGATGTGAGACAAGAACTAGGAGGGGAGAGACGGAGAATTCTTTCGCTAGTATGACCTACTTAAGTTTATTTGATATTTAATTGGTCGGTCAGAGTATAGGGATAATATGTGATATGTTAAGTAACCCTTATTTTGTGGCAGTATTTGAAAATGACATTCGAGAATGTTGAGAATATCAATGGAGCACAACAGACCGTTGAGTCTCCACAGATCAATAATCAGAATAATGTGCATCAGGAAGGCAACAATCCTAATGCAAACAACAACACTGACCAAATGATGAACGATGGAATGTTCAGAGGCTTTATCCAATTCATGCAACATTGGCGAGAGTGGTTCCTATCCAAAATGCAGGTGGAAACACTGCGAACTCTCGAACGGTCACCGCCAAACAGTTCAAGGAGCTGGGACTACCGGAGTTTTTTGGAGAGCCAAAACCACTTAAGGCGTAGACGTGGATTAAGCAGATTAACAAGATATTTGATATCTTGGGATGCTCCGAGGAGAAAAAGGTTCCCTTTGCCACCTTCATGTTGCGGGCAGAGGCAGATTACTGGTGGAAATCTGTAAAGCGTACTTAACCTGCCGCACTTAAGATGTCTTGGGAGAAGTTCCAAGAACTGTTCAACGATAAGTACTTTCTCGAAAGTATTCGTCACATGAAAGAGGTAGAGTTCATCAAGCTGGAGCAAAACAATATGACCGTGTCGCAGTACGAAGCCAAGTTTGCCGAGTTGTCCCGATTTGCGTCCCATTTGGTTGATAATGAGGAGAGAATGACGCGAATGTTTCTAAGAGGTTTGAAACCCGAGATACGTCAATATCTTATCTCTCATAAACTGTGTTTGTATTCAGATGCTGTTAATAGGACTCAGTTATTGGAGCGCGATAATAAGTCAACCCAACCAAAAGAGAGCTGCCGGCAAAATGATAATACCAGTGATAACAGTCATCAAAGCAGTGATAACAAGTGTGGAGGGAATCAACATGCCAGAAATGGTGACCACTTCAGTGGTAATCATAGTCAAAACAATAAGAATGGACATTTCAAGAATAGGAGATTCAACAATGATGGAAAGACGTCAGCATCAACACCTGTCGTTAAGGAAGGAAAACGACCACCTATCATATGCTTCAAATGTGGAGGGGAGGGACACATCAGTCTAAACTGCGCGATGCCATCCAAAGCATGCTATAACTGTGGAAGAGAAGGTCACCTAGCCTAATTTTGTCGTGCACCAAAGTCAAGTCCAGCTGGGATGGAGGCATCAAAGGTCGTCCCAGACAAGACAAAATCGGTAGTTCAAGGGAGAGCGTTTGTCATGACCTCCCAGAAAGCAAGGAACCTGAACGAGGTCATCACAGGTAAGCTTATCATAAACTCTAGCGAAGTATATACCTTATTTAATACCGGTTCTACCCATTCTTTTATTTCTCCTACTTGTGTTCAACGTTTAAATTTAACTTCGAAGAAATTGGACTTTGACTTATCTGTTGAAACTCTATTGGGAGAAACATTCATTACATCCACGGTTTATAAGTCTTGTTTGATTCAAATCGGTAACCGCACGTTACCTGTCGATCTTATTTCTTTGAAAATACTTGCATTTGATGTGATTCTAGGGATTGATTGGTTAACTACTCATCATGTAAAAATTGATTATTTTCATAAGGTTGTTAGCTTTTATATTCCTAACCAACCTATTATGCGAATTTAAGCAACCAAACCATTAAAATACAGCACTGTCATCTCAAGCCATAAAGCTATTCGTTTATTAAAAAATATATGTCAAGCTTTCTTAGCTTATTTCACGGATCTAAACAAAAATACGTCAGTTTTGAATGATATTTCTATTGTTAATGAATTTCCTGACATATTCCCTGAAGAACTTCCTGGCCTACCCCCAGAGCATGAAATTGAATTTTGTATCGACCTTGAACCCGGTACAAAACCCATTTTCAAAGCCCCATATCAAATGGTTCCTATTGAAATTCAGGAGTTAAAGACCCAACTGCAGGAATTGTTAGACATTGGCTTTATTCGTCCTACTACTTCTCCTTGAGGTGCTCCTGTTCTATTCGTGAAAAAGAAAGACGGGAGTATGCGACTTTGTATTGATTATCGAGAGTTAAATCATGTCACCATCAAAAATAGGTACCCATTGCCACGTATTGATGACCTATTTGACCAGTTACAAGGAGCCAAATTCTTTTCAAAGATTGATCTTCATTCCGGATATCACCAATTAAAGATTAGAACCGATGACATTCCAAAGACGGCTTTCAAAACTCGGTAGAGGCATTATGAATTCCTAGTCATGTCTTTTGGATTGACTAATACTCCTGCTGCTTTCGTGGATATGATAAACCGAGTATTCAAGGAATATTTTGGATCACTTTGTGGTCGTCTTTATTGATGACATCCTTATTTATTCTAAAAGTCGTGAAGATCATGAGCAACACTTGAGACTGATACTCTAAAAGCTTCGTGAATATAAGCTTTATGCCAAGTTGAAGAAATGCGAGCTCTGGCTTGAGGAAGTAGCATTCCTTGGGCACGTAGTATCAAGTCATGGAATATCTGTTGACCCAGCAAAGATTGAAGCTATTTAAAGATGGGAGCAAACCTAAATCAGTGACCAAAGTACGTAGCTTTCTCGGCTTAGCTAGTTATTATTGGAGATTCGTAGAAGGGTTTTCTCGAATCGCTACTCCATTAACTCAGCTAACTCGAAAAGATACAAAGTTCGATTGGAGCGAAGAATGTGAGAAGAGTTTTCAAGAACTCAAGAGGAGACTCATTTCAGCACCTATTCTGACAATACCATCTGGCTCGGAGGGATTTGTCATCTACAATGATGCTTCGGGCAAAGGGTTAGGATGTGTTCTCATGAAATATGAGAAAGTCATAGCCTATGCCTCACGATAACTCAAAGAATATGAGAAGAATTATCCTACTCATGATCTAGAGTTGGCAGCTATTGTCGTCACGCTTAAAATTTGGAGGCATTACTTGTATGGGGAGAAAGTGGAGATCTTTAAGGATCATAAAAGCCTCAAATATTTCTTCACTCAAAAGGAACTCAACATGGGGCAACGACGTTTGCTAGAACTGTTGAAAGATTATGATCATACCATCCAATACCATCTTGAAAAAACGAACGTGGTAGTTGAAGCATTGAGTAGAAGATCATATGCGGGTAGGAGTGCGATATTGTCAACGCAAAGGCCCATTTTGTGTGACTTGCAAAGGATGGAGATAGAGTTAAAAACTCCAGGGACCCATGTGATGCTGGGAAACATACGAGTAGAACCGATTTTAATTGATAAAGTTAAAGCTGCTCAAGCTACAGACATGGACCTGGTGTGTATGAGGAAGAAAGTGCAAGAAGGTGCTATGCCGGAAGCATGAATCGATGAAGAAAGAATACTTCGAGTTAACTCCAGACTTTGTGTTCCTAATGACCCTAATTTAAAGTATAAAATCATGATGGAGGCGCACAACACACCGTTTGCAATCCATCGTGGGAGTACTAAAATGTATCGTGATCTTTGTCATACATTTTGGTGGAGCAATATGAAAAAAGAGATAGCGCTATTTATCTCAAGGTGTCTAACTTGTCAACGAGTCAAGGCGGAGCATCAAGTACCAAAAGGTCCATTGCAACCACTTGAAATTCCAGAATGGAAATGGGAGCATATTACCATGGATTTTGTTACTGGTCTTCCCAAGATTTCTCAAGGCATAGATGCAATTTGGGTCATTGTTTATAGATTGACCAAGTCTGCTCATTTCTTACCAATAGGAGAAACTTATACACTTGACCATCTTGCTCGTATGTACATTAACGAGATTGTAAGACTGCATGGTATGCCAGTATCCATAGTTTCTGATCAAGACCCAAGATTCACTTCACGATTTTGGGTTACTTTGCAAAAATCTATGGGAACGAATTTATAATTTAGTTCGGCATATCATCCTCAGACAGACGTAAAATCAGAAAGGACTATTCAAACTCTTGAAGATTTATTAAGACTCTGTATCCTTGACTTCAAGAGAAGTTGGGACAAGTTCTTACCATTGGTGGAGTTTTCCTATAACAACAGTTATCAAGCAAATATTGGCATGGCTCCATTTGAGGCGTTATATGGAAGAAAGTGTCGTTCTCCAGTATGCTGAGATGAGGTGGGTGAAGCAACGTTATTGGGACCGGAGTTGATATGTATGACTATGGAAAAGATTCAAACGATCTGACAACGTATAAAAACCTCACAAGATCGACAAAAGAGTTATGTTGATCTTCATCGAAAGGATGTGGAATTCGATATTAGAGATCATGTGTTGTTATGTGTTGCTCCATGGAAAGGAGTTACAAGATTTAAAAAGAGAGAAAAGCTCAATTCTCGATTCATCGGCCCATTTTTAATCCTCGATCGAGTAGGAACTGTGGCCTATAGACTCGCTTTACCGCCAAGTATGTCTCGAGTTCATAACGTTTTTCACATATCCATGTTACGTAAATATGTGGAAGACCCTAACCACATTATTGAGTTAGAACCAGATGAAATAGCAGAAGATTTGACGTATGAAGAAGTTCCTGTTCGAATCTTAGATAAGAAGGAACATATTCTACGCTCCAAGGTTATACCTCAAGTCAAAGTTTTATGGAGAAACCACGATGTTGAGGAAATGACCTGGGAGTTAGAATATGAAATGAAATTAAGATATCCTTACCTCTTCGACATACCAGGTATGTATCCTAATTTTGAGGGCAAAATTTCATCAGAATGGGAGGTTGTAAGACCCCAACTTTTTTTAATAAAGATAATTTTTCTATAAATATCATTTTTGAATATTATGGAATGAATTTGATATAATATTACAGTTGTGGGTAATATTTATTAATTTTACAAAGTACGCAAGTTGTTATATAATATTCGATTGGTCGATGAACATTCGTTTTAACAGGAAATATTCGTACAACGGCACAATCATTGGTGGACCTCACAATAGAATTATTGTCGGATTAAGAAAATGACAAAAATATTTTATAAAAATAACGGCGGAAGTTTTACCATTAACTGTTGAAACACCCGGTGTTAAAAGTACAGTAATACGCGTAGTTGCATAGTAGCACACGGTATTGATTATTGATGCTTACGTGAGAAGTCACTCAGTTTTGTTCAATTATTGCTACAGTAATTGCTGGATAGTATCTCACGTTATTTGATTCAATTATTGTCGATATTTTATATATTATTAAATCAATAATTGAGACGACAAAGTTTTTAATATTATTATTTGCAATATTAATGATGTCTAGAAGTTCTGCCAAGGAGAGGTTTGGTCACCTAATTACGCGCCAATAGGGTGAAATGACCTAGTCGATTAATATTGTGAATTATAATGAAGGTGATAAATGTTGTTAAAATTATTAAGGTGATTTTTATGAAGTTATGCTTATTTTATGGACCCCCAATTTATCCATTTTTTTCAAAATAATCGGTAAAAAAATTTTAGTGGACCCACATGTGGCCCCCACATGTGGGCCCACATGTGACTTTGGAAACTAAATTGGAAATGGAGGGATGTTAGCGTACGGGAAAAAGAGGGTATATATATTATATATATTATGGTTTGAAAGATTGCAGGGAAGGAGTACAATTATTATTATTATTATTATTATTATTATTATTATTATTATTATTATTATTATTATTATTATTATTATTATTATTATTATTATTATATATATATATATATATATATATATATATAATATTTTATATTTTATTTAAAAGATTTTATTTTATTAGAATATTTTATTAAATCAATATGGACCGTCCGATTAAAAGTAAATCAATCTGGACCGTTCATGAATTAGTTACTATTCAGTCCATTCTCCTATAAATAGAAGCTCATTCCTTCATTATTTGTTACGAATTCACTGAAACTCTAGAGAGAGAAACTACAGAGAAAGACGAATAGTATTCTGTTACTTCACTACTCCTATATTCAGTACTGTTCTTTTTAAGGTAAGGGGTGTTATTTCTTTCTTATTCATGAAGAGAACTTCTATTATTCTATTCTTTATTATTCTGTTGGAATAACCTGTATACGCAGGCTACCCTATACTTGGTGAAATTATTCTGTTATTCCATTCTTTATCATTATGTTGGAATAACCTGTCTATGCGAAGTACCTCATACATGGTGAAATTCTTCTGTTATTCCATTCTTTATCATTATGTTTGGAATAACCTGTCTATGCGAAGTACTGCATACATGGTGAAATTCTTCTGTTATTCCATTTTTTATTATTTTGTTGGAACATTCTATCTGTGCGTTACGCATGACCTGGTTTCGTTATTTATTATTCTGTTAGAACATCATGTCTGTGCGTTTACGCATGACCTGGTTCCGTTGTTTATTATTCTGTTGGAATATCCTATCTGTGCGTTTACGCATGACCTGGTTCCGTTGTATATTATTCTGTTGGAATATCATGTCTGTGCGTTTACGCATGACCGGGTTCCATTATTTATTATTCTGTTGGAATAATCTGTCTGTGCGGTCTATCGCATGCCTGGTGATTTTTTTTGTTATTCCATTCTTTATTATACTCAGTGGATTAAAGTTTTGACTTTTATACTCCATGAAATTAGTGGAATATCCTTGATATTTGTGTTTCATCCGGTATCTTTTAATGAAAATATTCTTCTGAGCATTCTTGAGTTTTACTCTACAAAGAAGTATCATGTTGACAATTTGGACGTTATTAGTTCTTGGATAAATTAATTCTTGGACTTGTTTTATTGAATTCTTATATCATTGTCATCATCCTCATATTTATATTATGTTGAAAGTCATATGTGGCCTGTAGTGCATAAATGGACTTGGTATGATTATGATCAGGGATTATTCGGTGTAATCACGACCGTAATATTATAAATGATGTGGAAAAAGTTCTCATTGGCCCGTAGTGCATTGATGAGCAGTTGTTGGCATGATCATGACCATTGATGAATACACGAATATCCTTGGCCCGTAGTGCATGGATATTTTGTGGTCGTGATACTAATGAGTATCCTTGGCCATAGTGCAGGGATGATGTGGATTATTTATTAAGCTGAGTTTTAGCAATAAAAGTGATGAAAAACCTTTTTAAATCATAAAAGATAGTAGATTTTATTCTCTACTTGACTCTTTTAATGGATTGCGTGTTCCGCTGCAGTTAAACTTGATGTCTATTATATTTTATCAGTTTAACATTGTTGAAGGCTAATGATAATTTATTCTGCATTATCTTAGTCATAATATTTCTTACTGGGCTAGTTCAGCTCACCCTTTTGCTTTCATTGTTCTCTTCAGGAAATGAGAACGTAGCAGGGACTAGTCGGGGAACGGAGTGATGGTCCAGATGATAGCATTAGTAGTCCTCACTATTCTATGAATTAGTGTGATAATAATTATAATGGGGACTTATTCTAATAGTAGATATTGTCTAGAAGACAATATTTATATTAAAACTCACAGCTCTTGTTGTATAGTTAAGATTATTTTTGAATTTTGTACCATGTATTTGGCAACTCAAGATGGGTGATGTATACCTATTTTGGGGTCGTCACACAAAGTATCAAAATACTCACAAGAATACGCTCGATAATATAGAGAGAATATTTCAGTTTCTGGTGTGATTTTCAATTCTAACCTAAGCACCCTATTTATAGGAAAATGCTTAGAACATCAAAGCAGAAAATTTAATAAAATAATAATATATTTATTAAAATTTCCTACACACACTTATTTTGCCCAAAAACATCAGCCACCAAGTGGGCCTCACCTCACCAAAATAAAAAAAAACGTTTTTGTTAAAAAAATAATTAAAACTTCAAAAATCAATTATTCAAGAACTTCAATAATTCATAATAAATAGCCCTTTTATCAGAAAAATTCAAATCGTATGTCCATTCCATAGAAAATTCAATTCTTTACAACTTTGTAGTTTTAAGTTTTAGTAAATTTCAAACAGAAATTGACCGAAATCCACATACGGACGATTTTACAAGCTATAATCAAATTTCAGTCAAGAAATGGGGTCCACAAACATGAAAAACATGTTTTAAATATTTTTAGTAACAAAAATACGCTTCCTCCTCATATATTCACATATCCCACATTCATTGTAAAAATATCACCGTTATCATATTATAATAATAAAATAATATATTTAAATAAATTATTTTATCAGAAAAAGATAAAATATTATTTTTTAACAATTGTCACATTAAAAATTTTCTCCAGCTATATCCACATAAAATGAATATTTTCCTTATCATATAAATCAATAATTAATTATTCACAAATAATATTCCAGAATCACAATATCGACTACTAGGTCGTTCCCAATAAAGAGGGGGCTTTTTAATAAGGATTTTCTCCTTACTGGCGCGCAATTAGGTGACCAAACCTCTCCTTAGACAACTTTCTAGACATTGCCAATAATGCTATCTGATAATATTATTCAAATAATATAAATTATTGATCTGATAATAAAAAATACGATGTAGTGACAATTATTGAAACAACAATAATATAAAATATCAATGTAACAATTATTGAATCAATAAAATAAAATATTAAACAATAATTACTGTAACAATTATTGAGTAGTACCTTCTTACGTAAGAATCAGCAATTGGTGCAATACCGTGTGCTACTGTATTTTTAACCACCGAGTATTTCAACAGTATTAACGGTAACAACTACGCCGTTATTTATAAACAACTTATACTTGTCGTTTTCTTCATCCAATCGTTTTCCGTTATGGGGCCCACACAAGGCTGCGCCATCGTACGAATATTTCGCTACAGTGAAAATATTCCACGACCAAACGAATATTCCCCGATAAAAATGAATATTTTATAACCACTTGCTTATTTGAAATATTTGTGCATTTTACCCATAACTAACCACATTAATCAAATCAACCCTTACTATTTCAAAATAATAAATAGAAGAAATTCAATTTCATTTATAATAAGTTGGGGTCTTACATAGTTCGTGGTCTTAAGACCCTCAAATATTAAATTCGAACTTATTTTTTATTTTTGATTCGCAAAACAAGTTCATTGTTCAGCATTTGTTGTTCATTCTCATGTTGTTATCATTACTACTCTCTATATCAGTGAGCAATTATTTGCTCACTCTTGCAATTTACACTGCAGCTAAAGTTGAAAGAGTCAATGAGCCATCTACTAGCAAAGGAAAGGGCAAGATGTCCAAGTGTTGAAGATTTATTGAATTTATTTAAATGAATTATATTATAAGACTTGTTTTATTTTATGAAGTATTCCGCAAACTGATGTAATAATTTAAGGTTAGATTACCTTGAATTATTTTTGAGATGATTTAACCTTTAATGGGAAATATTATTGTTAAGTTATTTAAATTATGTCTTTATCCTTTGATTATGGGTAGTTAGATGTAATGGTTTTGAATAGTGAACACCAAATCCCGTGGGAATGGAGTACCTGAATTTAGGGGTGTCATAGAAAATCTGGACAAAGATGGGGCAAATAAGTGTGTAATCAATGAGTCATTTACGGATGAGCAACTGTTTGGATTCAATGCAGAATTTCCATGTTATTCAGATTTTGCAAACTATTTGGTGAGCAACATCCTTCCCACTGATCTTACACGGCAACAAAAGAAGAAGTTCTACAAGTCGCCAAGTGGCATATGTGGGACAAGCCATATCTATTCAAATTGTGTTCAAATAAAATGATTCATCGATGCGTGCCATATAGTTAAGTAAAGAATATATTACACGAGTGTCATTCGTCTGCATACGGGGGACATTATGGAAGTGAGAGAACAGTGGCCAAGGTTCTTCAAGTAGGGTTCTATTGGCCTACAATATTTAAAGATGCCCACCAGTTCGTGAAAAGCTGTGACAGATGTCAAAGGGTGCGTCACATATCGAAGCAAAATGAGATGCCACTACATACTATCTTGGAAGTTAAAATTTTTGATGTATGGGGCATGGGTTTTATGGGGCCATTTCCTCCATCTTTCAATAATCAGTAAATCTTGCTTACAGTTGATTATGTATCAAAATGGGTTGAAGTCATAGCACTCCCCATAAACGATGTCAAAGTGGTTTTTAAGTTCTTGCACAAGAATATTTTTACAAGATTTGGCACGCCAAGAGCTATTATAAGTGATGAGGGTAGTCACTTCTGCAACAGATTGTTTATAGCTCTTTTTACAAAATATGGGGTCAACCATAAGGTGGCTACATCATATCACCCCTAAACAAGCGGGCAAGCTGAGGTTTGTAATAGGGAGGTGAAGAAAATCTTAGAGAAGGCAGTAAACCCGAACAGAAAGGATTGATATCTCAAATTGGACTATGCATTATGGGCTTACAGGACTGGTTACAAGACGCCAATTGGGATGTCACCATATCAGTTGGTTTATGGCAAAGCGTGTCACCTACTGGTGGAGTTACAACATCAAGCCTATTGGGCAATTCAAAAGCTCAACTTCGATCAAACAACAGTAGGTGAAAAGAGGCTACTTCAATTGAACAAACTCGATGAATTAAGACTACAAGCCTATGAGAACTCGAAGTTGTATAAAGAAACGGTCAAGAAATGGCACGACCAGAAAATCTTACAGAGAAAGTTCGAACCGGGGCAATTAGTACTATTGTTCAATTCAAGACTGCGTTTATTTCCAGGAAAGCTAAAATCGAGGTGGTCAGGTCCATTTACTATAAAAAGTATTTTCCCACATGGCGCCGTTGAGCAATATAGTAGGAATCCATTAGAGACATTTAAAGTCAATGGTAAGCGGTTGAAACATTATTGGGGTGGCGAATCCAACATGGATGTCATCGCAATCACACTTGCTGACGCGCCATGAACAGGGAGTAGTCATACTGAAAGACCTAAAATCAAGCGCTAATTGGGAGACAACCTAATTTTACTTTTATTCTCAGTATTTTTAATCATGCTAGTCAAATTGTAGTTTAACATATTCTCTAGTATAGAATAAATTCATTTCAATTCATTGAGTAGTTAGTTAAGTTATACTTTTTAGATAATCTGACCTTATATGCTTAATTTGCTCAATATTGACTTATATTCATGTTTAATGATGTTTTAGGTACTTAAAAAGCTCATGGATAAGTAAAGGATGCAAAGAATGAGAGAATTCAAGTGAAATTGCAGAAGGCATGCCCGCCGAGGCGGGCTTTATGAGAAGGAACCCCCTGCCGGGGCGGGGATCTTGATACATTAACAGGAGGTATGCCTGTTGGGACGGATAAATAGACCTGCATAAGTCTGCCAAGGTGGGGTTCCTAATTCGGTTAACAGAACATATTCCCGCTGGGGCGGGGCTCCAAGGCTTATTACCCCCTACCGGGGCGGGGGTATGGAATCTGAAGAAGCTCAGATTCGGTAGTTATAGAGAATTCAGGACATCTCCACCACTTTCTCCCACTTGCAACATAACTGAAAATTCATTTCTCCACCCTTTACCCATGAACTAACACTTAATCCCCACTTCCTCACTCCATTAAACCACTTGCCCATTACTTTAACCCATAACTCTCTACTTTACCTCCTCTCTATAAATCCATACCCACACAACACACTCTAACCACCTAAATTCACACCAGTTCAATAGTTCAAGGTTAGGGTTCTTCTTAGGCGATTTTTTGATAGCAAAAAGGGAGGGGATAATCAACCAAGTTGTAATACACATAGATTAAGTAGTTAGTTCTTACAATTTCTCAACACCTACCACCATATTTGAAGCAAAATTACTAAGTTTGGGGGTATTGCAAGTCTTGCACACCACGTGTTCGACAATTTGCTAAAGTGAAGTTTGGGAGAGATATTGGCTTGAAGCTCATCAATTCAAATGCAATGGCACCTAAACCAGCATCGAAATGATAATATAGAGAGAGTTCAAGGTCCACACCACCAACACAGACCTTTGATAGGCGAAAATTCATAAGTGTCGTCGCTGCCGACCGTTACGACTATCTTGTGACAAAGGCACTCACACCAGAGCCGGGGTTGGCACCTGAACACGTCGACGGCGAAATAATGCAACAAATCTATGAGAAAGGATGGAATAAGTTCATAGAAGAGCCCGAGCCAGTAATTGTGAATGTGGTCAAAGAATTTTATGCTAACGCAGAGGATAAGGCCCCATTCATAGCATTTGTCCGGGGCAAACAAGTTCCTTTTAGTGCCGATGCCATCAACACATAATACCAATTACGAGTTCCTAGAGAGTTCCAGTATGCTTATTTGCGGGACCATGGTCCAGACTATAAGGCTATGTTGATAGAAATTATAAAGCCGGGTACCACTTGAGTCAAGGGCCGAAAAGGGGGCACTATCTTCCATAGTAAAGATCTCAGCCGGTACGGAAAGATATGGTACGCGCTCATGTACGCCAAGCTATTTCCATGCACACACTTGACAGAGGTGACCAAGGAGAAGATACTCCTTTTGTATGCCATCGTCCAAGATTTTCTCATCGACGTGGGTGCTATCATCAATTTTTTTATTCGAAGATGCCTGCGAGGACCATTCTCTGGCGGCTTGCCACACCCATCTCTTATTTGTGGGTTGTGTAGGCAAGCAGGAGTTAGATGGTCCGATGATGAGACCACCTAGATGTCGTTTTAGACGTTAGACATGCGGACGATTGTGCGGTATTCAGTTTGGCCTGGGGGCGAGTCGCACCCTAGAGGACTTGGATTCATATTCCCACCAGCCTCAGAGGATGAGGCTGAAGCTGAGGACACCTTAGATGACGACGAGTACCAGGGGGATGAGACGATGGGAGAGCAAGGAAAGAAGGAGATACCACAACCCGATGCTACATTTATCCCTCAGTTTTAGAGCCTCCAGCGACAAGTGGATGAGTACAACAAAGATGCCCGAAGACAGATGCGGAGACTCACAGCGAGGCAGGACCATATGTTCAAGGCCATGAATATGTCCCTTGCCTCATTGAACGTGACGCTCCAGAGTTTCAACCACACCACGCAGTTCCCATACCAGTAGCCAACCCCGATGCCAAGGTTCCCACCCTCTGATTTAGATGACGAGCAACAACCACCATCACCCCAAGCTTAGGCGATTACAGGGAAGTCCTCATACATTTAATGCTTTATCTTTACAATGAGGACATTCTAAATTTCAAGTTTGGGGGAGTTAGTTTAATTTTTATGTTTACATGTTTAATTTTATTAGTTAAATTTGCATATGTTAGTTTCTTATTTAGTTTTTAGGATTATTAAATGTTTGTATTCATGTAGTGATTTAGTAGTTGTATAGTAGTATAGGATTGTAAATAGTTTTTATTAGTATTTCATGTTATGTTTACCATATATATATAAAAATTTTAGTAAGTATTGTGTTATATTGCATATGTCCAGTGGTTTGATATAGTTCATTTTATTTTGGCCAATGATGAGATTGGGATTAAATAGACAAGTATAGTGCCAACTATTAGAACTTTGATGTAATTTTCTGTTATGAATTGGATCTTTTGCCTGTTTGAAACTGGTATAATAAGGTTATCATGTTAATAACACTTATGTGGACTGATTTAGTTCAAATTGATACATAAGGGACCTGTAAAGGATAATGCTAGCACTACTACAAAACAGTAAATAGATAACGTGAAAAAAACGTTGTGGTTTCAATCATAAAAATATCGTGGTTAAGGGTGTCATCTATTTGACACCCTTACACAACGTTTTTAAAACATTGTAGTTAGACAAATTATACAACGTTTTTAAGAAAAAAAACGTTGTAGATTTATTTTTCATAAATTAGTAGATGCTTGAAAACGTTGTAGAAGGTATGATTCCACAACGTTTTCTGGCTAAAAATGTTGTAGTTTAATATATTAGACAACATTTAGGCACATTTACACAACGTTTATAATGTGTCATCTATTTAGAAGGTGTCATTTATTTATACAAATATACAACATTTTTAAAATGTTGTAGATAAAAAAAAAAGTTGTGATTCACCTATATTACCAATGCACCTGCAATATGCTAATGCCATCATATATAGCTAAAAGGTCTAAATTCTCATTTAAATTTAAAGCCAAAATGTATCAACCATTCAACATACATCCCAATAATACCATTCATTGACCGTTTCAAATTACTACATCCACAAAATATAACATCAACAGTGTAGTATTATATACAGACACAATATTGAGTGGCTTAGCAACATCATGTTGATAACTTGTAAAATAAAAAAAATACACATGAAAGGAATCCTCAAAATTAAATGCACCAGCACCTATAGTAAATATGTTCTCAAGCAGCTCAATGAAGAGTAGATGGCTCTAAAGAATAGCACATTCTAGAGCACAACCTTTAACAACGCACTCACTAGCATTCATTGTAAGCCTAGGCTCCTTACCAAACGCAGTGCATTATACATCATGACAGTTCAGTGCAGCGTACATCCATTTTCCATCATACTTGGTCGATGCCACCACGAGACGTAACCTGCACAAACAGGAGATGTAGACCTAATAAAAGAATCATCAACAGCCACCAAATACCTATTGAGGGTCAAACAAATGAAAACCTATTGTGTGAGATAATATTAGATCAACAATGAGAGTTAGTCCACTCTGCAACTTAGTTTCCATAAATGATCTGCAAACAAATGTACAGGATATGGTTAAACAAATAAAATGAATTTATCTGCACCTGATAGATATCATTATTTTCAGGCCAACCTAATTAGCAGCCAAAGTGCCAGAAGTCTGAAATGATGTAGATGTCAAATGCAAAACTAAGCTATAAATGGAGACTATACAAATGATATTATAAAGTTATTTTACTACAGTAAAAAGTCAATTAATCAAATGATCTGTCATCTCAGAATATTGGCCGTCTTCAACAAGAAAATAATATGTAAACGAGGGAGATACAAAAGCCACTCTTTACAAAGCACTAATTATCCTGCATTCAGTCCCAAGAGTTTCATAAGCAGGCTAGAAGTATGAATCGTATGTTATCTTGATACCTATGAATTTTAATACAGATTATTTAGAACACATATAACTAAACTAACCAGCTAATGGTCTATAAAAATGAAAATTACATGTTATACTGAACTATGGTCTCTGTATGCAGTTCGAACAAATTGTGGCATATCATGATGCAATACAATAACAAAATATACCTCTTCTCCCAACGGTTTGCACTAAAGAGTAGATGGATTTCATGATTATCCAGATGTGACTTATTGGTTAGATACGACGAAATCATCTGCCCAACACCAGTATTTCACTGGACCGCAACACGCACAATAGGTGACACAAAAAACTTCATAGCTTTAATTGGATGGGCATCAACTTCTTTCTCATTTGTCAAAGTATCATTTTTAGTGATGAACTTATCCAAGCCAACCAAGGCAACTGTATTTCCACACGGTACATCCTCAACTGTTTCTTGCTTCTTCCCGATCCAGATAACTGTTCTCTGGACACTCCATTCTGAACTTGTCTGTTCCCAAAGCTAAACTCATTCAGACCAAATTCATCATACCACCTTAAGATTAAGATAAATCAGTTCACGAATCAGTTCACTGATTAATTTGGCTATATTTCACAATGTATCAATAATACAAAATAACACTACAAACTGATAGTAATTACGAAAACAGTATGCTACATGCCAGTATCAATAGCAAAATCACCACGGATAGTGCCAGGGGCAGAATCTGCAGGGTTTGTCGCACCAATATTCTTTCGACCAGTCGTAACTACACTCTTACCCTCCCAAACCATTGCAACAACAGGACCAGAGACAATATAGTCAACCAATCAATGAAAACAAGGTTTTGTGGAGAGGTTAGCATAGTGCTTCTTAGCAAAAGACTGATCCACAGTAATGAGCTTCAAACCTATTTCCAATTAACAATTCTATAGTTAAATCATCCCAGTAAGAAATCAAATCTACAAATGAACATAATATACACACGCATATGAAGTCCAAAATCAAAGGGATCAGCAAAGATCTCAAGCATGACCTGTTTGCATACTAAATCTTAACATGTTTGCATGAAAGGTGCAGGACATGATAAATAATGGGTCTCATTCTTATCAGGCTCCAATAATTTAAATTTTAAAACTTCTTAGAATAATACCAATTTTTGTGAAGAAATAATCTAATCATCTCAAGAGGATGAAACCATCATGTAAAAGCTAAGTCACTGTAAGAAGAAATCATTGGGTAGGTCATATTTTATTTTATTATTAATAAGTTAAAAGGAAAATTTAAAACTCTTAATAATAATTCCATTTGTCAAAGAAATAATTTAACCCTACCAAGTGTTTTAAACCATCATATAAAAAATAGGCTAAATGTTGTAATCAGCTGGTGGGTCCTGTCTCTTTCATCTCAACATTGGTTAATATTACTACTATTAGTTATGTGACCATATTCAAAGAACAACAAGACTCAAGTAACTAAAAAGTACATTTCAAAGTGAAACCTTTCTTCTCAAATCTGCCAATAACTTCACCAACCTGAGACAAAATAATAACATGAGATACATAACTATACTACATAAACTGATGCATACATGCTCAAAAGGCCAGTGATTAAAAGGTTAACTCAAAGGGTTCTCAATTCAATGAAAAACCTATACTTTAGTTGTTTTAATTATTTTTAAAGTTTGGATATTTGTACTTCTTTTCCTAAAATTTCCCTACAGTTTCTCTACAAAACACATCTCAACAATACCTCAATAGCATACCAAAGAAAAGTAAAACCCATAAAGATTTACCAGTCATTTTCACATATCAGAATAGAAAGCAGTAAGAGTATCAATTTTTTCACAGTAATTCAATTCTTTTCTGATTTCTCAAAGCAACCAAACATCAAAATTAGCAGATTCCATTTTTTTAAAAAAACAAATAAATAATCAAAACCCCATAAATCCAAGAACCCACATAACAAAATCCAAACTTGAGAGAATATTCAACAAGTGAATTAAAGAACACTAACCAGGCGTCTTTGAACAAGTGAATTAATGATATACCAGTCCTTCATGTGCAAATATCACTTGCATTAATAGACTAGTAGAGCCTTTATAGTAATTAGAGTTCTCATGGGCCTTTCAATTCCATTTATCTACTCTATCTGTCAATTTAATATTCCTTTTTTCAGCCCCCATTGCAGACCATTAATTTATTTTTTATGCTTTGTTCTCGTTTACTAATTTCTTTTTGTGTTTGGATATATTTAGCATTTTATGAATCATACAAATTGTCTTGTAAATGAGTTATTTTGAAATCAAGTGGAATGACAGCAATCTCGAGTGTTCTGCATATATACTAGCATCTTGTATATTTTGTAGCGAAAAATCATGGAAAACTTGAGGAATTGGGACTGGTTCCAAAAGCATGGTCATGAGTCATGAGTATTGTTGTAATTTTTTTTTGCATACTTGTTGGATTTGCAGTTAATTTAGCAAACTGTTTGTATTTGTTATATCATATGTTGACAGCCCTCTCTATTTGTATAATGTTATATTATATTGTGGTCCCTAATTATAGTTTAATATTGTCTTGAAGGTCAGTTAATGCTCAACAGTTGCTTCACAATAAAGTTACATCATGGAGGTCAATTTTCTAAGGATGAGACTGAATATGTAAGAGACAAACTGAGTTATATTGATTATTGCAGTTTTGAGACTACAACAATGACCGACTTGAATTATATGGCTTACTTGTTGGGGCACAAAGGGATCTTTAGTTTCTACCACAAACAGCCTACAACTTATCAAATGGACTGTTTACAAACTGATGAAGATATTTCAGGTCTTAAAAATTTTATTCCTGAAAATTATGAAGTCGAAATTTATTTGAGGACTTTCGAGATATTACATGCAATAACTGGGACACAACAAAGTCAGCCAACACAACACTCATTTGGGAATATTGAAGAAGTGATATATCTTAATGAGAATGAGGGCATAAGTGATATCAATAAAGATGAATCTGAGTATGCGGATAATGAATTTGATGATAGTGAAGACAAAAATTGTGAGGTTCAAAATGAAGAGGCAGATTATGCAGAAGATGAACATGACGATAGTGATGCTTCATATATACATTTGGATGATATCAATTTTGAAAATGATGAAGATGATGATAAAATTTATGATACACATGTTACCAAAGGAATTGAATTTGATGGGACTGAGAGACCTGGAAAGGGTAAAAAACCATTGATAAATGATGATATTGTTCTTGATAGTGACAAACAAATTGTAAGTGTCAATAAGCAGCAAGATGATGGTGTGAAAACTACAAGCAGAAAAAGAAAAGTTGGGGTAGGAAACTATATTGGGGCCGATACTTGTGATGAACTAGTGTATAGCTCAGATGAGATGCCGCCATACATGGACAATGATGATGAATATCCTTCATATCCAGTTTATGATCCAAAGATACACATGTTAGATCCTAAAAACCCAAAATTTAAGGTGGGGATGCTTTTCAAAGATAACAAATCATTCAAGGAAGCTGTGAAGTGGCATTCAATTGTCATTAGAAGAACATTTAAATTGACAAAAAATGAGAAATTTAGAATCAGATTTAGATGTCAACCTACTTCAGGCTGTCCTTGGAGGATATTTGCATCGCAATACAAAGCTGGGGAAGACACTGTCCAAGTGAAAAGGTTTATTCCCGACCATGGTAGTTGTACTGGAGAGTCTACAAACAAGTTTATGACTGCAGATTGGTTGGCTCGTAAATACTTGGAGGATTATATAATTCATCCAAAGATGAATGTGGGCGAGTTTCAAAAAACAGTTTTAGCAAAGCATCAACTAGATGTCTCTACTCACAAGGCATATAGGGTATAAAAGAAGGCTCAAAATATTATTGAGGGTACTATTGTTGAGCAATTTGTAAATCTGTATAACTATGTGGAAGAGTTGAAAGAGAAGAATCCAGAGAGTACTGTTGTATTAGATGATGCACATTGTACATTGGCTACAGGAAAACCAATATTTGAAAGAATGTATGTTTGTTTGGGTGCGTGCAAGGAGGGTTTCAAACATTGCAGACCATTAATAGGGTTAGACGGTTGCTTCTTGAAGGTACCATATGGAGGAGTATTGCTTACTGCGATTGGTATAGATGGGAATAACAATATATTTCCCATAGTATGGGCTGTTGTTGAAGGGGAAAATAGAGCATCATGGACCTGGTTTTTAGAGATTTTAAAAGAGGATGTAGACATTGTAAATGAGAGTGCTTATACATTTATCTCAGACAAACAAAAAGGCCTTATTAGAGCACTTGAAGATGTTAGTCCATTATCTGATCATAGATTTTGTTTTATGCACATGTACAACAACTTCAGAATTGCAGGTCATAGGGGATTGGCACTTAGAGAGAAGTTATGGGATTGTGCCAAAGCAACCACCGAAGGTACTTTTCAGCTAGCAATCAAAGCATTGAAGACAATGGATGCTAAAGCATGTTCCTGGCTTGATGACAAAGACCCTGTGCACTGGTGTAGGGCTTATTTCAGTAGTTTTCCCAAATGTGATATGTTATGCAACAATTTATGTGAAGTTTTTAACAGTAAAATTGGAGTGCCAAGAGGTAAACCAATACTTGGGCTAATGGAAGGACTTAGGGACTATTGTATGAAGAAAATGCAAGAAGCAAGGGATAGACCAGACAAGTGGAATTCTAAAAGGATTTGCCCATCTATAGTTGAGAAGTTGGAATGCTTGAAGGTTGATTCTAGAGCTTGCATTGCAATTTATGCAGGATATGGTAAATATCAGGTGACTGAAATATTTGGTTCTCAGTTTTCAGTTAACCTATATACAAAGGAGTGCACATGCAGAAAATGGCAATTGAATGGTATACCTTGCTGCCATGGGATTAGAGCCATATTTTATAATGATCAGGATCCACTAGATTATGTGCATGAGTGGTATGACGTTGAGACTTACAGACAGACATATGCTGGAATCATTAATCCTGTACCTTCATCAGAATTTTGGATAAAGCAAAACCTACCACCTATGCTACCCCCTGCATACACTATCAAACTTGGTAGACCACAAAATGTTAGGAGGAAGAGCCAAGGAGAGGTTGAAGGAGGTGCGAATCCAACAAGACTTAAGAGAAGGCCTTACAAGGTGAGGTGCAAAAGGTGTGGTGAATATGGTCACAACAAAAAAGGTTGCAAGATGCCAAAAACATTTGAAGGTCAAGGAAATGAACATTATGGAAATATCAGGGAACCAGCTCAAGGCATTAGAAAACAAAAACTGCCAGTAAGTATATTTATTTTATAATAACATTATAGTTTGTTCTTATATATATATATATATATATATATATATATATATATATGATTTTGTATGTAGGTAAAAAGGCCTAAAGAAACATGGGTCCCTAAGTCTAAACCTCCACCATATAGAAAATCATGGGTGCCTCCTAGAGCTACATCAACAACATCTACAAGGGTAATATTACTAATTATAATTATATTTACCATTGTTTTCACTTGCTCGTCCTTGAATGAATTGATTGTCATTTTAAATGAATTTGTGTAGATTTCAAATGAGCCACCACTGCCACCACCAACGAGGGTCTATAACTTGAATCCAAACGAGTCATCATTTGCTACATCTAAAAAAGTAATGTCATTTTAGAATTACAGTGTATTTTTTTAATTGAATGTCATCTCTAATTTATATTCACATAACCTGATGTGTAGTTTGCGGGAGTGGAGAACCAAAAAGCCATCTCAAGGTTGCAAGGAAGTGGTGATTAAGGGTTGCAAGAAAACAATAAATAAGTAGTTTATTATGTTTTTGGTATTTGTTAAATTCACTTCAAATATTTAACTAATCTTTTTGGGTATTAATTGGCAATGTTTTTCGCCATGAAATTATTGTTGGTATCAATAGTTTTGATATATGTAGACTGTGTGTGGATTGATGGACTCTCCTCTCTACGTGTGGATTAATGAATTCTATACAAAAAGAGAAAAAATTCATGACTTAATATTTACATGGAGCTATATTAGAATGTTTTTAATGCTTTAATGCTTTATATACATATTTTCGTTGTGGTTAGTGCGGTTTGTATGTTTGAACCAGATTTTCATTGCAATGTATTGCATGTTAGCAAACTAATATTGGTTGAATCTTTACATACTGACAAACACCGCCATTTCTCTCCTCCCCCAAAACGCCCAAACATTTGCCTCCCGCGGTTAATTATTTATTAACATTCTTGTCCCTACCATTCCATTCCATTTGATTTTATTTTTTTTTGGTATCCAATAGATTAAATTGTCGCAGATCAATAAATAAATTATTTGAAAACTTGGGCATAGCTGTTTCTGCTATAGTTGTTTCTTTTTCTTCCAGAGTCTTATCATCAAAGACTTGGGCATGTACCTTATTCCATCATTTTAAACAAAATTTCAGTGCTTTAATCTTTACAATATAAACACTGTGACACCTGTACATCCATTTGTTTTGGAAGAGAAATGACAGTTATAGTAATTGTCTAATTGACAGTGAAGATTTGTTTTGGAGGGAATAAGTTGTACCAGTATGTTTTCCCTCTCATTTTCTTTTCCTTTCTTGTCATGCCTATTATACCCCATTCTCAGTTAATGTCTGTTAAATGATTTAATAGAAAAATGATAGAGGAACACTTTTGCATAATTAATGCATCTACGAGGAACAGTTGTACAAAAAAAAAGTGTAAGGAACAGTCTAGCAAAAACATAACAAATAGGAGGGACAGATTTGCAATTTAGACCTGGGAGGAGAGTAGGGTTTTTAATTTCAAGTTTTCAGTTCCGCGTGAAAAGGGAGGATTTATTTTAAGCTTCATGTTTTTGACATACATAACGTTTTTAAAAAAATACGTTATATATTTAAAATTAAAATTTGCTCTAATAAATAGATAACGTTTTTTCATATACATTTACAATGTTTTGTTAAAAAACGTTGTGAAAAAAATACTACAAAGTTCTTTATAAAAACGTTGTTGTTTAAGTGTTGTCTATTTACTATTTTGTACTAGTGTAGTTTAAATAAGAGAATGGCAAGGATAGACAGTGAAGGTGAAGAATTAGGCAAGAACCTAAGTTTGGGGGAAATAGTGGGGTATATAAGCTTCTTATTTTAAAAAAAAAGAAAAAATATATATAATAAATACCGTTGTAAGACCCCGAATTTTATGAAATAAAAGTATTCAATTTTTCTATTCAGTAAATGGTTAAATTGATAAATATTAAAGTTAAGGGTGATATATAAATTTTTTTCAAAATACACAAGTGGTTATAAAATATTCATTGTTGTCGGGGAATATTCGTTTGGTCGTGGAATATTCTTTCTGTCGGGGAATATTCGTACGACGGCGCAGCTATTTGTGGGCCCCATAACGAATAACTGTCGGATGAAGAAAATGACAAATTTGAGTTTTTACAAATAACGACGTAGTTGTTACCGTTAACACTGTTGGAATACCCGGTGGTTAAAATACAGTAATACGCGTTATTGCACAGTAGCACACGGTATTGCACAGTATTTTTAAAATTATTGATTCTTACGTAAGAAGGCACTACTCAATAATTGTTACAGTAATTACTGTTCAATATTTTATTTTATTGATTCAATAATTGCTACGTTGAAATTTTATATTATTGTTTTTCAATAATTGTCACTGCACAGTATTTTCCATTATCAGATCAATAATTCATATTATTTGAATAATATTATTAGATAACATTATTGGCAATGTCTAGAAAGTTCTGTCTAAGGAGAGGTTTGGTCACCTAATTGCGCGCCAGTAAGAAAAAATTCTTATTGGAAAGCCCCCTCTTTCCTGGGAACGGCCTGGTTGTCATAAATGTGATTCTGTAATATTATTTGTGAATAATTAATTATTGATTCATATGATAAGGAAATATTTATTTTATGTGGATATAAATGAGGGATATATTTTTGTGGTTAAAAATGAAGGAGTTAATGTTGAGGTTTTTGTCAGTATTTTTGTCGGAACGGAGGTATTGAAAATCAAATTAGGGTTTTTGAGATATTTTGCGGGGGTTATAATTTTTAATCCGACCGTTGGATCGTGGTAATTTTTGGATATGTTATACATATATAAGTTGAGTATATGTCCACAAATTTTGAACCGTTAAAAATGAACGTATGATTTATTATGAATTTTACGAGATGACTGGTTTAGAAATTGTTGAATTTTCGGAGTTAATCATTTTGATGGAAAATTCTAGAATTGGTGGGCTCCACTTGTGGTTGGTGAAGAAATGTGCTGAATTATATTTCAAATGTGGTGGGTGGGAATAGTAGCAGGTAAAGCCATCAGGTTGCAGGTCAAACCTACCAAAATTTTCCTATAAATAGAGGGCTAAGTTAGAATTGAAAATCACACCAGAAATATAAGTTTTCTCTATTTCTCTCTCTATATTATGAAGCATATTTTGTGAGTTTTTAGATACTTGGTGAGTTGCTATTCATCAGTGCAAGTTTCCTTCAGTATCATATCCGATATCCAGTCAGAAGTACTGCTCTTTTGAGGTAAGGGATAGTAAGGGATAGTAAGGGATTTTAAGGGTTGTTATGTTTTTCAGTTTCGTAATTTTTCTGATCTTCAAAAATTCTGGAAAAATTTAAAATGATATTTTGATGAGTTTTCTTGATTGTGTCCAAAAATGGTGATTTTTGGATGTATAGATTGAGAGTTATGAATTTTATGAGAAAAGACTATTTTAAAAGTAACCACTTATAATTCCTTGTGGTTAACTCCAAAATTGATGAAATTTTTATTGGGAGTACATGTATATGATAGAAGTATACTCTGTAAATTTTAGAATTTTTGGACAAAAGTATAATTTTTGATAAATGTCTAAATATTCGGCTGTTTTGGCCATATGAAAAATAGTAAATGACTTTTAAAAATTCTGAGAAAAATATATGTTCACTATGGGACTATATTATGCTAAATCCCAGAAAAGAAATATTTTTGGAACTGATTTGGTATTTTTCATAAAAATGGTCTAGTTATGAGTAAATGAATTAAATATGTTTTGTGAAGAAAGAAAATTGGAAAATAGGATTTTATGGCTTGAGAATCCTATATGAGGTATATGCAGATTTTTGATGAGGGTTTTGGTTATTGATGATGAAATTGTAAGAGTTGGCATTTTATGATGATTAAATGCATTAATTAGTAAAGTGTAAACAATTAAAATAAATTGTTTATAAATTTAAGTAATGTTATTCTTTCAATATCATTATACCGAAATATTGGTATGGATTTTATTGTGGAATTTCTATCTTTTGTATCGGGGTTACTATTCATGAGTTACTATTCACGATTTACTATTCATGAGTTACGAATATTACTCTTGAGATTAAAACTATATGTTGATCATATTATTTTTATCATCATATATAACATTTTTATAACCCTGATGTTGAAATTCTCTTTCACTGGAGTGTAAAGATGGGTAGATTATTGGTATGATCATGACTAGGGTTCTCTTTGGCCTGTAGTGCAAAGTTGAATTGTGACTGGTATGATCATGACCATTGAATTTATAATTGAATATCTTAAGCTTAAGTGCAAAGGTGAATTGATCAACATGGTTATAATTATTGTTTATATAAATTCTGAAATGATTATATATTTCTTTGAGATATGAATATATTTGGCCTGTAGTGCAAATATGAATTGTTGATGAATATCTTTGGCATGTAGTGCAAAGATGGCCTGTTGATGAATATCTTTGGCCTGTAGTGCAAAGATGAACTGTTGTTGAATATCTTTGGCCCGTAGTGCAAAGATGGTTTGTTGATGAATATCTTTGGCCCGTAGTGCAAAGATGGATTTGTTAGTATGATTATAAACAGGAACTGTGATTTGGTATAACCATGATCTTTGATGTTTCAGGTAAAGACAGGTGATGAAAATATTCTTCGTCCTGGGTGCGAAGAAAAATTTATAGTCACAATTATGATTATGAGTTATTCATATGATTGTGGAAAGGAACTGTTGAGTGATGTTACATGGATAAAATATTGTTGGTGGATTTTTAACATGGAGAAGATAATAGACTTTATAGTCTATTTGACTCTTCTAATGGATTGCTCGTTCCGCTGCAACTATGGTTGAAATTTTTATCATTTACCATATGTTCTAAATCTCTGATTTATTATTGATGAAGACTATTGATAATTTATTTATCTTTAGTCATGATATTCTTTACTGGGCTAGTTGTGCTCACCCTTCTGTTTCACAATTCCTTTCAGGTAATAAGAGTGTAGCTGGGTCGAGCGGGGGTAACAGGGAATAGAACGGTGGTCATCATTTAGTAGTTATATTTGGTGAATCAATAGGGTGAGGCGAACCCAACGTTGGAAGGGTGTTTTGCCACTATCATACAAGATGTCTAATGACATACAACCTCGTGTCATCATAAGACAGGGTTGTGCTCATCCACTTTCTGAGTATATCTATGGGCACTACCTATATAATCTTGGTGTTTGTTTGAAGTATAATTCTCAATTAGAGACAGTGGAGATAATGATAAGTCAAGAGAAGACTCACCATTGGGAAGAATATGATAGTAATCTTCTCGTTTTTCTTTGGGGTCTATTGGGTCAACCAAGGATAATTCTGTAGCCATATGATATCTATCATAACCTAGATGCGTGGCCTCCCATGTACGAAGGTTTTCTTGAGCACTTCCCAAAGATTCAAATTTTTAAAACAGTTTTTGACTATACCTTTATATAAGGTGTTATTGTGAGGTGATGTCCACGGTTGGAACATGAGTCACTTTTGGTATATATTTGTATCCAAACTCACAGCATATGTGTTGTTGTATTTTGCACGACAATTGTTGTAATAAAGTTGTAGTTGTTTTCTGTACCATGTATTTGGCGACTTAGAATAGGTTGGATGGAATGAACCTATTTTGGGGTTGTCACAGGTGGTATCAGAGCTTAGGGATATGATCTCTGGCGGAGATCGGGAAATATAACTAGGAGGGGAGAGATGAGTAAATCTTTCGCTAGTGTGTCCTACCTAAGCTTATTTGTTGGTCAGTCATAATATCGAGATATTATGTGATATGTTAATTTGTTAACTTAACCCTTATTTTGAAGCTGTATTCTAGAAAGATATCTGAAATACAGATGATGAGCAATGGAGAAATCATATGATAAGGAAGATGGAATCTGAAATGAAAGCAAGGTATTCTCAACTCTTTGAAATACCAGGTACGTAAATTTCGGGGACGAAATTTCATAAGGAGGGGAGATTGTAAGACCCCGAATTTTATGAAATAAAAGTATTCAATTTTTCTATTCAGTAAATGGTTAAATTGATAAATGTTAAAGTTAAGGGTGATATATAAATTTTTTTCAAAATACACAAGTGGTTATAAAATATCATTGTTGTCGGGGAATATTCGTTTGGTCGTGGAATATTCTTTCTGTCGGGGAATATTCGTACGACGGCGCAGCTATTTGTGGGCCCCATAACGAATAACTGTCGGATGAAGAAAATGACAAATTTGAGTTTTTACAAATAACGGCGTAGTTGTTACCGTTAACACTGTTGGAATACCCGGTGGTTAAAATACAGTAATACGCGTTATTGCACAGTAGCACACGGTATTGCACAGTATTTTTAAAATTATTGATTCTTACGTAAGAAGGCACTACTCAATAATTGTTACAGTAATTACTGTTCAATATTTTATTTTATTGATTCAATAATTGCTACGTTGAAATTTTATATTATTGTTTTTCAATAATTGTCACTGCACAGTATTTCCCATTATCAGATCAATAATTCATATTATTTGAATAATATTATTAGATAACATTATTGGCAATGTCTAGAAAGTTCTGTCTAAGGAGAGGTTTGGTCACCTAATTGCGCGCCAGTAAGGAAAAATTCTTATTGGAAAGCCCCCTCTTTCCTGGGAACGGCCTGGTTGTCATAAATGTGATTCTGTAATATTATTTGTGAATAATTAATTATTGATTCATATGATAAGGAAATATTTATTTTATGTGGATATAAATGAGGGATATATTTTTGTGGTTAAAAATGAAGGAGTTAATGTTGAGGTATTTTATCTGTATTTTTGTCGGAATGGAGGTATTGAAAATCAAATTAGGGTTTTTGAGATATTTTGCGGGGGTTATAATTTTTAATCCGACCGTTGGATCGTGGTAATTTTTGGATATGTTATACATATATAAGTTGAGTATATGTCCACAAATTTTGAACCGTTAAAAATGAACGTATGATTTATTATGAATTTTACGAGATGACTGGTTTAGAAATTGTTGAATTTTCGGAGTTAATCATTTTGATGGAAAATTCTAGAATTGGTGGGCTCCACTTGTGGTTGGTGAAGAAATGTGCTGAATTATATTTCAAATGTGGTGGGTGGGAATAGTAGCAGGTAAAGCCATCAGGTTGCAGGTCAAACCTACCAAAATTTTCCTATAAATAGAGGGCTAAGTTAGAATTGAAAATCACACCAGAAACATAAGTTTTCTCTCTTTCTCTCTCTATATTATGAAGCATATTTTGTGAGTTTTTAGATACTTGGTGAGTTGCTATTCATCAGTGCAAGTTTCCTTCAGTATCATATCCGATATCCAGTCAGAAGTACTGCTCTTTTGAGGTAAGGGATAGTAAGGGATTTTAAGGGTTGTTATGTTTTTCAGTTTCGTAATTTTTCTGATCTTCAAAAATTCTGGAAAAATTTGAAATGATATTTTGATGAGTTTTCTTGATTGTGTCCAAAAATGGTGATTTTTGGATGTATAGATTGAGAGTTATGAATTTTATGAGAAAAGACTATTTTAAAAGTAACCGCTTATAATTCCTTGTGGTTAACTCCAAAATTGATGAAATTTTTATTGGGAGTACATGTATATGATAGAAGTATACTCTGTAAATTTTAGAATTTTTGGACAAAAGTATAATTTTTGATAAATGTCTAAATATTCGGCTGTTTTGGCCATATGAAAAATAGTAAATGACTTTTAAAAATTCTGAGAAAAATATATGTTCACTATGGGACTATATTATGCTAAATCCCAGAAAAGAAATATTTTTGGAACTGATTTGGTATTTTTCATAAAAATGGTCTAGTTATGAGTAAATGAATTAAATATATTTTGTGAAGAAAGAAAATTGAAAAATAGGATTTTATGGCTTGAGAATCCTATATGAGGTATATGCAGATTTTTGATGAGGGTTTTGGTTATTGATGATGAAATTGTAAGAGTTGGCATTTTATGATGATTAAATGCATTAATTAGTAAAGTGTAAACAATTAAAATAAATTGTTTATAAATTTAAGTAATGTTATTCTTTCAATATCATTATACCGAAATATTGGTATGGATTTTATTGTGGAATTTCTATCTTTTGTGTCGGGGTTACTATTCATGAGTTACTATTCACGATTTACTATTCATGAGTTACGAATATTACTCTTGAGATTAAAACTATATGTTGATCATATTATTTTTATCATCATATATAACATTTTTATAACCCTGATGTTGAAATTCTCTTTCACTAGAGTGTAAAGATGGGTAGATTATTGGTATGATCATGACTAGGGTTCTCTTTGGCCTGTAGTGCAAAGTTGAATTGTGACTGGTATGATCATGACCATTGAATTTATAATTGAATATCTTAAGCTTAAGTGCAAAGGTGAATTGATCAACATGGTTATAATTATTGTTTATATAAATTCTGAAATGATTATATATTTCTTTGAGATATGAATATATTTGGCCTGTAGTGCAAATATGAATTGTTGATGAATATCTTTGGCATGTAGTGCAAAGATGGCCTGTTGATGAATATCTTTGGCCTATAGTGCAAAGATGAACTGTTGTTGAATATCTTTGGCCCGTAGTGCAAAGATGGTTTGTTGATGAATATCTTTGGCCCATAGTACAAAGATGGATTTGTTAGTATGATTATAAACATGAACTGTGATTTGGTATAACCATGATCTTTGATGTTTCAGGTAAAGACAGGTGATGAAAATATTCTTCGTCCTGGGTGCGAAGAAAAATTTATAGTCACAATTATGATTATGAGTTATTCATATGATTGTGGAAAGGAACTGTTGAGTGATGTTACATGGATAAAATATTGTTGGTGGATTTTTAACATGGAGAAGATAATAGACTTTATAGTCTATTTGACTCTTCTAATGGATTGCTCGTTCCGCTGCAACTATGGTTGAAATTTTTATCATTTACCATATGTTCTAAATCTCTGATTTATTATCGATGAAGACTATTGATAATTTATTTATCTTTAGTCATGATATTCTTTACTGGGCTAGTTGTGCTCACCCTTCTGTTTCACAATTCCTTTCAGGTAATAAGAGTGTAGCTGGGTCGAGCGGGGGTAACAGGGGAATAGAACGGTGGTCATCATTTAGTAGTTATATTTGGTGAATCAAATAGAGTGAGACGAACCCAACGTTGGAAGGATGTTTTGCCACTATCATACAAGATGTCTAATGACATACAACCTCGTGTCATCATAAGACAGGGTTGTGCTCATCTACTTGCTGAGTATATCTATGGGTACTACCTATATAATCTTGGTGTTTGTTTGAAGTATAATTCTCAATTAGAGACAGTGGAGATAATGATAAGTCAAGAGAAGACTCACCATTGGGAAGAATATGATAGTAATCTTCTCGTTTTTCTTTGGGGTCTATTGGGTCAACCAAGGATAATTCTGTAGCCATATGATATCTATCATAACCTAGATGCATGGCCTCCCATGTACGAAGGTTTTCTTGAGCACTTCCCAAAGATTCAAAATTTTAAAACAGTATTTGACTATACCTTTATGTAAGGTGTTATTGTGAGGTGATGTCCACGGTTGGAACATGAGTCACTTTTGGTATATATTTGTATCCAAACTCACAGCATATGTGTTGTTGTATTTTGCACGACAATTGTTGTAATAAAGTTGTAGTTGTTTTCTGTACCATGTATTTGGCGACTCAGAATAGGTTGGATGGAATGAACCTATTTTGGGGTTGTCACAACCGTGGTATGATTTTCTAGTTTTGTGGCCTTTGATACTTAAGTAAGTAAGCCCGAGGGGATTGTCTTTATACCTAGAGCGCTAAGGTCTTAATGTCTGGGAGTCGTTGATCGAAAGCTCGTTAAGGTAGCATTGAAAAGCCTAAGGGAATAAGATAATGTATAGCTATGTGTATAAAAAAAGAAGAATAAAACGAGAAATAAGAGAAAAAAAAAACCCCCGTGATTGAAAAATAAAGAATAAGTACCTTATTTTGACCATTAATATTGGTAATTGTATGATTTTAGTTGGATCTCGTCTGTTTTTGAAATTCTTAAGTTTACACGGTATAATGCCTTATAAGAGATTAGTATGTATTACATTTTAATTTGCATTAGTTAGCATGGATGTTGAGCACACACACACTATACCAATAATAACAGTTTAAGATTTGATGAATGATGAGAATTATTATTTAGTTTTGATATGAAGTATTGTTGTGTTTGCTTGATTTCTCTGAGGCCAAATGAATAAATTTGATTCTATGATGACTGCTGGATTCGTAGACATATAGATTAGATGCAATACATCTCATTGCATTGCATTGTATAACATTTTTTGTTTTGTTTCGTGCTCGAGGACTAGCACGTATTTAAGTTTGGGGTAATTTGATGAGTGAGTTTTATACCTACGAATCGACCTCTAATTCAAGCTTAAACTGTGCTAATTCTTTAGTTTTTATGTTTCATTTTACTTGTTTAGTGTTGTTTTGTGTTTAGGTGTGGTGGCGTGGCAATTGTACTTAAAGGGTTGAATTATGGCAAAATTTGGCAAGAACAAGAGCTAAAAGTGGACCAAAGACAGAAGGTACCCCCGATGGGGCAGACTTTCTATACATAAAACCCTTGTCGGGGTGGGAGGTGCTAAAAAATTAACAGAAGACAGGCACGTTAGGGCAGACATTTACAAAGCGAAACACCCGCCAAGGCGGGGGTACGGGAAAACCAGTGTCCTATTTCGTTTGAATTGCTGCAGTAAACATGAAGGCTAGTGATTGGAATGGCTTGGAACTCAATTGCGCGTGGAATTAAAGTTAGAATAAATATCTTAGGCATATAATTAACAACAACAACAAGATTAAAGAATAATACAAACATTTAACATCATTGAAGAGAAATTTTGAGTAAGAGTTTTGGAGGAAGACTTTAAAGGAGATTTCACGATAATTGCAGATTGAGGCTTGAGAGAAGGGTGGTTCTGGATTCATTCTTTTTCTTTAGCTTAATATTTGTAATTGGGATGATGTTTACTTTGTTTAATTCAGTTTTTATTTCATCGATGATGAACTAAATTACTTTTTATGCTTATAACGGATCATTGGGTTAAACGATGATTATGTAATCTTTGATTTCTAGTTTAATAATCTATCTTTTAGTTTATCTATATTGATTTGAGCTTGAATTTATGAATTGCTTGATCACCAATTCTATGTGGACTTGTATGGATTCAAGAGAGGAAATATGAATCTAGACCTAGTCAATATAGCACGTGTGTAAGACCCCGAATTTTATAAAATAAAAGTATTCAATTTTTCTTATAATTACGATTCAGTAAATGGTTAAATTGATAAAAAGTTAAAGTTAAAGGTGATATATGAATTTTTTGAAAATAAGCAAGTGGTTATAAAATAATCATTGTTGTCGGGGAATATTCGTTTGGTCATGAAATATTCTTTCTGTCGGGAAATATTCGTACGACAGCGCAGCTATTGGTGGGCCCCATAACGAATAACTGTCGGTTGAAGATAACGACAAAAAATGAGTTTTTATAATTAACGGCGTAGTTGTTACCGTTAACACTGTTTGAATACCCGGTGGTTAAAATACAGTAATACGCGTTGTTACACAGTAGCACACTGATTGCACAGTATTTTTGAATTATTGATTCTTACGAAGGAAGACACTACTCAATAATTATTACAGTAGTTGTAAGACCCCAACTTATTAATGAATAAAATCAAATTTTCTCTAAATATTATTGTGAATAATAAGAGGTTAATTTGATATAATACTTTGGTTATGGGTGAAATGTGCAAATTTTGCAAAATAAGCAAGTGGTTATAAAATATTCATTTTGTCGGGGAATCGTGGAATATTCTTGCTGTCGGGAAATATTCGTACGACGGCGCAGCCTTGTGTGGGCCCCATAACGGAAAGCGATTGGATGAAGAAAACGACAAGTATAAGTTGTTTATAAATAACAGCGTAGTTGTTACCGTTAATACTGTTGGAATACCCGGTGGTTAAATTACAGTAGCACACGGTATTACACCAATTATTAATTCTTACGTAAGAAGGCACTACTCAATAATTGTTACAGTAGTTATTATTCAATATTTTATTTTATTGATTCAATAATTGCTGCGTTGATATTTTATATTATTGTTGTTTCAATAATTGTTGCTGCACAGTATTTTTCATTATCAGATCAATAATTCATATTATTTGAATAATATTATTAGATAACATTATTGATAATGTCTAGAAAGTTTTGTCTAAGGAGAGGTTTGGTCATCTAATTGCGCGCCAGTAAGGAGAAATTCTTATTGGAAAGCCCCCTCTTTCCTAAGAACGGCCTGGTTGTCATAAATGTGATTCTGTAATATTATTTGTGAATAATTAATTATTGATTCATATGATAAGGAAATATTTATTTTATGTGGATATAAATGAGGGATATATTTTTGTGGTTAAAAATGAAGGAGTTAATGTTGAGGTTTTTATCCGTATTTTTGTCGGAATGGAGGTATTAAAAATCAAGATTTTTGAGATATTTTGCGGGGGTTATAATTTTTAATCCGACTGTTGGATCGTGGTAATTTTTGGATATGTTATAGATATATAAGTTGAGTATATGCCCACAAATTTTGAACCGTTATAAATGAACGTATGATTTATTATGAATTTTACAAGATGACTGGTTCAGAAATTGTTGAATTTTCGGAGTTTATCATTTTGATGGAAAATTCTAGAATTGGTGGGCCCCACTTGTGGTTGGTGAAGAAATGTGCTGAATTATATTTCAAATGTGGTGGGTGGGAATAGTAGCAGGTAAAGCCATCAGGTTGCAGGTCAAGCCTACTAAAATTTTCCTATAAATAGAGGGCTAAGTTAGAATTAAAAATCACACCAGAAACAAGTTTTCTCTCTTTCTCTCTCTAGATTATTGAGTGTA
The DNA here is from genome assembly GCA_016801055.1 of Panax notoginseng. NCBI lineage: Eukaryota > Viridiplantae > Streptophyta > Magnoliopsida > Apiales > Araliaceae > Panax > Panax notoginseng. Next base: position 166,315,069 of record CM029017.1, on the reverse strand, counting down.
TTTTGTGAGTATTTAGATACTTTGAGAGTTTCTATTCATCAGAGCAAGTTTCTTTTAGCCTTATACCGGTATTCCGACCAGAAGTACTGATATCTTGAGGTAAGGGATATTATTTTCTTCTTAAATGATATTATTTTCTTCAATATCATTATGCTGAAATATTGATATGAGTTTTTATCAAATTTAAAACTTTTTGTGTCGGGGTTACTATTCACGTATACGATACTATTCACGTATACGGTACTATTCACGAATACGTCACTATTCATCGAAAAATAAAAATTTTCCCTTTTTGTCCAAGATGTCTATTATGGTTACTATCTTTGATTGTATCCATGTTTTGATCTTTATTTTTGAATTCTGCATCTCAATTGATTATTATGAAGTATTATTGATCTTGGATAAACTATTATACGAATCCCTAATATTTGTCCTTCTGTCTCACTGGATTCGTTCTCTTTAAGATATTTTTTATCATCCTCAGTCCTAAATGATGATATTACTGAATATCTTTGGCCTGTAGTGCAAAGATGTATGATTGCTTAATGAATATCTTTGGCCTGTAGTGCAAAGATGAGCAGGTATTGAGATGAACATGACTGACAGGTGATAAAAATGAATATCTTTGGCCTGTAGTGCAAAGATGAATATTTGGATAAAGATGATTATTAATCGATGTTACAGGGATAAAATATTGATGATGGACTTTTAAATCTTAAAAGATAGTAGAATTCTTTCTCTACTTGACTCTTCTAATGGTTTGCTGTTTCCGCTGCAGTTGTTGATCTAAAACTTATTGTCGATTATATTCTATCAGATTTTTCCCTGTTGAAGACTAACGATAATTTGTTATATATTATCTTAGTCATAATATTCTTTACTGGGCTAGTTGAGCTCACCCTTTTCCTTTTTGTTCCATTTTTCTTCTCAGGAGGTGAGAACATAGCAGGATCTAGTCGGGGTATGGAGTGATGGTTCTAGAAAGATGTTTTAGCAGTCCTCACTATTTCTGTAAAATAGTGTTTGAATAATTGTAATGAGGATTTATTTGAGTGTGGATATTGTCCAGAAGACAATATTTGTATTTAAACTCACAATATGTGTTGTCGTATTTTGCATGACAATTGTATTAATGAAGTTGTAGTTTGCTTTCTGTACCATGTATTTGGCGACTCAGAATGGGTATTATATACCTATTTTGGGGGCGTCACAACGTGTTCTTGAATTCTGTGATTGAATAGAATCTTGATGAATGTTAGGGTAGAGATATGCCTAGCATCGCATGTAATCGGATAGAGAACTTGATCTTAAACCTTCTTTAATTGTAATTCACATAGAGATATAGTGAATTAGTTAATTAAGGTGTTTTGCTTAATTCTATCTAATTTGTGGATTTAAGTTAATATGGTATTAGTGCATCGAGAGATGGCTAGTTCTACTTGAGTGTTCTTGATTAATAAACTGGGATAGTGCATTAAAATGGAATAAAGGGTAATAATCAGAGTGATACTTGGAGTGAAACTGTAAGCCTAATTCTCTAATATTTGTTTGAAATTTCAATTTTTAGGGTTTGTTGATTGTTTGGTGTTTTTAGTATTTTTAACATATTTAGTTTTTATAGTTATAATTCTTAAATTGGATAGTTTAATAAAATTTGGATTAATATAGGACTGATAATTGTGAGGTTAATTTCTTGCTAATCTCTATGAGAACGATAGTTGACTTATCACTGTATTACTTGTTGACCACGTATACTTGCGTGTTGTGCGTAATTTCGAATTCACCCAACATTTGTTCAGCTTTAGAGATTACAGTGACTAAATTAACACTGATTATATACTTTAACTGTTGATGGAGAGTGGGGGGTACTGCCCCAGCCATATGTATCTATGGTCATCCCAACAGTAGGTTATACCTCGTGGTGATGTTCATCACTTGGAATGACACACTAAAGGTGTATGGAATGATTCCCATAGGAAGTTCAATCTCTCCTAGGGTATTTCTCCTTAACCCGTCAAAGGCTCTGACCATGACATGACTGATCCAAATTCTGTTGTCATTAATTTTCATTCTTTCAAGGGTGTCATTGATAAGTAGGTTTTATACCTACTTATTAGCTATCAACTTACTAGAATTTTGCTCAAACTTAATTATTTTTAGTATTGTTTAATTGTTTTTATATGCTTGTTTGCAGGTTGCATCAAGGAAACTCCAAAGACATAGTGATGGCATGGCAATGGTATGGCATGGTGGGCTTGTGCTAAACTGAAGAATGTAGCTGAGCTAAAGCATGCGAAGAGGGCATATGAAGTGGTCAAGTGAAGATAAGGGAGTCAAGTGAAGAAAAAAGAAGGAGAAAGCAGCAGCACCATGTAGCAGCAATACACCAGCAGCAGTGCAGTAGTATGCAGGAATCATCAGCCGCACGATCGCGCCATCAAACAAGCCAAGGCCGGCACGCCCACGCCAAGAACACTCCAGATGCAGACACGGCGCGGCCGCGCCCAATTCCTACTACACGCCCGCGCGGCCGTGCCAGTCAAGGACATTTAAAATGCTGACTTTTCATTTTATACTGCTGTATCGTATTTTACCATATAAGGGTGTGTTTGATGGTTACGAGGGATTAATTTGATCAGTTATATTTTGCTATTTTAGGATTTGATAGAGCTATAGAGATTCCATAGCTTTATTATACTAATTTGGTTTCTCTCTATAGATATAGTAGCTTGTGAATATTGGATATTATTTTGGTTTTGATTATGGATTTGAACTGAGTTGGAAGCACATTTGGGAGTAAAGCTTAATCAGATTTGCAATTTCTTTTCTCTTTAATCTCTTTGTTTCCATTGAATCTTCTCATGCTTGGCTTAAATCCCATAATGGTTGTTGATTTAGTGATGAACTAACCACCATTATGGGATTCTAATAAAGTTTATTGTGTAGTTCAAATTTGTATACCTTATTGTGATGCTTGTATGATTATAGTTGGATTGCCTAACTTGGTTGTGCTTAATTGTTTGGATGCTTGATCACCATCCACCCTAATAACTTGTATGGAATTAAAAAAGGAATTAAAAGTTCAGATTTGACAATGTTAGCATGTGCTCATGAGATTTACATGTGTTAGATTTCATGATTTTTAACCCAGATAGACATATAACGGTTTACCATGTGTAGTCGTTGAGAGAGCTTGTGCTTAAATTGATATTGCTTGTAATTCACATAGACATATAGTGGGTTTGGTAATATTAATGTTCATATGAATTCTATCTCTTTGTGGATTTTGTGTGATATGGACATGGTGTATTGAAAAATAGTCATGTTACACTTTCGTGCTCCCGACTAGCAGTCCATAGTAAATAACCAAGCATAACAAGAGGTGTACATTCTGGATAAAGCATTAAATGACATTAGGATCCTATATCTTTCCACTTTAACTCTCTTAGTTTATTAATTAGTAGTTTTGTATTGATAATTATTCTAGATTTTAATTTACTTGTTAATCGATCGTTTAGGCAACCAAAAATAGCTATAATGTTGTTGCATGCTAGTTTAGAAATATTCACCTTTCTCCGTGAGAACGATACTTAACTTACTCTATAATACTTGTTGATCGTGTATACTTGCGCGTGTTATTGTTTATTTTGTTAAACCTGAAACAAGCCAACAGTCATACGAGCATATATTCAAGTTAGAGCCGCTCTTAATTAGGACCCCTCCTATAACTTATCTTGGCGATATAACTGATGTGTGTAAATGTTTATGATGACCGGTTCCCTCAGGTGGTATGTCATCGTTAGTGAATTAGATCACCATGTTGTCCAGCACATGGCTGATCAGGTGATGAAACCTTTCCGTGCTGAAAAATTTAGGAAATTATGCCTCTTTCAATACATGGATCAGGATTTACAAATGGTCCTTGGAGGTTAGCGCCAAATCAAGGATGGAGATTTAAGGTGGTGCTTTCTTTAGCTCTGTCACCGCTTTTTCCTCATTATTTCACATCTTTTGGAGAAAACTCACAATTTTTCCCTCGAGGACCTATCCCACATTCCTGGCCATTACCTTTATCACTCGTCTAGGGAGGTAGAGAGGATTATCTTTTTACAATATGGATGTTCAGTCAGTCGCCGACTTTACCTCCCCTCTATAATTCCAAGGAACTTCTTTCAACCTGAATGTAGGGACTAATAGCCTGGAAGTTAATAATAGGGGCGTTGGAGCAGCTAATTCCACTGGAGCATTCCCCTATCATTGATTACTTTAGGGATGGTTATGGGCATATCAGAGATTTCCCCTAAATAGGTGATGACTACCACCATTCCTTCAGGTTTTTCAGTCTTAGGGGATATATTATCTCTTCCTCAAGGATGATTTCATCACTGTTTGTCATCTCCAGTTTGTTGGAGTTAATTAAGTTTTGAATCAGATGCTTAAAAGCCAAGCAATTTTTTGTTGCATGGCCCTGTGCATTGGAATGATATTTGCAGATCTCAGCAGGATTAAAGCATTTTGATCTGGTGTCAGTCGGAGGTAGGAATCTTGTGACCTTCCCCTTGTTAATCAACATCCGTAGGATTGCTTCTCTAGCCTACCCTAATGGCGTGAACTTATGTTTTGCTGCATATTCTAGTCGTATATGAAATCGGGACTCCCTAGATATCTTTTCATTTCATTCCCTCTGCTCTTGAAGGTGAATTTGGTCTTCTCTCGAAGTCTGGACAACTTTTGGGGGAGTGATAGTTACTTGCCTCTGGCTGACCTGATTGATCAATTGCCTTATTGTTTGGTGCTGGTACGCAATTAGTTCAGCCAACTGTCTCATATGTAGCTTAATTGTGGTCATCTCTTGCTCAACATTATACTTTTTGATCGCATACCCCCTTTTAGAAGGATCGGTCCTCTACGGGATTTGATCTAATTTCTTTAGGAATTAATGATTTTTTGGATTCCCCATACTGATCATATTTACTTCCTCCGTATTGTGTCGAGGTAGGGGGTTATTGTTGACATTGGGCTGATATGGGGTTTTGACCACTATCTACAATTATGTTTTGGAGTTCAAAGAAATCTCCTTTCTACACATTCCTCGTAATAGGAATGATTTTGTGGATGCGCTAGCAACATTGGCCTCCTTGATTCATATACCTGACAAAGAAAACATGCCAAGCATCACATTTGCCTTGCAAAAGGCCCCAGTCAATGGGAACTATGTTGGAGAAGTATAGGATGAGCTACCTCCCATCCACAACCCTTGGTATCAGCACATCAAGGAGTACTTACGAGATGGATCTACACCCGCTGAGTCGAGCCCACCTAAAAGAAAGCAGATGCATCGACTTGCTATAAAATTCTACCTGAGCGGAGATGCATTCTATAAGAGAGATGCAGGATTAGGCCTCCTCAGATGTCTTGACAAGGACCAACCTCAGAGGCTCATAGATGAGATCCATGGTGGAGTATATAGCCCACACATGAGCTTCCCTCTACTTGTTAAGAAGATCCTCATAATAGGGCATTACTGGCTTACCCTCAAAGCTGATTGTGATAATCACGTCAAGAGGTGCTATCAATGCTAAATTCATGGAAATACAATCCACACCCCTCCAAGGGAACTCCACAACATGAGTTCACCTTGGCCCTTCTCAATGTGGGGAATGGACGTGATCGGGCCCATTGAGCCCAAAGCTAGTAATGGACATCGGTTCATATTCACCATTATCGATTACTTCAGCAAGTGAGTGGAAGCAGCCTCTTTCCCCAGGATTACTAAAAATTTTTGGCCTGACAGCCATATGTTAGGGCCTATAGATCATTTCTTGTTAATGTTTTATGTGTTTTAAGAGTTTGTACTTGTAGTATGTTGTAAGGACTTTGATCTGGAACTTGAATCAAGTCCAGATCATGTGTAGATCGAAAGATATATGTGGACAAAAGTCGTTGACCAAGAACGACTTATGGAAATCTGGGCAAACCCAGGAACCCAGAAATTCTGACATGCATTTTGATAGCCTCTGATCTTGCGCCTGACATGTGTTTTGGCCAAGTTGTTGTTTGATCTGTGTAGCCTGTCATGTTCACTACATATTCAAGTCCTTAGTACAACCAGATCCATAGCAGGATAAAAGATAATTCCGGTCAAAACCTCGTTGACCACCAGCTTTTGGCAAAATCTGGGAAAACCCAGATTTCTCAAGAACAGACCTTGACCCTTACTTTGACTGACATAAATCGTACTGTTATGATGTTTCTAAGTTGATCAGTTGATTGGTTATTGTTCCTTGACACAATACCTACATTTATGAACTAAGATGTCTACCATTTAATGACCAGAACCATAAGATTTGTGAGCCACAAAGTGGTCACTCGAAACTGACTGGAAATCTGGGAAACCCAAAAATCCCAGCAGGTCTCTGACAACATCTTTGCATGCTTGGATCTTGCAAATGTGATGCGTAATGACTTAGATAATGGTATATAATTGTAGTAGTACATAAATACTACAAGTTTAATGTCTTATCCAACACAGAAATCGAACGAGCACTAAATTAAACCCGGTTAAACCCCCTACCTTAGTGACTAACAAGAAATCTGGGTTGGCTCAAGAACAGGCTCAAGAACACATATAGCAACGGTTCTGTCGCTATAGGACCCTTTAGAGACAGTTTATAATTATTATTTTCCATAAATTATTTAAAAATGGATAAAAATGGTTTTTAATTATTAAAAATATAAAATAAATTCTGAAAAATTATTTTACAGTCTGAAAAATAGTTTTTAATTATTTTGAGTATATTTCATAAATATTTAATATTTTTGGAATATAAATGGTATTTAATTTATTTAATTAAAAAATTAAATAAATTATTTAAAAATAGTTTTAATTCATGAAAAATCATGAAAAATTATATTATGGTAAAAGAAAATATTTTAAGTTATTTTCAATGACTTTTGATATTTTGTGATGAATTTTATTAATTAATTATTATTTATGGTAATTAGTTTATTTAATGAATATATTAAATAAATTAAGAAAAAATGGATTTAATGCTTTAAAAATCATATAAAAATGATTTAAGTGTTTGAAAAATCTTTTATGTTACAAAATATAACTTTTGATAATTTGTCACAAAAATATTAATATTTTAAAGTTAATAGCAATTATCAGGTAATGCATTTAAGTGTTTAAAAATCATATTTAAATGATTTTAAGGTATTAAAAATACTTTGATATATTATAAATATATTATAATATTATGACATGTATTTCATTAATAGTTGATAATAAATAAATATTAATGATAAAAGAATTATGTGGTATTTAATTCATTTAAATACGAGTTTAATGATTAAAAATTTACGATAAATAGTAATAATTATTTAAAAATTATTACAAGTCTGTGAAAAATATTTTGACTGAAAATAAAATTATCTGAGATAATTGTTAAGTGTTAGGTCAGAGTTTAATTGAACTTAGACTCGATAAAAGTCCGACTAGACCGCCGGGATGTTAGAATTATGTCGGTTTCAACTCGGACTTAAGTAGTCTGACTTGATACTAAGTTTAATGTGCTAAATTAGACTGATAGGGTTATGTGCTATGTGTTTAGGTTATTCTATGTATGTCTATATATATAATAGTATTATATTGTGATGATATTATTCTAATATTGGATATCTATATTACTAATATTAGGTCTTCGGATAAAGCGTTATAAATTGTGTTGCGGTAATCAACGGTTTAGGCAAGTTTGTTTTGCTTACCTCTACTAAGAGTGTTTCATTCGGATATGCTTATGGTTAATCATTGCTGATTGCCATGTATAATTTGTACTCTGTACATATTGCATGTATAAGTCGGGTATGAAAGGCTGATCACCTTAATTACCAGTATGTATAATACTTGTTCAGTCATAAACTTGTTCTTGCTAATTCACAATTATATTGTTGAATTATAGCCAGTTTATTATTCAAATTCTTCAATCATGATATATCGTTATATTGTTGTACTTAAACTTGCTGGGCAACTTTCATGCTCACCCTTGCTATATGATGATAAAACATTGCAGATTAAGGTGAATGCTTCGGATACAAGGAAAGGTTAAAGACGGTTCCAGCTTTAGTATACGCGTGCAGTAGATTTGTAATTGTGTTGTATCTTATGTTTTATAAGTCAAGTAAGTTATGAAATGTGTATTAAGTTAAGGTTACTCGACCTTGGGGAATAGTGTGTAAGTTTAATGTATAAACAATTTATGTTTGTATCTTCCGCAAATATAGTAATAGTGATAGAATGATCGAACCGGATCTGAGGTGATTTAGGACCTGGATTCGGGGCCCTCACAATTTCTCTATCATTGCATCGATCAAAACCCTTTTGGCATGTAAATCGAGAAAATGAGGCAGCGCTCGCCCTAGGGGGCCGAACTCTAGGAAGTTCTTTAACTTTCTTTTTTCATCTTTTGTCCATTTTCTTTGTTTCGTTTCAATAATTTCAACTAAATCCAATCGGGGAAGGGATTGATTTAACTTTTCCTTAAGGAGGAGCCCTCTGGGAGTGGTTAAACCCTAGGGTGGATGAACTGTAGGGGGCCAAAACCCTAGGGGTTTTCCCTTCTTGCTCATTTAATAATGTTTCGTTGATTAACTGTGGTCTTATTCATTAATTGCGGTCTTGTTCATTCGTTTCTGTCTTTTTCGTCATTTATTTAATTATAGTGTGAACTCCAATTTATGCTTTTAATTCAATTAGGTTATGTGAACCCTAATTTTCACTTGGGTCCACATACTAAAAAGAAGTAGATACTTAGATTATAATCATTTCCTTCAAAAAAAAATAATTCTTACCTCTAATATACTTATTGGGGTATAATTTTCTAGGTCCAAATAATTCGGTGGGTCACACCACGTGGTATAAGAATCTTCCAGTCAGAAGGCTTGACTTTTGATGGATTCACAATCCTAATTAACTTGTAGCTCCTATATCTAATTTGACTTCCAACTTCCAAGGAGACCTGTGATAACCCGGGATTTCGAATAATCCGAAATTTTACGAATAATTTTTTTTTAATATTGATATTGACTATTAATATTGTGTTGTGTATCTGTGATACGAGTTTTGAGAAGTGGTTAATTTATGTATTGACTAAAAAATAAGAGTAGATTTGTGCTTAACAGCTTTAGAAACCCTAACCCTAATTTTGAATGGGGATTTGATAGAAAATACAATTAAAAATTATTATATTGATGAGTACGTGTTGGTACTGTATAAAGATATTGAACAATGATTGACCAGATATGGTTTTAAATTAGTAAACCCTAATATGAGATTAGAAACCCTAATATGAGATTTAGTAACTCTAACGTACAGTTAGGAACCCTAAACGAAAGTCGAGAAACCCTAATTTTATATTCGAGAATCCTAAACCCTAATTAGGAAACCCTAACCCTAAGTAGTAAGCCTTAATGTGATTATTAAATTTTTATACAATTATAAAACTCTAATATAATAAGAAAACCCTAATTATGCTTTAGAAATTTTAATTTTTCTAATTAAAATCCTAATTAGAAATTTTAGAAATTTAATTTGTAAAACCTAAGGGTTAAACCCTAAGGATTTGGATAAAAGTATAGTATGCCATTAAAATTAAAATGCAAATGACAAAATTACCCTTTTTCATTCTTTAATGAGCTAACTTGCAAATCTAGCTAAAATAAGAGTTGGTGACCTACTAAATTAACCATTGTGACTTAAAAACTCCAGCCAATCAGTCCAATTCATTAGATCTATGCAATATATCATAATATATTTAGATTAGGAAAGAGAAAGTGTACTAAATTTGGTCATTTGCACTCAAGCTCTCAACTTACATTTCTCTCTCCAAAACCTCCGAAATTCACAAGTGTCTCAGTCCCATAAACAACCCTTGGATCACTAAGATCAGCTAAGGAGATCTAAGATCAAAGATTGGTCAAGAAGGTATAAAAGCCCTAACCCTATTTGATCTTATATAGTAAGAAAAATTTTGTGTTTAAGTATTGAATCATGTGTTAGAAAATATTTTTAGATGATCTATAATGATCCATCATGAATCTATAGCATCAAAAGGCTTTAAAATGAAGTTTTCAAAAACTGTCCATGAATCCTAGAAAGTCGTCTGACAAGCTAATGTCAGGAGCCATAAATCTTTCCCTGTTTTTGGTTTTAGTTGTTTTATATTTTGGATCTGTAGTTTGATATGAGATCTTTGTTTTGGAAGTGAAATCATAGCTATTTGATGTCTAAATTTCAAGATATTGTTGGTCAAAGCTCGTTAACCGGGCATGACCAGACGAATTCTGGGTAACCCAGAAATTCATTTTAAGTGTCTGACAATGTTTTGGAAGGCATAGATCTGTCAGTTGTTAAGTGTTATAATGATGTGTTTGTATCTAGTTTATAGCCTGACATATGTACTTTATATTTGTAGTTTTAGATCCTTTAAACAAGCAGCTGATAGAACTTAGTGGATGGTCAAACAAGGCCTCTCGATCATGGATACTGTTTCTTGAAAACCCAGAAATAGAATGAACACAACTTCAGACAGCCTTTGACCGGATTAGATCTGGAGTTTATGATGTTCTTGGACTGATAGAATGGTATATAAATGTTCATTGACATTAGTACTATAGTTTTGAACCTTAATAACACCAATACAATAACCAGAACATAGAGATAATCGAGCTTGAAAGTGCCAACTCGAAGTTGTCTGGGTTTTTGGGTTACCCAGAAAACCCATATTTGATCTGACAGAATGTTTGAGAGCCTAGATCTTCATGGTGTGGTATGATATGACCTACATTATGGTTGGTACTTGTAGTGTTACATAAACACTACAAGATTGATGCTTAAGTTTACCCAGAAATAAATTAAACAGAGAATTAGAATCGGTCAAACAAGACATCTTGAACACAGAGTTGTCAGTGTTCTTGATGCCAAGAACACCTAAGAGGACAGAAAGCATTGCTATAGGCTTCAGCGACGGTTTCTATTTATTTTATTTTCCGATTTTCGAAAAATTGATGAAAAATAGAAATAAATTAAAAAAATTACCAAAAATGGTTTTAAAAATTATTTTAAATTATGAAAAATAACTTTTGATAATTTGAGATATTTTTCATTAATATTTATAATTATTTGAATATTAATGGTATTTAATTTATTTAATTAGTATATTAAATAAATTAGAGAAAAATGATTTTAATATTATAAAAATCTTTTAAAATAAGAATAAAGTGTTTAAAAATATTTTTGAGTTATACAAATGTAACTTTTAATATTTTTAGAGAATTATAATTAATAATTTAATAATTAATGATATTAGATTTATTTAATTATTATATTAAATAAATGAGTTAAAAATAATTTTAATATTAGAAAAATTATTTTAAATAAGAATAAAGTGTTTAAAAATATTTTGAATTATAAAATATAATTTTCAATATATTTGGAGAATTCTCATTAATAAATTAATATTAATGATATTAGATTTATTTAATTATTATATTAAATAAATGAATTCAAAATGGTTTTATTGATTTAAAAATCATTTAAAAATGAGAAAAATGCTTTAAAAATATTTTAAGTTATAATTAATGACTTTTAATATTTTGATAAGAGTTTCATTAATATTTAATATTAATGGTGACGATTTAAAAATAATTTTTAATCATTTAAGTAGAATATTAGTGATTTAAAAATAGTTTAAGTTATTGATAATAACTTTAATATTTTTACAAGTATGTCATTAATATTTTTATATTATTAAATATTAATGATGATAAGATTATTTGATATTTAAATCATGTAAAAATGATTTCAGTGTTTTAAATATTATTATAAATTATAATAATTGTTTATAAATTATTAAAAGCTTTCGAAAAATATTATTAATGATAATTGACTTATCTAAAATAATATTAAAGCTTTGAAAACAAGTTTAATTGACAATAAATGTGTTAATTGTCAGTTAGGGTGACCAGAACACCGAGAATAGACCGAAGTCCAACCAGACCGAACAAGTTAGACTTAATGAGAGTTTATATAAGTTATAAACACTGATGTGGCTATGTGGAAATGTGTCTAGGAGAAAGATTGACTGTGAATTACAGTGTTATATGTTATGAATTATTGTGCTAATTGTAAGACCGATATTGTTAATTATAGGTCTTACGAACGCAGATAAGTATATTGTGTAACAGTAATCAACGCGAAAGGCAAGTTTCCTAACTCAACTTGAGTTACTATTTTTCAAGCATGGTAGTGAATAATTATTGATAGTTATTCACATTTATAATGATTGTTGTAATTAGCACGTAGTGCAATTGATTCTTGTTTTATTATTTGAACTATTTAGAAATCATGTCTCAGCTAATTGTTTTGGCGAGACTAATATTTGTTAAAGCATGAAATGTTTTATCTATTATGAATTGAATTGTTATTGGAAGATCTATGCCATTGGTTTCGGCTAGATTAGTATTGTTATTAATTATTGAAATTATAGTATTTCTTTGAAAGTAATCCAAACCATATTGATGTTATACGAACTTGTGACGTAAGACTGAGATGAACAAATTTTAATGTCGTAAATCGACCTATGCGCTATTATTGAGTATTATGCATAATAAGGGTACAAAGGAGTTGGCCGCTCCAGGTACTTGCAGAAGAGTATAGTTTAGTTTTTATAACTAATTTATATTCTTGTGGTAATTTAGTTTTAATAACTAAATGATTCCTCTATTAGTTCACGATCCTTTGTGATCACTCAGCATGAAATCTGGGTATATCCCACTTTATTGAATATTGTTGTAGTATTGTTAATTCTTCTTATTCAATTGAATATTATTGAATCTTTGAAAGAATTTTACTCTTTCATTTCTTATATGTTATTCAGTATGAAATGGAAGAAAGTTTTATTATTGAGATTGAATTATTATTCCGCTACTTCGAAATCATTTGATTGTTGCTGAAGTTCTATAGAAGCTAGACTCTTCTATTCATGATATATATCATTTATTATATATTTTAACTTGCGGGGCAAACTTGTTGGTCACCCTTGCTTAAATAAAATATTTCAGCTGATGCCAATGTAGCAGAATGTTCTAACAAGGACAAAGGCAAAGGCAAGGCTCAAGAGTAGTTATTGTAAACTTCTAATGGATATGTTTTACTATGTAATTATTTATGTAAACCTTTTGGTTATATAAGGGTATGTAAGTTATGTCAAGGTTAGTTAACCTGGGATATTATTATAAGTTGCATTAAAGAATATTATAAATGATGGTTTTCATTAATGAATGACTAGTTAGATGTGATATATATGATGGATCGTGAGCACTAAACCCGAGGATAGGGAACCCAGAATTGGGGGCGTCACAAGTTGGTATCGAAGCTGTAGGTTATAAACCTTAGGTGGGGGGAAAAGACTTAGGAATATAACCATAAACAGGATAGAGAAAACTCGTTTAGAGTTCTAAGTGATGGATTAGGAAAATTCATCAATAGTAAGATATGGGGACACTCAGTGTTTATGGATTATGTTTGATAGTGATGTACTAATGAAGTTATTTAAAACTGGTGCCAGGATGTTAGAAGATTATAAGATGGTTACGGAAATGTTAGTAGCTGCACCAATGCCATTAGCCGAGGTGCCAGCTCAGAGTAAGTCAGTTTAGGAAGTTTTAAGAGACGAACTTGCGGTAAATCTAGCAAGCAATCATGACGAGTACCCCGAGATAGAGCTGGATGAAGAGGAAGAAATATACTCCAAAGAAACTAAGGTGGAGCCAAAAATAAAGATCAAAGATGGGGAAGAAGGCAAAGTAGCAATCGAAGAAGGTCAAGCATCTGCAGAAGTTCAAGATTTAAGGACTAAAGTACTTCTTCTCGAGGAATTATGGAAGACAGAAAGAGCATTACACGAGATGACAGAAGAACGAAATAATCTGAAGGCACAAGTCGATAGAATGAGGGTTAAGTGTAGTGTATCATCTAAAGATGTAAGTAAGAAAAACAAGGGTAATAAAAGGAAAAAGAACTACGACAGTGACAATAACTCACATTCAAAGAAGATGTTGGAAGAATGCATATTGTGATTTGATGTTTAATGTAAATGCTCATGATTATGTGTAAAGTCCTTCTAGGAATACATGTACAAGGACTTAGTGATATATCAAAATTGATAGATTGATCTTAGCCTTTAATGTTCAATTGTATAGATAAATAGATCAAACTTGTTAGGTTGATCTATGGCTAGAAAGAAATAGATAGGCCTTGAAGAGAATCGTAGTCTATCCGGCTGATCAACAGAATGCAGAAGCTAAGGCAGGATCGTAGTGCTGAGATGATCGTAGTGTATCTGCCTTGAAGGGCCTCTACAGTAATCGTAGAGTGGTATAGACGTTTGCCGAAGCTAACTTAGAGATCGTAGTGTACTCTCGGAAGCATTGAGTCTGCAAAACAAGCAAGTGATGATCGTTGTATTAAAAGATCGTAGTGTGCAAATCCTTGTGAGAAATTGTAGTGTTCTCTTAAGAACAAGCACCAATATGACAAGACACTACGATATAGATAGTAGAGTGTCATCTACCTTGTGTCAGAAACATCAAGCCCAACCTTTTGTCTGAAGATAAATTCCAACAAATATGGAATGTGTTTTGAACGTTGAAGCTCTCAGCAGTCCCAACGGTACAAAAGATATCCTTAGTATTGATCAAAAGGAACGTATTCAAGAAGCTAAGAAAAGGACCATTGGGCAGATGAAAGCACCTTTTCAGGTGTTAGGTGAGAAAGCAGTCTGCTGTGTCAGTGGGGCCGGGTTAAAATTCAGAAGATGTACAGAAAAGTCTCCATCAAAGCTCAGAAATGTCAAAAACATTTAATGCCTCATCAGATGACTTCAACGGATAGATTTGAAGAGATCACATATATACAGAACATACACAGATAAGATAGCAAGCAAGCATTGAACAAAAACACACAAGAACACTCAACGCTCAACTCTACGATCTGAGAAAAAGGAAAAGCTTGCTCAGTTACTCAATTCTTTTGAACAAGTGCTTAATAGCAACTGAGTAGCATCAATCAAGATCTAAACAGCATTCAATCAACTGAAGTAAGAGTTCCAAGTCTGAGGGACTTGAAGAGTTCTAAGTGAACTGTGAGAAACCAAGTCTGCTGGACTTGAAGAGTTTAAGAGTGAACTAAGAAGTACCTAGACTGCTGGTCTAGAAGGAATATGTAAGATTCAAGAAGTGTAACAGACATCCTTAGTGGATTTCCTACTCAAGGAGTAGAAGAGTGGACTAGGAGCTTTAAGTGCTTTGAACCACTTAAAACTGTTATGTTCATTATAACTACTATAACTGTAATATCTGCTATAACTGTCATAACTGCCTCACTCTCATTAACTTAAGATATCTAACAGAAGGTTTTTTATATATACTCATCCGTTGTGCATTGATTACCATCAACCTAAATAGATTAAAAGAAAAAGTTTTAATTATCTATTCAACCCCCCTTTTAGATATCTATCGTGCCTCCGGGAACTAACAATTGGCATCAGAGCAGGTTCTATAATACAACCTACAGAGCTTGAGTAGATCCAATGGCACACTTACCAAGAGAATCAAAAACTGGAGGAGGCAGCAAGCCACCTATGTGCAACAAAGATAAATTCATTAACTAGAAAGTTAGGATGCAAGCTTACATGGATTCAATAGATGAAGATCTATTTGAAACTGTTCAAAATGGGCCCTACGTTCCTACAAAGCTTGCACCAACTACTGATGATCCAAACAGAGTGCAGATCAAGGTCAAAGAAGAATGGACAAAGAACGAGAAGAGAGCTATCCAGCTTGACAAAAAGGCCAAGAACATCCTATTTCAATCATTAGAAGATGATTTATTTGAAAACGTGGTCAACTGCAAAACAACAAAGGACGTTTGGGAAGCACTACTCATTATGCATGAAGGAACAGAAGAAGTCAGAGAAAACAAATAATCTTTCCTGACTCAACAGTATGAGATGTTTATTTACGTTCAAGAAGAGAACGTCACTGCCACCTATGAGAGATTCAATATTTTGCTCAACTCTCTACGAGCCTATGGAAAGATCTATCCAAACAAAGATCTGATCATAAAGTTCATGAGAGCTTTACCAGGAAAATGGGATGCCAAAACCACTGCCATAAGAGAATCAAAGAATCTACATAAAATAACTGTCAACAGTTATATGGCAACCTTCTCACGTAGGAACTGGAGCTGACACAACGAGCAGAAATGTTGTCTGAAGGAAGAAAGAAAGATAAAGGTGTTGCTCTCAAAGTAACCGAAAACACCTCCAAAGTCAACACTGAAGTTGATTCTGACTACGATGAAGATGATGATGAGGACTTTGCAATGCTGGTTAAAAGACTACGATGATTCATGCGACAAGGAGAAACCAGCAAGCCAAAGAAAGTTAGCAACTACAACAGCCAGGAGCAAATGAATGACCTATGCTACAACTACAAGAAACCTGGTCACTTCATTTCCAACTACAACAAACCTCTCAGAGAAGAACTCAAGAAGAAATCACAGGCAAAGAAGGAATACAAAGGTAACAAAAGGCCACAGAAGAAAGACAAAGGTCTTGTAGCTAGAGGATCGTGGAGTGACTCTCACAATGACTCAACTCCGGAATCTGGAGGTGATGGGGATCCTCAAATAGCTAATCTCTGCCTGATGGCCAAAAATACAAAGGACAAACAGAACGCTAACATTCATGAAGTAAGTATCGATGAGGTATTTGACTTCAACTCTCCTGATGTAGACATTGATGATCTTAGAAATGTACTGCATGGCATAATATCTGATCTGCACCAATACATGAAGTGGTTTAGAGTTATGTCTAAGGATTATTCACTTCTTCAAAAGGAGAAAGAAAAGGTTCAAGAAGAACTGAAAACAACCCTTCTCAGTACTAATTCATTCTCTAAGCTTGAAGCTGAGAATAAGCTCTTGAGACAAACAAATGAGCTCAGTACAAAAAGAGAGTCTAATCTAACCTCAAAAATTGAGGATCTAGAAAAGACCATCTCTACATGGAATAAATCTTCTTCATCCATGGACTCTTTAATCTCTAATCAGAGAAGCATCTCTGATAAAACCAAGCTAGGCTTTGGGAAATCTACCTCAGAGTCATGTATGGAAAAAGCAAAGGATATTAACACTAGTAATGCCTCAGGTTTTAGTAGAGGTATTATATTTGCGAAATTCTCACAAGAGGATGAGCCCGTAAAACCCTACTCAGCTGATTCAATTCATATTCCCAAGAGCAAGGGATCTACTGCTGGTCTAGGTTTCAAAAAAGAGAAGAGTAACATAGCTCCTACTCACCAACCTCGAAGGATCATAGAGTTCAATGAGATTAACTCTACGAACCAACCTGGAAGGTACATTAAAAGTAAGACATACTCTTCACAAATCATGAAACATGAGAACACGTGGAAGAAGGAATATCAGCCCAACAGGAGGATGACCAATATCCCATATAAGTCCAAATGGAGAAAGAGCCTTCACACACACACAAACCTGCATCATATCAAATGTTTTGTGTGCTACACAACTGGCCACAAGGCTGCACAATGTTATTACAAATCCATGGATATGAGACCCAAAATCAAGCATATTTAGGTCCCCCAAGGGCACTAACAATGTAGGACCCATGCAAGTATGGGTACCAAAATGAAGGCTTAATATTTTTACAGGAAAAGAACTCCACGATCACAACCTGGTATCTGGACAGTGGATGCTCAAGACATATGACAGGGAACAAAGCCCTTCTATCTAACTACATAGAGAAGGAGGGTCCCTCGGTCATCTTCGGAGACAACGGCTCTGGCAAGACAAGAGGCTATGGCTCAGCAGGAAATGGTGCAGTATCCTTTAGCAAAGTGGCCTATGTGGAAGGACTATAACACAACCTTCTAAGCATTATCCAACTCTGCGACAAGGGTCATCAAGTAACATTCCTCAACAATCAATGTCAAGTCCGAGATCTGAAGACATCTGCAGTAAAGCTAACCGGAACAAGAGAAGGAAATGTCTACACAGTAAATCTTGGGAAACTAAGCTCAGACGAGACAATATGCTTTCTGGCTAAAGAATCTGAAGAAATGAGCTGGCTATGGCACCGAAGATTATCTCACCTCAACTTCAAGAGCATGTCCAAATTAGCTTCAAAAGATCTAGTTGCAGGCTTACCAAAATTCAACTTCGTTAAAGAAAGCCCCTGCAGTGCCTGTCAACTTGGGAAACAGACCAAAAGCTCATTTAAGAACAAAACCATCAACTCAATCGACAAGCCTCTGCAGTTACTACATATGGATCTTTTTGGACCAATTCCAACGACGAGCCTTGGGGGAAAGTGATACTCACTGGTCGTAGTCGACGACTACACCAGATTTTCATGGGTATTCTTCCTAACCTCAAAAGATGAAACAGGCTCCCAACTGATCAAGATGTTCAAACTGGTGATGAATGAGAAAGGAGAGAAAATTAAGGCCTTAAAAAGAGATCATGGCAGAGAATTCGATTTCTCAGAAATGGATCAGTTCTGCACAGACAATGGGATTAGTCACAACTTCTCAGCTCCGCGAACTCCCCAACAAAATAGAGTTACTGAGAGAAAGAATAGAACATTAATAGAGGCTGGAAGGACTCTACTAGCAGCAGCTCATCTGTCGGAGTACTTCTGGGAAGAAGCGGTCAACATTACATGCTATACATAGATCAGATCACTCATACACTCTACGATTAAGAAGACTCCCTATAAACTTTGGAAAGGAAGAAAGCCAAGTGTCAGCTACTTTCATGTGTTCGGCTGTGCATGCTACACACTCAGTAATAGAAAGTAGTACTTGACAAAGTTTCAACCGAAATTAGATGAAGGAATCTTTCTTGGATATGCCACAGACAGCAATGCCTATAGAGTGTTTAACAAGAAGACACTGAGTGTAGAAGTCTCGATTCACATCATCTTTGATGAAACTGACACAGACAAAATAGTGCTCTAAGACACTACGACCAATAGTGCAGACACCACGAACGAAGACGTCGAGCCCAACACAACGATCGTAGAATCAGACAGTGAAATCGTTGAGCAAGGAAATGAGATCGTGGAGGGACCTATGCCAGACAACAAAACTCCACATCAAGAAGAAGAAATAGATCTTGAAGATCTAAGACAAGAAGGCATAAGAACTGATGTCCCAATAGGAAGCAGATGGGCAAGAGATCACACTCAAGATCTGATCATTGGAGATCCGAATGTAAGAGTCTAAACAAGAGCTGCTACTCAAAATGAATGCTTCTATCTAAGCTTCCTATCTCAAATAGAACCGAAGAAGATAGAGGATGCTATGGAAGACTCCAGTTGGATAGAGGCCATGCAAGAAGAACTTAATCAGTTCGAGAGAAGTAAAGTATGGAGATTAGTTCCAAGACCGAAGAACCATCCTGTAATTGGAACTAAGTGGGCTTACAGAAATAAGATGGATGAAGATGGAGTCATCACTAGGAACAAGGCAAGACTGGTGGCCAAGGGCTACTCTTAGGAAGAAGGCATTGATTACGATGAGACATTTGCACCTGTTGCTAGACTGGAAGCCATCAGGATAATTCTTGCCTTTGCTGCTCATATGAAGTTCACGGTATTTCAGATGGATGTCAAGAGTGCATTTTTGAATGGAGAACTTCAAGAAGAAGTTTATGTAGAGCAGCCTCCAGGTTTCATCAATCCATCTCTTTCTAATTATGTCTTTGGATTAGACAAAGCCTTATATGGTCTTAAACAAGCCCCTAGAGCATGATATGAAACACTGACTAACTTTCTTATAGAAAATAGATTCACTAGAGGTAGAGTAGATACCACACCATTTCTTAGAAAGCATAAAGTTAAGGTCCTACTAGTTCAAATATATGTTGATGATATTATCTTTGGGTCTACTGATGTAAAGTTATGCAAGAGATTCTCCAAGCTTATGCAGAGCAAGTTTGAAATGAGCATGATGGGTGAGCTGAACTTCTTCCTTGGACTGCAAGTAAAGCAGACTGATTAAGGAATCTTTATCAACCAGGCCAAGTACATTAAAAACTTACTTAAGAAGTATGGCTTGGAATCAGCCTTTCCCATGAAAATCCCAATTGCTCCTACAACCGAGCTTAACAAAGATGAAAAAGGTAAAAGTATTGATATAACTCAATATAGAGGTATGATTGGCTCTCTTCTATATCTAACTGCCAGTAGATCAGATATAATGTTTGCAACATGCATTTGTGCTAGATTTCAAGCTAATCCTAAAGAATCTCATTTAATTGCTGTTAAAAGGATCTTTAGGTATCTCAAAGGTGCACCCCAATTGGGGTTATGGTATCCCAAGGAATCCTCATTTGAGCTAACAGGATACACAGATGTTGATTTTGCAGGATGCAAAATTGATAGAAAAAGTACCAGTGGCACCTGTCAATTACTAGGAAATAGACTTCTGTCCTGGTTTAGCAAGAAGCAAAACTCAGTATCTACCTCAACTGCAGAAGCTGAATACATTGCTGCTGGCAGTTGCTGTGCTCAGATCTTATGGATAAAAAATCAACTAGCAGATTATGGGTTTGAATTTAAATCCATACCTATTCACTGTGATAACACAAGTGCAATTGCTATAACTCATAATTATGTCATGCATTCTAGGACTAAGCATATAGAAATAAGGTATCACTTTATTAGGGGTCATGTGCAGAATGGAACTATATCTTTGCAATATATCCCTACTGAGAATCAACTTGCTGATGTCTTTATAAAGCCTCTAAATGAATCCAGATTTAACAAGTTAATAAGTGAGCTAGGCATACTTAACTTATAACCATGAAAAATATGCTCTAGTATGTGCTAACTATACAGGTTTAAAGGCTATGTTCGAAAACATAGACATGATCAAAGGAAGACCACGATCGTAGAACTAAAGTATCATACAATGACAACGATCGCAGTAAAGACTCAACGATCGTCGTGCAAACTCAACGATAACAGAGCTACATCAACAAAACCAAAGAAGCACCCTATGATGATCAAGTATAAAATAAAGTATTTTCTCTGATAAGTACCTCAGGGACAAACCTAACCCTTGTTTCATTCAAGAAGTTGGCTCTTCCCGAGTTACCTTAACCCAAGAAGAATACTAAGTTAAAAGTTCATAAGAGGACTTGATCAGACTCTACGATTGATAGTCAGACTCGACGATCGCAGTTCAGACTCTACAAGTGCAGTTCAGACACGACGACTGCTGAACAAAATCAATGATGATAGAACAGACTCGACGATTCTAAGGACTATCTCAAGGATCATAGTTCTCCTAAAGGACACATTACCCCAGAAAAGGTCAAGGGTAATTCAATACAATCCCTCTCTGTCAAGTTCGTATAGCCAAGCAAAATTTGATACATGTCCCACTAAGAAAATAGAGAGAGGGAAGTTACAAGTACAAATTAAAATCGTCTGATTGAAATCTGAAGTTCAAAAGATCATCTCTCTCTTCCCCTCTCAAGTAGAAACCCTAAAATCAGTAGCAAGCTCAGTCAATCTCACTTCCTGCAAAGAAATCAAATGGCAGCTTCCAGTGTTATCTTTGGCTACAGACTCTGCTTTGATGAGTTCAAAACAGCTGAACCCCAATTTCACAAGACTCTGTCGCTACTAAAGAAGGCAGGTCTCGAAGAAGCCTTGGGTACAGATACATTGATCTACCTGAAGCTAGTAAAGGAATTCTACAATAACGGGGTATTTGAAAACAACATCATCACTGCTAAAGTCAGGAACATCAAAATCAGACTAAAGGTTGAGGATATCATCCTAGCCCTAGGTCTCAAATTTGAAGGGTATCCGTCCTTAGATGGCATAGATTTCCACAAGGGTCTCAAGAAGATGCATCGCAAGAAATCACCTTCTATCAAAGGATACAAGGAGAAGGAGTTCCCACAGAGGTACGAGTTTCTAGCTGTTATTATTGGAAAATGCATCTGCTGTAAGAGCTCAGGTCATGACTCTGTGAATGAGGTATAACTCAAACTCATGACTGCCATATGTTACAAAATACAACTTAACTATGGGGCTCTATTACTTGAATGGATTGGGAAGTGGTTAATCAACTCGAAGAAAACAAAGGGCTCACAGAAGATGCTCTACGGACGTTTTATAAGCATTATCCTACAGGCTGCTCTTGGTGACCAAATCGAAGATGATGAAGGAGAAACCACCAATCCAAACGAATGACCCAACAATTATTTGAAAACTGGAAAAGGAATCCAGCTGAGAATGTGAAGATGATGTCTGAATTAAGTGGAAGAACTGGTGAAATAAAGGAATCAGGAGTACCAGGGAACATGTCAGTTGTCAGAGAAATTGAGGAAGAAGAAGAAGAAGCTAACAAAGGAGAACCTAGTGCTTTGGTCAGAAAAAGCAAGGGCAAAAGAAAGATGAAAGCCAGAACTGCAGAAGAGCCTCAAGGATCCACCACTGATAAACCTGTAGAGTCCTCAGACATTGAGACTCTAAGGATCCTAAGAAGGAAGGAACAACAGGCTGAGGCAAAAGAAGATAGAGTAACCATATCTCAGCTGCTGAAGAAAAATAAGATCAGGCATAAGACCAAAAACCATCAACCTCCACGATCGTAGAGTCTCTGCCGATCGTAGAGACCAGACCAAACAAGGAAGTAGCTGCAACAAACATTTTGACTGATCATAAGGATAAAACTGAAGAAAGTCCTAAGACTGTGGCTCAGCCTAAAAAGCCAAGAAGGAAACTGGTCAAGAAATATATTCTTGTCAACGAGAAAGAATTAAAGAGGGAAGAAAAGGAATTGACTGCTGAAAAGAAACCAGAAAATGAAAGCCAAATAGTCAAAGCTTTAACTGAAGGGGAGACACCTGAAGATCTGATGATAAAGGATACACCTATTGAGGGGGAGATGACTGAAAACCCCATCATAGAAGGTGCTCCAACTAAGGGGGAGCTATTGATCTGACCAAAAAATGATCAAGTTGAGGAAGAAGCTCATACCATCTTTATAACAGAAGAAGAGGTTCCTGCGGGAAATGAAGAAGAACCAATGCAAGAACACCATGAAGCCATTGAGATAATGGAATCCTCAGATGAAAATAGAGAAGAGGATGAAGGTGATGAGGTAGAAATTATAGCTGTGGGCATTGATAGGCACAGAAGAGCCAACTATGAGCAATTGTTTGCATATCTACCTATGATGCCTTTCCACCAAGCTCAAATTCTGAACTCTTGGGATCACGTGTTCTGGAATTTTAAAGAGTATCCAGCCATCTCAGTGCTAGCCAATGAATTCTAAGGGAGATTCAATTTTGCCAAGAAGCTTCTCACCAACAACTCCTCCTCAAAGAACGAACTTGAGGTACTATCTATCCCAACTCTTTTCAAAGTTAATCACTTGCCATCATCCTCATTTAATCAATTTTATGAATTCCCATGATGGTTGGAAGTGATTCTTCATCCACTAAACCAATTTCTAGTTACAGGGTCCCAAAATTCTGTAAACCAATTATGACCAACCTGATCATGCTTCCAAATCCCATCATCTCTACGATCACTGACTCTAACCCCATCGTATAGTCTACACCTCAAATCGTAGAGCCACCAACCTTAAACATCCAAACCCAGGCTCCTCCATCAGATATCCCCTCCTCATCCAACAATGAATTCTTCAATCTTGATCTTGCTCTGTACTCGTTATAAGATCAATTCAAAAACACACCACCTCCCTCCTCAAAATTTCCCCAACTGGATGAAATTCTGTCAAAGTTATCCACAAAGACTGATCTGTTAGCAATGTCTGCGAAACTGGTCAAGGACCTTGATGAGAGTCTTGAGGATCACACTGCACTTATTCAGCTAAGATTAACATCCATGATCAATGTTGTAAATAATCTCCCAAGCTCCCTCAGCACTGCTCTCTCTAAAACACTAAAGGAGATTATCCAAGAAATGCTTTAAAGCATAAAACACAGGGATGACATTCACTTCATTGCAGCTAAAAAGCATCAGGATACTGTCTTGATCTTACAGAAGACTCAAGAATCTCAAAATGATCTAATGATACAGAGTATCAAAAGTCTTCAAACTACGATCAAAGAATTTCAAACCTTCTCCATGGGTCAAATGAAGCAGACAGAAACGGTTCTTAACATTCTTCAACAGTGTGAAACTCATTCTAATTCCTTAATCCAAGAAAATCGTGAGGACATTGCCCAAACTCAGAGTCAACTCAACAAGCTTGTCCAAGGAGTAACTCACTTCTCCGAAGACATTTGAACCCTTGATGCTGACATAAAGGGGGAGAATATAGGCAAAGGAGATCAGGGAGGTCAGGGAGGCAAGGGCAGAGGCAGAGGAAAATTCCAAACTCAAGCCCCGAGGAACCCACCTGCAAGGCAAATCACTCAGCAGACTCCACGATCCAGCCATCAGACTCAACGATCTGATCTGCAGGATGTTTTAATACCTCAACCATTAAAGATTCTAAGGCCAACTACCAGCTCGCATGAGGTGACTACAACATGCCTAAGAATTCCAATTGGAGATCCTGCATTCATGAATAGGCACGACCACAATCCAAGACTAAGCCCAAGTGAGCTGAAAGATTTAGCCAGGAGAGATGAAGTAAGCAGAAAAAGGAGAGCTGAGGAAAAGGCAAATCCTCCAAGAAGCAAAAGGCCAAGGAAATAGAGATAAGTTGTTTTTTAATTCTTATTGATGTAGTCAAACTAAAATCTTCATACATCAATAAATTTATGCTTATTCTCTAGAAATTTCAGCAGCTCACTGAAATATTAAGTCATATTTACTTTGCTGCAATTGCATATAGAATTTAATAATCATGACAACAAATCTCCTTGGTTATGTCAACATCAAATAGGGGCAGATTGTTAGAAGAATGCATATTGTGATTTGATGTTTAATGTAAATGCTCATGATTATGTGTATAGTCCTTCTAGGAATACATGTACAAGGACTTAGTGATAGATCAAAATTGTTTGGTTGATCTTAGCCTTTAATGTTCAATTGTATAGATAAAGAGATCAAACTTGTTAGGTTGATCTATGGCTAGAAAGAAATAGATAGGCCTTGAAGAGAATCGTAGTCTATCCGGCTGATCAACAGAATGTAGAAGCTAAGGCAGGATCGTAGTGCTGAGATGATCATAGTGTATCTGCCTTGAAGGGCCTCTACAACAATCGTAGAGTAGTCCAGACGTTTACCGAAGCTAACATAGAGATCGTAGTGTACTCTCGGAAATGTTGAGTCTGCAAAACAAGCAAGTGATGATCGTTTTATTAAAAGATCGTAGTGTGCAAATCCTTGTGAGAAATCGTAGTGTTCTCTTAAGAACAAGCACCAAAATGACAAGACACTACGATATAGATAGTAGAGTGTCAGAAACATCAAGCCCTACCTTTTGTCCGAAGATAAATTCCAACAAATATGGAATGGGTTTTGAACATTGAAGCTCTCACCAGTCCCAACAATACAAAAGATATCCTTAGTATTAATCAAAAGGAACGTATTCGAGAAGCTAAGAAAAGGACCATTGGGCAGATGAAAACACCTTTTCAGGTGTTAGGTGAGAAAGCAGTCTGCTGTGTCAATGGGGTCGGGTTAAAATTCAGAAGATGTGCAGAAAAGTCTCCATTAAAGCTCAGAAATGTCAAAGACATTTAATGCCTCATCAGATGACTTCAACGGATAGATTTGAAGAGATCACATATATACAGAACATACACAGATGAGATAGCAAGCAAGCATTGAACAAAAACGCACAAGAACACTCAACGCTCAACTCTACAATCTGAGAAAAAGGAAAAGCTTTCTCAGTTACTCAGTTCTTTCGAACAAGTGCTTAATAGCAACTGAGTAGCATCAATCAAGATCTAAATAGCATTCAATCAACTGAAGTAAGAGTTCTAGGTCTGAGGGACTTGAAGAGTTCTAAGTGAACTATGAGAAACCAAGTCTGCTGGACTTGAAGAGTTCAAGAGTAAACTAAGAAGTACCTAGACTGCTGGTCTACAAGGATTCTGTGAGATTCAAGAAGTGTAACATACATCCTTAGTGGATTTCCTACTCAAGGAGTAGAAGAGTGGACTAGGAGCTTTAAGTGCTCTAAACCACTTAAAACTGTTGTGTTCATTATAACTACTATAACTACTATAACTGTAATATCTGTTCTAACTGTCATAACTGCTTCACTCTCATTAACTCAAGATATCTAACAGAAGGTTTTTCATATATACTCATTCCGCTGTGCATTGATTACCATCAACCTAAATAGATTAAAAGAAAAAGTTTTAATTATCTATTCAACCCCATCTAGATATATATCGTGCCTCCGGGAACTAATAGAAGAAACAAGCATGTGGCAAGTGTGGAAAGAACCATTCGAGAGAATGTATATGGGGTAAGAATGTGTGTTACAATTGTGGTCAGGAATGACATCTATCACCAAATTGTTCTAAACCAAAGAAAGGAGAATGTTTTGCATGTGGTGGAACGTGTCATAGGGTTAAGAATTGTCCTAAAAAGAAGACAGATGGAAGAAGTGGACGGAAGAAATATTAAGTGTGAGGAGTATAATCTTTTGGAGTATAATATTCGCTTTGGTATGAATTTCAAGGTAACTTTTGTATGTCTCAACTTGTTGTGTAAAGTTGTAGTAATGAATCCCGACTTTTGTCACAAAGGGATAGTAACCGTTTGTAGTAGTATGTGCAATGTACTGAAAAGTACTATGTACTATTTGCATGAATATAAATGCAATGATGTGATTATATGTTTGAATAAGTAATTAAATTCTGAGAAGTAAATTATTAAGATTATTATCTGATGAATTTAATAATTCAGTAAGCTGAATTAGATAATCTAGAAAGATAAAATTGGTTTAAGTTTAAAATTTTATAAACTACTAATAAGATGTGGCATAAAAACAAGGTATTAATGTAAGTCTTTATTTCATCAGATAATGCCGCCAAGACAACAAAATCGTAACCAAAGAGAGGAGCGGTCTGTGAATAATGAAGGAGATCAAGCTGATCCAATGCAGAACTTCGCAGACATGCTAGCTCAAGCTATGAAAACTAGAGCCCCAACAACAAGAAATCGACTAGCTAATCGATTGGCTAACTTTAAAGACTTCAAGCCCGTAGGACCACCGGAATTCAAGGGAACCACTGACCCTATAGATGGGTAAAGGAGATGGAGAAAGCTTTTGTCATTGCTAGAGTAGCAGAGGAACAAAAATAAGATTTTGCTACCTATTTGATGAAGGGTGAGGGAAATTACTGGTGGGAGACAAACAAAGCTAGAACTGGTACAAAAGTAGTAACCTAGTCAATGTTTAAGGAATTATTTTTCAAAAATTATTTCTCAGAAAGTATGCAAGCAAGAATGGAAGTAAACTTTTTGGAGTTGAAGTAGGAGAATATGTCGGTTGCAGAATACGCTGCCAAGTTCAACGAACTAGCGAGATTTGCTCTGCATCAGGTGAACACTGAGGTAAGAAAGGCGCGAAGGTTTGAGAATGTACTGAAGCCAGTGATATATAGCAAGGTAGCTGTGTTGCAGATGAAGACATTTTCGGCCCTGTTCGAAAAAACAATCATAGCCGAAGGAGGAAGTGAAGCTGTGTCAAGGTAACATCAAGAAAAGAAGAAAAAGACGAATGAAGGAGGTAGCAGTGGAGGAAGTAACTCTAATAAGCGTAAGTGGAAGGACAATACTGAATCTGGAGATAAGTCGAGAGATAATAAAAGAGAGGTGAGCCATGTGCAAATTGCGCTAAAAAGCATCTGGGAATATGTTTGAAGGGAAAAGGAGTGTGTTTTAACTGTGGATAAGAGGGACATATCTCTCCAACTTTTCCAAGTCCAAAGAAGATACGAGGTTATTTTTCATGTGGATCGCTAGAACATCAAATTCGTAACTGTCCAAAGAAGAATGCAGAAAGAGGAAGCAACAATAGAGGAAACAGCAGTGGAACACTGGCGATCAAAGGACCTGCTCAGCCGGGATGACCGACAGCTCGTACATTCAACATGACGACGTAAGATACAGTAGTTGTTCAGGAGGTGGCAACAGGTAACGATTTCGTTTAAAATTTTAATTACGCGAGTAATCTTGGTTAAATATTGATGTGAATTGTTCTCTTTTATGGATCTAAGTCACAGGTTAGAATATAAGACAAATTAATATTATGTTGTTAAAAATGAAGTGATGATACAACTTTAAAAGATTGTAGAATATAAGAAAGCGGTGATTCCGAGGACGAAATCCTTATAAGGAAGGGGAGAATGTGATAACCCGAGATTTCGAATAATTCGAATTTTTATGAATAATTTTTTATTATTTAATATTGATATTGACTGAAAAATAAAAGTAGAGTTCTGCTTAACAACTTTAGAAACCCTAACCCTAATTCTGAATGGGAATTTGGTAGAAAATACAATTAAAAATTATTATATTAATGAGTAAGTGTTGGTACTGTATAGAGATATTGAACAATGATTGACCGGATAGGGTTTTAAATTAGTAAACCCTAATATGAGATTAAAAACCCTAATCTCAAGTTTAGTAACCCTAATGTACAATTAGGAACCCTAAACAAAAGCCGAGAAATCCTAATTTCATATTCAAGAATCCTAAACCCTAATTAGGAAACCATAACCCTAAGTAGCAAGCCCTAATGTGATTATTAAATTTTTATACAATTAGAAAACTCTAATATAATTAGAAAACCCTAATTATGCTTTAGAAATTTTAATTTTCTAATTAAAACCCTAATTGAAAATTTTAGAAATTTAATTTATAAAACTCAAGGGTTAAAACCCTAGGGTTAAACCCTAAGGGTTTGGATAAAGTCTAGTATGCCATTAAAATTAAAATACAAATGACAAAATTACCCTTTTTCATTCTTTAATGAGCTAACTTGCAAATCTATCTAAAATAAGAGTTGGTGACCTACTAAATTGACCATTGTGACTTAAAAACTCCAGCCAATCAGTCCAATTCATCAGATCTATGCAATATATCATAATATATATATATATATATATATATATATATATATTAGGAAAGAGAAAGTGTACTAAATTTGGTCATTTGCACTCAAGCTCTCAACTTACATTTCTCTCTCCAAAACCTCCGAAATTCACAAGTGTCTCGTTCCCATAAACAGCCCTTAGATCACTAAGATCAGCTAAGGAGATCTAAGATCAAAGATTGATCAAGAAAGTATAAAAGCCCTAACCCTATTTAATCTTATATAGTAAGAAAAATTTTGTGTTTAAGTGTTGAATCATGTGTTAGAAAATGTTTTGAGATGATCTATGATGATCCATCATGGATCTATAGCATCAAAAAGTTTTAAAATGAAGTTCTCAAAAACTGTCCATGAACCCTAGAAAGTCGTCTGACAAGCTAATGCCAGGAGCCATAAATCTTTCCCTGTTTTTGGTTTTAGTTGTTTTATGTTTTGGATCTGTAGTTTGATATGAGATCTTTATTTTGCAAGTGAAATCACAACTATTAGATGTCTATATTTCAAGATATTGTTGGTCAAAACCCGTTGATCGGGTTCGTTTTCAATGTCTGACAATGTTTTGGAAGGCATAGATCTGTCAGTTGTTAAGTGTTATAATGATGTGTTTGTATCCAGTTTATAGCCTGTCATATGTACTTTATATTTGTGGTTTTAGATCCTTTAAACAAGCAGCTGATAGAACTTAGTGGATGGTCAAACAAGGCCTCCCGATCATATATACTGTTTCTGGAAAACCCCAGAAACAGGATGAACACAACTTCTGACAGCCTTTGACCGGATTAGATCTGGAGTTTATGATGTTCATGGACTGATAGAATGGTATATAAATGTTCCTTGACATTAGTATTATAGTTTTGAACCTTAATAACATCAATACAATAACCAGAACATAGAGATAATCGAGCTTGAAAGTGCTAACTCGAAGCTGTCTGGGTTTTTGGGTTACCGAAAAAACCCAGATTTGATCTGACAGAATGTTTGAGAGCCCAGAACTTCATGGTGTGGTATTATATAACCTACATTATGGTTAGTACTTGTAGTGTTACATAAACACTACAAGATTGATGCTTAAGTTTGCCTAGAAACGAATTAAACAGAGAATTAGAATTGGTCAAACAAGACCTCTTGAACACTGAGTTGTCAATGTTCTTGATGCCAAGAACACCTAGGACGACAGAAAGCGTCGCTATAGGATTTAGCGACAGTTTTTATTTATTTTATTTTCTAATTTTCTGGAAAATTGATGTAAAATAGAAATAAATTATAAAAATTACCAAAAATGGTTTTAAAAATTATTTTAAATTATGAAAAATAACTTTTGAGATATTTTTCATTAATATTTATAATTATTTGAATATTAATGGAATTTAATTTATTTAATTAGTATATTAAATAAATTAGAGAAAAATGATTATAATATTATAAAAATCATTTTAAATAAGAATAAAGTGTTTAAAAATATTTTGAGTTATAAAATGTACCTTTTAATATTTTTAGAGAATTATCATTAATAATTTAATAATTAATGATATTAGATTTATTTAATTATTATATTAAATAAATGAGTTAAAATGATTTTAATATTATAAAAATCATTTTAAATAAGAATAAAGTGTTTAAACATATTTTGAATTATAAAATATAATTTTCAATATATTTGGAGAATTCTCATTAATAAATTAATATTAATGATATTAGATTTATTTAATTATTATATTAAATAAATGAATTCAAAATGGTTTTATTGATTTAAAAATTATTTAAAAATGAGAAAAATGCTTTAGAAATATTATAAATTATAATTAATGACTTTTAATATGTTGATAAGAATTTTATTGTTATTTAATATTAATGGTGACGATTTAAAAATGATTTTTAATCATTTAAGTAGAATATTAGTAATTTAAAAATATTTTAAGTTATTGATAATAATTGTTTATAAATTATTAAAAGCTTTTGAAAAATATTATTAATGATAATAGACTTATCTGAAATAATATTGAAGCTTTAAAAACAAGTTTAATTGACAATAAATATGTTAATTGTCGGATAGAGTGACCAGAACATCGAGAATAGATCGAAGTCCAACTAGACCGAACTAGTTAGACTTAATGAATGTTTATATAAGTTATAAACACTGATATGACTATATGGAAATGTGTCTAGGAGAAAGATTGACTGTGAATTACAGTGTTATGTGTTATAAATTAATGTGCTAATTGTAAAGTCGATATTATTAATTATAGGTATTTCGAACGCAGATAAGTATATTGTGTAGCAGCAATCAATGCGAAAGGCAAGTTTCCTAACTCAACTTGAGTTACTATTTTTCAAGCATGGTAGTGAATAATTATTGATAGTTATTCACATCTATAATGATTGTTGTAATTCGCACGTAGTGCAATTGATTCTTGTTCTATTATTTGAACTATTTAGAAATCATGTCTCAGCTAATTGTTTTGGCGAGACTAATATTTGTTAAAACAAGAAATGTTCTATTTATTATGAACTGAATTATTATTGGAAGATCTATGCCATTAGTTTCGGCTAGATTAGTACTGTTATTAATTATTGAAATTTTAGTATTTCTTTGAAAGTAATCCAAACCATATTGATGTTGTACGAACTCGTGACGTAAGACTGAAATGAACAAATTTTAATGTCGTAAATCGACTTATACGCTATTAATGAGTATTATGCATAATATAGGGTACAAAGGAGTTGGCCGCTCCAGGTACTTGCAGAAGAGTATAGTTTAGTTTTTATAACTAATTTATATTCTTGTGGTAATTTAGTTTTAATAACTAAATGATTCATCTATTAGTTCATGATCCTTTGTGATCACTCAGCATAAAATCTGGGTATATCCCACTTTATTGAATATTGTTGCAGTATTGTTAATTCTTCTTATTTAATTGAATATTATTGAATCTTTGAAAGAATTTTACTCTTTCATTTCTTATATATTATTTAGGATGAAATGGGAGAAAGTTTTATTATTGAGATTAAATTATTATTCCGCTACTTCGAAATCGTTTGATTGTTGCTAAAGTTCTATAAAAGCTAGACTCTTCTATTCATGATATATATCATTTATTGTATATTTTAACTTGCGGGGTAAACTTGTTGCTCACCCTTGCTTAAATAAAATATTTCAGCTGATGCCAATATAGCAGAAGGTTCTAACAGGGACAAAGACAAAGGCAAGGCTCATGAGTAGTTATTGTCAACTTCTGATGGATGTGTTTTATTATGTAATTATTTATGTAAACCTTTTGGTTATATAACGGTATGTAAGTTATGTCAAGTTTAGTTAACCTGGGATATTGTTATAACTTGTATTAAGGAATATTATGAATGATGGTTTTCATTAATGAATGACTAGTTAGATGTGATATATATGATGGATCGTGAGCACTAAACCCGAGGTTAGGGAACCCAGATTTGGAGGCGTCACAAGACCAAATCCAATCCAATCATGAGGATAGTAGTTATAATAGGACTTTACATAAATTCTCCTATTTATACTCGGGGAAGGGCACAAAAAATTAATTAAGGAGGTGTGATCAATTATAAATACACGACCACAATTTCAGTTTAAGGTACTTTACATATTATTTACTTTTACGTACTAGAGCACTAAATTGCAAGCCTCCATTGTTAACCTGATTTCAGTATGTACTTATTCTCACATCGGAGCTATCCCTCGGTGGCCCAGACCATCAAGTTCTGGCATGTAAATACCTTTATTTCTGTGCAGGATTGGACGTATTATTGGTCAGACTCTAACTTAAGTCTAAGATTAACAACCCTGTTATTAGGAAATTTTTGGTCGAATTTCGGATTGGCCTTCGCGGTGTAAAAGTAAACACATATAGTCTTTTAAAAGTAATAGGTTGTGCATAACATAAGTATAATAGGTTGATCCCCTATGGTACTTAGAAAATGTCGGTTTACAAATGAATTTCTGTTAAACCTTTTATAAAAATGAAAAATGTTCAAGGTCGTTTGAACGCTCAGTTTGTAGAACAAGAATTTTTTGAATAATATTAATAATTAAATTCATAAAAGTTGAATATTGATTTGAATAAATATTGTTGTGATGAGGAAAATAGTAATTCAATTAAGTTAAGTATGTGACAATTATGTGATATGGAGATTTTAATGAAAAGCTTAATATAAGCTTATGCGATATGCCTTGTACGACATGAGAATGAATGAAGTGATCGTTTAATTTAATTTATGAAGGAATAATTTAAAAAGGTGTCTAACTAGTGGTATTATCAATGTGGGAATTAATTATGTGCTATGTGAAACTACATTGGTAGTGGAAACTGGAACTGACAGAAGCTAAGCCAGTTTGGCTCTGCCTGGAAGCAGCGCAACTGCGCCCTTCTTGCAGTACAAACCGGCGTTGCTACGCCAGTGATCAAACTTGGAAAATTTAATTTAATTGCCTTAGAAACAATATGGAACATTATTTTAACGTGTGACATTATTAAAATCATGTGTTAAGAGTAAGTTGAATGGTATAAATTATTGAGTAGTAGAATAAAATCTTGGGTGGAATTTTAATATATAAAGGGTTAATTAACTGTGTATCTCAGAAATTCGAAAGAAAGTTAAATAAACATTTGATATTGAATATCATTATAATATTGAAGTGTAAGTTTAATAATAAAGTTTATGGAGCATATTGGGTTAATAATACCCAACTGCATTATTTTATATAAATCCAATATACATGGATTATATGATACGTGTGCATATATAAACCCAAACTTTTCATTATATACTAGCATTAACACATTGAAATTACACTTGGGAACAAAAAGGAACTAAACTAAGCATAATAGACCTAAATGCTGAGTTTTATCAAACATTATCCCAAAATCAGTGACCAAACAGTGCTCTACATTTCCCTTACGTGAAATAGAAGTTGTGAACAGTAAGCTACAATGGGGGTTATCATTGCTATGGAGATGGGTGAGGGAGAGTAGTTGGCCAACCCCTTGTTAACCATTGGTTTCTTCTTCTACCTCATGAATTCTTACCCTAATGCAAAACCATTAAATTGTCATTCAATTCTCTATATATAGCAGCCTCATTTCTCTATTCTTGTTGTTGTAAATTGTCTGAGTAGTACATATAGAGAGTGTGAGTGCATTGGTGTGTGAGGAGAAGTCTAAAATTGCAAGGAGTGTTAATTTAAGCTTTAAGGAGGTAAATTTCTTTTTTTTATGTTCTTAGTTTCCAACTTGACAAATTTCTAGAATTTCCTTGAAGATTTTTATGAATTAATTTGTGAATTGATATCAATGTGTTTATTAAGTGTATATGCATGTATGAAACCTTTAAGAATGAGTTTAAGTATGATTAGTTGAGAGGAAATCGAAATTGGGTTTTGAAATTTTTACAGAATAGAGCTCCTTCTTGGTTCTGTCCAGGAAGGGCGCAGCTGCGCTAGTGCCCAGAACCAGGTTCTGACTTCTGTTATATTGAGTTGTTTCTAACATGGTATTATGATCTATACATGCTCGAAAAGAAGTATAACATGTATACAAATTTATTATGAGTTATGAATTGTCCAAACATTATTTAGTAGGAGTTTTATAACCAAAACTTAAAGTTTCGAAAATGAACTTTGATGAAACTCGTGTTCTGCAAATTCTGAGCATGATAGTATACATATATGACTGATTTATGAACATTAATGAGCAGGAGTTGTGATTCAAGGTCCCTTTGTTCATGTCTAACTTGGTTGGCTTTGTGCTAAATAACTTTTTCAAGGAAAACTTGACATTTTTGAAACTAATATCCATGAATACCACATGGAGTATGTTCTAACTTTGTGAGCATGTAAACATGACTTAACTACACATGAAAAGAGATTTAAAGATCTATTGTATGTGTTAGATTGCATTATTCAAGTTTAAAATGATTTCAAAACCAAGCTCGAATATTTTTCATACTAAGTTGCATATGTCTGGAGTAGTTGTGTTCTGGACATTTAAGATAGAAGGTTTATGTTTTTCTTTTACTCTAAACATGATTCATATATGTTATAAATAATGAAAGTTAACCAATCATGATTTTATGCATGTTTTAAAGTGATAAACGATGCTAGCTATGCGTAAATGATGTGAACAATTGGAGCATGTATACTACAGATTATATGACCTTCTCACATGTACATATGGTTAACCTAGTAGGCCTTGTGATTCCATGACCCTATTTGGCCTTAATTCCTTAGAAATCCTAAACTAAGACCCTAGCATGCAAAGTTGAACTTGAAATCAGTACAAGAAATTACACAAAAAATGACGCTAAAATTTGTCACATAAAATTCAATTTTTGTCACTAAAATATTTGGTGATGAGTGTTAATCGTCACAGAGACCGTCACCGTATGAGCATGGTAAAAGGTTTATTTGACAATATTTGATGTCGCCACTAAATCTTTTAACTTATGGTGACGATCTACACCATTATAACTATAATTAATTACTTTTAATGACGTTAATAGCGTCACTATTTGAATGAAACTTTCGTCACTCTATATAATGTTTTATCATCAAAACTTAGTGCATTAAATGACAAAAATCTTTTTTCGTCATTAAATGATATTATTTTAGTGACGAAAATATGATACTCTATTTAAATCATCTAATTTTAACGACGACAATATTGTCATATTTATGATTATTCTTTCGTCATGTTATTATGTTTATCGTCACCAAAAATAAGAAAATAAATGACAACATAACAATTCGTCACCTAATAATATATTTAACATGACAATTATGTTGTTGTCATTTCATATTTCAAATAATATTACAAAATAATTTGTCACTAAATAGTTACTTTTTGGGACACATTTTTCAATGTCACTAATTGAATACTTATGGTGACGATATATCTCGTCACAGAAGGAGTTATTAATAGTGACAAAATTAGTTGTTGTGACTAAATGAATATATAATAGTGACGATATAGTTTGTCACCAGAGAGTTACTTTCTATGACACATTTTTTTTCTGTCACTAATTGAATACTTATGGTGACGATAGAACTCGTCACATAAAGCTATTAATAGTTACAAAATTAAAGGTCATCACTAAATGAATATATAATAGTGACGGCATAACTTGTCACCAAATAGTTAATATTAGTGACAAGATCAATTGTCATAACTAAATGAATATATATAATGACAATACTATTAATTCTAAAGAGTTAATATTATTCGTCATTAAATTTTAATTGGCCAAATATTATTTGTCAATAAATGATTATAAATCGTTATGATGTGGTGGTCATATTAAGTTGTTTGACATTCAAAATGTATTGTTACATTAACAATTTTCAATAAAAAAATATAATATGTTTAGTGAGCTTTTTAAATGAAATTTACACCTGTATATAATATAAGAGACAAACGGCAATAAACATTTAAAATAAAAAAGTAATTATCTTATAAAAAATAGTAGATTCACTGATTCAACAAAATACCCAACTAGCTAGGCGATAAACAGTTGCTTAAATAATCTAAGTACCACAACACCAAATTATATAATCCAAAAAGCTGAAATTCTGAAATCCATATCCTAAGAAAATGCATAATTAAAACCTTCAACCTTGTGATTATTGACCTTCTAGAAAAACTCTATCTGCAAATCAAAAAAACATATAGACATAAATCAGTCAAATAGTTATGAAATAAAAAAAGAAATGTATATAAAGAAAGAAATGTTTAAATAATAAATTGTGAATTTTCTTGAACTATAGCTATACTAGCATTATAGCAACCAAAATCCCAATGAACCCAACCAATTGGGCAATATAGCCACATGCAGAAGCAACTGCAAAAACAATTAATATAGTTAAGGAATGCTATTGTACGCCCCATGCCCCTCATATATGGGATGTACTTTCACACTGCTTATTTTTTTAATCTCTACATATGCCAAGGGTTGCATTTCGTATTCTTAGAGTCATAGATGATCCGAGAAAAATTAATATAAATTATCGAATTTCATTAGTCAAATCTCAATTAAAGGTTCATTATATGATATAGGTGGGATTCATGAGAAGGTAAAGCAGGCCCAGACCATAAAAGCATATGGACCTTAATGAATATGTCATATAGCAGGAAATGGATGGAGTTAAATTATTACACGTTTACGTTCTATAATCATGAAAGCACTTGGCAGTTGTCACACATCAAGAACATTAGGAGCTAAGAATCATAGGGTTGGATATTATAATAGTATACAATGAGTAAAATGTAAATAAAAAAAATAATTCAAAGAAGATATATTAACCTCGATAGTGAAGCTCAACACCCAATCTTATTTGAAGAGGCAATAGAATAATATGTTAAGTTATGCTACATAAACTAGAAGCCATAGTCTACCCGCATCCTTCGACGATTGTTTCTGATCATCATCAGGGGTTGTTTCCTGGCAGATAACTCCTCGACGGTATCATTTTCTTTAGTCAGAGCCACTCGGGAGGTGGACCGCATCAGGGATTTTAATTGAGGCTCCTACATTTTTGCCTACTTCCTCAGAGAGATGCGCCTAGGCTCAGTGGGCACGACAGAGGCTTGGCTAGACTTTTACCCATTTTCACTTGTGAGTATTTTGTCTTGATTTTTGATTCCCCTTGTTCGGGTTGTTAATTTCCCTGACTGCAAATATTTGATCTTTGTATTCACAGTTTTGGGCCTACAAGAGGTTCCTATGTCTTCGTCCCATTAGCACGTTAGGTCTGGAGACCTATCTACGAGGACGACGAAGACATTACTCTACTCTGCCGGAGGTTCTTGTAGCTGATGGTTTCTGTGACAACCCGAATTTTTATAAGCTATTAAAATAGGAATTTAATAATTAAAATTCTTATTATGAGATATTTTGAGTTTGAGTATGTATATATACATACTATATATATTTTGAAATGTGTGCTCTGGTGTGAAGAGAAATATATATTCATATATCGGGAAAGTGAGGTACAATAGTTAAGTTAACTATTGTAGAAATTAAATGAATTTGGTATAAATAAATATTCGATGAAATTGTTGTGTAATAATTTAGTTAAGTGTTTATATTAACTAAATTAATGTATGGTAATTTTATGGATTGAAGATTTAATTTTATAAAATAATCAAATTAAATTAATTGTTTAATAATTATAATATCGTGTAATGGTGTTATTTTAATTTAATTGATTAATGGAATTAAGGAATGATTAATTTAGAAGGTTAATATTTATTAAATAAATAATAGGAATTATGTTGACTAAGTAGATATTATGTGGATAATTAAAGATTATGATTTAAATTTAATAAGTGTGACATTTGTATACTATATAACAAGCAAAACATGAAAATAAATTAAAAGGAGGTTGGAGAGGGTTTTGCCAAACATTGTCTTGTGACCTTTGGCATAATTTAACTGACGAAGCCATATAATTGTACGCTTAATGTTATATCAGTTTTATGTTACGTGTTTTATCAATTTAGTTTTATACATATATTTTTCTAAGTCTAAAAGCATGAAATAAAAATACAGAGAAGAGATAAATTGAGGGAATTGAGAGACAAGGTTGATAATCAAAGAAAGAGAAGAAGAAGGATAATCATCTTGTTAATCATCTATTCCAAGAATCAAAGAGGTAATAACCTATTCTACAAACTTTAGTATATGTGTTCTTAGAGTTTTCTTTTGAAACTTATATTTTATTGGATGATATGATAAAAATAGATATTATATATGTTGGTAGATGATTATAATCTGTATATGTTGTCTAGGAATGATTTTTAGAAATCAAAATCCATGGAAACATGTTTAGGATGAAGAACTTGGTTGTGGTAATATATATATTTTGGCTTACTTTGAGACCAAAATTAGTGGTTGAATCATGTGTTAATTTGTAAATTGGCAATGGTTTGTGTTATCACATTCAAAAACAAAAATAACGCAAGTTGAATGAATCAATTTTGTTAAGAAACGAATTCGAAGTGAATGAATTCGCTAAACATGTTAAAATATGAAAATTTAGTATAAATATGAGTTTTAAGTTAAGATTTGGGTTAGTTAATGTTCTTGTAAATTGTTAATTCTTTGGTATGTTGTAGTTCTATGAATTTTGAATCCATAGAATCAAAAACGGATTAATTTGGATGTATATAACTCAAGTTATGAAGATTAGTAGGAGAAAATGTCAAAAAATCGCAAAAACACTGTAATCTGGGCGTAGCAAAGCGCGGCCGCGCGTCCCAGGAGTGCGGGTACGCAGCTGGTCACTGCTAGGTCGCGCGGGCGCGTGGAAAAGGGGTGCGGCCGTGCCCCATGTCTGCTAACTATGACTGCTTTGACATAGTTTGGTAAAACGACCATAACTTTTTCATACGAACTCCGATTAAGGCGATTCAAGATCCGGAACGAGAACGAATAGACCTACAACTTTTATTCTTTAAGAGTTTTAGTTTGAGGCCTTTATGAAGGGTCAAAATTGTCATCTTTAGGACTGTTGTGTTTTTGGAGGCAATCGGAGGGCGTCGGACATACACTTATGCAAGTGTAGTGCTCTTGACGATAATATATGTTGTTCTAAGTTATAGAACATGAATATTATGAAGTATAATGATGCTTAACTTTAATAAATGATATATTAGATATGTTGAATATGCATACTAAGCACACACAAGAGAGACAAATTGGGCGTGTGACGAATAAATGTCGAAACACCGTGATAAGTGTTAATGAACATAAAAAGTGTTTTAAATCAAATGAAATAAATATTATAAGATATTGAATAGGGTTAATATAAAACCAGTAATGATTCCAAGCAGGACTTAAGCACTTGAATGAACTTCGAATATGAAATATAGTGAGCTATAAGTCGAAAGTAACAGAATAAAATTGAACATTGTGTATTGATAATAAGAAGGGTTATGAGACATAAATTAAAATTTACATTACAACTACTATGCGTTGCTATGTGAATAATAGTTGATGTGTATGATTATATAATTGTGTAGGGCACGTGAAGTGCAGATATCTATAAGCTGTTAAACTGTTATTGGTAAACAACGATCAAGGGAAGTCTTTCAGTTCCTATTTGCTATGTGAACTTGGTGATTAATTTTTTTTAAATCTTTATTGCAAAGAGCATGATGTGTTATATATATGTTGAATGTATGAAATGTTAAAGTCAACTTATGACTATGTTGATTGAGTAAGGAACTCAATATTTATACTTGTTATATGAACTGTAACATGTATGTAATGTTAGTCTAATGTTTATGAGATATATCTGGAGCATGTTATTATATGCTACGTGATGCATGAAAACTATTAGATTTTGTTGGGCTGTCGAGCTCAACCTTGCAAATAACCATTTTTGCAGGTTAAAGATTGAAGGTAACACTATGTGCTACTTGAATGACGTGGATCAAAAATAATACACGAAGATTAATATTTTAGCTAAAGCTGTTATTATACCATGATTAAAATTCATGAGATGTATTAAATGTTTTATGATGTATAGTTTTATGTTGAGTTATAAAGTTAAAGTAAGAGTTATCTGATATGTAAAGGTTATCGAATTGAAATGTAAAATTTTATATAATAACAGTGATAAAGTGAATCATAAAATAAGATTGATTCAAAAACATGTAGATGATAAAAGTTTTGATTCAGGGAATTAAAGTAAGAAGACATAAAAGTTTAAATTATTCCGTATTTTATAAAGTTTAACATCGAATAATGATGTAAAATCAGAAGGTAGATGTGTTATTAACGACCAAAGTTGAGAATTAAATTGTATGAATTTTGGGGTCATTACAGTTGGTATCAAAGCTGTAGGTTATAAACC
The DNA here is from genome assembly GCA_016801055.1 of Panax notoginseng. Lineage (NCBI taxonomy): Eukaryota > Viridiplantae > Streptophyta > Magnoliopsida > Apiales > Araliaceae > Panax > Panax notoginseng. The sequence goes on along the minus strand of CM029017.1, from coordinate 166,273,995 downwards.
TTAGGTAAGAGTACCATAGGCTATAACCTTAGAGAAGGAAGGTGAAGAAAATGAAAGAATAAGCTCAAGTAGAGTTTGAATAATAAGAAGTAATTTAAGAAATTTATAAAGGAGGGATTAAAACATGTGTGAAAGGATTCAAAGAAGAATCTCGCAGAGTTATAAGGAATATGAATGTGGGGTTACCCAACTCCAATAATAAGGATGTAAGGTGATAATAAATAGACTATGTCTATAAGAAGAGAGTGATAAAGAAGTTAAGAATCAAAAAGTTATATCTAAGTGTGGTACAATCGTACTCTTTAATAGTTAATGTATGGTATCTAGGCTAAACGATTCCTTCATAGAGCGGAGGTATATACGAACTAGCAACTCGGAACCTAGTTTGTTGGTTGTTTGTGGGAAACCACTCAGCGTACTATATTGAAACTTGTAGAGACTCGATGTGTACCAAGTATAGAAAGTGGATACGTATGATGAAAATATAGAACTTGAATGAAATGTTGAGCAATGTAAATGAAATTAGAAATTCTTAAAGGAAGAATTATTTTATAAACAAGAAGATTCAAAGAAGAATCTTGAAGAGATATAAAGATAAGAAATGGGAGTTACCCTAACTCCAATAGTCAAGATAACGAATAATGTAGTAAATGATGAAAAAGGAAAGAAAGGGGATCGTAAAACAAAACAATCAAGAGTTAAGAAAAGACTTTTAAGGGAGATGATTCTAGAATAAGATCATGACTTGATCTGTTTAAGTTATAAAAGAAAGATGGTCTGTAAAGTTTGAATAATTATAGCTTGATGCTATGAAGGTGATGTACTATGAAATAGTATGAGATAACTCACGAGGAGTTATAGATGATGTGATACGAGGATTTCGTATCGAGCAAAGAGCAAGTTATGTGCAAGATAGGGTTAGGTGGGATTTCAATTGAGGACTCATGTAATGGTTGAGTTGTACAAATCTTTGTATGGGCGAGGGTTTTGTGCTTGCACTCAGTTTATCACATTGATAATCATTGGAATGTTGGTGTCGCGCTATCAATGTATATGTGGCAAAAAGGTGATTCTTTTCTCATGTGTATATTTGATAGTTAGAAACTATTAAGATTAGTCATATATTATTAGGATTAGGTGCGGTTCTTAAAACTAATGCATATGGTAAGTCGTGACTCATAATAATATGGTATGTTTTGAACCCCTCAGCGAATGGATACATATGGTCTGACTAGGACAAGTTCTTAAACTCATATTATTGTGGCAAGTTCCTGAACTTCCAAGGTGCGGTAAGTTTGATGAACTATACTGGGGATATAGAAGGATTATAAGTTGAAATACAAGAATATTTGGTGTAAAGATTGAAATTGATGGAGAAAATTAGGTATTCCAAATCTTCTAGCTTTGCTAGATTTTCAAAATTTATTGACTTCGTGCCGATTGTTATACTTTTGATTTTTGGAAAAAATGTTGGGTCACACTAGTGAACCGAAGAATTTTTAAAAAATAGTGTTATTATTCGTATGTCCATGCTAATTGCTTTGGCTAGACAAAAATGATTTGAAATATATCAAAATATATTTTTTTATATATCATCAATGCATCATGTAACCTGGTGTAGAGATGATAAAAATGATGGAGTCATCAATACAATATTACTTAGTGTTGAATGTGATCTAAGGATCGTCAACCCACTATGGTATGATGTAGTATGATAAAATCATCTAATGACGGAATTCTCAAACGGACTGTAAATATAGTGCGGTATCATGACGTCATAAAAAAATATTTGAGATTTCTTTAAGATATAAGAATATATATATATATATATATATATATATATATATGTGTGTGTGTGTGTGTGTGTGTGTGTGTGTGTGTGTGTTTATTTCGATTGATGTCTGAATTATTGTAGAAGTCTATGCTATTTGATTCAGCTAGATGGATATTGAAAGATGTTCATGAAATTCAAGCGTTTATTGAAAAGTTATGCCAAACCAAATTGTTTTGGTGCGGATTCAGATGTTGAAAAGCTGAGGTGAACAACCCTATAAGGGGACATGTTTTCGGGGACAATGGTTCCGAGAGTAACGCATATAGTCGTTACAAAACACTACGTTATGGCCCAACGTAGTGGTACAATGGGTTGGCCACCTAGTGTACGTGTGGAGGGTATTTTCAGTCTTTGTGAGTGATAAACACTCTGGTTTGCAGTGTGAAAGATTGAGTTGAAGCATTGGAAAACCGAGAATAGAGTTCACGGTCTGGTGATCCCTCAGCATGATTTGGAATCTTTGAAAGTCCCGTTATTCATATCGCTTCCCAATTATTGAGCAATTGTGGATGATTCTTATTATTCTGAAAGGTGATGGTGGAAAGGATGAGAAAATTAAGCAAAACATAATAATTTCAAGAAAGAAATAAAATTCCAGAAAGAAAAGAAAGGTGAAACTCTTAAAAGAGGATGAGGTGAGGAATATGATGATCTTAGAATGATCCTTAGAGAAAGAATTTGGTTACAGAATCTAATGAATAAATAGATATTAACATAAAATCTATTTTGATAAATGGAATGAATGAAAATTAGTAAGTCAAAAATTTCGAGGACGAAATTCTTAGAAGAAGGGGTGAATGTAATGTCCTGAGAGTTTGAGAATATAGTATTTGATAATGATCCCTAGGGAAAGATAATGAACGGGTTAAAAAATTTGTAATACTAAAATATAATTGAGTTTAAGTAAAGGTTATGAAATAAAACTTACAAGAATTTATTATCAAGAATGGTGGGAGTAGGAAATATAAAACCTATGTTAAGGTAATGTGTTGAAGTTATTAAACGAAGAGATTTGGTGAAAACCTGAGTAAGGTAGGGTTTCGGTGATTCCGAGGACGGAATCCTTATAAGGAGGGAATGATGTGACAAGCCAAATTTTTATAAGTTATTAAACGAGGAATTTAATAATTAAAATTCTTATTATGAGATGTTTTGAGTTTGAGTATGTATATGTATATACTATATATATTTTGAAATGTGTGATCTAGTGTGAAGAGAAATATATATTCATATATTAGAAAAGTGAGTTTCAATAGTTAAGTTGACTATTGAATAAATTAAATGAATTTAGTATAAATAAATATTCGATGAAATTATTGTGTAATAATTTAGTTAAATGTTTATATTAACTAAATTAATGTACGTTAATTTTATGGATTGAAGATTTAATTTTATGAAATAATCAAATTAAATTAATTATTTAATAATTATAATATCGTGTAATGGCGTTATTTTAATTTAATTGATTAATGGAATTAAGGAATGATTAATTTAGAAGGTTAATATTTATTAAATAAATATTAGGAATTATGTTGGCTAAGTAAATATTATGTGGATAATTAAAGATTATGATTTAAATTTAATAAGTGTGACATTTGTATACTTTATAATAAGCAAAACATGAAAATAAATTAAAAGGAGGTTGGAGAGGGTTTTACCAAACATTGTCTTGTGACCTTTGGCATAATTTAACTGATGAAGCCATATAATTGTACGCTTAATGTTATATCAGTTTTATGTTACGTGTTATATCAGTTTAGTTTTATACATATATTTTCCTAAGTCTAAAAGCAAGAAAAAAGAATACAGAGAAGAGAGAAATTGAGGGAATTGAGAGACAAGGTTGAGAATCAAAGAAAGAGAAGAAGAAAGGTAATCATCTTGTTAATCATCTATTCGAAGAATTAAAGAGGTAATAACCTATTCTACAAACTTTAGTATATGTGTTCTTAGAGTTTTCTTTTGAAACTTATATTTTATTGGATGATATGAAAAAAATAGATATTATATATATGTTGGTAGATGATTATAATCTGTATATGTTGTCTAGGAATGATTTTTAGAAATCAAAATCCATGGAAACATGTTTAGGATGAAGAACTTGGTTGTGATAATATAAATATTTTGGCTTATTTTGAGACCAAAATTAGTAGTTGAATCATGTGTTAATCTATAAATTGGCAATGGTTTGTGTTAATACATTCAAAACGAAAATAACGCAAGTTGAATGAATCAATTTTGTTACGAAACGAATTTGAAGTGAATGACTTCGCTAAACATGTTAAAATATAAAAATTTAGTATAAACATGAGTTTTAAGTCAAGATTTGGGTTAGTTAATATTCTTGTAAATTGTTAATTCTCTGGTATGTTGTAGTTCTATGAATTACGAATCTATAGAATTGAAAACGGACTAGTTTGGATGTATATAACTCAAGTTATGAAGATTAGTAGGAGAAATGTCAAAAAATCGCAAAAACACTGTAATCTGGGCGTAGTCAAGCACGGCCACGTGGCCCAGGAGTGCGGGCACACGGAAAAGGGGTGCGGCCGTGCCCAATGTCTGCTAACTGTGACTACTTTGACCTAGTTTGGTAAAATGGTCATAACTTTTTCATACGAACTCCGATTAATGCGATTCAAGATGATCCAGAACGAGGACGAATAGACCTAGAACTTTTGTTATTTAAGGGTTTTAGTTTAAGGTCTTTAGGAAGGATTAAAATGGTCATCTTTAGGACTATTGTGTTTTCGGAGGCAATCGGAGGGCGTCGGGCATGCACGTATGCAAGTGTAGTATTCTTGACGATAATAGATGTTATTCTAAGTTATAGAACATGAATATTATGAATTATAATGTTGCTTAACATTAATAAATGATATATTAGATAAGTTGAATACGCATACTAAGCACACACAAGAGAGACAAATTGGGTGTGTGACGAATAAATGTCGAAACGTCGTGATAAGTGTTAATAAACATAAAAAGTATTTTAAATCAAATGAAATGAATATTATAAGATATTGAATAGGGTTAATATAAAACCAATAATGATTCCTACAGGACTTAAGCACTTGAATGAACTTCAAATATGAAATATAGTGAGCTATAAGTCGAAAGTAACACAATAAAATTGAACATTGTGTATTGATAAATGGAAGGGTTATGAGATGTAAATTAAAGTTTACATTACAACTACTATGCGTTGATATGTGACTAATAGTTGATGTGTATTATTATATAATTGTGTAGGGCACGTGAAGTGCTGATATCTGTAAGGTGTTAAATTGTTATTGGTAAACAACGATCAAGGGAAGTCTTTTAGTTCCTATTTGCTATGTGAACTTGGTGATTAATTTTTTTTAAATCTTTATTGCAAAGAGCATGATGTGTTATATATATGTTGAATGTATGAAATGTTAAAGTCAACTTATGACTACGTTGATTGAGTAAAGCATGCTGATTGAGTAAGGAACTCAATATTTATACTTGTTATATGAACTTTAACATGTATGTTATGTTAGTCTAATGTTTATGAGATATATGTGGGGCATGTTAATATGTGCTACGTGATGCATAAAAAATGTTAGATTTTACTGGGCTGTCGAGCTCAACCTTGCAAATAACCATTTTTGCAGGTTAAGGATTGAAGGTAACACTATGTGCCACTTGAATGACGTGGATCATAAATAATACACGAAGATTAATATTTTATCTAAAGTTGTTATTATACCATGATTAAAATTCATGAGATGTATTAAATGTTTTATGATGTATAGTTTTATGTTGAGTTATAAAGCTAAAGTTAGAGTTATCTGATATGTAAAGGTTATCGGATTGAAATGTAAAATTTTATATAATAACAGTGATAAAGTGAATCATAAAATAAGATTGATTCAAAAATATGTAGATGATAAAAGTTTTGATTCAGGAAATTAAAGTAAAAAGACATAAAAGTTTAAATTATTCCGCATTTTATAAAGTTTAACATCGAATAATGACGTAAAATCAAAAGGTAGATGTGTTATTAACAACCAAAGTTGAGAATTAAATTGTATGAATTTTGGGGTCGTTACAGTTTCACCTATTTTCGCTTACAGTTCTGAGGACCACTTGACCGTAGACATTGAGGGTGGTTTCCCGACTGGTGTCGAGTATGTATTTTCCACTCGTCGGATTCCTCTCCTGACTGATGGAGGCTGGGAGCTCTATTTAGGAGAGCGTGCTATCAGGAGCACCACAGGGGAGATACGCATTCTGTTCTTTCCTCCTACCAAGTGTCATTGGCCTTTATCTCAGTCGATCACCTAGATTCCCTTGATAGGTGTAGATGTCTTTGCTTTATTAGAGGGTCCCTTCACTCATGAGACTTTTTATCGCTGGTGGTTCCCTCACACCATTGAAGCTCAGACCCACGCCACATAGTTTATGGGGGATATGGTTCCTGGCTCCATCATGATGACGGATTAGATTGCTTGCATTTGAGAGCCCACTCATTTGACGCAGATTGAGAGTTTAACCCAGCAGTTGGACCAGACACATTTTTTCATCTGGTATTTGGGCAGAGATCCATCAAAGGCGAATTCTTTTGAATCTTCCAGCTCTGGTGCTGGCCCTTCAGGTGGCCCATATTCTGATGGTTTTATCGGCACAGATCCTCCATTGTATCAGCCTGATATCCCTTCTGACAGAGACTTAGTGACTCAAGAGGAGTTACATCAGATGGATAAATTGGATGATGTAGACATCATTGACTTCTTTTGATGCATTTCTCTCTATTTATTTTAGTAGGAATTTGTTAAATATTGGGAGGTCGTGCCCCATTTCTCATTTTATCTTTTGATAGGCCTTGTTAGATGTTAGGCGGTTGTGCCCCATTTCCCTAAAATATTTATTTTCAGTTGTATACAGAGACGACGTATTAGATGATGATGTATTTAGGAATGTATGTATAATACTTTCTATTCCCTATATAATATTGCCATTTATCATTTATCATCATGCATGCATTATGTCATGGATATGCATTCCCAGAGGTGAGTTTAGCATTGACTCCTGGATGGTCTTATGATACGACTCTATATATATCTTCATCCACTGTTAGCCAGATTGAGTATACCCCACCCTTGTTGGTATCATCTTCTTTGAGATCCTGGTATGGCAGTTTGTCTTCCCCAGATCGGGTAACAGTTGATCAGTTATTGAGGCACTCCATGACCCTCCTGACATTTCAGGTTCCATTGGGCTTTGTAGAGGGTATGATAGATCATTGGATACTAGAGAGACAGGTGTTCAGATTTGATATCCATGAGTTGACTCCTACATTGGAGGAGTATGAGCGTCTTATAGATTTGCCTTTGAATCGGCCTTGCGCTCGGATGGCTATCGGAGATATGAGCCGACAGTTTATAACCTTGATAGGCTTGAGGCACAGAGTTGCCCTAGACAAGATCACCTCGGGGGATGTGGTGTTCATGGATTTGTTGATTGACCGATTTAGGTCATTGGACAGCTATCTACGATATTATGGGAACTTTACCATTACTGAGGGTGAGTGGCACATTACTCGAGTAGATATTTTCTTGATGTGCTTTGTGGTCTATCTGTACATGCTGTTGCATATAGACCATTTGGATATCGGCGTGATTATGGTAATTCATGCTCTTAGAGAGGGTTATATCATCTTATCGATGATTTTGGCAGAGACCTTGAGGTCGGCCACATTTTTCCATATCCTGTGACGCCCCCAAAATTGGTAGACATCATCCATTCTGAGTCGCCAAATACATGGTACAGAATAAAAATACAAACTTAATTATACAACTATTGTGTAACATAAGCTGAGAGTTTTAACACGAATATTTACTTCTAGATAATATCCAAACTCAAATGGAGTCCTCATTACAATTATTATCACACTATTTCACAGAATAGTGAGGACTACTATAGCAACTATCTGGACCGTCACTCCATTCCCCGACTAGTCCCAACTATATTCTCATTTCTTGAAGAGAACAATGAAATAAAAGGCTGAGCTCAACTAGCCTAGTAAATAATATTATGACTAAGATAATGCAGAATAAATTATCGTTAGCCTTCAACAGTGTTTAACTGATAGAATACAATAGACAACAAGTTTAACTGTAGTAGAACAAACAATCCATTAGAAGAGTCAAGTAGAGCATGTTATCTACTATCTTCTATGATTTAAAAGTTTATCATCAATATTTTATCGCTAAGACCCAGCTCAATAAATAATCCACAACACTGAATTATCCATGCACTATGGGCCTAGGATATTCATTATTATCACATCCATGAATCATCCATGCACTACGGGCCAAGGATATTCGTTAGTATCACTAGTTGTCATGATCATGCCAAACAACAATTCATCTTTACACCCTTGGATGAAGAGAACTCATGGTCATGGTCATACCAACAACTGTCCATCAATGCATTACGGGCCAATGAGAACCTTTAACACATCATTTGTAACATTACAGGTCATGATTATACTGAATAATTCCTGGTCATAATTATACCAATCAACAGTCCATCTATGCACTACGGGCCAAAGATGACTTTTATCACAATATAAGCATTATGACACCCCCAAATATGGTACTTCATTCCCACAAGATTTAGTGTTCATTTTCCATTCATTTATATCTAACTACCCAAATATAATAAAATTAAACCATGAATCCTCCCATAATTAGGGTTACATCATTAATCAAAAAGTTTCCTAGGTAATCTATAACCTTTACATCAATCAAATGCGAAAATAAAATAATTACATCACATCATTAACTATAAAGTCTATCATCATGACAATAAATAAATTACAAGTCTTCATCACTTGCTCATTTTTCCCTTTTCTTTGTTAGTGGTAGGTTCATCGACCTTTTCAACCTTAGCTGCAATGAATATATATATGCAAGAGTGTGCAAAACAAATGCCCACTTGGAATAGCAATGAATAACAATAGCATAATAATTGCTAATGAATAAGCTTATCAGAGTTGAATAATACTCTGTCAATGATAATCAAAAACTGATATCAACATACAAAATGTAACTGAGGGTCACAAAACCATGAACTAAGCTCTAGGTTATCAAGTATTTCTACTTTAACAGTCTAGAAGACTATAATCATCATCTATGTCCTAGGTTAATAGGTCTTTATACTATAACCTTTAACAGTCTAAATGACTATATGGACTACCATCTGGTACTCCAGGTGATCAGCCCTTTGTACTATATATTGCACAAACATTTTAACGCCATTGCGTAACTTTAAAATAATCCCCTGATATAGGGTTGTTCTTCTCAGTTTTTAGAGTACAAGTCAGCACCAAAGAAAGTTTTGTTTGGATAAGCTTCAAGGGTAATTTAAGGTTTCATGACCATCAACTGAGGGATTAGTTGAATCAACAAGACTTAACAACACTACAAGTGATCAATAACAGTTTAAGGTAAAATGTTTAAGAATCGTAAGCATGCTTGGAAATAACCAAAAACATAAGCATTAAATAAAATAATAAACCTTGCTAGAACAGTATTAAGCTAAGGTTATAATCTTATTAAATAAAAAATGGAATTACTGAACATTTATTAACTGATAGCAAGCTGAAAACAAAACTTTCTCAACTTGATACTAACTTGTGCAAAGTAATTGAAATAAGATAGTTCAATATTAGGAATTGGAATTCAAGAAAACGTATTCACTATACAAGAGTGGAACTAAAGAAACTTGCTTAACTATAAACAAGTTAGAATAAATCAATAATGATTAAAATTCAAAACTTGTTCGAATAAAGTTAGGATTTCAGCTTGCTCAAATAAAATATAGGAACAAAGAACTTGCTTAATAAAGGTTTAGAGTAAAGAACTTGCCTCATGGGTATGCTATAAATTTACAAATCACGTTCACCAACACATAGTATTAAAATCACAATATCTATTAGATATACAAACATCCACTTTCCAAAATAACACTCACTTCTAGTTAAACTTGTTATTTTAGTACAAGTTATTTTACCATATATAATTTAGAAATTATAAGTGTTAACTTCACAACACTTATTCACTATTCATTAAGTGTCTTAAATCATAACATATAGCTTTCCTATCTTGCTAAATTTTTACAACGTTGAAATTACTAATGACACGGTACGATTCTGTTTTAACCTCTTCATTACATGTTTGTCACCTCAACACACCATTAGACTAGGTTACAATAGATGTTTAAAGTTTGCAGAAGTAACAAACCTCATTGTCTCTAAAAAGGGTATGGAGCAGCTGCACCTAAAATAGGCCTGGGACCGGCGCGCAGCTGACACTAGCGTAGCTGCGCTGATGCACAGGCAGAAACTACGCAGACTTATACCAGTGCTCTGTTTAGCCCAACTAACACGAATTTCACCCACAAAATAGTAAATTTAACATATGAAATTGGTATAGAACTAACACAAATATGATTCCTCACATATTCACCAACTTAGAACAATTAAACAACAACTTCAACTAATTTAAATCCTTAAATTCCATGTTTTTATATAAAAACTCTATTTTTGACATCCTTCACAAAAATTCACACTATGATCACAACTTTATAACAATTTGACTCATTCAAACTACATTCTCTTCGTTTCTTACTGAATTAACATATTACAGGCTTAATTTTCTGATTAGCTTACAAATTAACCACCAGATATGGTACTTTCACAAGCTATATGTATAAATATGTACTGTAAATACTTTTCTTCCTTTTTAAACATAATTAGCATACTAATTTTTGTCTAAATACAAACTCTAACATCACAATTGCATACAATCACAAGAAATCAATTGTATAACAACCATTCAAGAAAATTGAATCCACAGAACTTGGAAATTTTATGTTGTAAACATAATATTGAGGTAATAAAAATATACTTTCTTTTGCTTGTAAATCCTTGCTAACCACTGATAATTATTTTGGAATCACATACTTTCTCTCAAAACTCTCTATAATCTCTCTTCCTCTTAGTATCAGTCAGCCAATTTCTTTTTCACGTAAAAACCAACTATTATGCGTAAGAATAAAACTGATAGTGCCATAATATGCATATTAAAAAAACAACGATTACAACCTTAAACGTACATCGATTATAATATATTTTATTTATTATTTGATTTATTTGATTTATTATAATTTAAATTCAAAATTCAAAATCCATAAGGTTTTGTTTGGGAAAGCTCTTTATAATAAAGACTTAATATTTTAAGCCTTGTTTGGTTAAATCCATTTAATTTATTTTAATAAATCTTTACACTATAGTTTATAATCTCATATTATTTATTTGGATCTCCATATCCAACATTAGTTAAATAAACTAATTACACATACTAAATTTTAAATAAATTTTCCACTTAAACAAATATCACAAAATTATAATCTCATTATAATTTTATTTAATAATTTCACATACCATTTTAATTATTAAATTAAAACATAGCATTCCATCTCTAACTATTGAATTAAATTAGAGTATTATCTAATAAATTTACTTCAGAAATATTTACTAACAACAATCACATCAATAAAATATTTATTTAATTTAATAAATATTTTAAATTACAAATAATAAAATCTTGAATTGTTACATCCTTCCCTCCTTACAAGGATTTTATCCCCGGAATCACAACCCAAACAATTCAATTGTCACAATCTTCCTGTAATAACCAAGATTTTCTGTGATACATTGTAAATAAGTATTACATAATCGATAATATTTTATGGATGATGATGTGATTATATTGTTAGTATGATATAATATTTAAAGAAAGTCTCACTAATAAGTTATATAAGTTAGTGAACTAACTTAAGTATTTTAATAATCTAGGAAATAGATTTAGGATGTTAAACCCTAAGTAAGTACTCAATAAACTTGAATAAGACAAGTCTGATTAGGTTATGTAAGTTAATTAACATTATTAATTGATGTGAATGTGTAAATATCAATAATAATGAGTAATAGTTCATGTGATAATAAGGTTAATATTACTAAGGATGGCTAGTAGTTTAAACCAGCTCAATAATTATTTAAGCATTGGACTTGTAGATAATTTGATTGTTAAGCTAGACCACTATTAAATTTAATGGGCAAGTATGCTAGTAGCACAATTATTTAAGGGTGGAGGCCCAAGTTCATACTAATTAGTAAGTCAAACTAGTTAATTAAAAGTCCAATAGGTTATTTATGGAAAGCCCAAAACATTTTTTATGGCCCAACTTGTAGCCCAATTGATGAGGGTACTTTAGACATTTTGTATGCTAGATTTTTCCATAAAAACAAAAGCAAAGCTTGGAGATAAGAAGGCCACTTGGCCGGCCAAGTAAGGAGGAGAAAAGGGGGGATGAATGTTATCATTTCAAGCTCCCAAATTTTCAAAGATAAGTGCAAGATTGACTAGGTGTCAACTCTAGTATGGAGCCAACATATTAGTATAGTAATCTTGTAATAATTAAGAGATATAGAGAGAGGAGATAGGCTAGTAGAAATGTATAGATATACTATTGTATCTGTAGACATTTGTCCAACATATTAAACCATATTCTCTTTCCACTTTTATTTTTCTTTGTCTTGTTTTCTCTTAAACTAGCCAAGCAAAAGCATAAGAGAAAAAGAGAGAGGGAGAGAAGTTCGGTGGAAGCAATAGGAGAGAAAGAAAGGTGTTGCACCATTGATGCATCCTAAGTTTGTTAATTACTTTGGAAGATTAAGAAGAAGTGCTCAAAGATCTAGGTATAAATCTTAAACTTGTGGATTTCCTTTTTATTTTGGTTGATTTTGGTTATCTAAGGTTTATGATCTAGAGGTCTAAAACCCTCTATCTACATGTTTTAAATTGTTTCATGTATTGATCTAACATATTTGAGTGTTAGGAAGTGAATAAAAAGGATAGAAAAGAAACTAGTGTTGTTTTGTAAGAAAATTCTAGTTTTTTTTCACTTCCTTTGATCATCTACCATTTTTGATCTACACATTCTTTTTGTGATCCGTCAAAGAGGGGTGCTAGATAGGTATGTTAACTACTAAACCCAAGTGGTAGAACTCAAAAATGTTGAATACACAAGTGGTAGCAACTGTTTTAGTAAAAATAGTTTGGTCTTTTGAAAGAAAAATAAACTATTTTTGGACAGTCAATGCAAGGGGTATTTTTGTTATATTTCAGGTATTTAAAAATTTGTGAGGGTAATATGATGAGTTATCTTTCAAATCCAAGTGGAATCACCTAAAAAGGAGTTGTAGATTTCCGTATGGACTGATTTTAGCAAAGTAGGAAAAAGCTAAAAATCCCAAAAAGGAGTCTGCCCAAAATTTTGCAAGGGCAATTTCGACCACTTAAAATATGAAATAAATTCCGACCTTTTGGGACATGAAAATATATGTCATAAAGTAGCTCCTGTCCAAAAATGAGCTCATTCCGACTTAAAATGACCAAGTTATGATCATTTCAATATTTAGGTTTTTCGGACAAAAATCGCTATAACCGAAGTTCTATAACTCCGATGGCCACGAAATTTAAACTGGAGGGTCACGTTAACATGTATGAGATTATGCCAAGATATGGGAATTTCTGGAGTTGAGCATGATGGGGCTAATTTCTTAAGCCACACACTAAAAATGATTTTTGAAAAATAGTAAAAGAAATTGAAAAATTACAAAAAAATACTTTTTGTGTATGAAATACATGTATATAAGTATGGCCAAAGGATAGAAAAATAATAAGTTGATTTGGTATTTTCGTAAAGGAGATATGGAATCTAGCTTGCTAGATTGGAAAAAATGTTGAATCCAGTTTGCTGGATTGAAAGATTTAGAATCCAGGCTTGCTGAATTGCAGAATTTGGAATCCAGACTTACTGGATTAGAAGTTTGTTAAATCTAGTTTGCTGGATTAGCTAATCCAGGTGGCTGGATTACATGCTTGAATAATCTAGGCTATGATGTTAGTATTCAGCTTACTAGATTATAAGGAAAAACTAATAAAAGGAAAAGATTAAGTGTTAAATCATAAGAAATATGATAAAGTAAATAATATATTATCAAAAAAATGATAATAATAAGAATGTTGTCAGGTAATTGATTATGTGGATAAGTAAATTGCTGATAGAGTAATTGCATTATGATATAAAGTATTATATGATGATGGTAAGATCAATCTTAACAATGATAGGTCTTTACAATAAAGAGATTAAATTAAATTGCATAGCAGTAGATAGCAGATAAGGCAAGTTCTCTAACTCAAACTTGAGTTATTCTTTTCAAAGCATGTTAGTGAATAATTATTGTTTATTATTCACATCCCTATTGATTATTGATGCTCGCACTCAGTGCAATTAAATTCCTGTTCTATTATTATTAAACTGTGAATTAGTTAAAGTTCTTTTATTCATGAACTGTTTAGGATATGGATCTATGCTCATTGTATCGGCTAGATCAAATATGTTTAAATTTGTTAAATCAAATATGTTGTTAAAAGCTGTTCTTCACCAATTGACGTGGTAAGGACTCAATACTGAGAAAAAGAACAATTTGATTAAAGCATTATTGAAAACCAATTATTGCTCGTATAGTAAGTGTTTATGCATAATACACCGGGCATGAAAGGCTGATCCTCTTAATTACCAAAACTTATTAAAAGGACCAGTTTAAATACTGACAACCTTAGCATATGTTCATGGTCATTATGACCACTCAGTATCTGTTATTCGAATATTCAGTTATCAAGACTTAATTCATGTTCTTTCGTAATTAATTTCTATTGTTGAACATTGAACGATAACTTTCTTGCTAATCATGATATATCTTCTTTGTACTTAAACTTGCCAAGAAATTAGTTGCTTACCCTTGCTATATCATGACATTTATTTCAGCTAAGCCAGAGAGTTCAAGTAAGAAGGACAAGGGCAAGGGAAAGGTCCAAGAATAGTTATTATAAATGTTTAAGTATCACGAAATACTATGTTTGATGTTTATGTAAACCTTTTGTGTTACTTTGTGTAACTTAAGTAAGGTATGTTTATGTTAAGGTAATAGACCTTGGGGTATTGTATAAGACTTTTTTATAATGAACAACGTATGTTTATTATTCCGCAATAGTATATAGAATGCTTATGTTGATGATGGATAGTGAGCACCAAACCCGGGGTTGAGAACTCGGATTTGGGGGCGTCACACTTCCCTCCTTACAAAGATTTTGTCCCCATAATCGAAGACACAGAATAAATAAATAACTTAGGGTAATTATTCATCATTTCAGCTTCGATTTCCCACGTAGCCTCTTTAACATTGTGGTTTCTTCATATCACCTTCACAGAAGGTATCACTTTATTTCTGAGCACTTGTTCTTTCCTATCGACTATCTGGATATGAACATCTTCATAAGATAAATCCTTGTTGAACTGTAAAGGTTCATACTTGATCACATGTTTCTAATCGGGTTTATACGGTTGCAATACCCAAACATGAAAAATGTTGTGAACATGTTCTAATTCTGGAGGTAAAGCCACCTCATAAGCTACTTTGCCCACTCTTCGCAGTACTTCAAAGGGTCTGATGAACCTCGGGCTTAACTTTCCTTTCTTGCCAAAACGAATTTTCCCTTTACAAGGAGAAAAATTTAGGAAAACGAAATTTCCTATGTCAAATTCGCGATTCTACCTGTGTTGATCAACATACTTCTTCTGTCTATCTTGAACAGCTACCAGTGTAAGACCCCAAATTTTATGAAATGAAAGTATTCAATTTTCTTATAATTATTATTTTATTTCGTAAATGGTTAAATTGATAAAAGGTTAAAGATAAGAGTGATATGTGAAAATTTTTGCAAAGTAAGCAAGTTGTTATAAAATATTCGTTTGGTCGGAGAATATTCTTTTTATCGGGAATATCCGTATGACGGCACAATCATTGGTGGACCCCACAACGGAAGTATTGTCGTAGTAAGAAAATGACATAATTATCTTTTTATAAAAATAACGGCGAAGGTGTTACCATTAAAACTGTTGAACTACCCGGTAGTAAAAGTACAGTAATACGTGTGGTTGTATAGTAGCACACGGTATTGATTATTGATGCTTACGTCAGAAGTCACTTAGTTATACTCAATTATTGCTACAGTAATTGCTGCATCATATCTCTCATATTATTGATTCAATTATTGTCACAATATCATCTATATAATATGTTATATTATTAAATCAATAATTGAGACGACAAAGTTATTCATATTATTATTTGCAATATTGACAATGTCTAGAAATTTTATCAAGGAGAGGTTTGGTCACCTAATTATACGCCAATAAGGAGAAATCCTTATCAGAAAGACTCCTCTTTCCTGGGAACGACCTAGTTGTTAAATATTGTGAATTATAATATTAATGATGAATAAGTTCATGTGTGATTAAAGATGAAATTGATAGTTCCATTGTGTTGGGATTATTAGTGTTAGTGGAAATCGACATCTATTTTGATAATAATTGATGTCTGGAGGTTATATTGACCAATTGGGTATTTCACCGGATAAATGAGCAATTAATTACTATTAATTCACATGCATATAACTATGTGTTCACATGTGTGTACTATTGATTCACATGATTTACTATTAGGGGAGTTGGTGCAAGTTTGATAATACTTGGATGACTAAATTAAAAATGAAGGAAAAGATGAATGTATTATACAATAATATTTCTAGCCCCAAAATGTGTAATTATTTAAACTATATTTTTCTATAAATAGAAGCTCATTCCTTTATTATTTTTCACCAATTCACTAAAGCTATATAGCAATTATTATAGAGAAAAATTATAGAGAGAAAGAAGAAGAGAAGTCTGCTACCTCACTATTCTAGTATCAAGTTTTCTTGTAAGGCAAGGGATATTATTATTATAGTAAGAGATATTATTTTTTCGTATTCATGAAGAGAATTATTTTCTTTCAATACTCGTAAGGGTTGTTATTCCATTCTTTATTATTCTGTTGGAATAACCTGTCTATGCGGACTATTGCATGCCTGGTGAATTCTTTTGTTATTCCATTCTTTATTATTCTGTTGGAATAACCTATCTGTGCGGATTACCGCATGCCTGGTGAATTCTTTTGTTATTCCCTTTTTTATTATTCTGTTGGAATAACCTGTCTACGCGGACTACCGCATGCATGGTGAATTCTTCTGTTATTCCATTCTTTATTATTCTGCTGAAATAACCTGTCTACATGGACTACCGCATGCATGGTGAATTCTTCTGTTATTCTATTCTTTATTATTCTGTTGGAATAACCTGTCTACGCGGACTGCCGCAAGCAAGGTGAATGACCCTTCGTATTCATTCTTTATTAAATTGTGGAAATGACCTGTCTACGTGGATTACTGCATGGCAGATGAAAATCCATTTGCAGTTTCGTATATTCTATTATACTCGTACGAGATATGATTTCTTTGTACTCGTCATGGAATATCATTTTCTTTGGTATTTTTCTTTTACGAGTTATTATTCATGGGTTACTATTCACCTGGTTACTATTCACTCTAGTATTATTCACTCGGATATTCGGGGCACTTTTCGTGCTGGAGTACTATTCACCCAATTACTATTCACTCTAGTATCATTCACTCGGGTATTCGAGACACTTTTCATGTCGGGGTACTATTCATGACAAAATTGATTTCTTTTTCTGACCAAATTATCGTTGATTGATGAATTTTACTCTTGAAATTAAATTCATGTTTTGATCATACTGTTTTTATTATAATTATAACATTTTTATAATCCCGGTGATGAAATTTCTCTCTGACTTAAGTGTAAAGATGGGTATATTATTGGTATGATCGTGACTATGGGTTCTCTTTGGCCAATAGTGCAAAGATGAATTGTTGACTAGTATGATCATGACCATTGAATTTATAATTGAATATCTTTAGCTTAAGTGCAAAGGTGAATTGATCAACATGGTTATAATTATTATTTATATAAATTCTGAATTGTTTATATATTTCTTTGAGATATTAATATCTTTGGCCCATAGTGCAAAGATGACATATTGTTGAATATCTTTGGCATGTAGTGCAAAGATGAATTGTTGTTGAATATCTTTGGCCGTAATGAAAATATGACCTGTTGTTGAATATCTTTGGCCTGTAGTGCAAAGATGAACTGTTAATGAATATCTTTGGCCCGTAGTGGAAAGATGAATTTATTAGTATGATTATGGACAGGAATTGTGATTTGGTATAATCATAGTCTTTGATGTTTCAGGTAAAGACAGGTGATAAAAATTATCTTCGTCCTGGGTGCGAAGAGGAATTTAGACCCACAATTATGATTATGAGTTATTCACCTGATTGTGGACATAAATTGTTAACTGATGTTATAGGAATAAAACATTGTTGGTGGATTTTTAACGTGGAGAAGATAATAGAATTTATGGTCTATTTGACTCTTCTAATGGATTTTCCACTGCAACTATGGTTGAAAAGTTTTATCATCTACCATATGTTCTAAATCTCTGATTTATTACTGATGAAGGCTATCGATAATTTAATTATCTTTAGTCATGATATTCTTTACTGAGCTAGTTGTGCTCACCCTTTTGCTTCACAATTCCTTTTAGGTAATAAGAGTGTTGCCGGGTCGAGCGGGGATAACAGGGGAATAGAACGGTGGTTTATAGCTATTGATGTTCTCCCTAAATAGAATGGAAATAATTTTATTGAGAACTTTAGATAAGTGTGTCGTATTATATACATCATTTGATATTAAATTTTGGTGAACCGAATAGGGTGAGGTGAACCCAACTTTGGAAGGGTGTTTTGCCACTATCATACAAGATGTCTAATGGCATACGACTTCGTGTTATCATAAGACAGGGTTGTGCACATCCACTTGCTAAGTATATCTACGAGCACTACCTATATAATCTTGGAGTTTGGTTTAAATAAAATTCTAAATTGGAGACAATGGAGATAATTATATATCAAGAGAAGACTCACTATTAGAAAGAAGATGATAGCAATCTTCTTGTTTTTCTTTGGGGACTATTGGGTCAACCAAGGATAATTCTGTGGATATATGATATCTATCATAACCTAGACGCATGGCCTCCCATATACGAAGGTTTCCTTGAGTATTTTTCAAATATTTTAATTTCTAAAACAGTTATTGATTGTACCTTTATGTATGGTACCATTGTAAGGTCTTGTGGTCAATACACCACGAGAGTTATGTATATTTGTATTAAAACTCACAGTTTAACTATGGTCGTTTTCGACAGTTCAACAGTTGTATAAATGAAGTTTGTATTTGATTTTTATAGTATGATATCTAGCCACTCAGAATGGGTCGTGTGGACCTATTTTGGGGGCGTCACAACCAGTCTTGCTCTGATGAGTTTGATAACTTCAGTGGTCTGCTGTACCAGTTTTGATCCTAACGTTGACGTTCACCAACTTCATCCCAGCACAATGGAGTTCTGTATTTCCTACCGTATAATGCCTCGTATGGTGACATGCCAATGCTTGCGTGGTAATTGTTATTGTAGGCGAATTCTGCCAACGGTAGATGATCGTCCTAGTTTCCTTTGAAATCCATACTGCATGCTCTAAGCATAACTTCTAACGTCTGATTTTATCTCTGATTTTGTAACATCCGCACGTCAAATATAGTGTGCTAAGTACGGAAGCTAAGCTTGACAAAGACTTGTGATCAGATAGAGAGAATCTAAATGCTTTAAAGAATGGTTATAAAAAAAATACAAAATACAAAATAATGTGTACTGTTGTGATCTGTTATAATTATTGGGTCCACCCATGATCATGTATGGTGGATCATCTACTAATTATATTTTAACACATTATTTTATAAATTAAGAGTTCTTAGTAAGCGTAGTAATAAGAGTTTAATTACTTACAACGAACCATTTAATTTTCTTTTAGTAACTATTGGTAATTATATAAATAAATATATATGACACTATCTTGACAACGATTAATTTTGATTGGATAGAGATCCATAATCTAAATAAAGAATAATATTTTAGTGACTGAAGAATGGTTACGAAAAAAAGAGATACAAAATGATGTGTATAATTGTGATTGGTTACTACCAAAATTTAGTGGATATTTACTAATTACTAATTATATTTTGATACATCATTTTGCAAATTATTTTTTGTAAGAGTTTTTAGTAAGTATAGCAATACTCCTAAATTTAAAAAACAAAATTTATAGAAAGAATTTAAAAAATTTAATGAACGAGAACAATATAAAATATTTAAATATAAAAAAGAATACAAACGCTAGAAGGAGGGCTTGAACCTCCGACCTTGTGGTTAACAGCCACACGCTCTAACCAACTGAGCTATTCTAGCAACATTATTTTTTGGTTTATTTTATTTATTATTAATTGAATTACGGTGTAAGAGTGCTGGTTATTTTAAATAGATGTCAAAATTTGTTAGGTCTATATTCTGACTTATAAATTACACAAGTGAACACCAAATTATATTGAATAATCATTTTAAAAAATATTTAACTTCATGTGTGTTTTGTTCTATTAGATATTGTTATAAATAAATTATGTCTAATTAATTATGCAGTGAGCTAAATACTTATTCTATATTTGAAAATAAAAAATTAAGAAGTCAAAACGGTGCCTAAGGTTAATGTTAAAATTAAAATCCCATATTAAGTCAAAACAGTGCTATATAAAAACTATTGTAAAAAATAATTTGCAAAATGATGCATCAAAATATAATTAGTAAGTAGTAAATATCCACCAAATTTGGGTAGTAACTAATCAAAATTATACACATAATTTTGTATCTCTTTTTTTCGTAACCATTAAATATTATTCTTTATTTAGATTATGGATCTCTATCCAATCAAAATTAATCTTTGTCAAGCTAGCTTCATATATATTTATTTATATAATTACCAATAATTACTAAAAGGAAATTAAATGGTTCGTTGTAAGTAATTAAACTCTTATTACTACGCTTACTAAGAACTCTTAATTTATAAAATAATGTGTTAAAATATAATTAGTAGATGATCCACCATACATGATCATGGGTGGACCCAATAATTATAACAGATCACAAAAGTACACATTATTTTGTATTTTTTTATAACCATTCTTTAAAGCATTTAGATTCTCTCTATCTGATCACAAGTCTTTGTCAAGCTTAGCTTAAGTACTTAGCACACTATATTTGACTTGCGGATGTTACAAAATCAGAGATAAAAGTATTATGATCTAGACTTTGTCCATCGGTTTGCGGATGATATGTTGTACTCATCTTCAGTTGCGTCCCCATGCATTCTTGTAGTCTCTTCCAGAAATTTGATGTGAATTTCGGATCTCTATCTTATACTATTGACACTGTAACTCCATGTCTTGACACGATCTATTTGACGTATAGTTTTGACAACTGATCAAGATTAAATCTAATCGTTATTGGCAAAAAGTGTGCTGACTTCATTAGTCTATCCACTATGACCCATATCGCATCGTATCCTATCTGAGTCATTGGAAGACCTACCACAAAATCCATTGTGATATGCTACCACTTCCATTTCGGTATGTCCAATGGTTGAAGTAATCCGCTTGGTCTTTGATGCTCGGCCTTCACTCTCCGACATGTCAAGCATTTTGCAACGCATTCTGTAACGTATATTTTCATATTTGGCCACCAAAAATGTCGCAGCAAATCTTGATACATTTTCGTACTTCCCGGATGGATCAAATATCTTGAGCTATGAGCTTCTATCAAGATTTCTACTTTAATATCCAGTACTGCTGGAACCCAAATTTGTCCCTTGAATCTTAGCATTCCTTTAGTATCTACCTTATACTTCACCTCCTTTACCGTCGACCATACTTTTCTTTATTTTTTTACATTCTTCATCCTGTAGTTGAGCATTCTTTATTTTGTTCACCAAAGTTGGACTAGCTTCCATCTGGTACAATCTTTCATCAGATTCTTTTGCAAATTTGATTTCCAACTCTAGCATTGCCATTGCTGAAATGAGTTCCTCCTGGTTAGTTAACAACATCAACTTTTCTCGACCTTTCCTACTCAAGGCATCTGCAACCATATTATCTTTACACGGATGATAATAGATCTCACAATCGTAATCTTTTATCAATTCCAACCATCTTCTTTGACGCATGTTCAAGTCCTTTTGTGTGAAAATATACTTCAGACTCTTATGGTCTGTGTAGATCTCACATTTCTCCATAGAGATATTATCTCCATATCTTCAGAGCAAACACCACCGTCGCCAACTTTAAGTCATAAGTCGGATAACCTTTCTTGTAATCTTTTAATTGCCTTGATGCATACGTAATGACCTTATCGTTCTGCATAAGGACACAACCTAATCCTTTATGTGAGGCATCGCTATACACCACAAAGTTTCCTATATTATCTGGTAATGATAACACATTGCCACACTGAGCCTCTTCTTTAATTTTGTAAAACTCTATTCGCATTTTTCTGTCCAAACAAATTTTACAAATTTTCTCATCAAATTTGTAAACGGAGTGACAATCTTGGAAAAATCCTTAATAAACCGTCTATAATAACCTGCCAATCCCAAGATACTTCTCACTTCTGATGGAGTTCTTGGTTGTTCCCAATTTATCACAGCTTCAACTTTTGATGCATCCACTAAAATCTCATCCTTGTTAATTATATGCCCAAGAAATTGTACACGTTCCAGCCAAAATTCACACATTTTGCGTACAACTTTTCTTTTCTTAGTGTTTCTAGCGTCAGACGTAAGTGTGCATTAAAATATAAATTTTATTCATTGCTATTTGTTATTAAGAGAACTGGTTTAATTTTGTTAGCATGCATGCGAAAAAGTTTTTGTCCGAATTAAAAATGAGTTTTACATGTGTTGGTAACTTAAAGATTTTGTTTGTACCAACTGAGGTGTGATCATTATCTGTTAGAAGTTTAATTGCACATATCTCGGAAAATGGCATTATATATGGCGGTAAGGTTTTACTTAACACATGCCTTGGAAATATAAAGTCATGATTATCCTTTAGAATTGGAAATTGTTATGCTAGGTAACTATTACTCTTATCATGATATCTTTTGTTTCATATTTTGTTACAACTGGCGGCAGACTTTATTGCTGTGAGAATTGAAAAGTCTAGAAGTGTTTTATCTGACTTGGTCTCTTTGTGGATAACTGTTTAAAGAGCCCAACATATGTTTGTAACTATCTAAAATATTTGTTTCTTTATTTTCAACGGTTGTATTACTGGGACGTCTCTTATCAGTTGGCAACATAAACAAAGTTTGATAACTGAACAAATTTTTAGCAACGGTAATATATTTGGGCTATATAAGATGAACCGAGATCTGTGATAATACGCAACACTCGAATTAATTTTTTGCACTCATATACTTGGAAAGTTATTCTATTCTTGGTGCAAATTTTTGAGCTGCTGATCAATTGATATTTTCTGTCAAAATTCGTGAGCTTCATATTGGTGATATCTATTTTTACTTGATCATTGCATTTACTAGTTGAGCCTTGCATTGTTAAATTGCTTATTTGCTTTTATCATTAGACCTCTATTATTGTAATCTTAATTTTTAGACTAAGCATTAGGGGAGGTGGTGCAAGTTTGATAATATTTGCAGAACTAAATTAAAAATGAAGAAAAAGAGGGAGGTATGATACTGTAATATTTTGAGCCCCAGAATGTGCAATTATTGAAACTATATTTTCCTATATATAGAAGCTCATTCTTCCTTCATTTCTCACCAATTCACTAAGTCTCACAAGAGCAATTATTATAGAGAGAAAGAAGAAGAGAAGTCTGCTACCTCACTATTCTAGTATCCGGTTTTCTTCTAAGGTAAGGGGTATTATTTCTTTCGTATTCTTGAAGAGAGTTATTTCTTTCAATATTCGTAAGGGTTGTTATACCATTCTTTATTATTTTGTTGGAATAACCTGTCTGTGCGGTCTATCGCATGCCTGGTGAATTTTTCTTTTATTCCATTCTTTATTATTCTGTTGGAATAACCAGTCTGTGCTGACTACCGCATGCATGGTGAATTCTTCTGTTATTCCATTCTTTATTATTCTGTTGGAATAACCTGTCTATGTAGATTATCGCATGCATGGTGAATGATCCTTTGTATTTATTCCTTATTATATTGTGGAAATGATCTGTCTACGTCAAAAATTCATTTTCAATTTCATATATTCGATTATACTAAGTTGGTTAAAGTTTTGGCTTCTATACTCCATGAAATTAGTAGAATATCCTGGATATTTACGCTTCATCCAGTATCTTTTCATGGAAATATTCTTCTGAGCATTCTTGAATTTTACTCCACAAAGCAGTATCATGTTGACAAATTGGACGTTATTGATTTCTGGATAAATTAAATTATAAATCTTTAAAATTTATCCTTGAACTTGTTTTATTGAATTATTATGTCGTTGTCATTATCATCATGCTTATATTGTGATGAAAGTCATCTTTGGCTTACGTGCATAGATGGACTTGGTATGATTATGACCAGGGATTATTCGGTATAATCATGACCGTAATGTGACGAATAATGTGATGAAAGTCCTCATTGGCCTGTAGTTCATTAATGGACAGTTGTTGGTATGATTATGACTAGGGATTATTCGGTATAATCATGACCATTGATGATTACATGAATATCCTTGGTCGTGATGCAAGGATGATTCGATTTTATTTATTAAGCTGAGTCTCAGCGATAAAGTTGATGAAAAACTTTTTAAATCATAGAAGATAGTAGATTTTATGCTCTACTTGACTCTTCTAATGGATTGCTTATTCCGCTGCAGTTGTTGATCTAAAACTTGTTTTCTATTATATTCTATCAATTGTTATACTGTTGAAGGCTAAGGATAATTTATTCTGCATTATCTTAGTCATAATATTTCCTACTGGGCTAGTTGAGCTCACCCTTTCTTTCACTGTTCTCTTCAGGAAATGAGAATATAGCTGGGACGAGTCGGGGAACAAATTGACGGTCCAGATGGTTGTTTTAGTAGTCCTCACTATTCTATAAAATAGTGTTACAAAAAATGTAATGAGGACTCCACTGAGTGTGGATATTGTCTAGATTATAATATTCTTATTGAAACTCTTAGATTATGTTTTGTCGTATTTTACGCGACTGTTGTATAATTAAGTTGTATTTGAATTTTGTACCATGTATTTGGCGACTCAAGATAGGTGATGTATACCTATTTTGGGGGCGTCACATAATGTGTATGGCTGAAGTATATAGCTGTGGTGCTGAGAATTTGGTCAATTGGTAAGTCAAGAGTTGTCAACCACTACAAATATGGCAAGATTTACAAGCAACTTATTAAACATGTGACAAAGGGTATTTTGGTCATAAGGCTTGTGATTTTAATGGCACTTTGGTCATTTGTCTAACCCTTAGGGTTTGACCCTAAGGTTTTGTGCATTGTTTTTCTAGCATTTTGCAATTAGGGCTAAATGTACAATTTTAGTTTCCTAAATTATGAATTAGGATTTCTAAATTAGTTTAGGTTTTCTAATAATATAAAACAAGAAAATTAGGTTTAAGGTTCACTAATTAACATTAAGATTGCTAAATTAGCGATTAGGGTCCATATATAGCCAATTAGGGTTACTAATCTAGAAATTAGGGTTTCTAGTTAATTAGAGGTTTACCTAATTAAGTATAATACCTATAATTATTTACATTATCACGATTACCTAACGACTTAAACAATTCTTAAAGTCGTATTTGACTTTTTGAATTAGGGTTTATCAGTAATGCTAGGGTTTCGTCATGTACACAATAATTGACTAATTATTATTAGTATACACATACAATACATATTTATAGCACTGAAATAAAAATAATATTATATTATTATTCTCATTCCTTGTTCAAAATCCAAAATTAGGGTTTGGATTCCATATCTGATTTATCTTGCGTATATAACATTATTAATTAAGTTAAAATAATTAACTTAATAATCTGAACTAAAATTCATATAATAAAATAATAATTCCAATAATCATTTTATATATTATTTAAATAATTTATAATCCTATTTTCATGGAAAATAAGTAATAAAAATGCTTTTACTACAAAATTAATTCTAAAAATATAATTTATAATGGTCAATAATTCTAAGAAAATTATTTGAAATTATTCATGTAATAAATAAATTTTATTTATCACATATATACATATACTTTACCTTACACATATTCTCACCTTTAAAATAAAATAAAAATTTATACGCAAAATTTCTGATTTACTTATATAAAAAATATCGAGCTATTACATTGTCCATGACCAAACTTGTTAGGTCTTGTGTTAGAAAAGTTTTCAAGAAAAACTTGATATAACGGAACCAAGGTACATGAATGCTACAAGATATAGTTTATGAACTTGAAAAGATGTTGACATGACTTAGTTACTTATGATAAGTGTTTTAAATTTGACTTATATGTGCTATATTGCATCATTCATGTAAAATAATTTCAAAGGCAACCTCGAGCATGTTTTCGAACTTAAGTTGCATTACATATGAGTATTTAGATTCTAGAGGCTTTGTAACAACCTGATATTTTCTATATAATTAAATCAGAAATTTTGCGTATAAATTTTTTTTTTTAAAGATGAGGATTTGTACAAGATAATGTGTATATGTTTTTATGTGGTAAATAAAAATATATTTATTACATGAATATTTACAAATAATTTTATTTTAGAATTATTGATTATTATAAAGTATATTCTTATAATAATTAATTTTATGATAGAAAGGTTTTTATTAATTATTTTCCATGAAAATATAATCATATATTATTTAAATAATATATGGAGTGATTTTTAGAATAATTATAATAATTATTTTATTATACGAATTTTAGTATAGATTATTAAGTTAATTATTTTGCCTTAAATATTAAGGTTAAATATATGAAGAATAAATCAGATATGGAATCCAAACCCTACTTTTGGATTTTTATCAAGGGATGAGAATAATAATATAATATTAATTATATTTTGATTTTTCAGTGCTATAAATATGTACTGTATGCACCTATTGATAATGGTTGATCAACTATGGTTTATATTTTTGAAACCCTATTTTATTAATTTGTTAACCCTAATTCAAAAAGTCAATTTCGGCTTTAAGAATTGTGTAAGTTGTTTGGTAATCGTGTTAATGTAAATAATTATAGGTATTATACTTAATTAGGTAAAACCCTAATTATAGAAAACTCTAAATTGTAAATTAGAAACCCTAATTAGCTAGAAACCCTAATTATAAATTAGTCATCCTAATTTGCTAAATTGATAACCCTAATTGTTAATTGCAAGCTAAATGCTAATTAGTGGACATTAAAACCCAAATGTTAATGTGTAATGTAAATAGAAAATTAAACATGATTAAGAAACCCTAATTTGCAAAAATTAGAAACTATTATTAATTTTATTTTTTTGCAAACCCTATTTAGTAATTTTAAAAACCTAATTACTAATTATAAACCCTAATTGTTTAATGATCAAGGTTAATTATGATTAGTAAATTTTAAACACAAGTGTTCAAGTAATCGAATTAGAAAACTAATTATATTTAGTAAACTCTAATTTATATTTTTAGAAACTAAATTGTTATTTATTTTTAAATCCTAATTTTGGAAATCCTAGAATTTTGCTTTTCAAACCTAAAATGGTTCAAACCCTAAATCCTAATCCAAACCCTAAACCCTAAGGGTTTGACAAGTTACCAAAGTGCCATTAAATTGGAAAATCAAAAGACTAGTTTGCCCCTCTTGTATTATTGAAGCTAGTATAGGTTTTGACAATAGGAGAAGTTGGTGAATAAATCCAACAACCCCATGTGATGAAAAATGACAGCAACAAGTCTCTAGATCAGCCATACATGCACCATACACTTGTACATATAGATTGAGAGAGAGAGAATTGCTTTTGTTAGCTCATTTTTGTACAACCCCTCAACTGTGACGCCCCCAAATCCAAGTTCTTTAACCTGAAATTCGATGCTCACGATCTATCATCATCATAAGAATTCTATAACTATTACGAAAATAATAAACATACATTGTTCATTATAATAAAGTTTCATAACATGGTCCCAAGGTCTTCTTAACCTTAACTTAAACACACCATTCATTTTACAAAAGGTTTACATAAGAAATCCCATTAGATAATAATAATTAAAATTCATTCTAAACTATTCCTAGATCTTGCCCTTGCCCTTGTCCTTCGTATTGGATCCTTCAGGCTTAGCTGAAATAAATGTCATGATATAGCAAGGGTAAGCAACTAATTTGCTTAGCAAGTTTATATACAAGGGAGATATATCATGACTAGAAAGAAGTTTTGCTTTCAATGTTCAACAATAATATAAGGTTGTGAAGGAACATGAATTAATAATCAACAATTGAATATTTGAATAACTGAATAACATGTACTGAGTGGTTTTGAAATAACCATGAACATTTGTCAAGGTTCTCAGTTATTTAAATTGGACCTCTTAATAAGTTTTGGTATTCAAGGGGATCAGCCTTTTATACCCCGTGACTTATGCATAAACACTTAATAATCCAGCATCGATATCATGCCTTAATCAAATTCATCCTTTTTCTCAGTCAAGAGTTCTTATCATATCAATTTAATAAGAACAGCTTTTTAAAACATATTTGATTTAACAAATTTAAACATGCTTGATCTAGCTGATACAATTAGCATAGATCTATCTCATAAACAGTTCATGAATGAAGAACTTTAATTTAATTCGCAGTTCAATAATAATAGAACAGGAATTCAATTGCACTAAGTGTGAATCTCAATAATCAATATAGATGTAGATAATCATCAATAATTATTCACTAATATGTTTTGAAATTAATAACTCGAGTTTGAGTTAGGAAACTTGCATCGTCTGTAGATTACGGCTGCACAATTAATTTATATCCACTATGCAGTTAAATTATCTTCGTTTGAGAGACCTATAGTTAATCTTTCAATTAGTCATAGTATAACATTAGATTATGTAATCACATAAATATTATACATTACATTTAGTTCTTATAAACATTATCCTGTCTTGATAATGTTGCTATTAAATAGCAACTTAATATTATTACTCTTGATAATATTTAATTCATCTCTTAGTATTATTAGTTCCCTAATGATACTTTCATTCGCTTACTAATATTACTAACATCTCAATAATATTTTAATACCTTACTGATATTATTAATCCTCTTAATAATATTTTAATTTAATATTATTACCTTAATAATATCTTACTTATCCTTTAGTATCATTAATCATTTAATAATACTTTTAATCATTTACTAATATTTTATTTATTTACTAATTTTATTAATCATTTAATAATATCTTATTCCATTACTAATATTATTAATCATTTAATAATACTTTAATCATTTATCAATGCTTAAATCAAATATTATTAACCATTTAATAATATTTTAAAGAAATTTTAAGCTTAATATTTTTATTTACTTATCAACATCATATTCTAATATTATTAATATCATAATAATATTTTAATAATTTATTAGATTAATAAATAATTTATTCTAATTGTTCACCCTTTACTAAACCTCTTATTTAACATCCATAAAAGGAAAAAAATAATATTTCTTATCATAAATTGCCAAAGTGCTCTAAGATAGTCATGATATAATATATTATGAGTATTCAAGCATTAAAATCATATTTTTCTTATTAAAGACATCATTTAACTATTTATTTCTTTTTATTCATAACTTAATCATTTTTAGGAAAAATAGCAAACTGATTCCAAAAATTCTCATCTTCTAGATTTTGACAGAATATGAACCTAAAAGGATCCCCAAATTTTTTTGGAATTTTAGAAAATGATCTACTATTTTTAAAGTTCCCAAAACACTCGGATCTTGCTTCATTTTTCATAAATTGAGTTTTGCTCAGAAAAATCTGAAATTTTCAGGGTATGCTCTCCTAACATATATGAACCTACTATAACAATTTCGGAATTTTCCAGTGTATACACAGTGAAATATTCGAAGGTAAATATTTAGGAGTCCTTCACGAAAATAGTCATTGCGCACAATCTATAACTCGAAACGTGTCCGTTCTTTTTCCTACATGTAGATAACTTCTCAAGGTACCTCTGTGATTTTTTCCATAATTTTAAAGGACATGCAACTATCCGAAACAGTCCCAAGAAAAACGGGACAGAAGCTATTTTAGGGTTTTTGAACTTTTAACATTCCAAGTGGACTGTTTTCGGGAAAACAGCCCCAAAGTTTCAAAACTTGCTAGATTTGTGTTATATCACTTGGGTTTACTAGATAACTCATGTATCTAGCACCCCCCTTCGACGGATCACAATCTAAGTTGGAAAACTTGAGTTACACAAGATTTAGTGGAAGAAAACAAGAGTTTTCACCCTTGGAGAACATATGCTCATATTCTTCCTCTAAGCCCTTGATACTTAGTTTCATACATGATGATATGTAGGACTAGGGAATCTTGAGTATTTGTTCATAATTCCAACAAAACTCAAGCTATAAAACAAAGTAGAAGAAGAAGATGAAGGTTAGGTTATACCTTGATTTAATGGCAACCTTCCTTGATTTACCAAAGTAAATGATGAACTTAGGATGTATGAACAAACTAGCACTCCTCTCTCTCACTCTCACTCTCAATAGCCGAACCTCTCACTCTTTTCTCTCTCTTGAAGTTGCTAACTTGGGAGAAAAGAAGAATAAGGACAATAAGAGAAATACAAATGATATAGCAAATGAATGGGGTGATTAACTAATATCCCCCATACTCTTATTGCCCCTTAGATAAAAGGCTTAACCTTATCCCTTTCAAATGAGCCTAATCATGTGATTAAAGGTGCTAAGTAGATTTGTAACCAATGGGAGCTTGACAACCATGTACTTGTGTGTAAGAGTTACTAATTATGGACATTGCTTAGCTTAATTAGTTGCCTTAAAAGGCCTTAAGTGGTCGGTCCCTCTAGTCCATAATATCCTCCATTTAGCTTTTATTTTAATGCACAAATTTGATTAATCAAAAGTCTAAAATACCTTTAATCAAGTGGGCTAAGTATTGGTTTGCATTTTATTTCCTTTGGGATTCCTCCTTAATTGTTTTGGGCCATGTAATAAACATAGTCTAGCAATTTTAATATATGTTACCCAATTTGATTATTTAGGGGTTCCATTCCTAATCTTATGAAATTTAATTACCTATACATGTGACTTTAGCTTATAACCTAATTAGGTTCACAAGAATTAGGTTTAAAATTATTAGTCACTTGAAATAATAAGATTATCCACTTAAGTTAGTATACATATTAAATACTAACCTCTCCTTATTACCATAACCCTTGGGTTATTTAATTGACTAACCTAATGTATAATTAGGTTACGAAGCTTTCATTTTTAATGGAATCTATAAATGTATATATCCATAACTATAACATACATGTTAATTGACCCATGCACCGCTTCACATATGTTATCACATATTAAATCACTGTATAACATAAGGTTTTAACTATCAATAATGTACATACATATATAGTGACTTAAAATTCACGGTTATTACATCCTCTCCCCCCTTATAAGAATTCCGTCCCCGGAATTACCTATAGGGTTACTCAAAAAAATATGGATAATTTTCCCTCATCCTTTCTTCGAGTTCCCACGTAGCTTCTTCAGCATTGTGGTTCCTCCAAAGAACCTTTACAGAATGTATAACCTTATTTCGCAATTTCTGTTCTTTTCTATCTAAAATTTCAACCGAAATTTCCTCGTATGACAAATCCTTTTCGACTTGAATTGGCTCGTACGATATCACGTGTTTGTAATCAGGCTTGTATGGTCATAGCACTGACACATGAAACACATTATGAATATGTTCCAGTTCAGGAGGTAGAGCTACCTCGTAAGCCACTTCGCCTATCTTCCTCAAGATCTCGAAAGGTCCAATAAATCTCAGACTCAGTTTACCTTTCTTTCCAAACCTTATCTTCCCTTTCCAGGGAGATACTTTCAAAAATGCATAGCTTCCCACCTCAAAATCTCTCTTCTGGTGATGTAAGTCTGCATACTTCTTCTGGCGATCTTGAGCAACTATCAGTCAGGCTCTTACCACCTTGATGATCTCTATAGTCTGCTGCACTAGTTCTGGTCCCAACATTCGATGTTCACCCACTTCATCCTAGCATAAGGACGTTCTACATTTCCTTCCATACAGTGCTTCGTACGACGGCATTCTGATGCTAGCATGATAGCTATTGTTGTATGTGAACTCTACTAATGGAAGATGATCCTCCCAGCTATCCTTGAAGTCCATCACACAAGCTCTGAGCATGTATTCAAGTGTTTGAATCGTTCTCTCGTTTTGCCCATCGGTCTGCGGATGATAAGCGGTGCTCATCTGTAGTTGCATCCCCATTCTTTCCTGAAGACTCTTCTAAAAGTTTGACGTGAATTGTGGATCCCTATCCGACACAGTAGATACTGGTACGCCATGTCTCGAGATAATTTATTTGATATACAATTTGGCTAGCTGGTCCAAACTATACTTAATCTTGATCGGCAAAAAGTGAGCCGACTTCGTAAGACGATCTACAATCACCCATATGGCGTCGTGTCCTTTTTGCGTTGCTGGAAGTCCCACCACAAAATCCATCGTGATGTGCTCCCACTTCTACTTTGGAATTTTTAAAGGCTGTAGTAATCCACTCGGTCGCTGATGCTCTGCCTTGACTCTCTGACAAGTTAGACATCTGCTGACACATTCGGCAACCTCCCTCTTCATGTTTGGCCACCAAAAGTGTTGACGCAAATCTCGATACATTTTTGTGCTTCATGGGTGTATCGAGTACCTTGTACTGTGCGCTTCTTATAAAATCTCTTCTCTTAGTTCTGGTACTAGCGGTACCCAAATTTGCCCTTCGAATCTCAGCAGTCCGGTGGCATCAACCTTGTATTTCAATTCATCCCCTTCAGCTAACCGCTTCTTGATGCTATCGCAATCTTCGTCCTCCCCTTGAGCCTCTTTAACCTTATATAATAGAGTCGGGCTCGCTGTCACTGTAAATAATTTCTCGTTGGTCTCTATCGGATACTTAACCTTTAAGTCAAGTCGTTTGAAATCTTTCACCAATTCCTCTTGCATGGTCAACTTCAGTAACTTCTCTCTGCCTTTTCTGCTCAGGGCATCTGCCACTACATTTGCTTTTCCTGGATGGTACAGAATCTCACAATCATAATCCTTGATCAATTCTAGCCATCGGCGCTACCTCATATTTAGCTCTTTTTGCGTGAAGATATACTTCAGACTCTTGTGATCCGTATATATCTCACACTTCTCGCCATACAAATAGTGCCTCTAAATCTTTAAGGCAAAACCTACTGATGCTAATTATAGGTCATGAGTCGGATAACCATTCTCATAGTCCTTCAGCTGACGTGAAGCGTACGCAATGACCTTGCCATGCTGCATCAGTACACAGCCAAGACCCTTGTGTGATGCATCACTATACACTACAAATCTTCCCATGTTGTCTGGTAAAGCCAACATAGGTTCTTAACTGAGCCTCTTCTTCAATTCCATGAAACTCTCTTCACGTTTCTCCGTCCAAACGAACTTCACTGTCTTTCTGGTAAGGTTGGTCAACGGTGATGCTATCTTTGAACCTTATATAATAGAGTCGGGCTCGCTGTCACTGTAAATAATTTCTCGTTGGTCTCCATCTGATACTTAACCTCTAAGTTAAGTCGTTTGAAATCTTTCACCAATTCCTCTTGCATGGTCAACTTCAGTAACTTCTCTCTGCCTTTTCTGCTCAGGGCATCTGCCACTACATTTGCTTTTCTTAGATGGTACAGAATCTCACTGTCATAATCCTTGATCAATTCTAGCCATCGGCGCTGCCTCATATTTAGCTCTTTCTGCGTGAAGTATACTTCAAACTCTTGTGATCCGTATATATCTCACACTTCTTGCCATACAAGTAGTGCCTCCAAATCTTCAAGGCAAAATCTACTGATGCTAATTCTAGGTCATGAGTCGGATAACACTTCTCATAGTCCTTCAGCTGACGTGAAGCGTACGCAATGACCTTGATATGCTGCATCAGTACACAGCCAAGACCCTTGTGTGATGCATCACTATACACTACAAATCTTCCCATGTTGTCTGGTAAAGCCAACACAGGTGCTTGACTGAGCCTCTTCTTCAATTCCATGAAACTCTCTTCACATTTTTCCGTCCAAACGAACTTCACTGTCTTTTTGGTAAGGTTGGTCAACGGTGATGCTATCTTTGAAAAATATTGGATGAATCTCCAATAGTATCCTTCTAATCCCAAGAAACTCCTAATTTTTGTCGGCGTCTTTGGCTTTTCCCAGTTGATAACCGCTTCTACCTTTGCTAGATCCACCGAAACACCATCCATGTCGATAACATGACCCAAAAACTGCACTCTCCGCAACCAAAACTCACACTTGGAGAACTTTGCATACAACTTCTCCCTCATTAACGTCTCCAACACTATTCTCAGATGTTCAGCGTGCTCTTCCTCTGTCTCTGAATATACCAAAATGTCATCGATGAACACGACAACAAACTTATCCAAATACTGTTTAAACACTCTGTTTATCAAGTCCATAAATGTTGATGGCGCATTCGTCAATCTAAAAGACATTACTAGAAACTCAAAGTGTCCATACCGAGTTCTGAATGCCGTCTTTGGAACATCCTCCTACCTCACCTTCAGTTGGTGATAATCGGTCCTTAAATCGATTTTTGAAAAATATTTTGCCCCCTTCATTTGATCAAACAAATCGTCGATCATGGGCAACAGGTACTTGTTCTTAATGGTGACCTTGTTCAACTCCCGGTAGTCGATACAAAGCCTTAATGACCCATCCTTCTTCTTTACGAATAAGACTGGTGCTCCCCACGGTGATACGCTCGGTCGAATGTACCCCTTATCTAACAACTCTTGTAGTTGAACCATCAGTTCCTTCATTTCTACCAGAGCCATACGATACGACGCTTTGTATACCGGTGATGTCCTTGGTGCCAAATCGATAACAAACTCTATCTCTCTATTTGGTGGCAATCTCAGAATCTCATCTAGGAAGACGTCAACGAATTCCCTTACAGTAGGTATCTGACCCAGTTCACCCTCGACTCTGCGGGTATCCACAACGTGAGCCAAATAACCTATACAACCCTTCCTAAGAAACTTCTTTGCTTGCATCATCGTCAGACAACAAGATTGTCTCGACGATTTAATGCCATAAAATACCACCTTTGACTTATTCGGAGTCTTTTGGTGTACGCACTTTTTTTTACAGTCAATGACCGCCCCATGATTTGATAACATCCCGAGGATTACATCAAACTCTCCAAGACGAATCGGTATCAAATCCACGTTAAGCTTAAACCCTCTTACATCAGCACAACAGTTCTTATGGATGTGGTCTACAGGGATAATTTCTTTGTTTGCTACTTCTACATTCATTGGGTGTTCTAATAGTTCACGAGGTAAACTTAATCTTTGAGAAAATTCATCAGATATAAAAGAACATGAAGCTCTCGAATCGAATAACACATAGGCATTTATATCGTTGATCGAATTTATACCTGACACCACCTCCCTGGATGAATGGCATCTTGCACTGTCATATTGAACGTCCTCGCTGTCGGTTTTTTTGGCTGGGCTGGTCCTCCACTGGTTGTCCTAGTGTTATTGCCCATGTTGTCGTATCCACCATCCGTGTTTTTCTTCTTTGGGCAATCCTTGATACGATGTCCCGCTTCACCACAGTTAAAATAACCTCCCTTCTTCACCTTAGAACAATTGGGTGAGGTATGCCCTTCTTGTCCACAGGTATAACATACCGTTTTTCCTTTCAAGCACTCTCCCGAGTGACCCTTTCCAAAGTTTCCACACACCGGCTTCTTTTGTTGCACACTACCTTGCTGACTCTCCAAATTACTACCCCCACTGTTCCATTTCCAATTCTTGTTGTTGCTACCGCCACTGCTAACATTTTAATTCCCACCTTCTACTTTCTTCTTGTTCTTCTCCCGATTGTACTTTGAGACCGCTTCGCTTCCACCTTTCGCTATGAGAGCTTTCTCCAACAAAGTTGAGAATGACTTGATTTGTAAAATCGCTACCTTACTGTAAATACATGGCTTTAGTCCATTTTTGAACCTTCTTGCTTTCCTCACCTCCGTATCTACCTGATGTGGAGCGAATCTGGCCAATTCATTAAACTTTGTGGCGTACTCTGACACTGACATATTCTCCTGTTTCAATTCCAAAAACTTGATATCCATTCTCGCTTGTGTACTCTCAAGGAAGTAGTTCTCAAAGAACAACTTCTTGAATGCTTCTCAAGTCACGATTCTAGTCCCGACTTTGTTCTTGTTGGCCTCCCACCAATAGTTAGCCTCACCCTTCATTAAGTAGGTAGCAAAAATTATTTTCTATTCTTCTGCTACTCTAGCAATAATGAAGGTCTTCTCAATCTCCTTCATCCATGTCTGGGCCTCTATCGGGTCTGTTGTTCCTCTAAACTCTAGCGGTCCTACTGCCTTGAAGTCCTTAAAGTTGGCTAATTGGTTTCCTGCCTGATTTCCCGTAGGTTGAGCTTGATTCCTCATGGCTTCAGCCATCATGTTAATAAAGTCTTGCATTGGGTTTGGTTGAGCTCCCACTGCATTATTAACCGACTCTTCGATCTCTTTGTTCCTTAGTACACGTCTGGGCGGCATTATCTAGTTAAAAGAAATTCTAACATGTTACTCGGGTTTTATTATCATATAAGTACTTAGCATACAATATGCTACTGTATTCAAACAATCAGATGATCATTATGTAAGAGTTTTAAATTACCAAGATTTTGGAAGTCTTTCTCCCTGATTAATGGGTTAAGTTTGTTTAAAGAAAAATCCAAATCAGTCTACTGGATTCACATAACATTAAATAGACAATTTCACTATTTAAATTTTCCAACGCATATCATAATAATGCATTTAGATTCATATATCAATATTTTAATACAGACTGACTAGACATCTGGCATACTTCTATAAACGCTCAAGGCATAAGCTGCCCACCACCAACTATCCTCTAATCGACAAAAAGTGAGGATTCACTACCATCTACCCCTCTATCAAAATAAAAGTTGGGGTCTAACTACCATCCTATGCATACAGCAAGGCATAAGGATTTACAAAAACTAAACAGTCCCTATTAGAAACGAAAATGGGACTATATCGAACATGAATACAAATCAACGCCTGCTCTCACTGCTGGAAGGAAGCTCCATCCACTCAGCGTCGAACTTCATAAAGGCGATGTCTAAAGCTTGCTCCAAAGTGTATATCCTCGCATCTTTAGCTTCCACCTCAACTCTCAACTGTCCTAGCTGTAGCTTTCTCTGCTCCAACCTCCTTCGTAACTCGGCTACCTCAGCCTGTGCCTGGTAAGCAGTGTCCTTGTACTGCTACTCTGAAATCTGGAGGGTGTGGTTCTGCGCCTCCACTCTATCAGCCCTAACCTTTAACTCGACGTTCTTTGCCAGCAAATCTCCTATCAGATCATGCTCCA
This sequence comes from Panax notoginseng, assembly GCA_016801055.1. NCBI lineage: Eukaryota > Viridiplantae > Streptophyta > Magnoliopsida > Apiales > Araliaceae > Panax > Panax notoginseng. Next base: position 166,236,408 of record CM029017.1, on the reverse strand, counting down.
TGGACTCCTTACTAGAGTCCCTCGACTCTTGGTTCACTTAATAGCTGTCTTAACTCTCGTCAGCCATCCTATGACCACAATAAACAATCAAAACAACATCAGTACCACAATAAAATATATTCATTGATAAAATGAAATGATATTTTATTCAGTACAACTGAAACTTGATGGATCTCCTCAATCCATCACCTAGCTGACATACTCTATAAGAGTTTTCTACTAAGGTTATAACTTAGGTTTCACATTCCTAATGTTTATAACCTGTAGCTTTGATACCAACCTGTGACCCCCCCTAAATCCAGTTTCTCTAACCTCAGATTCGGTGCTCACTATCTATCATCATCATAAGCATTCTATAACTATTACGGAAATAATAAACATACATTGTTCATTATAATAAAGTTTCATAACATGGTCCCAAGGTCTTCTTAACCTTAACTTAAACACACCATTCATATTGCAAAAGGTTTACATAAGAAATCCCATTAGATAATAATAATTAACATTCATTCTAAACTATTCTTGGATCTTGCCCTTGCCCTTGTCCTTCATATAGGATCCTTCAGGCTTAGCTGAAATAAATGTCATGATATAGCAAGGGTAAGCAACTATTTGTTTAGCAAGTTTATATATAAGGGAGATATATTATGACTGGAAAGAAGTTTTGCTTTCAATGTTCAACAATAATATAAGGCTGTGAAGGAACATGAATTAATAATCAACAATTGAATATTCGAATAACTGAATGACATGTACTGAGTAGTTTTGAAATAACCATGAACATTTGCCAAGGTTCTCTGTCATTTAAATTGGACCTCTTAATAAGTTTTGGTATTCAAGGGGATCAGCCTTTCATACCCCGTGATTTATGCATAAACATTTAATAATCCAGCATCAATATCATGTCTTAATCAAATTCGTCCTTTTTCTCAGTCAAGAGTTCTTATCATATCAATTTAATAAGAACAGCTTTTTAAAATACATTTGATTTAACAAATTTAAACATGATTGATCTAGCTGATACAATTAGCATAGATCTATCTCATAAACAGTTCATGAATGAAGAACTTTAATTTAATTCGCAGTTCAATAATAATAGAACAGGAATTCAATTGCATTAAGTGCGAATATCAATAATCAATATAGATGTAAATAATCATCAATAATTATTCACTAATATGATTTGAAAATAATAACTCGAGTTTGAGTTAGGAAATTTGCCTCGTCTGTAGATTACGGCTACGCAATTAATTTATATCCACTATGCAGTTAAATTATCTTCCTTTGAGAGACCTATAGTTAATATTTCAATTAGTCATAGTATAACATTAGATTATGTAATCACATAAATATTATACATTACATTTAGTTCTTACAAACATTATACTGTCTTGATAATGTTACTATTAAATACCAACTTAATCTTATTACTCTTGATAATATTTAATACATCTCTTAGTATTATTAGTTCCCTAATAATACTTTCATTCACTTACTAATATTATTAACATCTCAATAATATTTTAATACCTTACTAATATTATTAATCCTCTTAATAATATTTTAATTTAATATTATTACCTTAATAATATCTTACGTATGCTTTAGTATCATTAATCATTTAATAATACTTTTAATCATTTACTAATATTTTATTTATTTACTAATATTATTAATCATTTAATAATATCTTATTCCATTACTAATATTATTAATCATTTAATAATAATTTAATTATTTATCAATGCTTAAATCAAAAATTATTAACCATTTAATAATATTTTAAAGAAATTTTAATCTTAATATTTTTATTTACTTATCAACATCATATTCTAATATTATTAATATCATAATAATATTTTAATAATTTATTAGATTAATAAATAATTTATTCTAATTGTTCACCCTTTATTAAACCTCTTATTTAATATCCATAAAAGGTCATAAATAATATTTCTTATCATAAATTGCCAAAGTGCTCTAAGATAGTCATGATATAATATATTATGAGTATTCAAGTATAAAAATCACATTTTTCTTATTAAAGACATCATTTAACTATTTTTTTTTATTCATAACTTAATCATTTTTAGGAAGAATAGCAAACTGATTCCAAAAATTCTCATCTTCTAGATTTTAACAGAATATGAACCTACAAGGATCCCCAAATTTTTTGGAATTTTAGAAAATGATCTACTATTTTTAAAGTTCTCAAAACACTCGGATCTTGCTTCATTTTTTATAAATTGAGTTTTGCTCAGAAAAATTTGAAATTTTCAGGGTATGCTCTCCTAACATATATGAACCTACTATAACAATTTCGGAATTTTCTAGTGTATACACAGTGAGATATTCGAAGGTAAATATTTAGGAGTCCTTCACGAAAATAGTCATTGCGCACAATCTATAACTCGAAACATGTCCGCTCTTTTTCCTACATGTAGATAACTTCTCAAGGTACCTCTGTGATTTTTTCCATAATTTTAAAGGACATGCAACTATCCGAAACAGTCCCAAGAAAAATGGGACAGAAGCTATTTTAGGGTTTTTGAACCTTTAACATTTCAAGTGGACTGTTTTGGAGAAAACAGTCTCAAAGGTTTCAAAACTTGCTAGATTTGTGTTCTATCACTTGGGTTTACTAGATAACTCATGTATCTAGCACCCCCTTCGACGGATCACAAATCTAAGTTGGAAAACTTGAGTTACACAAGATTTAGTGGAAGAAAACAAGAGTTTTCACCCTTGGAGAACATATGCTCATATTCTTCCTCTAAGCCCTTAATCTAACACTCAAGATACTTAGTTCCATACATGATGATATGTAGGACTAGGGTATCTTGAGTATTTGTTCATAACCCCAACAAAACTCAAGCTATAAAATAAAGTAGAAGAAGAAGATGAAGGTTAGGTTATACCTTGATTTAATGGCAACCTTCCTTGGTTTACCAAAGTAAATGATGAACTTAGGATGCATGAACAAACTAGCACTCCTCTCTCTCTCTCTCTCTCAATAGCCGAACCTCTCTCTCTTTTCTCTCTCTTGAAGTTGCTAGCTTGGGAGAAAAGAAGAAGAAGGAGAATAAGAGAAATACAAATGATATAGCAAATGAATAGGGTGATTAACCAATATCCCCCATACTCTTATTGCCCCTTGGATAAAAGGCTTCACCTTATCTCTTTCAAATGAGCCTAATCATGTGATTAAAGGTGCTAAGTAGATCTGTAACCAATGGGAGCTTGACAACCATGTACTTGTGTCTAAGAGTTACTAATTATGGACATTGCTTAGCTTAATTAGTTGCCTTAAAAGGCCTAAAGTGGCCGGTCCCTCTAGCAAATAATATCCTCCATTTAGCTTTTATTTTAATGCATAAATTTGATTAATCAAAAGTCTAAAATACCCTTAATCAAGTGGGCTAAGTATTGGTTTGCATTTTATTTCCTTTGGGCTTCCTCCTTAATTGTTTTGGGCCATGTAATAAACATAGTCTAGCAATTTTAATATATATTACCCAATTTGATTATTTAGGGTTTCCATTCATAATCTTATGAAATTTAATTACTTATACATGTGACTTTAGATTATAACCTAATTAGGTTCACACGAATTAGGTTTTAAATTATTAGTCACTTGAAATAGTAAGATTATCCACTTAAGTTTGTATACATATTAAATAGTAACCTCTCCTTATTACCATAACCCTTAGGTTATTTAATTGACTCACCTAATGTATAATTAGGTTACAAAGCTTTCATTTTTAATGGAATCTATAATTATATATATCCATAACTATAGCATACATGTTAATTTACCCATGCACCGCTTCACATATGTTATCACATATTAAATCACTGTATAACACAAGGTTTTAAATATCAATAATGTACATACATATATAGTGACTTAAAATTCACGATTATTACATCAACCAATCTCTCTCAACTCAAAACCAACAAAATATAGTTGTATATCTGTCCCCAAGATCAGCCCCATGAATTTCACTAACCAAATCAGAAGCCAGAAATCAAAATCGTTCATAGAAGGTGTAAAACCCTAGCTTGAAATCTGGCCAAAAAATCTGTTGTTAGATGTTGTTTTTTTGTGTTAAATGTGTTGTTAGTAGTGTTTAATGATGATCTGGATTGCTAGATGTTGAATCCATAACATCTAGAGGCTCGAATTTGAAGATCTATAAAATCTAAAAAACTTCGTTTTGTGTTCTGACAACCAAATGTCAGGCCTTGTAGATATCTGTCTGTGTTTAGTTTTTGTGTTTTAAGTGTTTAATATTGTAGTAAGTCATGAGATCTGTACTTTGGAAGTTGAATCAAGGTCATATCCTAAACAGATTGCAAGTTATTCTTGGTCAAAGTTCGTTGACCGACCATGACCAGACCCTTTCTGGGTAACCCAAAAATGGGTTTTCAGTGCTTGACAAGTTTTTGTTGGTCTTGGATCTTTCCCTGTGTTGTTGCTTTAATTCTGTTTTTGTAACTAAGTTGTAGTTGGTTATGTGTACTATGGATCCATGCATTAATATCACTAAATAATCAAGTGGATTGAACACAGTGGCCGGTCAAACTAGCCGAGTTGAGCATGATCTCTATTTTCTGGGTAACCTAGAAAACCTGTGAACATGTCGACTGACATGGTTTGACCAGATCATAACGGTTGATTCGTTTGATGTTATTTGTATTTTATGTAATAGATCTACTCTCTTGCATGCTAGCTATAATCTAGAACTCTTAAATAACTAAAAGATTGCACGGATTGCAATTTGTGGAAGCCCAAATATGGCTTGTCTAACTGTTCTTCATTTCTGGGTAACCCAGAAAGTGAAAAACAGCTCTGACAGCTTGTTCAAGGCTCCATATCTCGTTGGTTATGCATGCTTTGATGATGTTTATTGTTAGATCGTGTAGTCTTGTATTTGTACTACATGATCTGACCATCAACATGTCCAAAAACAAATTGATCAGTGTCTAATCAATGGTCAAAGTAGCACCAACGAAACTGCCTTATGAATGCTCAAGAACACGAAGAACACCTATAGCAACGGTTCTGTCACTATAGGTGGTCTTTAGCGACATATTATTTATAAAAATTATATTTTTATTAAATAATTATAGAAAATTAGTTTTTAATTATTAAAAATACAAAATAAATTATAAAAAATTATTTTAAGGTCTGAAAATTAGTTTTTAATTATTTTTAATATATTTCATAAATATTTAATATTTTTGAAATATTAAAAGTATTTAATTTATTAAATTATTAAATTAAATAAATTATTTAAAAATGATTTTAATATTTGAAAAATCATTTAAAAATATATTATGGTATAAGAAAATATTTTAAGTTATTTTTAGTGACTTTTAATATTTTGTGATAAAATTCATTAATAAATTAATATTAATGATAATTAAGTTATTTACTAAATGAATTAAATAAATTAAATAAAAAATGATTTTATTATATTAAAAATCATTTTAAATAATAATAAGGTATTTAAAAATATTTTAAGTTATAAAAGATAACTTTCAATATTTAAAGGTAAATTTTATTAATTAATTATTATTAATGATATTAAATTTATTTAATAATTATATTAAATAAGTTAGTTTAAAAATGATTTTAATATCAGAGAAATCATTTTAAATAAAAATAAAGTGTTTAAAAATATTTTAAGTTATAAAATATAACTTTTAATATTTAAAGAATAATTTTATTTAATAATTTAATATTAATGATATTAATTTAATAATAAATAATATTAAATTTGTTTAATAATTGTATTAAATAAATAGTTTAAAAATGGTTTTATTACTTTAAAAATCATTTAAAAAGGATATAAATGAATTAAAAATATTTTAAGTTATAATTAATGACTTTTAATATTTTGATAAATAGTACATTAATATTTTGGCAAGGGTTTCATTAATAGTTTAATATTAATGATAATAGAATTATTTAATATTTAAATCATTTAATAATGATTTCGATGTTTAAAAATTCATGATAAATTATAATAAAATGTTTAAAAATCATTAAAAGTCATTTAAAAACAATATGAATGATACTTACAGATATTGAGTTACAGATTAGAGTCTTAGACTCGATAAATACCTGATAAAACCGTCGGTATACCGACATGTTTCAGAAATTGATCTGAACTTAGATAATGTGATTAGATAAGTGATTATTTGTGATTCAATGGTTATTAAACCTATGTACCAATGTGATTAGGTTATGTGCTGACTGTAATAAACAGTATTATGTGTTACGATATATTATTCTAATCAGTAAAATGATCTTCTTACTGATAGGTGATTATATAAAAGATAAAACTAAGTAGCGAGTTGTAAGCAGCGTATCAGGCAAGTATCTTACCTTTGCATTTTTTTTATACAATGGACATGAGTAAGAATGTTTCTAAATTATATTAATACTTTACAGATTACTAACCCTATATTATATATGCTCATTGATTATCAACATGTTAGTATATGGTAATTCAGATATATATATATATATTCTGTTCGTTAATTTCTATAAATGGTTATATAAGTGTCCCTACTTGGATAATCATTGTATTTAAGCACATGTTGATACACCTTTGTCAATTACCCGTATATATATATATATATATATATATATATATATATATATATATATATATATATATATTGAGTTATAGATTATTGTTGAACAAGATAAAATCTTTAATTTGGAACCCAGACAAGTATGAACATCCCTACACGAGAAAACTTTTATGCGCCCAAGGCGGACAGAGTGAACGATACCCTCGTTCTTGCATGTAGTGTTGATCAATACCGGGTACAACGGGCTGATCACCCCCGTGCCCGTAAGTTATGACGGTTTACAAATGAAGTTCTGTTTAACCTTTTCGAAAATAAAAATAATGTTCATAGTATGTCACCTTAACCCTATTTATAGTCATTACGTAGTTTCAAAAATTTGAAAGAGGGTTGTTATGTTATTATTATCGATTCAGATTATTTCACAACTATTGCATTGTTGTAGAAGGATAGTATAAAGAAAATATTTAAATTCTTTCAGCTTATATATATATAATTGCTATTACTTGCTGGGCACTCAAATGCTCATCCTTTCTTAATTTAAATATTTTCAGCTAAGTGTGAAGAACTAGAAGGCTCATGCAGAAACAAAGAAAAAGGAAAGCTAACCAAATAAGATTTGTGGTATTCTATGTAATAGTTTGATATTATTAAGTCAATGATATATATATTATCTATCATATTATGTAAGAAATGTATTAAAGGTTATGTACTTGGGAGCTAGACTCTGATAATTACATAAATTAAGTTTAATATTTATATTATTGTTATTATTATTAGTATTATTCCGCTCATAGAAATTGTATCGTGAAGCACTGAGTTCGGGTTTCAAGTACCCGGATTTGGGGGCTTCACAAGTTGGTATCAGAGCTTAGGGTTAAAAATCTTAGGTGGGCTAGACCTTAGGCTATAACCTTAGAACGGAGGGAAACATCGAAAAAATAAATAACTCATATAGAGTTTAAAAAGAGATGAATTAAATAAATTCATCGTCAAACAAAATAAAAGATAAGTTATATAAAACTCTTATTTGCTGTGTGTGTATACTACATACTAATCAAGATAATTTATGTGTGTAGATGTCTGGTGGAAAAGGTTTGTTATATGCTTATAGCATGAAGAAGGATCGAATCCATACACCCGAGCTGATATCGAAGCCAATAGCTGAAATAGAGGCTCACAATGAAAATAACTCAGAAGAGGTGGTTATTATAGAAAACGTAATACCAGATCCGGAGATGGTGTAACGACCCCAAAATCCATACAATTTAAATCTTAACTTCGGTCGTTAACCACACATTAAATCTCAAATTTTACATCATTATTCGATATTAAAAACACTAAAATTGCGGAATATTTAAAACGTTTATACATTTCCTTCTTTCATGCCCTGAATCGCAACCTTTACATTACATCTCTTTGATTCAATCTTATATCATGAATCGTTACAACAAAATGACTATACAAAGTCTTACATCATAACTAAATATCCATATACATTGGATAGCTCAACTTACAATTCAACAACATGTTACGTTCAAAATATGAAATACATTTCTCATAAAACATAAGTAATCTTCGTGAATATAGATCTCTATAACTCACTTAGCGCATATCTTTACCTTAAAATCTTGACATGCAAAAGTGGTTATTTGCAAGAGTGAGCTCGACAGCCCAGCGAAGTCTAACAGTTTTCATGCATCACATAACACATAATAACATGCTCGATATACATCTCATTAAGGTAACATGGCATACATTCTTTTAATTCATATAGCAAATATAAAGATTGAGTTCCTTACTCAATCATCATTACTTAGCCAAAACAATGCAGTTATATATTGACTTAAACATTTTATGATTTCAACATGTATAACATATCATATAATTTAAAACAGTTCATCAAGTCCACGTAGCAAATAGGAACCGAAAGACTTGCCTTGATCGTTGTTTACCAATAACAGTTTAACAGCTTACAGTTATCTGCACTTCACGTGCCCTACACAATTATATAATCATACACATCAACTATTAGTCACATAACAACACATAGTAATTGTAATGTAAACTCTACTCCACATCTAATAATCTTTCCTATTAGTTAACACACAATGTTCAATTAGATTGTGTTAACTTTTCGACTTATGTAATATTCGAAATTCATTAAAGTGTTCAAATTTTGCTAGGAATCATTATTGGTTTTATATTAAACCCATTTCATACTTTATAATATCCATTTCATTTGACTAAAAACACTTTTTACGTTCATTAACAATTATCACGGCGTTTCGATGTTTATTCGTCACACGCCCGATTGCATCTTTTGTGTATGCTTACTATGCTTCTATAAATTATCTAATACATCATTATATTAATGTTAAGCATCATTATATTTACTAACATTCATGTTTTATAACTTAGAACAACATCTTTTATCGTCAAGAGCACTACACTAGCATACGTGCATGTCTGATGCCCTCCGATTGCCTTCAAAAACACAATAGTCCTAAAGATGACCATTTTGACCCTTCATAACGATTTCAAATTGAAAACCTTAAAGAATAAAAGTTGTAGCCCTATTCGTTCTCGTTCCGAATCATCTTGAATCGCATCAATCAGAGTTCGTATAAAAAAGTTATACTCATTTTAGTAAACTACGTCCGGTCAGTTTTTTTTTCAAAATTTTGGCTTGACAGAACACCCCCCCACCGGGGCGGGGGTCACTGCTGCGATTATGCGATTTTAGCTCTGGAACACTACAAAAAGCCAAATTAGGCCTCTAAGCTCCTTTCTAACAACCATACCAACCTACCCAATGTGTAATAGGTTTACAGAAACATAATCTAATGTTTTCTAACGCATTTCTAGCCATTTAAACAACACAAACATCAAAGATTACAACCTTTAATTTTACTATTCCTCTTCTTTCTTCTTCTTTTAACATTCATAGCGAAATTATTCACTGTGAATTCGTTTTTAAACCAATTCAAGTAATTCCAATTGTGATAACTCATATTCTTAACATACTAACACAATACACGATCAATTTCAATAATAAATCATAACCAAACATCAATTTAATAGTTTAAAAAGCAATTTTTCAGAAATTATTTCATAGAAAATCATTATGAACCCAATTCCTCTTGTTTATCAAAATTACATGGATTGAATTGCTAGAACAACCATATAACTCATAATCAAACACTATGAACATGATTTCATCATGTTCATCATATCTTTGTGAATTGAAACTTTTGAACAACTATAAAACTCTAAAACTATGAAAACATAGAAGAACATGATTTTAAAACTTGTTTTTACAATACTTGTATTGTGAAAATCCTTTCATGGCATACAATCACATATGAACACCATATATACATATAAATACATAATCATGAAAACCTAATTTTACAAAGACTAAATACATAACATCTTAATTTAGTATAAGTGTTAGTTTGATACCTTTCTAGGTTGAATTAGGAGAAAATATGGAGATGATGAAAGCTTTTCTTTTGTTTTCTCAAGGTTTCCCCTTCTTCTTCTTCTTCTTCTTCTCTGCATTCTCTCTTCTTCTCTTTGTTCTTAGTTTAGACTTAGGTTTAGAAAACTAACGTAACTTAGTGTATATACAATATACATATAACACATATAATTATAGAATATGTAACTCCCAATATAATTACATATACTAATTATCAATTTAATATATAAGTTACAAAATTAGAATTTTAAAAGCCCTAAGGCTTGTTTGGCAAAGCCATATTAAAATAATGACTTAATCATTCCTTAAGCCTTATTTGGCAAAACAAGATTAAAATAAGAATTTCAAAAGTTCTATGGGTTTGTTTGGTAAAACCAAATTAAAACTCTTTTAATTTATTTTCATAAGTCACATATAATATAGTTTATTGTCCCACATTGTTTACTTGGATTTCCATATCCAATCTTAATTAAATAAACTAATTACCACATACTAAATAAATTTCCCACTTGACCAAATATCACAAAATTATAATCTCATTATAATTTTATTTAATAATTAATATACCACCTTAAATTATTAAATTAAAACAATAATATAACATCTCATGTTATATTATAACTCTCTAAATTATAAATTAATTTAATTTAGAATATTATCTAATGAATTTAGATTAATAAATATTTACTAGCAACCATTACATCAATAAAATATTTCTCTCATCAATTTCAACAATAAGCGCATCAAATAAATATTTATATATTAATAAATATTTAATATTACAATTTGAAATTTCGGATCGTTACAGATGGTGGAGCTGACAGATAGTGATTCGGACACTAAAGTTGAAGCTGATCAAGCATCAACGGAGGTGCAGGATCTGAGAAACACGGTTTCTTCTCTGGAAAGGCTGTGGGAGATAAAGAAGCTGCTAAATAATCAATTGCGTCAGGCGTTAATAGAAATAACAGAAGAACAAGATAAGCTTAAAATCTAAATTGATCAGATGGGAGCCACAAGCAACACATAATGTGCAGCTCCGAGCAAGAAGGGGAAAAGAAAGATAGAAGACTATGAATTAGGAAAATCCGATAAGAACAAAGGAAAAAGAATATGTTATCTTTGCGGTTATGAAGGACATACTACTCTGTATTGTCCTGACTATAAACCAGGAGCATGTTTTATCTGTGGGATAGAAGGTCATCAGGCGAAATGTTGTCCAAGAAAAAAGGTGTAGCAACTAGGTAGTATAGATTCTGTGGTGTAGGTGTTTTTAATGTAATATATAGGATAAGTATGTTTGTGTAAGTTATGTTCCCAACTTTTGTATTAGTCAAGACTATAAATCCCGACTTTTGTGGTCTCAAAGGGATAGTTGATGTTTAAAGCGTTATGTGATATGCTATGTAAAATATTTATTAAATGAATATGAATCTATGTTTGAGTAAGGAAACAAGTTTAATATATTAAACTTATATGATAAGGTTTAGAATGTAAGTTAAATTTATGGTTTTATTTAATCAGATAATACCGCCAAGACGTCGAACTCGAAATCAAAGGGCAGAAGAATCTGTCAACAACGCTGAGGGACAACCACAAGCAGACTCGATGCAGAACTTCATAAATATGATAGCACAAGCTATGCAACAGGGGATACCAGTCGTTGGGAATTAACCAGACAATCGCTTGGCGAACTTTAAAGATTTTAAGGCTGTAGGACCGCCGGAATTCAAAGGTACAACTGACCCTGCTGAAGCCCAGACTTGGGTCAAAGAGATTGAAAAAACATTCGTGATAGCTAGAGTAGCTGAAGGGTAGAAGACTGCTTTTGCCACTTACATGATGAAGGGTGAGGCGAACTTTTGGTGGGAAGCGAATAAGGCGAGGGCAGGAGAAGGTGTAGTCACATGGCATAGGTTCAAAACACTATTTTTCAAAAATTATTTTTCATCTAGTATACAGGCTAGGATGGAGGTGAAATTTTTAGAATTGAGCAGGAAAATATGACGGTGTCTGAATACGCCGCTAGGTTTAATGAGTTGGATAGGTTTGCCCCGCATCAAATTGATACGGAGGCTAGAAAGGCGAGAAGGTTTGAGCTGAGATTAAAATCCTGGCTCTACAACAAGGTGGCAGTGTTGCAGATCCCTATATTTGTAGCACTCATGGAGAAAGCGATCATAGTTGAGGAGGGAAGTGAGGTCATGAGCCTCTACAATAAGGAGAGAAAGAATAAGGGTAAGACCGAATGAGCTGGGAATGTGGGAATTAATAGTGGGAGTAGGAGTGGAGATGGAAAGAAGAAGGTGAATAATTTTGGGAATGTTCAGATTAAGTAGGAAGGAGTTAAGAAGCCAGCTGTGCAGTGTAAGACTTGTGGAAAGAACCACTTTGGGGAATGTCTGAAAGGAAAATACATTTGCTATAAGTGTGGGCAGGAGGGCCATATCTCTCCCAACTGCCCCAATCCTAGGATGAACAGTGGGTGTTTTCTATGTGAGTCGACTGCACACTAGGTGAAGGATTGTCCGAAAAGGAGGGTGGAGACAGGAAGTGTGAATACTGGCACCGGCAGCGGAACTTTAGCAATCACCGGAACGACTTCGTCAAACAAGCCAACAAAATCATCAACAAGGGTCTACAACATGACAGTCCAGGATACGGCAGCAGCTGGCAATGGAACTCCAGGTAGTATCCATACAACTTTTATTTTATTATACATGATTTTTCTATATATAGTAAATTATTTTATAATGAAAATTTGAGGGAGGAATTTGAGTTCTTTTAGAAATCAAATTTTCGTTTAATCAGAAAGACAAGTTTTATGGGAATAGTTAAAGATCAGTTCTATCAAAGTTGGTCGAGATCTACTTGCGAAGATTGTGTGTGCTATGTACCCGTGTATGTATAGGTTTTAAAACGGTGATTCCGGGGACGGAATCTTTATAAGGGAGGGTGAATGTACCAACCCGATATTTTCTATATAATTAAATCAAAAATTTTGCGTATAATTTTTTTTTTAAAAGATGAGGATTTGTTCAAGATAATGTGTATATGTTTTTATATGGTAAATAAAAATATATTTATTACATGAATATTTATAAATAATTTTATTTTAGAATTATTGATTATTATAAAGTATATTCTTATAATAATTAATTTTATGGTAGAAAGGTTTTTATTAATTATTTTCCATTAAAATATAATCATATATTATTTAAATAATATATGGAGTGATTTTTAGAGTAATTATAATAATTATTTTATTATACGAATTTTAGTATAGATTATTAAGTTAATTATTTTGCCTTAAATATTAAGGTTAAATATATGAAGAATAAATCAGATATGCAATCCAAACCCTAATTTTGGATTTTTATCAAGGGATGCGAATAATAATATAATATTAATTATATTTTGATTTTTCAGTGCTATAAATATGTAATGTATGCACGTATTGATAATGATTGGTCAACTATAGTTTATATTTTTGAAACCCTATTTTATTAATTTGTTAACCCTAATTCAAAAAGTCAATTTCAGCTTTAAGAATTGTGTAAGTTGTTTGGTAATTGTGTTAATGTAAATAATTATAGGTATTATACTTAATTAGGTAAAACCCTAATTATAAGAAACTTTAAATTGTAAATTAGAAACCCTAATTAGCTAGAAATCCTAATTGTAAATTAGTAATCCTAATTTGCTAAATTGGTGACCCTAATTGTTAATTGCAAGCTAAATGCTAATTAGTGGACATTAAAACTCTGATGTTAATGTATAATGTAATTAGAAAATTAAACATGATTAAGAAACCCTAATTTGTAAAAATTAGAAACTAATATTATTTTTATTTTTGTGCAAACCCTAATTAGTAATTTTAAAAACCTAATTACTAATTATAAACCCTAATTGTTTAATGATCAAGGTTAATTATGATTAGTAAATTTTAAACACAAGTGTTCAAGTAATCAAATTAGAAAACTAATTATATTTAGTACTTTATATTTTTGGAAACTAAATTTTTATTTATTTTTAAATCCTAATTTTTGAAATCCTAGAATTTTGCTTTTAAAACCTAAAATGGTTCAAACCCTAAACCTTAATCCAAACCCTAAACCCTAAGGGTTTGACAAGTTACCAAAGTGCCATTAAATTGGAAAATCAAAAGACTATTTTGCTCCTCTTGTATTATTGAAGCTAGTATAGGTTTTGACAATAGGGGAAGTTGGTGAACAAATCCAACAACCCCATGTGATGAAAAATGACAGCAACAAATCTCTAGATCAGCCATACATGCACCATATACTTGTATATATAGATTGAGAGAGAGAGAGAGAGAGAATTGCTTTTGTTAGCTCATTTTTGTACAAACCCTCAACTGTGACGCCCCAAAATCCAGGTTCTTTAACATCAGATTTGGTGCTCACGATCTATCATCATCATAAGCATTCTATAACTATTACATAAATAATAAACATACATTGTTTATTATAATAAAGTTTCATAACATATGAACATGTCGACTGACATGGTTTGACCAGATCATAACGGTTGATTCGGTTGATGTTATTTGTATTTTATGTAATAGATTCACTCTCTTGCATGTTGGCTATAATCTAGAACTCTTAAATCACTAAAAGATTGCAGGGATTGCAAGTTGTGGAAGCCCAAATATGGCTTGTCTAACTGTTCTTCATTTCTGGGTAACCCAGAAAATGAAGAACATCTCTGACAGCTTGTTCAAGGCTCCAAATCTCGTTGGTTATGCATGTTTTGATGATGTTTATTGTTAGATCGTGTAGTCTTGTATTTGTACTACAAGATCTGACCATCAGCATATCCACAAACAAATTGATCAGTGTTTAATCAATGGTCAAAGTAGCACCCACGAAACTGCCTTATGAATGCTCAAGAACACGAAGAACACATATAGCGATGATTCTGTCACTATAGGTGGTCTTTAGCGACAGATTATTTATAAAAATAATATTTTTATTAAATAATTATAGAAAATTAGTTTTTAATTATTAAAAATACAAAATAAATTATAAAAAATTATTTTAAGGTCTAAAAATTAGTTTTTAATTTTTTTTAATATATTTCATAAATATTTAATATTTTGAAAATATTAAAAGTATATAATTTTTTTAATTTTTATATTAAATAAATTATTTAAAATAATTTTAATATTTGAAAAATTATTTAAAATTATATTATGGTATAAGAAAATATTTTAAGTTATTTTTAGTGACTTTTAATATTTTGTGATAAAATTCATTAATAAATTAATATTAATGATAATTAAGTTATTTACTGAATGAATTAAATAAATTAAATAAAAAATAATTTTATTATATTAAAAATCATTTTAAATAATAATAAGGTATTTAAAAATATTTTAAGTTATAAAAGATAACTTTCAATATTTAAAGGTAAATTTTATTAATAAATTATTAATAATGATATTAAAGTTATTTAATAATTATATTAAATAAGTTAGTTTAAAAATGATTTTAATATCAGAGAAATTATTTTAAATAAAAATAAAGTGTTTAAAAATATTTTTAGTTATAAAATATAACTTTTAATATTTAAAGAATAATTTTATTTAATAATTTAATATTAATGATATTAATTTAAGATTAAATGCTATTAAATTTATTTAATAATTATATTTAATAAATAGTTTAAAAATAGTTTTATTATTTTAAAAATCATTTAAAAAGGATATAAATGAATTAAAAATATTTTAAGTTATAATTAATAACTTTTAATATTTTGATAAATAGTACATTAATATTTAAATATTAATGATAATTATTTAAAAATAATTTTACATATTTTAAAAATCATTTAAGGGTAATATTAATACTTTAAAAGTATTTTGAATTATTATAAATAACTTTAATATTTTGGCAATGGTTTCATTAATAGTTTAATATTAATTAAATATTAATGAAAATAGAATTGTTTAATATTTAAATCATTTAATAATGATTCCGATGTTTGAAAATTCATGATAAATTATAATAAATGTTTAAAAATTATTATAAATCATTTAAAAATAATATGACTGATACTTGCAGATATTGAGTTACAGATTAAAGTCTTAGACTCGATAAATACCCGATAAAGTCGTCGGTACACCGACATGTTTCAGAAATTGATCTGAAGTTAGATAATGTGATTAGATAAATGATTATTTGTGATTCAATGGTTGTTAAACCTATGTGCCGATGTGATTAAGTTACGTACTGACTGTAATAAGCAGTATTATGTGTTACGATATGTTATTCTAATCAGTAAAATGATCTTATTACTGATAGGTGATTATATAAAAGATAAAACTAAGTAGCGAGTTGTAAGCAGCGCATCAGGCAAGTATCTTATCTTTGCATTTTCTTTATATAATGGACATGAGTAAGAATGTTTCTAAATTATATTAATACTATATAGATTACTAACCCTGTATTACATACGCTCATTGATTATCAACATGTTAGTATATGGTAATTCAGATATATATATATATATATATATATATATATATATATATATATATATATATATATATATTCTGTTCGTTAATTTCTATAAATGGTTATACAAGTGTCCCCACTTGGATAATCATTGTATTTAAGCACATGTTGATACACATTTGTCAATTACCCGTATATATATATATATATATATATATATATATATATATATATATATATTAAGTTATAGATTATTATTGAACAAGATAAAATCTTTGATTTGGAACCCAGACAAGTATGAACATCCCTACACGGGAAAACTTTTATGCGCCCAAGGCGGACAGAGTGAACGATACCCTCGTTCTTGCATGTAGTGTTGATCAATACAGGGTACAACGGGCTGATCACCCCCATGCCCGTAAGTTATGACGGTTTACAGATGAAGTTCTGTTTAACCTTTTCGAAAATGAAAATAATGTTCATAGTATGTCACCTTAACCCTATTTATAGTCATTACGTAGTTTCAAAAATTTGAAAGAGGGTTGTTACATTATTATTATCGATTCAGATTATTTCACAACTATTGCATTGTTGTAGACGGATAGTATAAAGAAAATATTTAAATTCTTTCAGCTTATATATATAATTGCTATTACTTGCTGGGCACTCAAATGTTTATCCTTGCTTAATTAAAATATTTTCAGCTAAGTGTGAAGAACTAGAAGGCTCATGCAGAAACAAAGGAAAATGAAAGCTAACCAAATAAGATTTGTGGTATTCTATGTAATAGTTTGATATTATTAAGTTAATGATATATATATTATCTATCATGCTATGTAAGAAATGTATTAAAGGTTATGTACTTGGGAGCTAGACTCTGGTAATTATGTAAATTAAGTTTAACATTTATATTATTGTTATTATTATTAGTATTATTCCACTCATAGAAATGGTATCGTGAAGCACGGAGTTCGGGTTTCAAGTACCCGAATTTGGGGGCTTTACAGGCTTGAGATGCCATGTTATGTTTTACTATGTCTCTAAACATGATTCGTAGGTGATGAACATAAAGATAATTTAATCAAACATGAGTTTTAAGCATGTTTCAAAGTGTTAAACAATGCTAGTTATGAATAAATAATATGAACACCATGATCATATGTATGAATAGATTGTGAGACCTCTATATGTAGAAATATAGCCAATGTTATAAAGAATGATGAATACATAACCTTTATGCTTTAATTTCATAGAAAGTCGTGAACTAAAACTTGTAAAAATGAACTTAGGAGTGGTTATATACTTATATAACGACCTCTAGCATGCATGCATGAGAAGTGTAAGTGTATATGTGTGTTAAAGTTTGGACTGAAACCAGGAGTGCAAAGCTCAACCTTGGTCTGGCCAGGGGACGGCACAGTTGCGCCGTCCCTAAGCCTAGATAGGGCGCATCTGCGCCATCCTGCAGTTACGAATAAGTTATGTTTTTACTCTGAAGTTCAAGGCATGCTTATATGATTACTTTAATTTGCAATATATGACATGTTATATAATATGTAAGAAGCATGTTATGTGATAAAGATGAATGTTAATTAGGACTTTTAAAATGTTAAAGTCCAAAGGAATGTTTTCAAGATATAAAGCAATGATACGTTGTTTGAATTTGTGATCTGATTTGTGCTATGAAAATATAGGATAGGTGATGTTGTATGAAGTTACAACTAAGATAGAAGTTTATGCGTACATTTGTACTTACCTATATGAGTTTTTAATGTGTTAACCATATAGCGAGTCAAGTGTGTGATAAATATATATGAATGTTGATGTCAAGTACGAGTGGTTAAGGTATACCTATACGTACCTAGCTATTCTAAGAATATGATGAGAAAGTGAAATGTAGGTCTTACGAACCTATTTAGGAAATAATGTAAAATTATTATTACATTGAGAATGTATGAATATATGATTAATGGATATGAATACATGATTATATAACTGTGTAGGAATACATGAAGTGCTGATAACTATAAGTAGTTAAGTCGTAGTTGATAAACTACGAATTAGGCAAGTCATTCAGTTCCTATTTGTTATATGAATTCGATAACTGTTAGTTGAGCAATATTATGCCATGAGAATGTTGATGTATATATATGAAATGCATATGAGGAATGTATAAAATATGAAAGTTGATCTTTGATGATATGCTTGTGAAATAAACCTATATGCCTGTTATATGAGAAGTAACATGCGTAGTAAATATTAATTGATTATGAATGCATGAACTGAATATACTATTATATGTTATGTGCTGCATGAAAACCTTTTAGAATTATTGGGTTGTCGAGCTCACCCTTGCAAATAACCAATTTTGCAGGTTAAGGATTCACAGTAAAAGTTACGTGCTACTTGATTGATAAAGTTCAATAGTATCGGAGGAGATTGAATTATTATTTAAATAGATGCTCTTGAATTATGTTTAGGTTCTAGGAGATGTACATGGTAGTAGTTTACATTATGTAATACATGTTTAGTTGTACCATGTGATACATAGGGAAATTCGAATCGAGATGTAAACATTTATGCATTAATTCGAATAGACTGAATCATAACATAAATTGATTCAAGTTAAGAAATCAATAAAAGATTTTTTAAAGGAGATTGAAAAAGTTTAAATTATTTCGCATATTTTTTTAACATTGAATATGATGTAAGACAGGAATGGTAATGACCAAGATTTGAAACTTATAAAAGTTTGGGGTCATTGTACAGATCCTGAAAATGGAAAGAATTTATTTTCTAAATTGTAATAAGTAGAGTTATATTCATTAAGTTATGAAAAAAAGATATAAATAGTTTGACGATAGTAGTATCGTGACGGACTAGATTCGAGGTTTGAAGGGACCTAGATTTGGGGGCGTCACAATACGAGTATGTATGAATGATGATATGTTGTATATAATGAATGATTATACTAGTTAGCATATGAGAGGAATACGTACATAATACATTATAATCCTTTAAGCCTAATGGAATTGAATATGTAGAATTTAGTAGGAATTGTACAAGCCCAAGTGTAGGAAATGTTTAGGCCTAATGTTGGATAATGCAAGGCCAACGATTACGTAAAAGGTAATTAAACCTAAAGCCCAAATTAAGAACCGGATCTGTGGATTGATCTAATGGGTAAGAAAAACCCATGGGGTAACCCATGTGGGCCCCATAAGTGAGTCATGGTTGACCATGTGTGGTGAGTAAGTAAGTTGTGTGATGGCTGTGACACCCCAAATTCGGACACCTCAGTCCCACAGATTTGGTGTTCACTGTCCAATTAACTCATAACTAACTACCCAAAAACAAAGGATATAATTAAACTCAAAAGTTTAAACAATCAATCTCCCATGAAAGGGTTACATAATCTAAAATAAATCCCAGGTCATCTAACCTTTATTACAATCATTAGCGAAAAAATTAAAACATAGCTATAATCAAAACTATTACATAAGCTTCATAAATAAAAGGTAAATTAAGCATCGCCTAATTAAGCATCGCCTAATTAAGCATCATGCCCTTGTCCTTGCTGGTAGAAAACTCTTCAAACTTCTTAACTTCAACTGCATTATTTTGTGCAAGAGTGAGAAAATAATTTCTCACAAGAAGAATATACAATAACGTTTTATGAATAACAATTCACTGAGCTTTCAATGGTAAAGTATTCTTACCAGAACAATAAACTTTAATTCAACAGCTATGAGTTCAAAAGAATAATGAATGTTAAGTTAACAATAGATATCAACATCAAAGAATACACTGAGGGTCACAAGACCACGAACTATCCTCTAGGTTTTCATGTGTTTTTGTAATCTTTAACAATCTAAACGACTATATGGACAATCATCTCGTACTCCAGGTGATCAGCCCTTTATACTATGTATTGCGCAAACATTTTAACGCTACTGTGTGACACCCCCAAATCCGGGTACTTCCATTTTTACAGGATTTGGTGTTCACTGTACAATATCATCTATCTATCTACCCATAAATAAAAGCAACCATGCAATAGATAGAATTAAATAAATAAATTTCCCCATATGGGATTACATCATCTGCATAAAATATAATCCCAGGTCACTCTAACCTTAAACATCTGTGCGAAATCATAAACAATAACAAGCCTTAAATAACATCAAGTCTGTAAATAAATACACACCAAGTCTTAAATAACAACAAGTCTTCCTCATTTGTTAACCTTGCCATTTCCTTTACAAGTGGAAGGCTCGTCTGATCTTTCATTCTTAACTGCAATGTTATTATTACGTAAGAGTGAGCACGATTGCCCACAAGTATAACAATATAACAAAGAAATAATAACATGCGAATAAATCAAAGGCTTCTGAAACATGAAAACTCAGCTTTTGAATCAAGAATGAATAACAAGAAACAAGAACTTCTGAGGGTCATAAGACCTTGAACTATGTCCTAGGTTGTCAAGTGTTTATACTTGAAACCTTTAACAGTCATAAGACTATGGACTCTTCTTCTCGTACTTAGGGGGATCAGCCCTTAGTACCATACTGTGCACAATATCTTAACGTTAACACATAAGTAATCCCCTATACAGGGTTGTTCATCTCAATTTAATATTAGAGTCTGCACCAAAGGAAGTTTGGTTTGGATAATTCATCAAGAGTTCTGAAATTTAGAACGCTACTGTGGACTAGTCGAATCATTAAGGGTTCACTAGTCTAATGAAGTTCAATAGTAATAGATAATTTAAAATTGAATAACAATCTCAAAAGGTATACAATAGAATAATTATTGTATAGCAGAATCATACTTTGAAAGATTAATACAATTTAATATCATAAAATGTACTTGATCAATAATAACAAGAATTTGTTCGATGTAAAGAGACAACTTATAAGCTCATATAAAGATAACGAGTAGGGTTAGGAAACTTGCCTCGTGCGTAGATTACATGTTAATTATACTCGTTCCTTGATTTAAATCCTACATATCATTACGTTCACAATACCAGTCAATTATAACGTACTAATCATCACAAGTTCATTCTTTTTGTCTAACTCGACTTAGTCAAACTACTACACTCATTGTCACATAATTTACACTTCATGAACAATAAGCTAATTATGCATTCAATCATTTAATTTACACATAAATGTGTTGTTGACATGTTAAGAATTTATTTTAACATCTCATTATACATTTAACCTAATTTTATGTTCATTAGATTAAGTTACTATCACATTGCTAGACTTGAGCATTTAAAAATTCATTTCTGGACCATTCTGCTAAGTGGCGCTGAGGCGCCACTGATAGGCTTAATATTGGCGCTGTGGCGCGGTGGCGTTGCGGCGCGGTGGTGCTGCGGCGCGGTGGAGCTGCGGAGTGGGACTTTAGTTATGGAGTTAGCATCGCGGCGTGAAACTCCAGATTTTGAAACTCAGTTCACGAATAACACAGATTTAGGCGAATTTATCATTATATGGTCATTAATTACACTTAATTAAACATACCCACATACTAGAGTTCATACATAATCATTACCCAACCTTTATAGAGTGATTTTAACCAATTAAAACACATAATCGCATAATTAAAACATATAAATTCACTGTTCTTGATGTTCTTAAAAATATTGAACACAAAACATAAAATTTAACACCACAGATTCGATATAATACCAAATATGTTCATTTAAAGTTTGTTTTCTTCGTATTTACATACATAATATATACAAGCATAAAAATTTAGGAGATAATATATGATTGACGCATTAAATTTGTGCGTAAGGGCCATATGGCCATAATTCAACACTCTGAAATTTTGAAGCAATTATATACGACATATCTTATGAAACTGATAATATGGAATCATACAATATATATGGTAAAATATGCTACCATGACATAAGATCACATATATATCCACCAAGTCAATACAATCTCCAACTATAGAGATTTTACAGAAATTTGAGAGCCATATTTTATAAAAATTTTAATGACGTAAGTAAAACTGGGTTGAAGAGATTACTCACAGCGTAGTGTAGATAAAAGATATGAAACCTTTCTCAATCATTTACACAACTCACAATTCCCTTAAAATTCTTAATTCTCTCTGTGATTTCCTTTGTTAGACTTAGAAAAATTAAGAAGAAGAAGACGTATATAATAAAGGAAAGGAACTGACGCGTTGTCATCAGTTACCCAATCATGGGTAACTGCTATCAACTCCCCTTAGGGCCTTGTTTGACTAGAAATAATAGGTTTCAAAACTATTTAATTTTATAAATCTCTTATACTATAGTTTAATAATGTCACACCCCTTAATAAAATAAAACAATATCTTATATAATTTATTTAAATAACATAAAATAATTTCTCATTAATTCACATAGTCATATAATTAAATTTCTCATTTATTAATTATGTCAAATTATTAAATCTCTAGTTAATTATTAAATTAATTAAAATAACAATAGGCTTACTAAATATTTTATTTAATTCAATAAGCTCACATAATTACATACTTCGAGTAATAAAAATTTTCCACATTAATTTAATAAATATAACACATATAATTAAATTAATCTACCACAATTTCATCAATTAATTATTTAATCTAATAATTAATTCACCGAAAAATATTTATTCAATTCAATAAATATTAAAATTAAATTACAAAATTCTCGATTATCACATCTTTTCCCCCTTAAAAGGATTCTGTCCTCAGAATCACGACTCAAACAATTCATCCCGTTACATTCTCCCCCTACAAAGATTATGTCCTCAGAATCGCTTATACTAATCTAAGTAAATAAATGAGGAAAATTCTTTTTCATATTCTCTTCGAGTTCTCACGTTGCTTCTTTAGCGTTGTGGTTCCTCCAAATTACCTTAACAGAAGGTATTACTTTATTTCTTAGAACTTGCTCTTTTCATTCGACAATCTGAACAAGAATTTCTTCGTAAGATAAATCTTTGTCAAAATGTAGGGTTTCATATTCAATCGCGTGCTTGTAATCAGGTTTGTAGGGTCATAGAACTGAGACATGGAAAATGTTGTAGACATTTTCTAGAGCTGGAGGTAAGGCTACCTCATAAGCAACTTCTCCGACCCTTCTCAGAAGTTCAAAGGGTCCAATGAATCTTGGGCTTAATTTCCCTTTCTTTCCGAACCTGATCTTTCCCTTCCAGGGAGAGACCTTTAAGAACACATAACTACCTGGTTCAAACTCAATATTCTTATGGCGTGGATCGACGTATTTCTTCTGTCTATCCTAGGCTGCTATCAATCTTGTTCGGATCACTTTGACTATTTTTGCTATTTTTTGTACCAGTTCTGGGCCTAGTAATTGTCTTTCGCCAACTTCATCCCAGTATAGCGGATGTGAGGACCCCAAACTTGGATACTTGAAACCCGAACTCGGTTCTTCACGATACCATTTCTATGAGCGGAATAATACTAATAATAATAACAATAATATAAATGATCAAATTAATTTACATAATTATCAGAGTCTAACTCCTAAGTACGAAACCTTTAAACATTCATTACAACCCATGATAGATAATATATATCATAATTGTCTTAATAACATTAAACTATTACATAACATAGTAATTCGTTCATTCAGCAACCTTCCCTTTTCCTTTGTTCTTAGCAGAGTACTCTGGTCGTTCGCACTTAGCTGAAAACATTTAAATTTAAGCAAGGATGAGCATTTGAGTGCCCAGCAAGCAATAACAATTATATATATATATAAGCTGAAAGGATTTAAATGTTTTCTTCGTACTATTCTTCTACAACCAGTCAACAGTTGTGAAGTATTCTGAACCGATAATAATAACATAACAACTCTCTTTCAAATTTTTGAAACTACATAATGACTATAACTGGGGTTATGGTGACATTCCATGAACATTGTTTTCATTTTCGAAAAGGTTAAACAGAAATTCATCTGTAAACCGTCATAACTTACGGGCACGGGGGGTGATCAGCCCGTTATGCCCTGCATTGATCAATACTACATTGCTAGAACGATATTATCGTTCATCCTTTGTCCGCCGGAGCGCATAAAAATTTTCCCGTGTAGGGATGTTCATACCTGTCTGGGTTCTAAATCAAAGGTTTTATCTTGTTCAACAATAATCTATAATTCAATATATCTGTATACGGGTAATTGACAAATGTATATCAACATGTGATTAAATACAATGATTATCCAAGTGGGGACACTTGTTTAACCACTTCTAGAAATTAACGAACAGAATATATATGTCCGAATTATCATATACTAACATGTTGATATTCAATGAGCTTATATAATATAAAGTTCATAATCTGTACAATAATAATATAGTTTAGAAACATTCTTACTCACATCCATTGCATAAAGAAAATGCAAAGGTTAGATACTTGCCTGAAGCGCTGCTTACAACTTGTAATTAAGATCTATCGCTTATCTCACGACCTATCATTAATAAGATAGTTCGTTCGATTAGAACAACATACTATAACACATAAAACTGCTTATTGCAGTCAACACATAACCTAATCACATTAGCACCTATGTTTAATAACCATTAAATCACAAATAATCACTTATACAATCAAAATATCTAAGTCTAGATCAATTTCTGAAACATGTCGGTCTACCGACAATTTTATCGGGTAATTATCGAGTCTAAGACTCTATACTATAACTTAACATCAGTACGTATCAGTCATATTATTTTTAAATGACTCAATAAAATTTTAAAATATTTATTATAATTTATCATAAATTTTCAAACATTGAAATCATATTTAAATGATTTAAATACCAATCAATTCTATTATAATAAATATTTAATTAGTATTAAACTATTAATGAAATCATTTCCAAAATATTAAAGTTATGTATAATAACTCAAAATACTTTTAAAGTATTAATATTACCCTTAAATGATTTTTTAAACATTTAAAATCATTTTTAAATAATTATCATTAATATTAAAGTATTAATGTTCTATTTATCAAAATATTAAAAGTCATTATTCATAACTTAAAATATTTTTAATTCATTTATATCCTTTTTAAATGATTTTTAAAGTAATAAAACCATTTATAAACTATTTATTTAATATAATTATTAAATAAATTTAATATCATAACTAATAACTTAATAATCATTAATATTTAATTATTAATGAAATTATCCTTTAAATATTAAAAGTTATATTTTATAACTTAAAATATTTTTTAAACACTTTATTTTTATTTAAAATATTTTTTAATATAATAGAATCATTTTTAATTAATTTATTTAATTCATTTAGTAAATAAATTAATTACCATTAATATCAATTTATTAATGAAATTTATCATAAAATATTAAAAGTCATTAAAATAACTTAAAATATTTTCTTATATCATAATATAATTTTTAATGATTTTTCTAATATTAAAATCATTTTTAAATAATTTATTTAATATTATAATTAAATAAATTAAATACTTTTAATATTTCAAAAATATTAAATATTTATGAAATATATTAAAAATAATTAAAAACTAATTTTCGGAATTTTTAATAATTTTTAATAATTTATTTTGTATTTTTAATAATTAAAAACTAATTTTTTTCTATTTAATAATTAATTTCCGAAAAATATTAAATAATCTGTCGCTAAAGACCACCTATAGCGACAGAACCGTCGCTATAGGTGTTCTTCATGTTCTTGGCAAAAACCCAGAACACCATAGACAGTTTCGAGGGACCATGTTTGACCAAGATTAAAAGCGTGCGTGATGTGTTTCTGAACATGTTGTTGATAAGATAATGTAGTACAAGTACAAGACTACACGATCCAACAAACAACATCATCAAACCATGCATAACTAACGAGATCTGAAGCGTTGAACAAACTGTCAGAGCTGTTCTTCATTTTCTGGGCTACCCAGAAATGAAGAACAGTTCGTGTAGCCATATTTGGGCTTGCACAACTTGTTGAGCTTGTAATGTTTTTGTGATCTAAAACCTGAAGTGTGTATTCAACATGTATATGAAGAGATCCAGTACATAACGTCACTATAACAACAACATAAGAGCCATAAACTGTCCGGTCAAACCATGTCAGAAGCCACTGACTTGAGTTTTCTGGGTTACCCAGAAAACTCAACCCGTGAACTTCCGGCTTGGTTTGACCATCCTCTAGATCCATAATTTTTGTAATATAAGCGATCCAAAAGCATTAAACTATAGTATAACTACCATACTAAAACATGAATACAACAACAAGAACAAAACAATAACAACAAGCAAGATCTAAGCGGATGAACCTGCTGTCAGAGCGTTCTGGGCAGTTTCTGGGCTGCCCAGATTTCTTCCGGTCAATGCCGGTCAATGCTATTTGACCACGAATAACGTTCAATCTAGACCGTATCTGAGCCTGATTCTTTATCCAGATCAAAGACCACATATCAGACTACAATATCCAACACTTAAAACACAAAAATCAAACACATACAGAGATCTACAATGCCTGACATTTGGTTGTCAGAACACAAAATGAACTTTTCCAGATTTTTGAAAACTCTTATTTTAAGTATCTAGATGTTATGGATCTGTAAGATACCGACCCAGATCACTTAAATATACTACAAACAACAAGTTTTAACATAAAATCCTAACATCTAACACAGAATTTTGGACAGATTTTTCTAGGGTTCGTTTATACCTTCTTGAGAAAAATTTCTGATTCTCTGGCTTCTGTTTGTTATGGTTGATCGTGGGGCTGGTCTTGGGAACTGATATGCTAGATAAATTCGTGGGTTTGGGGCTTGAGAGAAAATGTTTGAGTGTGGTGCAAAATATAAGTTAACAAATACATTTTCTCTCTCTCCAATCTATTTATACAATTGTTAGATGCATGAATGGCTGATGAAAGTAGCTTGTGGCTGTCATTTTCAGCACATGGAGTTGTTGGTTTGGTTCACCAACTAAACCTAATGTCAAAACCTACATATTAGCCAAAATAATGTAACTAGGGGCAATATGGTCAATTGGTAATTCATTAAATGGCATACTTGGAACTTGGCAAACCCTTAGGGTTTAACCCTTAGGGTTTAACCCTTAGGTTTTCCAACATTTACTTTTCTAGAATTACATTTTAGGGTTTACACAAAAATAAATAAAATCAAATAAAAAATTAAATAAAATTTTAGTTTCCTAAAATTTTGAAATTAGGATTTTCTAATTGTGATTAATTTTATAATTACCTTATACAGGAACATTAGGGTTTAAATCATATAATTTTCATTAACTTTGCTAAAATAGCAATCAGGGTTTACAAATGGTAATTAAATTTTATAATTTCTATTTAGGGTTACTAATTATAGAAATTAGGGTTTCTAGAAATTAATATTTCAAAATGTTAACTAGGGTTTACCTAATTATGCATAAAATCACATAACATCGCTACATAATAATCTCGAACTCATAATTGAGTTTCAAACTAGGGTTTAACACTTAAAAAAGGGTTTTTAATAAATTTATTAGGGTTTCTAAAACTTTAATTAGGGTTTACCTAATTAATCACTTAATACACAACATAAAACATATAACATAGTTATATAACAGTCTTAAGCTCACAATTGATTTTCAATTTAGAGTTTCCCTAGGTAAAATTAGGGTTTAACCAATTAATACTAGGGTTTTGAAATTAAATACCATAATTGACCAATCATTAACAATACATACATACAGTACATATTCATAGCACTGAAAAATCAAAATATAATTAATATTATATTATTATTCTCATACCTTGACAATAATTCAAAATTAGGGTTTGGATTCCATATCTGATTTATCTGCCAAATTTACCCTTAATAATTAAGGTAAAATAATTAACTTAATAACCTGTACTAAAATTCATATAATAAAATAATTATTATATTTATTCTAAAAATCACTCCATATATTATTTAAATAATATATGATTATATATTTTCATGGAAAATAATTATTAAAATATTTCTACCATAAATTAATTATTATAATTATATACTTTTTAATAATCAATAATTTTAAAATAAATTCATTTGTAAATAATTATGTAATAAATATATTTTTACTTACCACATAAATACATATACACATAATCTTGTACAAATCCTCATCCTTAATATACAAAAAAAAAATTTATTCGTAAAATTTCTTATTTATTTACATAGAAAATATCGGGTTGTTACATTCACCCTCCCTTATAAAGATTCTGTCCCTGGAATCACCGTTTTAAAACCTATACATACACGGTCACATAGCGTACACAATCATTGTAAGTAAATCTCGATCAACTTTGATCGAACTGTTTTTTTTAACTATTCACATGAAGCTTGTCTTTCTGATTACACAGAAAAATTGGTTTCTAACAGAACTCAAATTCCTCCTCAAAATTTCTTTATAAAATAATTTTACTATATATAGGAAAATCATGCATAAGAAAATAAAAAGGCATACGAATAATACCTGGAGTTCCAGTGCCAGCTGCTGCCGTATCCTGAACTGTCATGTTGTAGACCCTTGCCGTAGATTTTGTTGGCTTGCTTGACGAAGTCGGTCCCGTGATTGCTAACGTTCCGCTGCCAGTGCCCATGTTCACACTTCCTGTCTCCACCCTCCTTTTTGGACAATCTTTCACCCTGTGCTCTGTCGATCCGTATATAAAACATCCACTATTCATCCTAGGATTGGGGCAGCTGGGAGAAATATGGCCCTCCTGCCCGCACTTATAGCAAACAAATTTTCCTTGCAAACACTCCCCCGAGTGATTCTTCCCACATGTCTTACATGGCACTATCTGTTTCTTAACACCTTCCTGTTTCACTTGTACACTTGCAAAACTGCTCACCTTCCTCTTACTATCTCCACTCCTGCTCCCACTATTAATTTCCACCTTCCTAGCTCCTTCTATCTTACCCTTATTCTTCCTCTCCTTATTGTAAAGGCTCATGGCCTCACTTCCCTCCTCAGCTATGATCGCTTTCTCCATGAGTGCTGCAAATGTAGGAATTTGCAACACCGCCACTTTGTTATAGAGCCAGGGTTTCAATCCCAGCTCAAACCTTCTAGCTTTCCTAGCCTCCGTATCAACTTGATGCGGAGCAAACCTAGCTAACTCATTGAATTTGGCGGCGTATTCAGACACCGTCATATTCTCCTGCTTCAACTCTAAAAATTTAACGTCCATCATCGCCTGCATACTTGGTGAAAAATAATTTTCGAAAAACAAAGTTTTAAATCTATCCCATGTGACTACACCTTCACCTGCCCTAGCCTGATTCGCTTCCCACCAAAAATTTGCTTCCCCCTTCATCATGTAAGTGGCAAAAGCAGTTTTCTGCCCCTCATCTACCCTAGCTACCGTAAACACTTTTTCAATTTCTTTAACCCAAATTTGAGCTTCTACATGGTCAGTTGTACCTTTGAATTCTGGTGGTCCTACAGTCTTAAAGTCTTTGAAGTTCGCTAAGCGGTTGCCCGGCTGGTTTCCAGCGACCGGTATTCCCTGTTGCATAGCCTGAGCTAACATGTTCACAAATTGCTGCATCGGATCTGGTTGTTGTTGTCCCTCAACGTTGTTGACAGATTCCTCTGCCCTTTGATTGCGAGTTCGACGTCTTGGCAGCATTATCTGATTGAAAAAAAATCATAATTTAACTTACATTCTAAACCTTATCACATAAGTTTAATATTTTAAACTTATTTCATCATTTCTCAAACATAGATTTATATTCATTTAACGAATATTTTACATAGCACAAAATACTTTGAACTTCAGCTATCCCTTTATGACCTCAAAAGTCGGGATTTACAGTCTTGACTTAATACAAAAGTTGGAAACATTACATTACACAAACATACTTATCATATGTATTATATTAAACACTCCTACACAACAGAACCTATACTACCTATTTATTACACCTTTTCCTTGGACATTCTCTCGCCTGATGACCTTCTATACCACAGACATAACATGCTCTTTTTTTTGTAGTCAGGACAGTACGGAGTGGTATGTCCTTCATAGCCACAAAGATAACAAATTCCTTTCCATTTCTTCTTATTAGATTTTCCTAAATCATGGTCTTCTATCTTTCTTTTCCCCTTCTTATCCGGAGCTGCACACGATGTGTTGCTTGTAGCTCCCATCTGACCAATTTGGATTTTAAGATTATCTTGTCCTTCCAATATTTCTATTAACGATTGACGCAACTGACTATTCAACAGCCTTTCTATCTCCCACAGCCATTCCAGAGAAGAAACCTTGTTATTCAGATTCTGTACCTCTGTTGATGCTTGATCAGCTCCAACTTTAGTGTCTGAATCGCTATCTGTCAGCTCCACCATCTCCGGATCTTGTACTACGTTTTCTACAATAACCACATCGTCTGAGTTGTTTTCATCGTGAGCCTCTATTTCAGCTATCGGCTTCGATATTGGCTCCTTCTTTACGATCCGAGGGTAATCGAATCCTTTTTCACCTGACATCTACACACATAAATTATCCTAATTAGCATATAGTATATACACACAACAAATAAGAGTTTTATACAAGTTATCTTTTATTTAGTTTGACGATGAATTTAGTCAATTCATCTCTTTTTAAACTCTATATATGAGTTATTTATATTTTTAACGTTTCCCTCTGTTCTAAGGTTATAGCCTAAGGTCTAGCCCACCTAAGGTTTCTAACCCTATAGCTCTGATACCAACCTGTGAGGACCCCAAACTCGGATACTTGAAACCCGAACTCGGTTCTTCACGATACCATTTCTATGAGCGAAATAATACTAATAATAATAACAATAATATAAAAGATCAAATTAATTTACATAATTATCAGAGTCTAACTCCCAAGTACGAAACCTTTAAACATTCATTACAACCCATGATAGATAATATATATCATAATTGTCTTAATAACATTAAACTATTACATAACATAGTAATTCGTTCATTCAGCAACCTTCCCTTTTCCTTTGTTCTTAGCAGAGTTCTCTGGTCGTTCGCACTTAGTTGAAAACATTTAAATTTAAGCAAGGATGAGCATTTGAGTGCCCAGCAAGCAATAGCAATTATATATATATATATATATAAGCTGAAAGGATTTAAATGTTTTCTTCGTACTATTCTTCTACAACCAGTCAACAGTTGTGAAGTATTCTGAACCGATAATAATAACATAACAACTCTCTTTCAAATTTTTGAAACTACATAATGACTATAACTGGGGTTATGGTGACATGCCATGAATATTGTTTTCATTTTCGAAAAGGTTAAACAGAAATTCATCTGTAAACCGTCATAACTTACGGGC
The DNA here is from genome assembly GCA_016801055.1 of Panax notoginseng. Lineage (NCBI taxonomy): Eukaryota > Viridiplantae > Streptophyta > Magnoliopsida > Apiales > Araliaceae > Panax > Panax notoginseng. The sequence continues at coordinate 166,204,459 of CM029017.1, read as the reverse complement.
ACGGGGGGGGGGGGGGTGATCAGCTCGTTATGCCCTGCATTGATCAATACTACATTGCTAGAACGATATTATCGTTCATCCTTTGTCCGCCGGAGCGCATAAAAATTTTCCCGTGTAGGGATGTTCATACCTGTCTGGGTTCTAAATCAAAGGTTTTATCTTGTTCAACAATAATCTATAATTCAATATATCTGTATACGGGTAATTGACAAAGGTATATCAACATGTGATTAAATACAATGATTATCCAAGTGGGGACACTTGTTTAACCACTTCTAGAAATTAACGAACAGAATATATATGTCCGAATTATCATATACTAACATGTTGATATTCAATGAGCTTATATAATATAAAGTTCATAATCTGTACAATAATAATATAGTTTAGAAACATTCTTACTCACATCCATTGCATAAAGAAAATGCAAAGGTTAGATACTTGCCTGAAGCGCTGCTTACAACTTGTAATTAAGATCTATCGCTTATCTCACGACCTATCATTAATAAGATAGTTCGTTCGATTAGAACAACATACTATAACACATAACACTGCTTATTGCAGTCAACACATAACCTAATCACATTAGCACCTATGTTTAATAACCATTGAATCACAAATAATCACTTATACAATCAAAATATCTAAGTCCAGATCAATTTCTGAAACATGTCGGTCTACTGACAATTTTATCGGATAATTATCGAGTCTAAGACTCTATACTATAACTTAACATCAGTACGTATCAGTCATATTATTTTTAAATGATTCAATAAAATTTTAAAACATTTATTATAATTTATCATAAGTTTTCAAACATTGGAATCATATTTAAATGATTTAAATACCAATCAATTCTATTATAATAAATATTTAATTAGTATTAAACTATTAATGAAATCATTTTCAAAATATTAAAGTTATGTATAATAACTCAAAATACTTTTAAAGTATTAATATTACCCTTAAATGATTTTTAAAACATTTAAAATCATTTTTAAATAATTATCATTAATATTAAAGTATTAATGTTCTATTTATCAAAATATTAAAAGTCATTATTCATAACTTAAAATATTTTTAATTCATTTATATCCTTTTTAAATGATTTTTAAAGTAATAAAACCATTTATAAACTATTTATTTAATATAATTATTAAATAAATTTAATATCATAACTAATAACTTAATAATCATTAATATTTAATTATTAATGAAATTATCCTTTAAATATTAAAAGTTATATTTTATAACTTAAAATATTTTTTAAAAACTTTATTTTTATTTAAAATAATTTTTAATATAATAGAATCATTTTTAATTAATTTATTTAATTCATTTAGTAAATAAATTAATTACCATTAATATCAATTTATTAATGAAATTTATCATAAAATATTAAAAGTCATTAAAAATAACTTAAAATATTTTCTTATATCATAATATAATTTTTAATGATTTTTCTAATATTAAAATCATTTTTAAATAATTTATTTAATATTATAATTAAATAAATTAAATACTTTTAATATTTCAAAAATATTAAATATTTATGAAATATATTAAAAATAATTAAAAACTAATTTTCGGAATTTTTAATAATTTTTAATAATTTATTTTGTATTTTTAATAATTAAAAACTAATTTTTTTCTATTTAATAATTAATTTCCGAAAAATATTAAATAATCTGTCGCTAAAGACCACCTATAGCGACAGAACCGTCGCTATAGGTGTTCTTCATATTCTTGGCAAAAACCCAGAACACCATAGACAGTTTCGAGGGACCATGTTTGACCAAGATTAAAAGCGTGCGTGATGTGTTTCTGAACATGTTGTTGATAAGATAATGTAGTACAAGTACAAGACTACACGATCCAACAAACAACATCATCAAACCATGCATAACTAACGAGATCTGAAGCGTTGAACAAATTGTCAGAGCTGTTCTTCATTTTCTGGGCTACCCAGAAATGAAGAACAGTTCGTGTAGCCATATTTGGGCTTGCACAACTTGTTGAGCTTGTAATGTTTTTGTGATCTAAAACCTGAAGTGTGTATTCAACATGTATATGAAGAGATCCAGTACATAACGTCACTATAACAACAACATAAGAGCCATAAACTGTCCGGTCAAACCATGTCAGAAGCCACTGACTTGAGTTTTCTGGGTTACCCAGAAAACTCAACCCGTGAACTTCCGGCTTGGTTTGACCATCCTCTAGATCCATAATTTTTGTAATATAAGCAATCCAAAAGCATTAAACTATAGTATAACTACCATACTAAAACATGAATACAACAACAAGAACAAAACAATAACAACAAGCAAGATCTAAGCGGATGAACCTGCTGTCAGAGCGTTCTGGGCAGTTTCTGGGCTGCCCAGATTTCTTCCGGTCAATGCCGGTCAATGCTATTTGACCACGAATAACGTTCAATCTAGACCGTATCTGAGCCTGATTCTTTATCCAGATCAAAGACCACATATCAGACTACAATATCCAACACTTAAAACACAAAAATCAAACACATACAGAGATCTACAATGCCTGACATTTGGTTGTCAGAACACAAAATGAACTTTTCCAGATTTTTGAAAACTCTTATTTTAAGTATCTAGATGTTATGGATCTGTAAGATACCGACCCAGATCACTTAAATATACTACAAACAACAAGTTTTAACATAAAATCCTAACATCTAACACAGAATTTTGGACAGATTTTTCTAGGGTTCGTTTATACCTTCTTGAGAAAAATTTCTGATTCTCTGGCTTCTGTTTGTTATGGTTGATCGTGGGGCTGGTCTTGGGAACTGATATGCTAGATAAATTCGTGGGTTTGGGCTTGAGAGAAAATGTTTGAGTGTGGTGCAAAATATAAGTTAACAAATACATTTTCTCTCTCTCCAATCTATTTATACAATTGTTAGATGCATGAATGGCTGATGAAAGTAGCTTGTGGCTGTCATTTTCAGCACATGGAGTTGTTGGGTTTGGTTCACCAACTAAACCTAATGTCAAAACCTACATATTAGCCAAAATAATGTAACTAGGGGCAATATGGTCAATTGGTAATTCATTAAATGGCATACTTGGAACTTGGCAAACCCTTAGGGTTTAACCCTTAGGGTTTAACCCTAAGGTTTTCCAACATTTACTTTTCTAGAATTACATTTTAGGGTTTACACAAAAATAAATAAAATCAAATAAAAAATTAAATAAAATTTTAGTTTCCTAAAATTTTGAAATTAGGATTTTCTAATTGTGATTAATTTTATAATTACCTTATACAGGAACATTAGGGTTTAAATCATATAATTATCATTAACTTTGCTAAAATAGCAATCAGGGTTTACAAATGGTAATTAAATTTTATAATTTCTATTTAGGGTTACTAATTATAGAAATTATGGTTTCTAGAAATTAATATTTCAAAATGTTAACTAGGGTTTACCTAATTATGCATAAAATCACATAACATCGCTACATAATAATCTCGAACTCATAATTGAGTTTCAAACTAGGGTTTAACACTTAAAATAGGGTTTTTAATAAATTTATTAGGGTTTCTAAAACTTTAATTAGGGTTTACCTAATTAATCACTTAATACACAACATAAAACATATAACATAGTTATATAACAGCCTTAAGCTCACAATTGATTTTCAATTTAGAGTTTCCCTAAGTAAAATTAGGGTTTAACCAATTAATACTAGGGTTTTGAAATTAAATACCATAATTGACCAATCATTAACAATACATACATACAGTACATATTCATAGCACTGAAAAATCAAAATATAATTAATATTATATTATTATTCTCATACCTTGACAATAATCCAAAATTAGGGTTTGGATTCCATATCTGATTTATCTGCCAAATTTACCCTTAATAATTAAGGTAAAATAATTAACTTAATAACCTGTACTAAAATTCATATAATAAAATAATTATTATATTTATTCTAAAAATCACTCCATATATTATTTAAATAATATATGATTATATATTTTCATGGAAAATAATTATTAAAATATTTCTACCATAAATTAATTATTATAATTATATACTTTTTAATAATCAATAATTTTAAAATAAATTCATTTGTAAATAATTATGTAATAAATATATTTTTACTTACCACATAAATACATATACACATAATCTTGTACAAATCCTCATCCTTAATATACAAAAAAAAAAAAAATTATTCGCAAAATTTCTTATTTATTTACATATAAAATATCGGGTTGTTACAGCGGAGTTCTGCACTTTCTGCCATATAACGCTTCATAAGGCGGCATGCCAATACTAGATTGGTAATTGTTGTTGTAGCTGAACTCTACAAACGGTAGATGGTCATCTCAATTTCCTTTAAAGTCCGTTATACAAGCTCTTAACATGTCTTCTAATGTCTGAATTGTTCTTTCACTCTGTCCATCTGTCTGTGGGTGATATGCCATGCTCATTCGCAACTGTGTACCCATGCATTCCTGTAGACGTTTCCAGAAGTTCGACGTAAAGCGCGGATCTCTATCTGAAACAATTGACACCAGAACTTCGTGCCTTGAAACAATCTCTTTCACATATAACCTTGCCAACTATTATAAGTTGAATTTGATTTTGATCGAAAGGAAGTGTGCGGATTTTGTCAATCGGTCAACAATAACCCATACTACGTCGTAGCCTTTTTGAGTTATCGGTAGTCCAACCACGAAATCTATCGTAATATGTTCTCATTTCCATTTTGGAATTTCTAAAGGTTGTAGTAACCCACTTGGTCTCTGATGTTCTGCTTGCACTTTCTGACATGTCAGGCACTTGGTAACACATTCTGCAACCTCTCATTTCAAATTTGGCCACCAAAAGTGTTATCGAAGATCTTGGTACATCTTGGTACTACCAGGGTGAATCGAATATCGTGAGTTATAAGCCTCGCTCAAAATTTCTTCCTTAATCTCTGGTACTGGGGGTACCCAAATTATGCTCTCAAATCTCAGTATTCCATCCTTATCCATCCTAAATCTTGATTCGGTTCCTTCGGATATCTTTTTTTTCATCGTTTTACATTCGTCATCCTGAAGTTGAGCCTCCTTAACTTTGTCCAGTAGAGTTGTACCAGATTGTATCCGAAACAGCTTATCATCAATCTCCATAGGATACTTTACTTCCAATTCCAGCTTTTCCATTACTGAAATTAGCTCCTCCTGAGCGGTCAACATCATCAGTTTCTCCCGATCCTTCCTACTTAAGACGTCGGCAACTACGTTTGCCTTACCCGGATGGTATAGAATCTCACAATCATAGACCTTAATTAACTCTAACCACCTTCTTTGGCGCATGTTCAAGTCTTTCTATGTAAAAATATATTTCAGACTCTTGTGGTCTGTATATTTTTCACACTTCTCCCCATAGAGATAGTGCCTCCAGATCTTCAAAGTGAAAACCACTGCAGCTAACTCCAAGTCGTGGGTCGGATACCCCTTCTCATAATCCTTCAATTGTCGTGATGCATACGCAATGACTCTACCGTTCTGCATAAGAACACAGCCAAGTCCCTTATGCGACGCATCACTATAAACCACATAATTTCCTGTATCATCCGGAAGAGATAACACAGGTACTGAACTCAACCTCTTCTTTAATTCTTGAAAGCTTTCCTCACACTTCTCCGTCCAAACAAATTTCACCGTTTTTCTAGTCAAATTCGTCAACGGAGTTGCGATCTTGAAACAATCCTAAATGAATCTTCTATAATAACCTGCCAATCCAAGAAAACTTCTTACTTTCGACGGCGTCTTCGACTGATCCCAGTTAATCACAGCTTCGACTTTGGAGGAATCCACCGAAATTCCGCCCCTATCAATCACATGTCCAAGAAATTGTACACTTTCTATCCAAAATTCACATTTCGAAAACTTGGCATACAACTTCTCCCTTCTCAATGTCTCTAACGTCACCCTTAAATGCTCTTCATGTTCTTCCTTAGTTTTTGAATATACCAAAATATCATCTATAAATACCACTACGAATTTGTCCAAAAACGGCTTGAACACTCCATTCATTAAGCCCATAAATGCTGCAGGAGCATTCGTTAGACCAAATGACATTAATAAAAATTAGTAGTGACTGTATCGTGTTCTGAACGCTGTCTTCGGTACATTCTCTAGTCTCACCTTCAGTTGATGATAACCACTTCTCAAGTCTATCTTTGAAAAGTATCTTGCTCCCTTTAACTAATCGAACAGATCGTCGATTCGCGGTAATGGATATCTATTTTTAATTGTGACCTTATTTAGTTCTCTATAGTCCATGCAGAACCGCATTGTTCCATCCGTCTTCTTCACAAATAAAACCAGCACTCCCCACGGTGATACACTTGGTTAGATATACTTCTTGTCCAGTTATTCTTGTAGTTAGAATATCAGTTCTTTTATCTCTACCGGTGCCATTCGGTACGGTGCCTTCGATATTGGGGCTGTTCCTGGAGCCAAATCGATCACAAATTTAACTGCTCTATCTGGAGGAAGTCCTGACAAATCATCCGAAAATACGTCTGCGAAATCTCTCACTACTGGTATCTCCTCTATTTTTGGATTTTTTTTACGACTATCGACTATGTAAGCTAGATATCCTACACAGCCTTGCCTTAACAACCTCCTGGCCTGCATCATCGTCAGACAACTCGCTTGTCTAGACGACTTGCTACCATAAAACACAACCTTTGACGGAGTCATAAGGTTAATACGCTTCTTCTGGCAGTCAATTACCGCCCCATAATTGGATAATCAGTCCATACCCAAGATAACATCAATTTCTCCAAGTCGAATAGGATTAAGATCTACGTTCATGATATTACCCTTAACATCCACTCTACAATTCTTATGCACGTACTTAACAGGGATGATTTCTGTATTCACAATTTTTATGTTCATGGGGTATTCTAACTCGTCCTTAAGCAATTCTAAGTTCTTAGCAAAGTCATCAGATATGAATGAACAAGTAGCACCCGAATAAAATAATACATAAGCATTAACTTTATAGATTATAATGATACTTGACACCATATCACGAGACTGCACTGCATCCTGCACTGTCATGTTAAATGTTCTGGCGGTCGGTCGGTTGGTTGTAATTGGTGCTTCCACCGTTGTTTCCTCTATTCCCTCCTGATCCTGTCCTTCCAGATCCCTTCTTAGGACAATCCCTTGCAAGATGATCCTTTAAGCCACAAGTGAAGTAGGCACCCTTCTTTGGGTTAAGACAGTTAGGTGCTAGTGGCCTTCCTGACCACAATTATAACACACTCGTTTTCCCTTCGTGCAAACTCCCAGATGAGCTTTTCCGTAGTTTGGGCACGCTTCGATCTTCTTCTTCTGCCCTCCTTGTTGACTTCCAGCTGACGAGTTATCAGACCACTTTCTCTTCTGATTATGGCTACCCCCCGTGCTACTTCCACCAGCCTTGTTAATTCCTTTATTTTCACTCTTTTTCTTCTTCTGATCCTGATTATATTTAGTTACCGCATCGCTTCCACCCTCAACGAGTATGGCCTTCTCTAACACTCCAGTAAAAATGTTCAATTGGAACATTGACACCTTGCTATATAACTAGGGCTTCAGTCCCTGCTCGAAACGTCTTGCCTTCCTCTCATCAGTATGAACTTGGTATGAGGCGAACCTAGCCAACTCGTTGAACCTTGCAACATAATCTGCTACGGACATACTCCCCTATTTCAATTCCAGAACTGAACTTCCATTTGGTTTTGCAAACTAGTCAAAAAATACATTTCGAAAAACATCTCCTTGAATCTCTCCCAGGTTATTACACCTTTTCCTCCCCGTACTTTATTTGCCTGCCAGCAATAGCTGGCTTCAGACTTCAGCATGAATGTTGCATATGCGGTCTTCTGGTCTTCCCTTACTCTGGCGACATCAAACACCTTCTCTATTTCCATAACCAATGTTTGAGCTTTGATTGGGTTTATGGAACCTTTAAACTCTGGCGGTCCCACCGCCTTGAAATCCTTATACGATGTGTTTGGTGGAGCTTATGGTTGATTGTTAATTGCTCTGGCTAATAGATTCACCAATTGCTGAATAGGGTTAGCATTGGCGTCGTTGTTGTTATTCATCGGTTCTTCTTGAGCTTGTTGACGATTTTGTCTTCTTCTAGGTGACATATTTTTGTTAAGAATATACGTTTATTAGGTCTTTATTCAATTCCTTAACCATTTAAGGCTTAACTAAAACATTTAATCATAATTCACTTAACACATTATTTCAAATAAACTCTGACATTTTATTCAATTCAAAAGTTTTAACATCATACGATAGTATCACTGCTATTTACATCAACTATCCCTAGATAAACAATCTACAGGATTTAAAACATTAAAATATTTCTTTGTTTATAAACACATCGGAATTTACATCTTTAACTACCAGATAGGTTTCACATAAATAAACTAATCCTATCGTTGCCTATTAAGGTGCTGAATAGCCCTGCCACGTTCTTCTTCCATGATACGGGACATCGTCCTGCGATCTAGTATATATAATGGTAGTCCTTCGAACTGGATTGGGTATCTCATAACTCGATCCCCGGCCTCATCCATTGCATTTTGAAGTGTAGAGTACGTCTCCTCAAGTTTAGCCTTCTTCGCACGGCAATCATCTTCTGTAAGATCAGCACGACGTGACTCTCTTACCCAGCCCTCCTCTGCTAAGGCCAGTCTTTCTGAGCTTTCTTTCAGATCTTTCTTTAACTTTTCTATTTCTTCAGAATTCTCCTCAGTTTGTCCCTTCTCGTGAACCAAATCCCACTCCACGTTTCCTAAACTTGTGTGAAGAGTCACAATTTCCCCATCCTTCTACTTGATGGTACTCTGCTGAATAACAGTTCTCTCCTTCAGCTCCTGAATAGTGTCTTGCAACTCTATGTTACGATCATAAAGCACATCATACATCTCAGCATCGATGGAGTTCGGTGAAAACTCCTCTTCCTTCTCTTCTTCGTCAGAATCCTCCTCTGGATCAGTCTCAGGCTCATGCTCCCAACCAAGAACAGTGATCAACGAAGATGGCTCTCTCCATACCAACTGTTCCCTGACGACATAAATGTCTGGGGGTTCCTCTTCTGTAGGTACTCGGGGTTCCTCCTCCCCAGCTCGACTAGCTCCTCTAACATCCGACATCCTGACAATAAAATTTTAAGTTTTAGTTACTAATCTGTACTAGCGAGCACATAATTTAACACATAATCACATAAAGTCTTTAATTATCTTCAATGAATTAAGAAATTAATTTCTTACAACTCGATAAGAGTTTACCACCACTATGTTCTCAATCTCCTATAAGGTTACTACCTAAGGTTGTTCCCCCCACCTAAGGTTCATAACCTACAACTCTGATACCAACCTGTGACACCCCCAAATCCGGGTACTTCCATTTTCGCAGGATTTGGTGCTCACTGTATAATATCATCTATCTATCTACCCATAAATAAAAGCAACCATGCAATAGATAGAATTAAATAAATAAATCTCCCCTTATGGGATTACATCATCTGCATAAAATACAATCCCAGGTCACTCTAACCTTAAACATCTGTGCGGAATCATAAACAATAACAAGTCTTAAATAACATCAAGTTTGTAAATAAATACACATCAAGTCTTAAATAACAACAAGTCTTCCTCATTTGTAAACCTTGCCCTTGCCTTTACTAGTGGAAGGCTCGTCTGATCTTTCGTTCTTAACTGCAATGTTATTATTATGCAAGAGTGAGCACGATTGCCCACAAGTATAACAATATAACAAAGAAATAATAACATGCGAATAAATCAGAGGCTTCTGAAACATGAAAACTCAGCTTTTGAATAAAGAATGAATAACAAGAAACAAAAGAACTTCTGAGGGTCATAAGAACTTGAACTATGTCCTAGGTTGTCAAGTGTTTATACTTGAAACCTTTAACAGTCATAAGACTATGGACTCTTCTTCTCGTACTTAGGGGGATCAGCCCTTAGTACCATACTGTGAACAATATCTTAACGCTAACACATAAGTAATCCCCTATATAGGGTTGTTCATCCCAGTTTGACATTAGAATCAGCACCAAAGGAAGTTTGGATTGGATAATTCATCAAGGGTTCTGAAATTTTAAACACTCATCAACTATGGACTAGTCGAATCATTAAGGGTTCACTAGTCTAAGGAAGTTCAACAGTAACTAATAATTTAAAATTGAATAACAATCTCAGAAGGTATACAATAGAATAATTATTGTACATCAGAATCATACTTTGAAAGATTAATACATTTTAATATCATAAAATGTACTTGATCAATAATAACGAGAATTTGTTCGATGTAAAGAGACAACTTATAAGCTCATATAAATATAACGAGTAGGGTTAGGAAACTTGCCTCGTGCATAGATTACATGTTAATTATACTCGTTCCTTGATTTAAGTCCTACATATCATTTACGTTCACAATACCAGTCAATTATAACGTACTAATCATCACAAGTTCATTCTTTTTGTCTAACTCGACTTAGTCAAACTACTACACTCATTGTCATATAATTTACACTTCATGAATAATAAGCTAATTATGCATTCAATCATTCAATTTACACATAAATGTGTTATTGACATGTTAAGAATTTATTTTAACATCTCATTATATGTTTAACCTAATTTTATGTTCATTAGATTAAGCTATTATCACATTGCTAGACTTGAGCATTTAAAAATTCATTTCTGGACCATTCTGCTAAGTGGCGTTGCGGCGCCACTGATAGGCTTAATATTGGCACTACGGCGCGGTGGCGCTGCGGCGCGAAATTTTAGTTATGGAGTTGGCGCTGCAGCGCGAAACTCTAGATTTTGAATCTCAGTTCGTGAAGAACACAGAGTTAGGCGAATTTATCATTATATGGTCATTAATTACTATAATAACCCAATATTTTCAATATGAAATAAATAAGAAATTTTGCATATAATTTTTTTTTATTTATCTTAATGAAGAGAATAAGTGTCAAGTAATGTGCATGTATTTATGTGATAAATAAAATTTATTTATTTCATGAATAATTTCAAATAATTTTATTTTAGAATTTTTGAGCATTATAAAATATATTCTTATAATGATTAATTTTATAGTAGAAATGTCTTTATTAATTATTTTCCATGAAAATATGATTTTTGTATTATTTAAATAATATATGAAATGATTATTGGAATTATTATAATTATTATTTTATTATATGAATTTGTTCAGAATAATTAAATTAATGATTTTAACTTAATTATTGATGTTATATATGAAGGATAAATCAGATATAGAATCCAAACCCTAAATTTTGGTATTGATCAAGGGATGAGAATAATAATATAATATTAATTATATTTCGATTTTTCAGTGCTAAAAATATGTACTGTAAATGTGTAGACTGATAATGGTTGGCCAAATATGGTAAATTATGTCATGACCCTCATATCGTGTTATTAAACCCTAATTGTCGAACTCAGTTATGAGTTCGAGAATGTGTAGTAATTGTGTTATATGAAGTTTATTGCGTATTATATAATTTCTGTAATTATGAGAAAACCTAATTATTATTTGAAAGCCCTAATTTGTTAAAATTAAAAACCCTAATTACTGTTTTAGTAAATTATAATGATAATTAGGAAATCCTAATTATTAATTTGGGAACCCTAATAGGATTAAGGAACCCTAATTTTAAAAACACTAATTTTCTATTAAACACCCTAATTTCTATTAAAAACCCTAATTTTAAATTAGTGTGTTTAATTAAAATTTTATTATACTTTAATTTTTAATTGTCCAAACCCTAGTAATTATTTGAGAAACTTTAAGATGTAAAATCTAGTGATTAAATCCTAATTCAAGCACCTTGGACAATAATACCCTTGAAATTAAGCAAAATTGCTAAAATACCATTTTGTCCCATTACTTGAATTATTGCTAGCAAATCTTATCCAAGATATGGCCAGCCACCCTACCCTAGACCTGCCTATGAGCTAGATTAACATCACATGATCAGCCATCACATACATGCCATACATGATTTCTAGATTTAAGAGAGAAAATGTTCATTTTTGGCCTAAATTGTTCACAAACACTTAGCCATACTCTCTCAAGACCAAACATCTGAAATTCCCTTGCTAGATCAGTCCCCAATCAAGCCCCACGAACACCAGCATCAAATCAGAAACATAGAAATCAGATTTTCTCATAAAAAGGTACAAAACCCTAATTTACAATCTGATCTTGAAGGCCATGTTAGATGTTATGATTTATTGTTAAAACTTGTTATTTGTAGTCCATATAGTTGATCTGGGTTGTTATTTGTTAGACCCATAACATCAAAGTGCTCAAAATTAAGTTTTTCAAGAATCTGGAAATTATAAAAATCGGGGTCTGACAGTGAATGTCAGTCCCCATAGATTTTGATCTGTTATGTGTTTTTGTGTTTTTAAAGTTTGTACTTGTAGTCTGTTAGGAGATCTTTAATATGAAACTTGAATCAAGGTCATACCATGTACAGATTGAAAGTTATGGCTGGTCAAACATCGTTGACCGACCATGACTTTCAGTTTCTGGAAAACCCAGATCGTGCCCAAAAGGCTCTGACAAGATTTTTATGGGCTCGGATCTGGAAGTGTTTTTATGTTTTGTTATGGTTATGGAATCTAAGTTGTATTTTGGTATATGTACTACATTATTATGCCTTAAAATCTCCTAATCATCAAGCAGAGTGAATATAATGTCTGGTCAAAGTAGGTAAAACGATCACGTTTTCTGTTTCTGGGTAACCCAGAAAAACAGATGAACATTATCTATGACAGATTTTGACCGGACGAGATCTTCTTGTTGTGTTGTTATTTTAGTGATGTTTTGTGATAGACATGTAGCATTACATGTGGTCTACAACCTGAAACTCTTAGATCACAAAAACATCACACGAACAACATGTAGTGGATGTTCAAAAGTGGTCACTCGAGACCTTCTTCATTTATGGGTAACCCAGAAATGAAGAACATCTCTGACAACCTTTTTAATTTCTTAGATCTTGCAGTTTAATGATGTTTAGACTTGAACCTAGCTTGATTAATGGACCTTGATAGATAATCTACCCAGTTCGACGTCTAACACAGCAATAACATGAACAGGTTGTCAGATTTAAGGTTAACAAAAGCGTTACCCGGCCATGACTGACAATTCTGGGCAACCCAGAATTGCTCTGACAGTTACTTTGTAATTTTATATCTTGTAGAGATGTAGTTGTTTGACCCAATTTATTGTTGGTTCTTGTAGTACTATATTAGTACTACAAGATCAAAGCTCTATAACACCCAGAAACATAATAGGCACCGAATTACGCTTGGTCAAAGTAGCTCACTCGAACACTGAGTATGAACACCTGGGTTTCTCAAGAGCACCAAAGGCGATAGATTCTGTCGCCAAAGGGCTTTAGCGACAGACATAATGAAATTAATTAATTAAATTTCTAAAAATCATTTTAAAATAGTAAATAAATTTCGAAAATTACAAAAATAGTTTTAAAAATTATTTTAAGTTATAAAAATTAACTTTTGATAATATGGCATATTTTTCATAAATATTAATATTTATTTAGAAATTATTGGGATTTAAATTACTTAATAAATGCATTAAATAAATTAATTAAAAATGATTTTAACGTATTAAAAATCATTTTAAGTAAATAATAAGGTATTTAATAATATTTTAAGTTATAAAACATAACTTTTAATATTTTAAGATAAGTTTCATTAATTATTAAATATTAATGATATTAGATTTATTTAGTAATTATATTAATTAAATTAATTAAAAATGATTTTAATATTATAAAAATCATTTTAAATAAAAATAAATAGTTTAAAAATATTTTAAGTTATAAAATATAACTTTTGATATTTAAAGGTAAATTTCATTAATAATTAAATATTAATGATATTAAGTTTATTTAATAATTATATTAAATAAATAGTTTAAAAATAGTTTTATTGAATTAAAAATCATTTAAAAAGGAAATAAATGAATTAAAAATATTTTAAGTTATAATCAATGACTTTTAATATTTTGATAAATAATAAATTAATTTTTTAATATTAATGGTAATTATTTAAAAATGATTTTAAATATTTTAAAAATCATTTAAGGGTAATCTTAATACTTTAAAAATATTTTGAGTTATTATAAATAACTTTAATAGACAATGGTGTCATTAATAGTTTAATATTAATTAAATATTAATAATAATAGAATTAATAAATATTTAAATCATTTAATAATGATTCTGATGTTTGAAAATTCATGATAAATTATAGTAAATGCTTAAAAATTATTATAAGTCATTTTAAAAATAATATGATTGATATTTTCAGTTATTGAACTACAGGATGGAGTTTTAGACTCGATAATTACCCGATAAAGCCGTCGGTACACCGAAATATTTCAGAAATTGATCTGAACTTAGATAATTTGACTTGATAAGTGTTTATTTGTGATTCAATGGTTGTGAAACATATGTGACAATGTGATTAGATAATGTGCTGACTGCAATAAGTAGTGCTATGTGTTACGATATATTATTCTAATCGAACGAATGATATTATTACTGATAGGTCGCTGTATAAAAGATTAATCTAAGTTGCGTTATTATAAGCAGCAGCTCAGGCAAGTATCTGAACTATCCTTTACATTGTGCAAGTATCCTACCTTTGCATTTCCTTTATGCAATGGGCATGAGTAAGAATGTTTAAGAATTATATTATTACTGTACAGATTATTAACCCTATACTATATACACTCATTGCTTATCAACATGTTAGTATATGATAATTCATATATATATTTTTTTCGTTAATTTCTATAAATGGTTATACAAGTGTCCCCACTTGGATAATCATTGTATTTAATCACATGTTGATACACCTTTGTCAATTACCCGTATATACATATGTTGAATTATAGATTATTGTTGAACAAGACAAAACCTTTGATTTGGAACCAAGACAAGTATGAACATCCCGAAAATGGAAAAACTTTTTATGCACCCAAGGTGGACAGAGTGATCGATACTATCGTTCTGGCATGTAGTATTGATCAATCCAGGGCATAACGGGCTGATCACCCCCGTGCCCGTAAGTTATGACGGTTTGCAGATGAATTTCTGCTAAACCTATTCAAAAATTGAAAATAATGTTCATAGTATGTCACCTAAACCCTAATTATAGTCATTACGTAATTTCAAAATTTTGATAGAGAGTTGTTATGTTATTATTATCGGTTCAGATTACTTCACAACTATTGACTTGTTTTAGAAGAGTAGAACAAAGAAAATATTTAACCCTTTCAGCTAATATTTATAATTGTTATTACTTGCTGGGCACTCAAATGCTTACTCTTGCTTAAATTAAATATTTTCAGTTAAGTATGATCAACCAGAAGGCTCAGGAAAGAATAAGGGGAAAGGAAAGCTGTTCGAATGAGATTTCTAATATGTTGTGTAATAATTATAGTTTATTAAGACAATGTTACTTATTATCTATGATGTAATGAATGTTTAAAGGTCTCGTACCTGGGAATAAACTTTGATGCATATGTAAATTAAGTTTAAATTTTATATTATTGTTATTATTATTAGTATTATTCAGCTTATAGAAATGGTATCGTGAAGCACCGAGTTCGGGTTTCAAGTATCCGAATTTGGGGGCGTCACAGGTTGCTATCAAAGCTTTAGGGTTAGAAACCTTAGGGGGGGATCGACCTTAGGCTATAACCTTAGGATAGAGGGAAATGTTGAAAATACAAATAACTCATATAGAGTTTAAAAGGAGATGAATTAAATAAATTCATCGTTAAACAAAATAAAAGATAACTCTTATAAAACTATTGTTTGTTATGTGTATATACTATATGCTAATCAGGATAATTTATATGTGTAGATGTCTGGTGGAAAAGGCTTGTTATATGCTTATAGCATGAAGGAGGATCAAATCCATACACCCGAGCTAATATCGAAGCCAATAGCTGAAATAGAGGCTCACAATGAAACCAACTCGGATGAGGTGGTGGTGTTGAAAAACGTAGTACCAGACCCGGAGATGGTGGAGCTGGCAGATAGTGATACAGACACTAAAGTTGAAGCTGATCAAGCATCAATGGAGGTGCAGGATCTGAGGGACAATGTTTTCTTCTCTGGAAAAGTTGTGGGAAATAGAAAAGCTGCTAAATTGTCAACTGCGTCAGGCGTTAATAGAAACAATGGAAGAACAAGATAAGCTTAAAATCCAAATTGATCAGATGGGAGCCTCAAGCAACACATCGCGTGCAGCTCCAAGTAAGAAGGGAAAAAGAAAGATAGAAGACCATGACATAGGAAACCCCGATAAGAAGAAAGGGAAAAGAAAGAGAAAAGATCGTGATTTAGAAAATAAGTAGGATTAGTAGTTGATTATGTATGTTTGATAAGATACATGTGTAATGTAATGTTCCCAACTTTTGTATTAGTCAAGGTTGTAAATTCTGACTTTTATAGTCACAAAGGGATAGCTGATGTTTAAAGCATTATGTGTTATGCTATGTAAAATATTCGTTAAATGAATATGAATATAAGTTTGACTAATGAAACAAGTTTAAAATATTAAACTTTATGTGATAAGGTTTAGAATGTAAGTTAAATTTGTGATTTTATTTTATCAGACAATGCCGCCAAGACGTCGAACTTGAAATCAAAGGGCAGAAGAATCTGTCAACAACGCTGAGGGAGAACATCAAGACCCAATGTAGAACTTCGTAAATATGATAGCACAAGCTATGCAGCAGGGAATACCACCTGCAGGGAACCAACCAGAAAATTGCTTGGCAAGATTTAAAGACTTCAAAGCAGTAGGACCACCAGAATTCAAAGGATCAGCTGACCCTATAGAAGCGCAGACATGGATTAACGAGATAGAAAAGGCGTTCGTAATTGCTAGGGTAGATGAGGGGCAAAAGACCTCTTTTACCACTTATATGATGAAGGGGGATGCTAACTTTTGGTGGGAGGCAAATCAAGCGAGGGCAGGAGAAGGAGTAGTGACTTGGGCTAGATTTAAAACTATATTTTTCGAAAACTACCTCTCAGCTAGCATGCAGGCTAGGATAGAGGTAAAATTTCTGGAATTAAAGTAGGAGAACATGACTGTTGCAGAGTATGCCACAAAGTTTAATGAGTTGGCTAGGTTTGCTCCGCATCAAGTTGATACGGAGGTTAGGAAGGCAAGAAGGTTTGAGCTGGGCTTAAAACCCTAGCTCTACAACAAGGTAGCGGTGTTACAGATCAATACTTTTGCAGCACTCATGAAAAAGGCAATCATAGCTGAGGAGGGGAGTGAGGCCATGAGCCTCTACAACAAGGAGAAGAGGAACCAAAGCAAGGCCGGAGGAGCTATGAAGGTGGAAGGTAATAGTGGAAATAGGGGTGAGAAAAGAAAGGAGAATTTTTCTGGGAATGTTCAGGTGAAGCAGGAAGGTGTGAAGAAACAGACGGTGTAGTGTAAGAATTGCGGGAAGAATCACTCTAGTGAGTGTCTTAAGGGTAAGTTTGTATATTATAAGTGCAGACAGGAGGGCCATATCTCTCCCAACTGCCCCAACCCAAGGATGAATAGTGGGTGTTTTCTATGTGGATCGACTGAACATAAGGTGAAGGATTGTTCAAAGAGGAAAATGGAGGCAGGGAGTATAACCACGGGAAAAGGCAGCGGGACTCTGGCAATCACAGGACCAACTTCAGCCAACAAACCAACCGCACGAGTCTTCAATATGACGGTCCAAGATACTGTGGCAGCTGGGAATGGAACACCATGTATTATTCAAATAACTTTTATTTTCATGTATATATATTTGATTTTCCTATATATAGCAAATTATTTTATAAAGAAATTTTGAGGGAGGAATTTGAGTTCTTTTAGAAATCAAACTTCCGTTTAAGGAGACAAACAAGCTTTATATTGAATGATTAAAGAGTAGTTCGATCAATTATGATCGAGATCTATTTGCAATGATTGCGTATGCTATATACCCTTGTTTGTATGAGTTTTAAAACGGTGATTCGAGGACGGAATCCTTATAAGGGAGGGTGAATGTAATAACCCAATATTTTTAATATAAAATAAATAAGAAATTTTGCATATAAATTTTTTTTTATCTTAATGAAGAGAATAAGTGTCAAGTAATGTGCATGTATTTATGTGATAAATAAAATTTATTTATTTCATGAATAATTTCAAATAATTTTATTTTAGAATTTTTGACCATTATAAAATATATTCTTATAATGATTAATTTTATAGTAGAAATGTCTTTATTAATTATTTTCCATAAAAATATTATTTTTGTATTATTTAAATAATATATGAAATGATTATTAGAATTATTAGAATTATTATTTTATTATATAAATTTGTTCAAAATAATTAAGTTAATGATTTTAACTTAATTATTGATGTTATATATGAAGGATAAATCAGATATGGAATCCAAACCCTAAATTTAGGTATTGATCAAGGGATGAGAATAATAATATAATATTAATTATATTTTGATTTTTCAGTGCTATAAATATGTACTGTAAATTTGTAGACTGATAATGGTTGGCCAAATATGGTAAATTATGTCATGACCCTCATATCGTGTTATTAAAGCCTAATTGTCGAACTCAGTTATGAGTTCGAGAATGTGTAGTAATTGTGTTATATGAAGTTTATTGCGTATTATATAATTTCTGTAATTAGGAGAAACCCTAATTATTATTTGAAAGCCATAATTTGTTAAAATTAGAAACCCTAATTACTGCTTTAGTAAATTATAATGATAATTAGGAAACCCTAATTATTAATTTGGGAACCCTAGTAGTATTAAGGAACCCTAATTTTAAAAACCCTACTTTTTTATTAAAAACCCTAATTTCTATTAAAAACCCTAATTTTAAATTAGTGTGTTTAATTAAAATTTTATTATACTTTAATTTTTAATTGTCTAAACCCTAGTAATTATTTGGAAAACTTTAAGATGTAAAATCTAGTGATTAAATCCTAGATTCAAGCACCTTGGACAAGAATACCCTTGAAATTAAGCAAAATTACTAAAATACCCTTTTGTCCCATTACTTGAATTATTGCTAGCAAATCTTATCCAAGATATGGCCACCCACCCTACCCTAGACCTGTCTATGAGCTAGATTAACATCACATGATCAGCTATCACATACATGCCATACATGATTTCTAGATTTAAGAGAGAGAAAATATTCATTTTTGGCCTAAATTGTTCACAAACACTTAGCCATACTCTCTCAAGACCAAACCTCTGAAATTCCCTTGCTGGATCAGTCCCCAATCAAGCCCCACGAACACCAGCATCAAATCAGAAACATAGAAATCAAATTTTCTCATAAAAAGTTACAAAACCCTAATTTATAATCTCATCTTGAAGGTCATGTTAGATGGTATGATTTATTGTTAAAACATGTTATTTGTAGTCCATATAGTTGATCTGGGTTGTTATTTGTTAGACCCATAACATCAAAGTGCTCAAAATTAAGTTTTTCAAGAATCTGGAAATTATAAAAATCAAGGTCTGACAGTGAATGTCAGTCCCCATAGATTTTGATCTGTTATGTGTTTTTGTGTTTTTAAAGTTTGTACTTGTAGTCTATTAGGAGATCTTTAATATGAAACTTGAATCATGGTCATACCATGTATAGATTGAAAGTTATGGTTGGTCAAACATCGTGGACCGACCATGACTTTCAGTTTCTGGAAAACCCAGATCGTGCCCAGAAGGCTCTGACAAGATTTTTATGGGCTCGGATCTGGAAGTGTTTTGATGTTTTGTTATGGTTATGGAATCTAAGTTGTATTTTGGTATATGTACTACATTATTATGCCTTAAAATCTCCTAATCATCAAGCAGAGTGAATATAATGTCTGGTCAAAGTAGGTAAAACGATCACGTTTTCTGTTTCTGGGTAACCCAGAAAAACAGATGAACATTATCTATGACAGATTTTGACCGGGCGAGGTCTTCTTGTTGTGTTGTTATTATAGTGATGTTTTGTGATAGACGTGTAGCATTACATGTGGTCTACAACCTGGAACTCTTAGATCACAAAAACATCACACGAACAACATGTAGTGGATGTTCAAAAGTGGTCACTCGAGATTGTTCTTCATTTATGGGTAACCCAGAAATGAAGAACATCTCTTACAACCTTTTTAATTTCTTAGATCTTACAGTTTAATGATGTTTAGACTTGAACCTAGCTTGATTAATGGACCTTGATAGATAATCTACCCAGCCTGACGTCTAACACAGCTATAACATGAACAGATTGTCAGATTTAAGGTCAACAAAAGCGTTGACCGGCCATGACTGACAATTCTGGGCAACCCAGAATTGCTCTGACAACTTTGTAATTTTATATCTTGCAGAGATGTAGTTGTTTGACCCAATTTATTGTTGGTTCTTGTAGTACTACATTAGTACTACAAGATCAAAGCTCTAGAACACCGAGAAACATAATAGGCACCGAATTACGCGTGGTCAAAGTAGCTCACTCGAACACTGAGTATGAACACCTGGGTTTCTCAAGAACACCTAAGGCGGCAGATTCTGTCGCCAAAGGGCTTTAGCGACAGACATAATTAAATTAATTAATTTAATTTCTAAAAATCATTTAAAATAGTAAATAAATTTCGAAAATTACAAAAATAGTTTTAAAAATTATTTTATGTTATAAAAATTAACTTTTGATAATTTGGCATATTTTTCATAAATATTAATATTTATTTAGAAATTATTGGGATTGAAATTACCTAATAAATGCATTAAATAAATTAATTAAAAATAATTTTATTGTATTAAAAATATTTTTAAGTAAATAATAAGGTATTTAATAATATTTTAAGTTATAAAACATAAATTTTAATATTTTTAGATAAGTTTCATTAATTATTAAATATTAATGATATTAGATTTATTTAGTAATTATATTAAATAAATTAATTAAAAATAATTTTAATATTATAAAAATTATTTTAAATGAAAATAAATAGTTTAAAAATATTTTAAGTTATAAAATATAACTTTTGATATTTAAAGGTAAATTTCATTAATAATTAAATATTAATGATATTAAGTTTATTTATTAATTATATTAAATAAATAGTTTAAAAATAGTTTTATTGAATTAAAATTCATATAAAAAGGAAATAAATGAATTAAAAATATTTTAAGTTATAATCAATGACTTTTAATATTTTGATAAATAATAAATTAATATTTTAATATTAATGGTAATTGTTTAAAAATAATTTTAAATGTTTTAAAAATTATTTAAGGGTAATCTTAATACTTTAAAAATATTTTGAGTTATTATAAATAAGTTTAATATTTGACAATGGTGTCATTAATAGTTTAATATTAATTAAATATTAATGATAATAGAATTAATGAATATTTAAATCATTTAATTGTAAGACCCTAACTTTTATAAATAAAGATGAATTTTCTATAAATATCATTTTTGAATATTATGGAGTTAATTTGATATAATGTTATAGTTGTGGGTAATATTTATAAATTTTGCAAAGTACGCAAGTTGTTATATAATATTCGATTGGTCGGGAAATATTCGTTTTAACAGGGAATATTCATACAACGGCACAATCATTAGTGGACCCCACAACGGAATTATTGTCGGATTGAGAAAATGACAAAAATATTTTATTAAAAATAACGGCGGAAGTTTTACCATTGATACTGTTGAACTACTCGGTAGTAAAAGTACAGTAATGCGTGTGGTTGCATAGTAGCACACGGTATTGATTATTAATGCTTATGTGAGAAGTCACTCAGTTTAATTCAATTATTGTCAGTTAATAATATGAATTATTTAGCGATAATGACGTTTTGTTTTATTCGTATTATTAACGTAATAAAACAGAAACATCTTTTTATATAAAACAAAATACTTTATTAAAGTTATTCTATAAATAGAATATATTATATTTTATTTAAAAAAAATTTCTTTAAATATGGACCGTCAGATTAAAGTAATCAATCTGGACCGTTCATGGATTAGTTACTATGCATTCTATTTTTCTATAAATAGCAGCTCATTGCTTCATTATTTCTTACAAATTCACTGAACTCTGGAGAGAGAAACTATAGAGAGAAATAAGAAGAGTATTCTGCTACTTTACTACTTCCTTATTTCAGCTCTTCTTTAAAACGGTAAGGGGTGTTATTCTTTCGTATTCATGAAGAGAACTGTTGTTATTCCATTTCTTATTATTCTGTTGGAATAACCTGTATACGCGGTCTACCCTATACTTGGTGACATTCTTCTATTATTCTGTTCGAACATCCTGTCTGTGTGTTTTACACCGGACCTGGTTCCGTTTTTATTATTATTCTGTTGGAACATCCTGTATGTGTGTTTTACACCGGACCTGGTTCCGTTATTATTATTATTCTGTTGGAACATCCTGTCTGTGTGTTTTACACCGGACATGGTTCCGTCTTTGTTATTAGTCTGTTGGAACATCCTGTTTGTGTGTTTTACACCGGACCTGGTTCCATTATTTATTATTCTGTCAGAATATCCTGTCTGTGCGTTTACGCCGGACCTGGTTCCATTATTTATTATTCTGTTGGAATAACCTGTCTGTGCGGTCTATCGCATGCATGGTGATTTTTTTTGTTATTTCATTCTTTATTGTACTCAGTTGGTTAAGTTTTGACTTCTATACTCCATGAAATTTGTAGAATATCCTTGATAATTGCGTTTGATCCAGTATCTTTTCATAAAAATATTCTTCTAAGCATTCTTGAATTTTACTCCACAAAGCAGTATCATGTTGACAATTTGGACGTTGTTAATTCTTGGATAAATTAATTCTTGAACTTGTTTTATTGAATTCTTATATCATTGTCATCATCCTCATGTTTATAAAATGTTGAAAGTCATCTGTGGCCTGTAGTGCATAGATGGACTTGGTATGATTATGACCAGGGATTATTCGGTATAATCATGATCGTAATGTTACAAATGATGTGGTAAAAGTTCTCATTGGCCCGTAGTGCATTGATGGACAGTTGTTGGCATGATCATGACCATTAATGAATACACGAATATCCTTGGCCGTAGTGCAGGGTTAATTCGATGATGTGGATTATTTTATTAAGCTGAGTCCCAGCGATAACAGTGTTGAAAAACATTTTAAATCATAAAAGATAGTAGAGTTTATTTTCTACCTGACTCTTTTAATGGATTACTTGTTCCGCTGCAGTTAAACTTGATGTCTATTATATTTTATCAGTTTAACATTATTGAAGGCTAATGATAATTTATTCTACATTATCTTAGTCATAATATTTCTTACTGGGCTAGTTGAGCTCACCCTTTCTTTCACTGTTCTCTTCAGGAAATGAGAACGTAGCTGGGGCAAGTCGGGGAACGGAGTGATGGTTCGAATGATAGTATTAATTAGTAGTCCTCACTATTCTATGTAATAGTGTATTAATAAATGTAATGAGGACTCCTTTTGAGTATGAATACTCTCTAGAAGATAATATTTGTATTCAAACTCGCAGTTTATGTTTTGTCATATTGTACACGACAGCTGTATTAGTAAGTTGTATTTGTATTCTGTACTTTGTATCTGACGACCCAAGATGGGTGATGTATACCTATTTTTGGGGGCGTCACAGTTGGTATCAGAGCTTAGGGATATGATCCCTGTCTAAGATGTGAGAATAGAACTAGGAGGGGAGAGACGGGGAATTCCTTCGCTAGTATGACCTACCTAAGTTTATTTGCATGGTATTTAATTGGTCGGTCATAATATAAGGATAATATATGACATATCAATTAACTTTTATTTTGTGGCAGTATCTGAAAATGGCATCTGAGAATGTTGAGAATAGCAATGGAGCACAGGCGACTGTTGATTCACCACATATCAATAATCAGGATAATGTGCATCAGGAAGGTGACAATCCTCATGCAAACAACAACACTGACCAGATGATGAATGATAGAATGTTAAGAAACTTTATGCAGTTCATGTAACAGCAGGCGAGAGCGGCTCCTGTCCAAAATATAGGTGGAAACACTGAAAACTCTCGGACGGTCACCGCTAAACAGTTCAAGGAGCTGGGACCACCAGAGTTTAAGGGAGAGCCAAAACCACTTATAGCGGAAACATGGATAAAGCAGATTACCAAGATATTTGACGTCTTGGGATGCTCCGAGGAGCAAAAGGTTCCCTTTACCGCCTTTATGTTGCGAGGAGAGGCAGATTACTGGTGGGAATCGATTAAGCGTACTCAACCTGCCGCACTGAAGATGTCTTGGGAGAAGTTCCAAGAGCTGTTCAACGATAAATACTTTTCTGAAAGTATTCGTCACATGAAGGAGGTGTAATTTATCAAGTTGGAGCAAAACAACATGACCGTGTCGTAGTACGAAGCCAAGTTTACTGAGTTGTCCCGGTTTGCGTCCCACTTGGTGGATAATGAAGAGCGAATGACGCGAATGTTTTTGCGAGGTTTGAAACCTGAGATACGTCAACATCTTATTTCTCATAAACTGTGTTTGTATTCAGATGTTGTGAATAGGGCTCAGTTAGTGGAGCGCGATAACGAGTCAATGCAACCAAAAGAGAGCAGTCGACAAAATGATAATACCAGTGAGAGCGGTCATCAAAGCGGTGACAACAAGCGTGGAGGGAATCAACAGGCCAGAAATGGTAACAACTTCGGTGGTAATCAGGGCCAAAATAATAAGAATGGTCATTTCAAAAAGAGGAGATTCAACAATGATGGAAAGACGTCAGCACTAGCACCCGTTGTTAAGGAAGGAGAACGACCACCTATCATATGTTTCAAATGCTGAGGGGAGGGGCACATCAGTCCAAACTGCGCGATGTCGTCTAAAACATGTTATAATTGTGGAAGAGAAGGTCATTTAGCTCGATTTTGTCGTTTACCAAAAAAATGTTCAGCCAAGATGGATACACCAAAGGCCGTCCCAAAAAAGTCAAAACCGATAGTGCAAGGGAGAGCGTTTGTTGTGACCTCCCAAGGAACCCGAATGAGGTCATCACGGGTAAGCTTATCATAAACTCTAACAAAGTCTATACTTTATTTGATACCGGTTCTATCCATTCTTTTATTTCTCCTACTTGCGCTCATCGATTAAATTTGATTCCGGAGAAATTAGACTTTGATTTATCTGTTGAAACTCCATTGGGAGAAACCTTCATTACATCCACGGTTTATAAGTCTTGTTTGGTTCAAGTTGGTACCCACACATTACCTGTCGATCTGATTTCATTAAAAATACTTGCATTTGACGTGATTCTAGGGATTGATTGGTTAACTACTCATCATGCAAAAATTGATTGTTTTCGTAAGGTTGTTAGCTTTCATATTCCTAATCGACCTATTATGCGAATTCAAGCAACCAAACCATTAAAATCAATCGCTGTCATCTCAAGCCATAAAGCTATTCGTTTATTAAAAAACGGATGTCAAGCTTTCTTAGCTCATGTCACGGATCTAAACAAAAATACGTCAGTTTTGAATGATATTTCTATTGTTAATAAATTCCCTGACGTATTCCCTGAAGAACTTCCTGGCCTACCCCCAGAGCGTGAAATTGAATTTTGTATCGACCTTGAACCCGGTACAAAACCCATTTCCAAAGCCCCATATCGAATAGCTCCTATTGGACTTCAGGAGTTAAAGATCCAACTGCAGAAATTGTTAGACATTGGATTTATTCATCCTAGTACTTCTCCTTGGGGTGCTCCTGTGCTATTCGTGAAGAAGAAAGATGGAAGTATGCGACTTTGTATTGATTATCGGGAGTTGAATCATGTCACCATCAAAAACAGGCACTCATTGCCACGTATTGATGACCTGTTTGACCAGTTGCAAGGAGCACAATTCTTTTCAAAGATCGATCTTCGTTCTGGATATCATCAGCTGAAGGTGTGAACTGAAGATATTCCAAAGACGGCTTTTAGAACTTGGTACGGGCTTTATGAATTCCTAGTCATGTCCTTTGGATTGACTAATGCTCCTGCTGCCTTCATGGATATGATGAACCGGGTATTCAAGGAATATTTGGATCACTTTGTGGTCGTCTTTATTGATGACATCCTTATTTATTCCAAAAGTCGTGAAGATCATGAGCAACAATTGAGGCTGGTACTCCAAAAGCTTCGTGAATACAAGCTTTATGCCAAGTTGAAGAAATGCGAATTCTGGCTGGAGGAGGTAGCATTCCTTGGGCACGTAGTATCAAGTCGTGGAATATCGGTTGACCTGGCAAAGATTGAAGCTATTCAAAGCTGGGAGCAACCTAAATCAGTGACCGAAGTACGTAGCTTTCTTGGTTTAGCTGGTTATTATCGGAGATTCATGGAAGGATTTTCTCGAATCGCTACTCCATTAACTCAGCTGACTCGAAAAGATACAAAGTTCGGTTGGAGTGAAGAATGTGAGCAGAGTTTTCAAGAACTCAAGAGGAGACTCATTTCAGCACCTGTTCTAACAATACCATTTGGCTCGGAGGGATTTGTCATCTACAGTGATGCTTCGAGCAAGGGGTTGGGATGCGTTCTCATGCAACATGAAAAAGTCATAGCCTATGCATCAAGACAACTCAAGGAATATGAGAGGAATTATCCTACTCATGATCTAGAGTTGGCAGCTGTTGTCTTTGCACTTAAAATTTAGAGGCATTACTTGTATGGGGAGAAGGTGGAGATCTTTACGGATCATAAAAGCCTCAAATATTTCTTCACTCAAAAGGAACTCAACATGCGACAACGACGTTGGCTTGAACTGTTGAAAGATTATGATCATACCATTCAATACCATCCTGGAAAAGCGAACGTGGTAGCTGACGCATTGAGTAGAAGATCATATGCAAGTACGAGTGCGATATTGTCAACACAAAGGCCCATTTTGTGTGATTTGCAAAGGATGGAGATAGAGTTAAATACTCCATGGACCCATGTGATGATGGCGAATATACGAGTAGAACCGACTTTAATCGATAAAGTTAAAGCTGCTCAAGCTACAGACCTGGAGCTGATGCGTATGAGGAAGAAAGTGCAAGAAGGTGCTATGCCGGAAGCAAGAATCGATGAAGATGGAATACTTCGAGTCAACTCCAGACTTTGTGTTCCTAACAACCCTGATTTAAAGTATGAAATCATGATAGAGGCGCACAACACACCGTTTGCAATCCATCCTGGAAGTACCAAAATATATCATGATCTTCGTCATACATTTTGGTGGAGCAATATGAAGAGAGAGATAGCGTTGTTTATCTCAAGGTGTCTAACTTGTCAACGAGTTAAAGCGGAGCATCAAGTACCAAAAGGTCCATTGCAACCACTTGAAATTCCAGAATGGAAGTGGAAGCACATTACCATGGATTTCGTTACCGGTCTTCCTAGGGTTTCTCAAGGTATTGATGCGATTTGGGTCATTGTTGATAGATTGACCAAGTCTGCTCATTTCTTACCGATACGAGAAACTTATACACTTGAACGTCTTGCTCGTATGTACATAAACGAGATTGTAAGACTGCATGGTATGCCAGTATCCATAGTTTCTGACCGAGACCCAAGATTCACTTCACGATTTTGGGTTAGTTTACAAAAAGCTATGGGCACGGATTTACGATTTAGTTCAGCATATCATCCTCAGACGGACGGACAATCAGAGAGGACTATTCAAACTCTTGAAGATCTATTAAGACTCTGTGTCTTTGACTTCAAGGGAAGTTGGGACAAGTTCTTACCATTGGTGGAGTTTTCCTACAACAACAGTTATCAAGCAAGTATTGGCATGGCTCCATTCGAAGCATTGTATGGAAGAAAATGTCGTTCTCCAGTATGCTGGGATGAGGTGGGTGAAGCAACATTGTTGGGACCGGAGTTGGTACGTATGACTACAGAAAAGATTCAAACGATCCGACAACGTATAAAAACCTCACAAGATCGACAAAAGAGTTATGCTGATCTTCATCGAAAGGACGTGGAATTTGATGTAGGAGATCATGTGTTCTTACGTGTTGCTCCATTGAAAGGAGTTACGAGATTTGGAAAGAGAGGAAAGCTCAATCCTCGATTTATCGGTCCATTTTTAATCCTCGATCGAGTAGGAATTGTGGCTTATAGACTCGCTTTACCGCCAAGTATGTCTCGTGTTCATAACGTTTTTCACATATCCATGTTACGCAAATATGTGGAAGACCCGAACCACATTATTAAGTTAGAACCGGATGAAATAGCGGAAGATTTGACGTATGAAGAAGTTCCTGTTCAAATCTTGGATAAGAAGGAACATATTCTACGCTCCAAGGTTATACCTCAAGTCAAAGTTTTATGGAAAAACCACGATGTTGAGGAAATGACTTGGGAGTTAGAATCTAAAATGAAATCAAGGTATCCTTACCTCTTCGACATACCAGGTACGTACCCTAATTTCGAGGGCGAAATTTCATAAGAAGGGGAGGTTGTAAGACCCCAACTTTTATAAATAAAGATGAATTTTCTATAAATATCATTTTTAAATATTATGGAGTTAATTTGATATAATGTTATAGTTGTGGGTAATATTTATAAATTTTGAAAAGTACGCAAGTTGTTATATAATATTCGATTGGTCGGGGAATATTCGTTTTAACAGGGAATATTCATACAACGACACAATCATTGGTGGACCCCACAACGGAATTATTGTCGGATTGAGAAAACGAAAAAAATATTTTATTAAAAATAACGTCGGAAGTTTTACCATTGATACTGTTGAACTACTCGGTAGTAAAAGTACAGTAATACGTGTGGTTGCATAGTAGCACACGGTATTGATTATTAATGCTTATGTGAGAAGTCACTCAGTTTGATTCAATTATTGTCAGTTAATAATATGAATTATTTAGCGATAATGACGTTTTGTTTTATTCGTATTATTAACGTAATAAAACAGAAACATCTTTTTATATAAAACAAAATACTTTATTAAAGTTATTCTATAAATAGAATATATTATATTTTATTTAAAAGATTTTTCTTTAAATATGGACCGTCAGATTAAAGTAATCAATCTTGGACCGTTCATGGATTAGTTACTATGCATTCTATTTTTCTATAAATAGCAGCTCATTCCTTCATTATTTCTTACGAATTCACTGAACTCTAGAGAGAGAAACTATAGAGAGAAACTATAGAGAGAAAGAAGAAGAGTATTCTGCTACTTAACTACTTCCTTATTTCAGCTCTTCTTTAAAACGGTAAGGGGTGTTATTATTTCTTATTCATGAAGAGAACTGTTGTTACTCCATTTCTTATTATTCTGTTGGAATAACCTGTATACGCGGTCTACCCTATACTTGGTGACATTCTTCTATTATTCTGTTTGAATATCCTGTCTGTGTATTTTACACCGGACCTGGTTCCGTTTTTATTATTATTCTGTTGGAACATCCTGTCTGTGTGTTTTACACCGGACCTGGTTCCGTTATTATTATTATTCTGTTGGAACATTCTGTCTGTGTGTTTTACACCGGACCTAGTTTCGTCTTTGTTATTATTCTGTTAGAACATCCTGTCTGTGTGTTTTACACCGGACCTGGTTCCATTATTTATTATTCTGTCGGAATATCCTGTCTGTGCGTTTACGCCGGACCTGGTTCCATTATTTATTATTCTGTTGGAATAACCTGTCTGTGCGGTCTATCGCATGCATGGTGATTTTTTTTGTTATTCCATTCTTTATTGTACTCAGTTGGTTAAGTTTTGACTTCTATACTCCATGAAATTTGTGGAATATCCTTGATAATTGCGTTTCATCCAGTATCTTTTTATAAAAATATTCTTCTAAGCATTCTTGAATTTTACTCCACAAAGCAGTATCACGTTGACAATTTGGACGTTGTTAATTCTTGGATAAATTAATTCTTGAACTTGTTTTATTGAATTCTTATATCATTGTCATCATCCTCATGTTTATAAAATGTTGAAAGTCATCTGTGGCCTGTAGTGCATAGATGGACTTGGTATGATTATGACCAGGGATTATTCGGTATAATCATGATCGTAATGTTACAAATGATGTGGTAAAAGTCCTCATTGGCCCGTAGTGCATTAATGGACAGTTGTTGGCATGATCATGACCATTAATGAATACACGAATATCCTTGGCCGTAGTGCAGGGGTGATTCGATGATGTGGATTATTTTATTAAGCTGAGTCCCAGCGATAACAGTGTTGAAAAACATTTTAAATCATAAAAGATAGTGGAGTTTATTTTCTACCTGACTCTTTTAATGGATTGCTTGTTCCGCTGCAGTTAAACTTGATGTCTATTATATTTTATCAGTTTAACATTATTGAAGGCTAATGATAATTTATTCTGCATTATCTTAGTCATAATATTTCTTACTGGGCTAGTTGAGCTCACCCTTTCTTTCACTGTTCTCTTCAGGAAATGAGAACGTAGCTGGGGCAAGTCGGGGAACGGAGTGATGGTTCGAATGATAGTATTAATTAGTAGTCCTCACTATTCTATGTAATAGTGTGTTAATAAATGTAATGAGGACTCCTTTTGAGTATGAATACTCTCTAGAAGATAATATTTGTATTCAAACTCGCAGTTTATGTTTTGACATATTGTACACGATAGCTGTATTAGTAAGTTGTATTTGTATTCTGTACTTTGTATCTGACGACCCAAGATGGGTGATGTATACCTATTTTTGGGGGCGTCACATTAATAATGATTCTGATGTTTGAAAATTCATGATAAATTATAATAAATGTTTAAAAATTATTATAAGTCATTTAAAAAATAATATGACTGATATTTTCAGTTATTGAACTACATGATAGAGTTTTAGACTCGATAATTACCCGATAAAGCCGTCGGTACACCGAAATATTTCCTAAATTGATCTGAGCTTAGATAATTTGACTTGATAAGTGTTTATTTGTGATTCAATGGTTGTTAAACATATGTGACAATGTGATTAGAGAATGTGCTGACTGCAATAAGTAGTGATATGTGTTACGATATATTATTCTAATCGAACAAATGATATTATTACTGATAGGTCGCTGTATAAAAGATTAATCTAAGTTACGTTATTATAAGCAGCAGCTCAGGCAAGTATCTGAACTATCCTTTACATTGTGCAAGTATCCTACCTTTGCATTTTCTTTATGCAATGAGCATGAGTAAGAATGTTTAAGAATTATATTATTACTGTACAGATTATTAACCCTATACTATATACACTCATTGCTTATCAACATGTTAGTATATGATAATTCAGATATATATTATGTTCGTTAATTTCTATAAATGGTTATACAAGTGTCCCCACTTGGATAATCATTGTATTTAATCACATGTTGATACACCATTGTCAATTACCCGTATATACATATGTTGAATTATAGATTATTGTTGAACAAGACAAAACCTTTGATTTTGAACCAAGACAAGTATGAACATCCCGGAAATGGAAAAACTTTTTATGCACCCAAGGTGGACAGAGGGAACGATACTATCGTTCTGGCATGTAGTATTGATCAATGCAGGACATAACGGGCTGATCACCCCCGTGCCCGTAAGTTATGACGGTTTGCCGATGAATTTTTGCTAAACATTTTCAAAAATTGAAAATAATATTCATAGTATGTCACCTAAACCCCAATTATAGTCATTACGTAATTTCAAAAATTTGATAGAGAGTTGTTATGTTATTATTATCGGTTCAGATTACTTCACAACTATTGACTTGTTGTAGAAGAGTAGTACAAAGAAAATATTTAACCCTTTCAGCTAATATTTATAATTGTTATTACTTGCTGGGCACTCAAATGCTCACTCTTACTTAAATTAAATGTTTTCAGTTAAGTATGATCAACCAGAAGGCTCAGGGAAGAATAAGGGGAAAAAAAAAGCTGTTCGAATGAGATTTCTAATATGTTGTGTAATAATTATAGTTTATTAAGACAATGTTACTTATTATCTATGATGTAATGAATGTTTAAAGATCTCATACCTGGGAGTAAACTTTGATGTATATGTAAATTAAGTTTAAATTTTATATTATTGTTATTATTATTAGTATTATTCAGCTTATAGAAATGGTATCGTGAAGCATCGAGTTCGGGTTTCAAGTATCTGAATTTGGGAGCGTCACAAGTTGGTATCAAAGCCTTAGGGTTAGAAACCTTTGGGGGGGGGGATCGACCTTAGGCTATAACCTTAGGATAGAGGGAAACGTTAAAAATACAAATAACTCATATAGAGTTTAAAAGGAGATGAATTAAATAAATTCATCGTTAAACAAAATAAAAGATAACTCTTAAAAAACTATTATTTGTTATGTGTATATACTATATGCTAATCAGGATAATTTATATGTGTAGATGTCTGGTGGAAAAGGCTTGTTATATGCTTATAGCATGAAGGAGGATCAAATCCATACACCCGAGCTAATATCGAAGCCAACAGCTGAATTAGAGGCTCACAATGAAACCAACTCGGATGAGGTGGTGGTATTGGAAAACGTAGTACCAGACCCGGAGATGGTGGAGCTGGCAGATAGTGATACAGACACTAAAGTTGAAGCTGATCAAGCATCAACGGAGGTGCAAGATCTGAGGGACAAGGTTTCTTCTCTGTAAAAGTTGTGAGAAATAGAAAAGCTGCTAAATAGTCAACTGCGTCAGGCGTTAATAGAAACAATGGAAGAACAAGATAAGCTTAAAATCCAAATTGATCAGATTGGAGCCTCAAGCAACACATCGCGTGCAGCTCCGAGTAAGAAGGGAAAAAGAAAGATAGAAGACCATGACATAGGAAAACCCGATAAGAAGAAAGGGAAAAGAAAGAGAAAAGATCGTGATTTAGAAAATAAGTAGGATTAGTAGTTGATTATGTATGTTTGATAAGATATATGTGTAATGTAATGTTCCCAACTTTTGTATTAGTCAAGGTTGTAAATCCCGACTTTTGTAGTCACAAAGGGATAGCAGATGTTTAAAGCATTATGTGATATGCTATGTAAAATATTCGTTGAATGAATATGAGTATAAGTTTGACTAATGAAACAAGTTTAAAATATTAAACTTATGTGACAAGGTTTAGAATGTAAGTTAAATTTATGATTTTATTTTATCAGACAATGCCGCCAAGACGTCGAACTCGAAATTAAAGGGCAGAAGAATCTGTCAACAACGCTGAGGGAGCCCGATGCAGAACTTCGCAAATATGATAGCACAAGCTATGCAGCAGGGAATACCAGCTGCAGGGAACCAGCCAGACAATTGCTTGGAAAAATTTAAAGACTTTAAAGCATTAGGACCACCAGAATTCAAAGGATCAGCTGACCCTATAGAAGCCCAGACATGGATTAACGAGATAGAAAAGGCGTTCGTAATTGCTAGGGTAGATGAGGTGCAAAAGACCTCTTTTTCCACTTATATGATGAAGGGGGAGGCTAGATTTTGCTGGGAGGCAAATTAAGCGAGGGCAGAAGAAAAAGTAGTGACTTGGGCTAGATTTAAAACTTTATTTTTCGAAAACTACCTCTCAGCTAGCATGCATGCTAAGATAGAGGTAAAATTTCTGGAATTAAAGTATGGGCACATGACTGTTGCGGAGTATGCCGCAAAGTTTAATGAGTTGGCTAGGTTTGCTCCGCATCAAGTTGATACGGAGGCTAGGAAGGCAAGAAGGTTTGAGCTGGGCTTAAAACCCTAGCTCTACAACAAGGTAGCGGTGTTACAGATCAATACTTTTGCAGCACTCATGAAAAAGACAATCATAGCTGAGGAGGGGAGTGAGGCCATGAGCCTCTACAACAAGGAGAAGAGGAACCAAAGCAAGGCCGGAGGAGCTATGAAGGTGGAAGGTAATAGTGGAAATAGGGGTGAGAAAAGAAAGGAGAATTTTTCTGGGAATGTTTAGGTGAAGCAGGAAGGTGTGAAGAAACAGACGGTGCAGTGTAAGAATTGCGGGAAGAATCACTATGGTGAGTGTATGAAGGGTAAGTTTGTATATTATAAGTGCGGACAGGAGGGCCATAACTCTCCCAACTGCTCCAACCCAAGGATGAATAGTGGGTGTTTTCTATGTGGATCGACTGAACATAAGGTGAAGGATTGTCCAAAGAGGAAAATAGAGGCAGGGAGTATAACCACAGGAAAAGGCAGCGGGACTCTAGCAATCACAGGGCCGACTTCAGCCAACAAACCAACCGCACGAGTATTCAATATGACGGTCCAAGATACTGTGGCAACTGGGAATGGAACTCCAGGTATTATTCAAATAACTTTTATTTTCGTGTATATATATTTGATTTTCCTATATATAGCAAATTATTTTATAAAGAAATTTTGAGGGAGGAATTTGAGTTCTTTCAGAAATCAAACTTCCGTTTAAGGAGACAAACAAGCTTTATGTTGAATGATTAAAGAGTAGTTCGATCAATTATGATCGAGATCTATTTGCAATGATTGCGTATGCTATATACCCTTGTTTGTATGAGTTTTAAAACGGTGATTCCGAGGATGGAATCCTTATAAGGGAGGGTGAATGTAATAACTCAATATTTTCAATATAAAATAAATAAGAAATTTTGCATATAATTTTTTTTATCTTAATGAATAGAATAAGTGTCAAGTAATGTGCATGTATTTATGTCATAAATAAAATTTATTTATTTCATGAATAATTTCAAATAATTTTATTTTAGAATTTTTGACAATTATAAAATATATTCTTATAATGATTAATTTTATAGTAGAAATGTCTTTATTAATTATTTTCCATGAAAATATGATTTTTATATTATTTAAATAATATATGAAATGATTATTAGAATTATTATAATTATTATTTTATTATATAAATTTGTTCAAAATAATTAAGTTAATGATTTTAACTTAATTATTGATGTTATATATGAAGGATAAATTAGATATGGAATCCAAACCCTAAATTTAGGTATTTGATAAAGGGATGAGAATAATAATATAATATTAATTATATTTTGATTTTTCAGTGCTATAAATATGTACTGTAAATTTGTAGACTGATAATGGTTGGCCAAATATGGTAAATTATGTCATGACCCTCATATCGTGTTATTAAAGCCTAATTGTCGAACTCAGTTATGAGTTCGAGAATGTGTAGTAATTATGTTATATGAAGTTTATTGCGTATTATATAATTTTTGTAATTAGGAGAAACCCTAATTATTATTTGAAAGCCCTAATTTGTTAAAATTAGAGACCCTAATTACTGCTTTAGTAAATTATAATGATAATTAGGAAACCCTAATTATTAATTTGGGAACCCTAATAGTATTAAGGAACCCTAATTTTAAAAACCCTAATTTTTTATTAAAAAACCCTAATTTTAAATTAGTGTGTTTAATTAAAATTTTATTATACTTTAATTTTTAATTGTCCAAACCCTAATAATTTTTTGGAAAATTTTAAGATGTAAAATCTAGTGATTCAATCCTAGATTCAAGCACCTTGGACAAGAATACCCTTGAAATTAAGCAAAATTACTAAAATACCCTTTTGTCCCATTACTTAAATTATTGCCAGCAAATCTTATCCAAGATATGGCCAGCCAGCCTACCCTAGACCTGCCTATGAGCTAGATTAACTTCACATGATCAGCCATCACATACATGCCATACATGATTTCTAGATTTAAGAGAGAAAATATTCATTTTTGGCCTAAATTGTTCACAAACACTTAGCCATACTCTCTCAAGACCAAACCTCTGAAATTCCCTTGCTGGATCAGTCCCCAATCAAGCCCCAAGAACACCAGCATCAAATCAGAAACATAGAAATCAAATTTTCTCATAAAAAGTTACAAAACCCTAATTTATAATCTCATCTTGAAGGTCATGTTAGATGGTATGATTTATTGTTAAAACATGTTATTTGTAGTCCATATAGTTGATCTGGTTTGGTATTTGTTAGACCCATAACATCAAAGTGCTAAAAATTAAGTTTTTCAAGAATCTGGAAATTATAAAAATCAAGGTCTGATAGTGAATGTCAGTCCCCATAGATTTTGATCTGTTATGTGTTTTTGTGTTTTTAAAGTTTGTACTTGTAGTCTGTTAGGAGATCTTTAATATGAAACTTGAATCAAGGTCATACCATGTACAGATTGAAAGTTATGGTTGGTCAAACATCGTGGACCGACCATGACTTTCAGTTTCTGGAAAACCCAGATCGTGCCCAGAAGGCTCTGACAAGATTTTTATGGGCTCGGATCTGGAAGGGTTTTGATGTTTTGTTATGGTTATGGAATCTAAGTTATATTTTGGTATATGTACTACATTATTATGCCTTAAAATCTCCTAATCATCAATCAGAGTGAATATAGTGTCTGGTCAAAGTAGGTAAAATGATCACGTTTTCTATTTCTGGGTAACCCAGAAAAACAGATGAACATTATCTATGACAGAATTTGACCGGACGAGATCTTCTTGTTGTGTTGTTATTTTAATGATATTTTGTGATAGACGTGTAGTATTACATGTGGTCTACAACCTGGAACTCTTAGATCACAAAAACATCACACGAACAACATGTAGTGGATGTTTAAAAGTGGTCACTCGAGACTGTTCTTCATTTCTAGGTAACCCAGAAATGAAGAACATCTCTTACAACCTTTTTAATTTCTTAGATCTTGCAGTTTAATGATGTTTAGACTTGAACCTAGCTTGATTAATGAACCTTGATAGATAATCTACCCAGCCCGACGTCTAACACAGCTATAACATGAACAGATTGTCAGATTTAAGGTCAACAAAAGCGTTGACCGGCCATGATTGACAATTCTGGGCAACCCAGAATTGCTCTGACAGTTACTTTGTAATTTTATATCTTGCAGAGATGTAGTTGTTTGACCCAATTTATTGTTGGTTCTTGTAGTACTACATTAGTACTACAAGATCAAAGCTCTAGAACACCTAGAAACATAATAGGCACCGAATTACGCTTGGTCAAAGTAGCTCACTCGAACACTGAGTATGAACACCTAGGTTTCTCAAGAACACCTAAGGCGACAGATTCTGTCGCCAAAGGGCTTTAGCGACAGACATAATGAAATTAATTAATTTAATTTCTAAAAATCATTTAAAAATAGTAAATAAATTTCAAAAATTACAAAAATAGTTTTAAAAATTATTTTATGTTATAAAAATTAACTTTTGATAATTTGGCATATTTTTCATAAATATTAATATTTATTTAGAAATTATTGGGATTGAAATTACCTAATAAATGCATTAAATAAATTAATTAAAAATGATTTTATTGTATTAAAAATCTTTTTATGTAAATAATAAGGTATTTAATAATATTTTAAGTTATAAACATAAATTTTAATATTTTTAGATAAGTTTCATTAATTATTAAATATTAATGGTGTTAGATTTATTTAGT
Source organism: Panax notoginseng (assembly GCA_016801055.1). Taxonomy (NCBI): domain Eukaryota; kingdom Viridiplantae; phylum Streptophyta; class Magnoliopsida; order Apiales; family Araliaceae; genus Panax; species Panax notoginseng. Next base: position 166,166,828 of record CM029017.1, on the reverse strand, counting down.
AATTATATTAAATAAATTAATTAAAAATAATTTAATATTATAAAAATTATTTTAAAAGAAAATAAATAGTTTGAAAATATTTTAAGTTATAAAGTATAACTTTTTATATTTAAAGGTAAGTTTTATTAATAATTAAATATTAATGATATTAAGTTTATTTAATAATTATATTAAATAAATAGTTTAAAAATGGTTTTATTAAATTAAAAATCATTTAAAAAGGAAATAAATGAATTAAAAATATTTTAAGTTATAATCAATGACTTTTAATTTTTTGATAAATAATAAATTGATATTTTAATATTAATGGTAATTATTTAAAAATGATTTTAAATGTTTTAAAAATCATTTAAGGGTAATCTTAATACTTTAAAAATATTTTGAGTTATTATAAATAACTTTAATATTTGACAATGGTGTCATTAATAGTTTAATATTATTTAAATATTAATGATAATAGAATTAATGAATATTTAAATCATTTAATAATGATTCTGATGTTTAAAAATTCATGATAAATTATAATAAATGTTTAAAAATTATTATAAGTCATTTTAAAAATAATATGACTGATATTTTTAGTTATTGAACTACAGGATAGAGTTTTAGACTCGATGATTACCCGATAAAGCCGTCAGTACACCGAAATATTTCAGAAATTGATCTGAACATAGATAATTTGACTTGATAAGTGTTCATTTGTGATTCAATGGTTATTAAACATATGTGACAATGTTATTAGATAATGTGCTGACTGCAATAAGCTGTGCTATGTGTTACGATATATTATTCTAATCGAACGAATGATATTATTATTGATAGGTCGTTGTATAAAAGATTAATCTAAGTTGCGTTATTATAAACAGCAGCTCAGGTAAGTATCTGAACTATCCTTTACATTGTGCAAGTATCCTACCTTTGCATTTCCTTTATGCAATGGGATGAGTAAGAATGTTTAAGAATTATATTATTACTGTACATATTATTAACCCTATACTATACACACTCATTGCTTAACAACATGTTAGTATATGGTAATTCAGATATATATTCTGTTCGTTAATTTCTATAAATAGTTATACAAGTGTCCCCACTTTGATAATCATTGTATTTAATCACATGTTGATACACCTTTGTCAATTACCCGTATATACATATGTTGAATTATAGATTATTGTTGAACAAGACAAAACCTTTGATTTGGAACCAAGAAAAGTATGAACATCCCGGAAACGGGAAAACTTTTTATGCACTCAAGGTGGACAGAGTGAACGATACTATCGTTCTGACATGTAGTATTGATCAATACAGGGCATAACGGGCTGATCACCCCCGTGCCCGTAAGTTATGACGGTTTGCAGATGAATTTCTGTTAAACCTATTCGAAAATTAAAAATAATGTTCATAGTATGTCACCTAAACCCCAATTATAGTCATTACGTAGTTTTAAAAATTTGATAGAGAGTTGTTATGTTATTATTATCGGTTCAGATTACTTTACAACTATTGACTTGTTTTAGAAGAGTAGTATAAAGAAAACATTTAACCCTTTCAGCTAATATTTATAATTGTTATTACTTGCTGGGCACTCAAATGCTCACTCTTGCTTAAATTAAATGTTTTCAGTTAAGTATGATCAACCAGAAGGCTCACGGAAGAACAAGGGGAAAGGAAAGCTGTTCGAATGAGATTTCTAATATGTTGTGTAATAATTATAGTTTATTAAGACAATGTTACTTATTATCTATGATGTAATGAATGTTTAAATGTCTCGTACCTGGTAGTAAACTTTGATGCATATGTAAATTAAGTTTAAATTTTATATTATTGTTATTATTATTAGTATTATTCAGCTTATAGAAATGGTATCGTGAAGCACCGAGTTCGAGTTTCAAGTACCCGAATTTGGGGCCGTCACAAGTACACTTAATTAAACATACCCACATACTAGAGTTCGTATATAATCATTACCCAACCTTTATAGAGTGATTTTAACCAATTAAAACACATAATCACATAATTAAAACATATAATTTCACTATTCTTGATGTTCTTGAAAATATTGAACACAAAACATAAAATTTAACACTACGGATTCGATATAATACCAAATATGTTCATTTAAAGTTTGTTTTCTTCGTATTTATATACATAATACATATAAGCATAAAAATTTAGGAGATAATATATGATTGACGCATTAAATTTGTGCGTAAGGGCCATATGGCCATAATTCAACACTCTGAAATTTTGAAGCAATTATATACGACATATCTTATGAAACTGATAATATGGAATCATACAATATATATAGTAAAACATGCTACCATGACATAAGATCACGTATATATCCACATAATCAATACAATCTCCAACTATAGAGATTTTACAGAAATTTGAGAGCCATATTTTATAAAAATTTTAATGACATAAATAAAACTGGGTTGAAGAGATTACTCACAGCGTAGTGTAGATAGAAGAGATGAAACCTTTCTCAATCAATCACACAACTCACAATTCCCTCAAAATTCTTAATTCTCTCTGTGATTTCCTTTGTTAGACTTAGAAAAATGAAGAAGAAGAAGATGTATATAATAAAGGAAAGGAACTGACGCGTTGTGGTCAGTTACCCAATGGGTAACTGCAATCAACTCCCATTAGGGCCTTGTTTGGCTGGCAATAATAGGTTTCAAAACTATTTAATTTTATAAATCTCTTATACTATAGTTTAATAATGTCACACCCCTTAATAAAATAAATCAATATCTTATTTAATTTATTTAAATAACATAAAATAATTTCTCATTAATTCACATAGTCACATAATTAAAATTTTCATTTATTAATTATGTCAAATTATTAAATCTCTAATTAATTATTAAATTAATTAAAATAACATTGGGCTTATTAAATATTTTATTTAATTCAATAAGCTCACATAATTACATACTTCGAATAATAAAAATTCTCCACATTAATTTAATAAATATAACACATATAATTAAATTAATCTACCACAATTTTATCAATTAATTATTTAATCTAATAATTAATTTATCGAAAAATATTTATTCAATTCAATAAATATTAAAATTTAATTACAAAATTCTTAGTTGTCACATATTGCGTAGCTCTAAAATAATCCCCTAATATAGGGTTGTTCATCTCAACTTAGATTATCAGGTTCTGAACCATAGGAAGTTTGGTTGGAAATTAACATCAAATGAATTCTAGATCTTTAGAATGCTCATCAACCAAGTACTGGTTAATTAAGGTAGAGACCAATAACTATTCAAGAGTTTGATTATAATATCTTCGTGAACAAGATATAACAATGAATCAATATGAGCTAGAGTATTAACAACTTCTAAATTAAACAAATGTTATCATTCACAACATACTTTCAAAATTGTGTGAGTACATAAGCAAACCAAAGGAAGTTTGGTTTGAGTTGACTTCAAGGGTAATTTAGAGTATAGAACATTCATCGACTAATGATTAGTTGAATTGGTAAAGAATCTCTAGGCAACTTAGAGTTCGGTACAATAATGTAAGATAGTACAATGACGTTGGAGAATGAAGATCAACAACAGTTATTAGTAGCTGAATAAACATATTTCTTACAACAAAAGTACAAACTTTGAATAACCAAGGTAATCTCGTTTGGAATAAAGAAATAAAGAAATAAAGATTAATTAACTTGCTCAACAGTAAATGAGAGTTAAATAACTTGCATAACAATAAATTGCTCAACAAGAGATTAGAGATAGAGAATTTGCATAAGTATAACATGACAGTGAAAAGTAGCCTTATTGAATAATAAAGTAGCAAAGGTTAGGGAACTTGCCTCTTGCGTAAGCTATACAATTATAACTCACGTACTCCAATATCCTACACATTTTAGTGCAATCACAATATCTATTAGATATGTTAACGTCCACTTCCAAAATAACACTCATTTCTAGCTAAACTTGTTAATTTAGTACAAGTCTTATGCTACTAGGTAAATATCAGAATTTCAAGTGTTAACATTCACAACACTTGTTTACTAATCATTATAGACACTATGTTCTTACATATCGCGTTTGTAATTTAGTATTCATTTTTGAAACTTTGAAATTACTAACCACATAACACGATTCTGTTTTAACCTTGTTGTTACATGTTTATTATATTAACACATCATTAGACCAAGGTATGTTGCTATCCCAGAACTGCAGTAGCAGCAGAAGTCACTGTCTTAGGACAGGGTATGGCACAATTGCGCCATATACAAGCCTGGGACTGGCGCAGCTGCGTCGTTTCTGGCCTTGGCACCGGCGCAGCTGCGCCAGTGCACAGACAGAATCAGAACGAGCAGTGAATAGTAGCTTACTTTAGCCCAACTAACACGAATTTCACCCACAAAATAGGGAATTTAACACAAACAATTGATATAGAACTATTACAAACTTGTTTCCTCACATTTTCATCAACATAGAACAATTTAACAACTTAAAATAATTTAATTCCTTAAATTTCATGTTTTCATATAAAAACTCAATTTTTGACATCATTTACAAAAATCATCACTGTGATTGCTATTCTTGCCTAAATTACTTCATTCAAACTACGTTCTCTTCGTTTCTTAACGAACTAGCATAAACAAGACTCAATTTGCAGATTAACATACCAACTAGCCACTAAATTTTGTACTTTCATAAACCATACGAAAAAAAATTCACTGTAACACTTTCTTCCTTTTTACCCGTAAGTAGCATACAATTCCTTGTTTAAACATAAACTCTAATCATCACAACCACTTACAATCCAAAATAATCAGTTGTATAACATCAACCTAAAATTTTAAATTCGCAGAACATATAAATTATGACGTGAACTATATATATATATATATATATATATATATATATATATATATATATATATATATATATATAATATTAAGGTTATGGGAAAAATACCTTTTGTTGCTTTAAAATCCTTGCTAACCACTGAGAATCGCTTGAAACTCTTAGGCTTTCTCTCAATTCTCTCTCATATTCTCTCTCAATTCTTTGAACTTTTTCTTCTTTCTCCTCTTAGGCTTAAGCCATATATTTTCACGTAAGATAGAATAAAACTCCAGCCAACGCACAAACTTTCAACGTCTATAACCGACGTCTACTAATTATCCCTATTAAATCATCAGTTATAAATATGTATATTTATATTATTTATTTTATTTGTTATAATAAAATTCATAATTTTAAAAAAAATCCAAAAGCCATAAGTCTTTGTTTGGCAAAAAGTCTTTAAAAATTAAAGACTTAATATTTTAAGCCTTGTTTGACAAAAACTAAATTAAACTCCTTTACTTTATTTTAATAAACAACTTATTTTATAATTTATAATCACATATTATTTATTTGGATTTTCATATCTAGCATTAATCAAATAAATTAATTATACATAGTATGTTTTAAATAAAGAATTCACTTTAACAAATTTCACAAAATTATAATTTCATTATAATTTTATTTAATAATTTAATATACCACTTTAAATTATTAAATTAAAACAACAATATAACATCTCATGTTATATTACAACTCTCCAAATTATAAATTAAATTAATTTAGAATATTATCTAATAAAGTTAATTCATAAATATTTAATAACAACAATCACATCAATAAAATATTTATTAGAGTGTTATCTCATAAATTTAATTCACACATATTTACTAATAAAAACCACATAAATAGAATACTTATTTAATTTAAGAAATATTTTAAATTACAAAACAACAAGTTCATCAATAAAATATTTATTTAATTTAATAAATATTTTAAATTACAAATAAAATTTTAGATTGTTACATCATTCCCTCCTTACAAGGATTCTATCCCCATAATCACAACTCAAATAATCAAATCGTCACATTCTTCCCTCCTTACAAAGATTCGGTCCCCAGAATCGAAGACACAGATTAAACAAATAACTCAGGGTAATTCTTCATTATTTCAGTTTCGAGTTCCCATGTAGCATCTTCGACGCTGTGGTCCCTCCATATCACCTTCACAGAAGGTATCACTCTACACCTGAGCACTTGTTCCTTTCTGTCGAGTATTTGGATAGAAATTTCCTAGCAGGACAACTATAATGGTTCGTACTTGATAACATGATTACAGTCGGGCTCGTTCGATCATATCACTGATTATGGCCTTCTTGGTGCACATTATCATGTGTATTGATCGTTGGTGACTCAACGGTCTCATGTGCTCCATTGCTTATCTCAACATTCTCGGATGTCATTTTCAAATACTGCCACAAAACAAGGTTAACTGACATATCACATATTATCCATATACTCTGACCGACCAATTAAATAACAAATAAGCTTAGGTAGGTCATACTAGCGAAGGAATTACTCGTCTCTCTCCTCCTAGTTCTAGTTTCACATCTTAGCCAGGGATCATATCCTTAAGATTTGATACCAACTGTGACGCCCCCAAAATAGGTATACACCACCCATTCTGAGTCGTCAAATACATGGTACAAAATTTAAATACAACTTAATTAATACAACATATGCTGAGAGTTTAAATACGAATATTGTCTTTTAGACAATATCCACACTCAAATTCAATCTTATTACAATTATTATCACATTATTTCATAGAATAGTGAGGACTACTAAGACACCCATATGGACCGTCACTCCGTTCCCCAACTAGTTCCAGCTATATTCTCATTTCCTGAAGAGAACAATGAAAGAAAAGGGGTGAGCTCAACTAGCCCAGTAAGAAATATTATGACTAAGATAATGCAAATAAATTATCATTAGCCTTCAACAGTGTTAAACTGATAGAATATAATAGACAACAAGTTTAACTGTAGTGGAACAAATAATCCATTAGACGAGTCAAGTAGAGCATGATATCTACTATTATCACTAGTTGGTCATGTTCATCTCAACAACTGTCCATCAATTCACTACGGGCCAATGAGGATTTTTATCACATCATTCATTACATTACGGTCATGATTATATTGAATAATCCCTGGTCATAATCATACCAAGTCCATCTATGCACGTAAGCCAAAGATAAATTTCATCACAATATAAGCATAAGGATGATGACAATGATATAAGAATTTAATAAAACAAGTTCAAGAATTAATTTATCTAGGAACCAATAACGTCCAAATTGTCAACATGATACTTCTTTGTAGAGTAAAATTCAAGAATGCTCAGAACAATATATCTATGAAAAGATATTGGATGAAGCGCAACTATCAATGATATTCCACTAATTTCATGGAGTATAAAAATCAAAACTTTAACCAACTAAGTATAATAAATAATAGAATAATAAAAGAAATCACCAAGCATGCGATAGACCGCACGGACAGGTTATTCTAACAGAATAATAAATAATGGAACCAGGTCATGCGTAACTCACAAACATGATATTCCAACAGAATAATAAATAATGGAACCAGGTCATGCGTAAAGCACATATAAGATATTCCAACAGAATAATAAATAATAGAACCAGGTCATACGTAAAGCACAGACATGCTGTTCAAACAGAATGATGAAGAATGGAATAATAGAAGAATTTCACCATGTATGCAGTACTTCGCATAGACAGGTTATTCCAACATAATAATAAAAAATGGAATAACAGAAGAATTTCACCAAGTATAGAGTAGTACGCGTATACAGGTTATTCCAACAGAATAATAAAGAATGGAATAACAGAAGTTCTCTTCATGAATACAAAAAAAATAATACCCCTTACCTTAGTAGGAAATTGGATACCGCAATATTGTAGTAACAGAAGATTCTTCTTCTTTCTCTCTTATTCTCTCTATTCTTTCTCGCTCTATAGCTTTAGTGAATTCGTGAAAAATAATGAAGGAATGAATTTCTATTTATAAGCTTGGTAAAGTAAAGGTAAAATAGTCTTTTTGCCATAATTTATGACATCATCGCTTACATCATTGATCATATGACATCATTGCTTACATCATCGATCATATGACATCATTGCTTACATCAGCCTTATGATGATATAATTGCTTACCTCATCGTTTCGATGACATCATCGCTTACATCATCAGAATTTAAATTTAATTTGTTCTCTTCCACCTCATTTTACTTTTATACCATGAATTTACTATAATAATGTTACCATTCATATTATAAAAAATCATATAATCACATCATACTACTATAATATAATATTATAATAATATATTTAAATAAATTATTGATTTGATAATTTGAAATTCTGTGTAATGACAATTATTGAATCAAAAATATCAACATAGCAATTATTGAATCAATAAAATAAAATATTAAACAATAATTACTGTAACAATTATTGAGTAGTGCCTTCTTACGTAAGAATCAATAATTCAAAAATACTGTGCAATACAGTGTGCTACTGTACAACAACGCGTGTTACTGTGTTTTAACCACCAGGTATTTTAACAGTGTTAACGATAACACTTCTGCCGTTATTTTCATAAAAATATTTTTATCATTTTCTAACTCCGACAATAATTCTGTTGTGGGGTCCACCAATGATTGTGTCGTCGTACGAATATTCTTCGACAAAAAGAATATTTCTCGACCAAACGAATATTTTATAACAACTTGCTTACTTTTCAAAATTTTTAAATATTACCCACAACTATAACATTATATCAACTCCACACTATAATATTCAAAAATAACATTTAGAGAAAATTAATCTTTATTCATAAAAGTTAGGGTCTTACACCTACGTGGGTCCCACACCTCTGGCTTGCTCCAGTTAGAGTTGTAAAGGAGGTCTCACAAGCTGAAAAGGCCAAATCAGGAATAAAAATACTACGCGATTGAGCGGAATAGCCTGGAATCCTAGTTTTTACAGGTCAAAAATAAGAACTCTCGTCATCTCATTGGTATTCGCCTGAATGCAGGGTATACTATACCAATGAGCTAACCTTTCACAATTTAGGCTCGACAATACCCCACAAGGTCTGATGGGGGTTACAACGCCGAAGTCACGAAATGATAATGTATCCTCGGCGGGGGTTACAACGCCAAAGTTACAAACTGATCAAGTATCCCCAGCACGGGGAACCTCATTTCCAACCCCAGAACACACATCAGAAGGATCATTTCCAACCTCAGATATAACCCTGAGTTTTGTCTTTGGAGATAACCCCAAGGAATGTTGTTACAGTTTCGGCAATAACTCCGGAAATACTTGTTTCAAATGCATGCTATCAGCATCAATCTTAGACCTCCCGTCGAGGCACTCATACCTCAGACCTGGAGCTAACACCGGGTAGACATGCATACTCACAAGATGACATTGCGGCATACAAACAAGTAGTCCAATCTCAGATGTAACCCTGAGCAACGTCTGCTTTCAACTCAAACCGGCGATAACTCCGGTGAAGAGTCAAACATCATCTTGCCACCTCAACACCTGCGCATCGTCTCAACACTTCATACATACATACATACAACAATGTCCCATAAGAACCGAGGAGTTACAATCCTGAGTGACTATTACGCGTGGCAGCACACCGGATATAATATGAAGCTTGAAGACTATGGGTATGGTCCCCTCTTCCGGACTTCGTAGAACCTTTAATCCATGTCATTGCGTAACTCTCAACACAAGCGGTCCGAAGAAGGTCCTATATACCTCGTTCGGATGCTCGGATTAAAGTTTTGCAAGTTCGAGCAGACATTACAGTGCACGAGTGCACGTACTTCGAGACGACAGGACCCGTGGAACCCCGTGCAGCTCGGGCAGCCGCAGGTGTATCTGAGGCTACCGCAGGTACACCTACGGTCATCAGTTCTATAAATATAGAGCTTGGGCTAGCCATTTTGAAAAAAAAGGCGAGGAAGCCCTGTCTAATTAGCTCTGTACACACCCATATTGAGTGTTTCCTCATTTTAAACATCTGTTAGCTCACATATAGCTATATTTTTATCCGGTGGGAGCTGAGTGTTTATCCATATAGAGTCATGCAAGCCTACATTGGCAGCCCATTGTAAGCCTTCCCATACTCTATAAAGCATTTCCTTTCATATTTGCACACACTGTTATACACATTGAGAGTCGTGTTGTGTGCGTATGCCCGGACTTCGGTCCGTGGTTTTCATTTCTGTTTGTATATATATACTTATGTATGTATATATTTTATATATGGACTAACATTATCGAGTTATGCCTCGATTGAGCCTAAATTTATGTCTGGAGCGTTTACTTGCTTATATATATATATATATATATATATATATATATATATTACATTTCTGTCAGGCCTGAAGTTTACTTCGTGGCCTTTTACTGCTTTATTTATATTTCGTCCCGCCTGGAGTTTACTTCGTGGCGGTTGATCGCATTTACTACTTTATTTACGTTTCTGATCCCACATGGAGTTGCTTCGTGGTGCTTAATCATGCCCATATATATATATATATATTTACCGCTTTTATATATTTACATTTCCGATCCTCCATAGAGTTGCTTCGTGGTGGTTGATCATGTCCGTATATATATATATATTTACAGCTTATATATATATAACTGCTTACTGCTTTCCATACAAACTGCAGTATCATGTGAGCCTAGGAATCATGTGATCACAGATTCAGTCCACTGAATCTAGATTTGGTTCCCGTGATGGACATTTTTAGCTGTAAGCAGCTTGTAGATTATTTACAGTGTTTGAATTTCCTTAGATGGCTGTCATGCCTATGAGGAGTTCGGCATTGCTGTATATTATTTTCTCGAAGATGCTTCGCATCTCGAAAATAAAAGCAAACAAGCCGAACATTTAATAATAAAATGGAAGTATGAAAATGTCTCAATTCCTATTAAGCACAGGGTTTGAAAAACCTCTTTTTACAAAACTTCATTGCTATATCTTGTTTAAAACTGAATTTTTCTATAAATTCTTTGTATATAGGTGCGAACGAGGCCTCACACTACTTTCAAATAATTGCACATTGATCCACACACACACACACATTCATATAACAGTTTCTTGAAAAGTGGCGGTCACCATGGCAACACGGATGTCGGGGGGTGCCTAACACCTTCCCTCCGCATAATCAAGCCCCCGAACCTAAATGAATCTCGGTTTTACAGACCCGTTTAGCAGTGTCACATCACTAGGTTAATGTGCAAACCTTTTCGGTTGCGTTGGTGCAACCAGTTAAATACACCAACTGGTGACTCTTAAAGTTAAATCGTCGACATTATACATGTCGGACCTTTTTCACTTATTTTTTCAAACAAATCTCACATTAACATGAGAACACCAAAGAACAAGTAATGAAAAGGGACATTAAAAAATCCCGACGTCGACAGCCGGGACTAGTCGGGGAGCGGAGACGTGGATAAAGCTTAAAAAAATATTTGATGTCTTGGGATGCTACGAGGAGCAAAAGGTTCCCTTTGCCACCTTCATGTTGCGAGCAGAGGCAGATTACTGGTGGAAATCTGTAAAGCATACTCAACCTGTCGCACTGAAGATGTCTTGGGAGAAGTTCCAAGAACTGTTCAACGACAAGTACTTTCCCGAAAGTATTTGTCAAATGAAAGAGGTAGAGTTCATTAAACTGGAGAAAAATAACATGGCCGTGTCGCAGTACGAAGCCAAGTTTGCCGAGTTGTTCTGGTTTGTATCCCACTTAGTTGATAATGAGGAGAGAATAATGCGGATGTTTCTAAGAGGTTTAAAACCCGATATATGTCAATACCTTATCTCTCACAAACTGTGTTTGTATTCAGATGTTGTAAATAGGGCTCAGTTATTGGAGCACGATAATGAGTCAACCCAACCAAGTGAGGGCAGCCGACAAGTCAATAATACCAGTGGTAGTAGTTATCGAAGCGGTGACAACAAACGTGGAGGAAATCAACATGCCAGAAATGGTGACCACTTCGGTGGTAATCATGGCCAAGACAATAAAAGTGGACATTTCAAGAAAAGGAGATTCAATAATGATGGAAACACATCAGCACCAGCACCTGTTGTTAAAGAAGGAGAGCGATCACCTATCATATGCTTCAAATGTGGAGGGGAGGGATATATCAGTCCAAACTGTAAGCAGCAGTCCACAACGTGTTACAATTATAGAAGAGAAGGTCACCTAGCTCAATTTTGTCATTCAGGGAAGCCAAGTACAGCTGGGATGGAGGCACCAAAGGTTATTCCAGAAAAGTCAAAACCAGTAGTTTAAGGGAGAGCGTTTGTCGTAACCTCTCAAAAAGCAAGGAACCCGAACGAGGTCATCACGGGTAAGCTTATCATAAACTCTAGTGAAGTATATTCCTTATTTGATACTGGTTCTACCAATTCTTTTATTTCTCCTACTTGCGCTCAACGTTTAAATTTGACTCCGGAGAAATTACACTTTGACTTAGTTGTTGAAACTCTATTGGGAGAAACCTTCATTACATCCACTGTTTATAAGTCTTGTTTGGTTCAAATCGGTGCCCTCACATTACCTGTCGATCTTATTTCTTTGAAAATACTAGCATTTGACGTAATTTTAGGGATTGATTGGTTAACTACTCATCATGCAAAAATTGATTATTTTCGCAAGGTTGTTAGCTTTCATATTCCTAACCAACCTATTATGCGAAGCAACCAGACCATTAAAATCAATCACTGTCATCTCAAGCCATAAAGCTATTCGTTTATTGAAAATAGGATGTCAAACTTTCTTAGCTCATGTCACGGATTTAAAAAAACGTCAGTTTTGAATGATATTTCTATCGTTAATAAATTTCCTGACGTATTCCCTGAAGAACTTCATAGCCTACCCCCAGAGCATGAAATTAAATTTTATATCGACCTTGAACCCGATACAAAATCCATTTCCAAAGCCCCATATCGAATGACTCCTATTAAACTTTAGGAGTTAAAGACCCAACTGCAGGAATTGTTAGACATCGGTTTTATTTGTCCTAGTACTTCTCCTTGGGGTGCTCCTGTTCTATTCGTGAAAAAGAAAGATAGGAGTATGCGACTTTGTATTGATTATCGGGAGTTGAACCATGTCACTGTCAAAAATAGGTACCCATTGCCACGTATTGATGACCTGTTTGACCAGTTGCAAGGCACCAAATTCTTTTCAAAGATCTATCTTCATTTTGGGTATCACCAATTAAAAATTAAAATCGATGACATTCCAAAGACGACTTTTAGAACTCGGTACAGACATTATGAATTCCTAGTCATATCTTTTGGATTGACTAATGCTCCTACTACCTTCATAGATATGATGAACCAAGTATTCAAGGAATATTTGGATTACTTTGCGGTCGTCTTTATTGATGACATCCTTATATATTCTAAAAGCCGTAAAGATCATGAGCAACACCTGAGGCTGATACTCCAAAAGCTTCGTGAAAATAAGCTTTATGCCAAGTTAAAGAAATACAAGTTTTGGCTTGAGAAAGTAGAATTCCTTGGGCACGTAGTATCAAGTCATAGAATATCTGTTGACCCGACAAAGATTGAAGCTATTCAAAGCTGGGAGCAACCTAAATCAGTGACCGATGTACGTAGCTTTCTCGGCTTAGCTGGTTATTATCGGAGATTCATAGAAGGATTTTCTTGAATCGCTACTCCATTAACTCAGCTGACTTGAAAAGATACAAAGTTCGGTTGGAGCGAGGAATATGAGAAGAATTTTTAAGAACTCAAGAGGAGACTCATTTCAGCACCTGTTCTAACAATACCATCTGGCTTAGAGGGATTTGTCATCTACAATAATGCTTCAGGAAAAGGGTTAGGATATGTTCTCATGTAACATGGGGAAGTTATAGCCTATGCCTCTCGGCAACTCAAAGAACATGAGAGGAATTATCCTACTTATGATCTAGAGTTGGCAGCTGTCGTTTTTGCGCTTAAGATTTGGAGGCATTACCTGTGTGGAGAGAAGATGGAGATCTATACGGATTATAAAACCTTCAAATATTTCTTCACTCAAAAGGAGCTCAACATGTGGCAGCGATGTTGGCTTGAACAATTGAAAGATTATGATCATACCATCCTGGAAAGGCGAACGTAGTAGCTGATGCGTTGAGTAGAAGATCATATGCAGGTACGAGTGCGTTATTATTAACGCAAATGCCCATTTTGTATAACTTGCAAAGGATGGAGAAGAGTTAAAGACTCCAAGGACCTACATGATGATGGCAAACATACGAGTAGAACCGACTTTAACTGATAAAGTTAAAGCTGCTCAAGCTACAAACTTGGAGTTGATGCGTATAAGGAAGAAGTGCAAGAAGGTGCTATTTTAGAAGCAAGAATCGATGAAGAAGGAATACTTTGAGTCAACTCCAGACTTTGTGTTCCTAACGATTCTTTCTTGAAGTATAAAATTATGATGAAGGCGCATAACACACCGTTTGCAATCCATCCTAGGAGTACCAAAATATATCGTGATCTTCGACATACATTCTGGTGGAGCAATATGAAGAGATAGATAGCGGGGTTTATCTCAAGGTGTCTAACTTGTCAACGAGTCAACGCGGAGCATCAAGTGGCAAAAGGTCCATTGTAACCACTTGAAATTCCAGAATGGAAGTGGGAGCACATTACCATGGATTTTGTCACTGGTCTTCCCAAGGTTTCTCAAGGCATAGATGTAATTTGGGTCATTATTGATAGATTGACTAAGTATGCTCATTTTTTACCTATACAAGAAACTTTTACACTTGAACGTCTTGCTCGTATGTACATAAACGAGGTTGTAAGATTGCATGGTATGCCAGTATCTATAGTTTCTGATCGAGACCCAAGATTCACTTCAAGATTTTGGGTTAGTTTGTAAAAAGCTATGGGCACATATTTATAATTTAGTTTAGCATAACATCCTCAAACGGATGGGCAGTCGAAAAGTACTATTCAAAATCTTGAAGATTTATTAAGACTCTGTGTCCTTGACTTCAAAGAAAGTTGTGACAAGTTCTTACCATTGGTGGAGTTTTCTTACAATAATAGTTATCAAGTAAGTATTGGCATGGCTCCATTCGAGGCGTTGTATGGACGCACGTGTCATTCTCCAGTATGTTGGGATGAGGTGGGTGAAGCAACATTGTTAGAACTGAAGTTGGTATGTATGACTATGAAAAAGATTCAAACGATCCAACAACGTATAAAAGCCTCACAAGATCGACAAAAGAGTTATGCTGATCTTCATCGAAAGGACGTGGAATTCAATATTGGAGATCATGTGTTATTACATGTTACTCCATGGAAAGGAGTTATGTGATTTGGAAAGGGAGGAAAGCTCAATCCTCGATTTATTGGCCCATTTTTAATCCTTGACTGAGTAGGAATTGTGGCCTACAGACTCGCTTTACCGCCAAGTATGTCTCATGTTCATAACGTTTTTCACGTATCTATGTTACGTAAATATGTGAAAGACCTGAACCACATTATTGAGTTAGAACCGAATGAAATTACGGAAGATTTAACGTATAAAGAGGTACATATTAAAATCTTAGATAAAAAGGAACATATTCTACGCTCCAAGGTTATACCTCAAGTCAAAGTTTTGTGTAGAAACCACGATGTTGAGGAAATGACCTAGGAATTAGAATCTGAAATGAAATCAAGGTATCCTCACTTATTCATCATACCACGTATGTACCTTAATTTTGAGGGCGAAATTTCATAAGAAGGGAGGTCGTAAGACCCTAACTTTTATGAATAAAAATAAATTTTCTATAAATATTATTTTTGAATATTATGGAGTGAATTTTATATAAAGTTATAGTTGTGGGTAATATTTATAAATTTTGCAAAGTACGCAAGTTGTTATAATATATTCGATTGGTCAGGGAATATTCGTTTTAACAGGAAATATTCGTACAACGGCAAAATCATTGGTGGACCCCACAATGGAATTATTATCGAATTGAGAAAACGATAAAAATATCTTTTTATGAAAATAACGGCGAAAGTTTTACCGTTAACTGTTGGAATACCTGGTGTTAAAAATACAGTAATACGCGTTGTAAGACCCCAACTTTTATGAATAAAGAATAATTTTCTTGAAATATGTTTTTAAATATTTTGGTGTGGATTTGATATAATGTTATAGTTGTGGGTAATATTTATAAATTTTGCAAAGTAAGCAAGTGGTTATATAATATTCGATTGGTCAGAAAATATTTATTTTAACAGGAAATATTCGTACGATAACACAATCATTTGTGGACCCCACAACGGAATTATTGTTGTAGTTAAAAAATGATTGAATTATCTTTTTATAAAAATAACGGTGAAAGTATTACCATTAAAACTGTTGAACTACCCGGTAGTAAAAGTACAGTAATACGCGTGGTTGCATAATAGCGCACGGTATTGATTATTGATGCTTACGTGAGAAGTCACTTAGTTATACTCAATTATTGTTATAGTAATTGTTGCATCATATCTCTCATATTATTGATTCAATTATTATCACAATATCATCTGCATAATATGTTATATTATTAAATCAATAATTGAGATGACAAAGTTATTCATATTATTATTTGTAATATTGACAATGTCTAGAAGTTCTGTCAAAGAGAGGTTTGGTCACCTAATTACGCGCCAATAAGGAGAAATTCTTATCGAAAAATCCCCTCTTTCCTGTGAACGACCTGGTTGTTAAATATTGTGAATTATAATATTAATGATTAATAAGTTCGTGTTTGATTAAAGATGAAATTGATAGTTTCATTGTGTGGAAATTATTAGTGTTAGTGGAAATTGGAATTAATTTCGATAATAATTGATGTCTGGAGGTTATATTAACCAATCGAATAATTCACCGGATAAATGAGCAATTAATTGCTATTAACTCACATGCTTATAACTATGTGTTCACATGTGTGTACTATTGATTCACATGATTTACTATTAGGGAAGTTGGTGCAAGATTGATAATACTTGCATGACTAAATTAAAAATAGAGGTATAGATGAAGGTACTATACTGTAATTAGTTTTTTCACATGATTATACTATTAAGTCACATGAATGAACTATTAATTCACATGATTTACTATTAGGGGAGGTGGTGCAAGTTTGATAATACTTGCAGGACTAAATTAAAAATGAAGAAAAAGAGGAAGGTATTATACTGTAATATTTCGAGCCCCAAAACGTGCAATTATCAAAATTATATTTTCCTATAAATAGAAGCTCATTCTTCTTTCATTCTCACCAATTTACTAAGTCTCACAAGAGCAATTATTATAGAGAGAAATTATAGAGAGAAAGAAGAAAAGAAGTCTGCTACCTCTCTATTCCAGTATCCAGTTTTATTCTAAGTTAAGGGGTATTATTTCTTTCGTATTAATGAAGAGAGTTATTTCTTTCAATACTCGTAAGGGTTGTTATTCCATTCTTTATTATTCTGTTGGAATAACTTGTCTGTGCGGACTACCGCATGCCTGGTGAATTCTTCTGTTATTCCATTCTTTATTATTCTGTTGGAATAATCTGTATCTGCGGACTACCACATGCCTGGTGAATTCTTCTGTTATTCTATTCTTTATTATTCTGTTGGAATAACCTGTCTACGCGGACTACCGCATGAATGGTGAATTCTTCTGTTATTCCATTCTTTATTATTCTGTTAGAATAACTTGTCTGTGTGGACTACCGCATGTATGGTGAATGATCCTTCGTATTCATTCCTTATTAAATTGTGAAAATGATTTGTCTACGTGGATTACCGCATGGCGGATGAAAATCTATTTGCAGTTTCATATATTCTAGTATACTCATTTGGTTAAAGTTTTGGCTTCTACACTCTATGAAATTAGTAGAATATCCTAGATATTTGCACTTCATCCAGTATCTTTTCATCGAAATATTCTTCTGAGCATTCTTGAATTTTACTCCACAAAGCAGTATCATGTTGACAGTTTGGATGTTAGTGATTTCTGGATAAATTAGATTATAAATCTTTAAAATTTATCGTTGAACTTGTTTTATTGAATTATTATGTCATTGTCATCATACTCATGCTTATATTGTGATGAAAGTCATCTTTGGCTTACGTGCATAGATGGACTTGGTATGATTATGACCAGGGATTATTCGGTGTAATCATGACCGTAATGTGACGAACGATGTGGTGAAAGTCCTCATTGGCCTGTAGTTCATTGATGGACAGTTGCTGGTATGATTATGACCAGGGATTATTCGGTATAATCATGACCATTGATGATTACATGAATATCCTTGGCCGTGATGCAGGGATGATTCAATTTTATTTATTAAGCTGAGTCTCAGCGACAAAATAGTTGAAAAACTTTTTAAATAATAGAAGATAGTAGATTTTATACTCTACTTGACTCTTCTAATGGATTGCTTATTCCGCTACAGTTGTTGATCTAAAACTTATTGTCTTTTCTATGCTATCAGTTGTTATACTGTTGAAGGCTAAGGATAATTTGTTCTGCATTATCTTAGTCATAATATTTTTTACTTGGCTAGTTGAGCTCACCTTTTCTTTCACTATTCTCTTCAGAAAATGAAAATATAGCTGGGACGAGTAGGGGAACGGATTGACGGTCCAGATGGTTATTTTAGTAGTCCTCACTATTCTATAAAATAGTGTGACAATAAATGTAATAAAGACTCCATTGAGTGTGGATATTGTCTAGATGACAATATTCTTATTAAAACTCTTAGATTATGTTTTGTCATATTTTACATGACTGTTATATAATTAAGTTGTATTTAAATTTTGTACCATGTATTTGGCGACTCAAGATGGGTGATGTATACCTATTAATTTGGGGGTGTCACATTTTGTATCAAAGCTTAGGGATATGATCACTGGCTGAGATGTGAGACAAGAACTAGGAGGGGAGAGACGTGGAATTTCTTCGCTAGTATGACCTACCTAAGTTTATTTGGTATTTAATTGGTTGGTTAGAGTATAGGGATAATATGTGATATGTTAATTAACCCTTGTTTTGTGGCAGTATTTAAAAATGGCATCCGAAAATGTTGAGATAAGCAATAAAGCACATGAGATCATTGAGTCACCAACGATAAATACCCAGGATAATGAGCAACAGGAAGACAATAATCCTTAGGTAAACAATAACACCGATGAAATAGTGAACGATGGGATGTTCAGAGGCTTTATTCAATTCATGCAACATCAGGCAAAAGCGGCTCCTGTTCAAAATGCAGGTGGAAACACTGGCAACTCTCGGACGGTCACCGCTAAACAGTTCAAGGAGTTGGGACCACCGAAGTTTTTTGGAGAGCCAAAACCACTTAAGGCGAAGACATGGATAAAGCAGATCACCAAGATATTTGATTTCTTGGGATGCTCTAAGGAGCAAAAGGTTCCCTTTGCCACCTTTATGTTGCAAGCAAAGGCAGATTACTGGTGGGAATCTGTAAAGCGTACTCAACCTACCGCACTGAAGATGTCTTGGGAAAAGTTCCAAGAGCTGTTCAACGACAAGTACTTTCCCGAAAGTATTCGTCACATGAAGGAGGTACAGTTAATCAAGCTGGAGCAAAACAATATGACCGTGTCACAGTACGAAGCTAAGTTTGCCGAGTTATCTCGATTTGCGTCCCACATGGTTGATAATGAGGAGAGAATGACGTGTATGTTTCTAAGAGGTTTGAAACCCGAGATACGTTAATACCTAATTTCTCCCAAAATGTTTTTGTATTCAGATGTTGTAAATAGAGCTCAGTTATTGGAGTGCGATAATGAGTCAACCCAACCAAGAGAGAGCAGCTGACAAGTCGATAATACCAGTGGTAGCAGTCATCGAAGCAGTGACAACAAGCGCGGAGGGAATCAATGTGCTAGAAATGGTAATCACTTCGGTGGTAATCATGGCCATGACAATAAGAGTGGACATTTCAAGAAGAGGAGATTCAACAATGATGGAAAGACGTTAGCACCAACACCTGTTGTTAAGGAAGGAGAATGACCGTCGGTCGTATGTTACAAATGCGGAGGGGAGGGACATATCAGTCCAAACTGCATGATGTAGTCCAAAGAATGTTACAATTGTGGAAGAGAAGGTCACCTAGCCCGATTTTGTTGTGCACCAAAGTCAAGTCCAGCTAGGAAGGAGGCATCAAAGGTCGTCCCAGACAAGACAAAACCGGTAGTTCAAGGGAGAGCGTTTGTCGTAACCTCCCAAAAAGCGAGGAATCCGAACGAGGTGATCACGGGTAAGCTAATCATAAACTCTAGCGAAGTATATACCTTATTTGATATTGGTTCTACCCATTCTTTTATTTCTCCTACTTGCACTCAACGTTTAAATTTGACTCTGGAGAATTAGACTTTGACTTATCAGTTGAAACTCCGTTGGGAGAAACCTTAATTACATCCACTGTTTATAAGACTTGTTTGATTCAAATCGATAACCGCACGTTACCTGTCGATCTTATTTCTTTGAAAATACTTGCATTTGATGTGATTTTAGGGATTGATTGGTTAACTAATCATCATGCTAAAATTGATTGTTTTCATAAGGTTGTTAGCTTTCATATTCCTAATCAACCTATTATGCAAATTCAAGCAATCAAACCACTAAAATCAGTCACTGTCATATCAATCCATAAAGCTATTCGTTTATTAAAAATGGATGTCAAGCTTTCTTAGCCCATGTCACAGATTTAAATAAATATATATCAGATTTGAATGATATTTCTACTGTTAATAAATTTCCTGACGTATTCCCTGAAGAACTTCTTGGCCTACCCAAGGAGCATGAAATTAAATTTTGTATCGACCTTGAATCAGGTTTTAAACCCATTTCCAAAGCCCCATATCGAATGGATCCTATTGAACTTCAGGAGTTAAAAACCCAACTACATGAATTGTTAGACATCGATTTCATTCGTCACAGTACGTCTCCTTGGGGTGCTCCTGTTCTATTCGTTAAGAAGAAAGATGAAAGTATGCGACTTTGTATTGATTATCGGGAGTTGAATCATGTCACCATCAAAAATAGGTACCCGTTACCTCGTATTGATGACTTGTTTGACCAGTTACAAGGAGCCAAATTCTTTTCAAAGATTGATCTTCGTTCTGGATATCATCAGTTGAAGATTAAAACTGATGACATTCCAAAGACTGCTTTCAGAACTCGGTACGGGCATTATGAATTCCTAGTCATGTCTTTTGGATAGACTAATGCTCCTGCTACCTTCATGGACATGATGAACCGAGTATTCAAGGAATATTTGGATCACTTTGTGGTTGTCTTTATTGATGGCATCCTCATATACTCCAAAAGCCTTGAAGACCACGAGTAACACTTGAGGCTGATACTTCAAAAGCTTCGTGAAAACAAGCTTTATGTCAAGTTAAAGAAATGTGAGTTCTGGCTTAAGGAAGTTGCATTCCTTGGGCACGTGATATCAAATCATAGAATATCTGTTGACCCAGCGAAGATTGAAGCAATTCAAAGCTGGGAGCAACCAAAGTCAGTGACTGAAGTACGTAGCTTTCTCGGCTTAGCTGGTTATTATCAGAGATTCGTGGAAGGATTTTCTCGAATCGCTACTCCATTAACTCAGCTGACTCGAAAAGATACAAAGTTCGGTTGGAGCGAGGAATGTTAGAAAAGTTTTCAAGAACTCAAGAGAAGACTCATTTGAGCACCTATTCTGACAATACCATCTGGCTTAGAGGGATTTGTCATCTATAGTGATGCTTTAGACAAAGGGTTAGGATGTATTCTCATGCAACATGGGAAAGTAATAGCCTATGCCTCACGACAACTCAAAGAATATGAGAGGAATTATCCTACCCATGATCTAGAGTTGGCAGCAATCATTTTTGCGCTTAAGATTTGGAGGCATTACCTGTATGGAGAGAAGGTGGAGATCTATACAGATCATAAAAGCCTCAAATATTTCTTCACTCAAAAGGAACTCAACATGCGACAATGACGATGGCTTGAGCTGTTGAAAGATTATGATCATACCATCCAATACCATCCTGGAAAAGTGAATGTAGTAGCTGACGCATTAAGTAGAAGATCAAATGCGGGTATGAGTGCAATATTATCAACGCAAAGACCCATTTTGTATGACTTACGAAGGATTGAGATAGAGTTAAAGATTCCAGGTACCCATGTGATGATGGCGAATATACGGGTAGAACTGACTTTAATCGATAAAGTTAAAACTGCTCAAGCTAAAGACCTGGAGCTGATGCGTATGAGGAAGAAAGTGCAAGAAGGTGTTATTTCGGAAGCAAGAATCGATGAAGAAGGAATACTTCGAGTCAACTCCAGACTTTGTATTCCTAACTATTCTTACTTGAAGTATAAAATCATGATGGAGGCGCACAACACACCGTTTGCAATCCATCCTAGGAGTACCAAAATGTATCATGATCTTTGACATACATTTTGATGGAGTAATATGAAGAGAGAGATAGCGGGGTTTATCTCAAGGTGTCTAACTTGTCAACGAGTCAAGGCAGAGCATCAAGTGCTAAAAGGTCCATTGCAACCACTTGAAATTCCAGAATGGAAGTGGAAGCACATTACCATGAATTTTGTTACTGGTCTTCCCAAGGTTTCTCAAGGCATAGATGCGATTTGGGTCATTGTTGATAGATTGACCAAGTCAGCTCATTTCTTACCGATACGAGAAACTTATACACTTGAACGTCTTGCTAGTATGTACATAAACGAGATTATAAGATTACATGGTATGCCAGTATTCATAGTTTCTGATCAAGACCCAAGATTCACTTCATGATTTTAGGTTAGTTTGCAAAAAGTTATGGGCACGAATTTACTATTTAGTTCAGTATATCATCCTCAAGCAGACGGGCAGTCAGAAAGGACTATTCAAACTCTTAAAGATTTATTAAGATTTTGTCCTTGACTTCAAGGGGAGTTGGGATAAGTTTTTACCATTGATGGAGTTTTTCTACAATAACAGTTATCAAGCAAGTATTGGCATGGCTCCATTTGAGGCGTTGTATGGAAGAAAGTGTTGTTTTCTAGTATGCTGGGATGAGGTAGGTTAAGCAATATTGTTGGGATCGAAGTTGGTACGTATGACTATAGAAAAGATTCAAACGATCCGACAACGTATAAAAACCTCACAAGATCGACAAAAGAGTTATGTTGATCTTCATCGAAAGGACTTGGAATTCAATATTGGAGATCATGTGTTGTTACGTGTTGCTCCATGGAAAGGAGTTACGAGAGGAAAGAGAGGAAAGCTCAATTCTTGATTCATTGACCCATTTATAATCCTCGATTGAGTAGGAATTGTGGCCTATAGACTCGCCTTATTGCCAAGTATGTCTCGTGTTCTTAACATTTTTTATATATCTATGTTACGTAAATATATGAAAGACCCGAACAACATTATTGAATTAGAACCAGACGAGATAGAGAAAGATTTAACATATGAAGAGTTACCTATTAAAATCTTGGATAAGAAGGATCATATTCTACGTTCCAAGGTTATACCTCAAGTCAAAGTTTTGTGGAGAAACCATGATATGGAAGAAATGACCTAGGAGTTAGAATCTAAGATGAAGTCAAGATATCCTCACCTCTTCGATATACCAGGTACGTACCCTAATTTTGAGGACGAAATTTCATAAGAAGGGGAGGTTGTAAGACCCCAACTTTTATGAATAAAGATTAATTTTCTCGAAATATGTTTTTGAATATTATGTTGTGGATTTGATATAATGTTATAGTTGTGGGTAATATTTATAAATTTTGCAAAGTAAGCAAGTGGTTATATAATATTCGATTGGTCGGGGAATATTCGTTTTAGCAGAAAATATTCGTACGACGACACAATCATTGGTGGACCCCACAACGGAAGTATTATCGTAATTAGAAAATGACATAATTATCTTTTTATAAAAATAATAGCGAAAGTGTTACCGTTAAAACTGTTGAACTTCCCGGTAGTAAAAGTACAGTAATACGCGTGGTTGCATAGTGGCACACGATATTGATTATTGATGCTTACGTGAGAAGTCACTCAGTTATACTTAATTATTGCTATAGTAATTATTGCATCATATCTCTCATATTATTGATTTAATTATTGTTACAGTATTATCTGCATAATATGTTATATTATTAAATTAATAATTGAGATGGCAAAGTTATTCATATTTTTATTTGCAATATTGACAATGTCTAGAAGTTTTGTCTATGAGAGGTTTGGTCACCTAATTGTGCGCCAATAAGGAGAAATGCTTATCGGAAAGCTCCATCTTTCCTGTGAACGACCTGGTTGTTAAATATTGTGAATTATAATATTAGTGATGAATATGTTTGTGTTAATTAATGATGAAATTGATAGTTCCATTGTATGAGAATTATTAGTGTTAGTGGAAATCGGCATTTATTTCGATAATAATTGATGTCTGGAGGTTATATTGACCAATCGGGTAATTTACCGTATAAATGAGCAATTAATTACTATTAAGTCACATGCTTATAACTATGCGTTCACATGTGTGTACTATTGATTCACATGATTTATTATTAGGGGAGTTAGTGCAAGATTGATAATACTTGCATGACTAAATTAAAAATGGTATAGATGCATGTACTATACTGTAATTAGTTTTTACATGATTATACTATTAAGTCACATGAATGAACTATTAATTCACATGATTTGCTATTAAGGGAGGTGGTGCAAGTTTGATAATACTTGCATGACTAAATTAAAAATGAAGAAAAAGAGAAAGGTATTATACTGTAATATTTTGAGCCCCAAAACGTGCAATTATTGAAATTATATTTCCCTATAAATAGAAGTTCATTCTTCTTTCATTCTCACCAATTCAGTAAGTCTCACAAGAGCAATTATTATAGAGAGAAATTATAGAGAGAAAGAAGAAGAGAAGTCTGCTACCTCTCTATTCCAGTATCCAGTTTTATTCTAAGGTATGGAGTATTATTTCTTTCGTATTCATGAAGAGAGTTATTTCTTTCAATACTCGTAAGGGTTGTTATTCCATTCTTTATTATTCTGTTGGAATAACTTGTCTGTGCGGACTACCGCATGCCTGGTGAATTCTTCTATTATTCCATTCTTTATTATTTTGTTGGAATAACATATATGTGCGGACTACCGCATGCCTGGTGAATTCTTCTGTTATTCCATTCTTTATTATTCTGTTGGAATAACCTGTCTACGCAGACTACCGCATGCATGGTGAATTCTTCTGTTATTCCATTCTTAATTATTCTGTTGGAATAACCTGTCTACGCGGACAACCGCATGCATGGTGAATTCTTCTGTTATTACATTCTTTATTATTCTATTGGAATAACCTGGTTGTGTGGACTACCGCATGCATGGTGAATGATCCTTCGTATTCATTCCTTATTAAATTGTGGAAATGATCTGTCTACGTGGATTAACACATGGCGGGTGAAAATCCATTTGCAGTTTCATATATTCTAGTATACTCATTTGGTTAAAGTTTTGGCTTCTATACTCCATGAAATTAGTAGAATATCCAGGATATTTACGCTTCATCCAGTATCTTTTCATGGAAATATTCTTCTGAGCATTCTTGAATTTTACTCCACAAAGCAGTATCATGTTGACAATTTGGACGTTATTGATTTCTGGATAAATTAGATTATAAATCTTTAAAATTTATCCTTGAACTTATTTTATTGAATTATTATGTCATTGTCATCATCCTAATGCTTATATTGTGATGAAAGTCATATTTGGCTTACGTGCATAAATGGACTTGGTATGATTATGACTAGGGATTATTCGGTATAATCATTACCGTAATGTGACGAATGATGTGGTGAAAGTCTTCATTGGCCTGTAGTTCATTGATGGACAGTTGTTGGTATGATTATGACCAGGGATTATTCGGTATAATCATAACCATTGACGATTGCATAAATATTCTTGGCCGTGATGCAGGGATGATTCGATTTTATTTATTAAGCTGAGTCTCAGCGATAAAATAGTTGAAAACCATTTTAAATCATAGAAGATAGTAGATTTTATACTCTACTTGACTCTTTTAATGGATTGCTTATTCCGCTGCAGTTGTTGATCTAAAACTTGTTGTCTTTTATATGCTATCAGTTGTTATACTGTTGAAGGCTAAGGATAATTTTTTTTTCATTATCTTAGTCATAATATTTTTTACTGTGCTAGTTGAGCTCACACTTTCTTTCGCTGTTCTCTTCAGAAAATGAGAATATAGCTGGGATGAGTCGGGGAATGGATTGACAGTCCAGATGGTTGTTTTAGTAGTTCTCACTATTCTATAAAATAGTGTGACAATAAATATAATGAAGTCTCCATTGAGTGTGGATATTGTCTAGATGACAATATTCTTATTAAAACTCTTAGATTATGTTTTGTCGTATTTTACACGACTGTTGTATAATTAAGTTGTATTTGAATTTTGTACCATGTATTTGGCGACTCAAGATGGGTGATGTATACCTATTTTGGGGGTGTCACACGCGTGGTTGCATAGTAGCACACGGTATTGATTTTTGATACTTACGTGAGAAGTCACTCAATTTTGTTCAATTATTTCTATAGTAATTGTTGCATAGTATGTAACGCCCCCAAAATAGGTCCATTCCATCCAACCTATTTTGAGTCGCCAAATACATGGTACAGAAAACAACTGTAACTTTATTACAACAATTGTCGTGCAAAATACAACAACACATATGCTGTGAGTTTGGATACAAATATATACCAAATGTGACTCATGTTCCAATCGTGGACATCACCTCACAATGACACCTTACATAAAGGTATAGTCAAAAACTGTTTTAGAAATTAGAATCTTTGGGAAGTGCTTAAGGAAACCTTCGTACATGGGAGCCCATGCATCTAGGTTATGATAGATATCACATGGCCACATAATTATCTTTGGTTGACCCAATAGACCCCAAAGAAAAACGAGAAGATTACTATCATATTCTTCCCAATGGTGAGTCTTCTCTTGACTTATCATTATCTCCACTATCTCTAATTGAGAATTATACTTCAAACAAACACCAAGATTATATAGGTAGTGCCCATAGATATACTCAGCAAGTGGATGAGCACAACCTTGTCTTATGATGACACGAGGTTGTATGTTATTAGACATCTTGTATGACAGTGGCAAAACACCCTTCCAACGTTAGGTTCGCCTCACCCTATTTTCTTCACCAAATATAACTACTAAATGATGACCACCGTTCTATTCCCTTGTTACCCCCGCTCGACCCAGCTACACTCTTATTACCTGAAAGGAATTGTGAAGCAAAAGGGTGAGCACAACTAGCTCAGTAAAGAATATCATGACTAAAGATAATTAAATTATCAATAGCCTTCATCAATAATAAATCAGAGATTTAGAACATATGGTAAATGATAAAAATTTCAACCATAGTTGCAGCGGAACGAGCAATCCATTAGAAGAGTCAAATAGACTATAAAGTCCATTATCTTCCCCATGTTAAAAATCCACCAACAATATTTTATCCATGTAACATCACTCAACAGTTCCTTTCCACAATCATATGAATAACTCATAATCATAATTGTGACTATAAATTTTTCTTCGCACCCAGGACGAAGAATATTTTCATCACCTGTCTTTACCTGAAACATCAAAGATTATGGTTATACCAAATCACAGTTCCTGTTTATAATCATACTAACAAATTCATCTTTGCACTACGGGCTAAAGATATTCATCAACAAACCATCTTTGCACTACGGGCCAAAGATATTCAACAACAGTTCATCTTTGCACTACAGGCCAAAGATATTCATCAACAGGCCATCTTTGCACTACATGCCAAAGATATTCATCAACAATTCATATTTGCACTACAGGCCAAATATATTCATATCTCAAAGAAATATATAATCATTTCAGAATTTATATAAACAATAATTATAACCATGTTGATCAATTCACCTTTGCACTTAAGCTTAAGATATTCAATTATAAATTCAATGGTCATGATCATACCAGTCACAATTCAACTTTGCACTACAGGCCAAAGAGAACCCTAGTCATGATCATACCAATAATCTACCCATCTTTACACTCCAGTGAAAGAGAATTTTAACATCAAGGTTATAAAAATATTATATATGATGATAAAAATAATATGATCAACATATAATTTTAATCTCAAGAGTAATATTCGTAACTCATGAATAGTAACCCCGACACAAAAGATAGAAATTTTACAATAAAATTCATACCAATATTTCGGTATAATGATATTGAAAGAATAACATTACTTAAATTTATAAACAATTTATTTTAATTGTTTACACTTTACTAATTAATGCATTTAATCATCATAAAATGCCAACTCTTATAATTTCATCATCAATAACCAAAACTCTCATCAAAAATCTGCATATACCTCATATAGGATTCTCAAGCCATAAAATCCTATTTTCCAATTTTCTTTCTTCACAAAACATATTTAATTCATTTACTCATAACTAGACCATTTTCATGAAAAATACCAAATCAGTTCCAAAAATATTTCTTTTCTGGGATTTAGCATAATATAGTCCCATAGTGAACATATATTTTTCTCAGAATTTTTAAAAGTCATTTACTATTTTTCATATGGCCAAAATAGCCGAATATTTAGACATTTATCAAAAATTGTACTTTTGTCTAAAAATTCTGAAATTTACAGAGTATACTTCTATCATATACATGTACTCCCAATAAAAATTTCATCAATTTTGGAGTTAACCACAAGGAATTATAAGCGGTTACTTTTAAAATAGTCTTTTCCATAAAATTCATAACTCTCAATCTATACATCCAAAAATCACCATTTTTGGACACAATCAATAAAACTCATCAAAATATCATTTCAAATTTTTTCAGAATTTTTGAAGATCAGAAAAATTACTAACTGAAAATCATAACAACCCTTAAAATCCCTTAATATCCCTTACTATCCCTTACTATCCCTTACCTCAAAAGAGCAGTACTTCTGACTGGATATCAGATATGATGCTGAAAGAAACTTGCACTGATGAATAGCAACTCACCAAGTATCTAAAAACTCACAAAATATGCTTCATAATATAGAGAGAGAAAGAGAGAAAGCTTATGTTTCTGGTGTGATTTTCAATTCTAACTTAGCCCTCTATTTATAGGAAAATTTTGGTAGGTTTGACCTGCAACCTGATGGCTTTACCTGCTACTATTCCCACCCACCACATTTGAAATATAATTCAGCACATTTCTTCACCAACCACAAGTGGGGCCCACCAATTCTAGAATTTTCCACCAAAATGATAAACTCCGAAAATTCAACAATTTCTGAACCAGTCATCTCGTAAAATTCATAATAAATCATACGTTCATTTTTAACGGTTCAAAATTTGTGGACATATACTCAACTTATATATGTATAACATATCCAAAAATTACCACGATCCAACGGTCGGATTAAAAATTATAACCCCCGCAAAATATCTCAAAAACCCTGATTTTTAATACCTCCATTCCGACAAAAATACGGATAAAAATTCAACATTAACTCCTTCATTTTTAACCACAAAAATATATCCCTCATTTATATCCACATAAAATAAATATTTTCTTATCATATGAATCAATAATTAATTATTCACAAATAATATTACAGAATCACATTTATGACAACCAGGCCGTTCCCAGGAAAGAGGGGGCTTTCTAATAAGAATTTCTCCTTACTGGCGCGCAATTAGATGACCAAACCTCTCCTTAGACAGAACTTTCTAGACATTGCCAATAATGTTATCTAATAATATTATTCAAATAATATGAATTATTGATCTGATAAAGGAAAATACTGTGCAGCAACAATTATTGAAACAACAATAATATAAAATATCAACGCAGCAATTATTGAATCAATAAAATAAAATATTGAACAGTAATTACTGTAACAATTATTGAGTAGTGCCTTCTTACGTAAGAATCAATAATTTCAAAAATACTGTGCAATACCGTGTGCTACTGTGCAATAACGCGTATTACTGTATTTTAACCACCGGGTATTCCAACAGTGTTAACGGTAACAACTACGCCGTTATTTGTAAAAACTCAAATTTGTCGTTTTCTTCACCCGACAGTTATTCGTTATGGGGCCCACAAATAGCTGCGCCGTCGTACGAATATTCTCCGACAGAAAGAATATTCCACGACCAAACGAATATTCCCCGACAACAATGATTATTTTATAACCACTTGCTTATTTTGAAAAAAAATTCATATTTCACTCATAACTTTAAACTTTTATCAATTTAACCATTTACTAAATTGTAATTATAAGAAAAATTGAATACTTTTATTTCATAAAATTCGGGGTCTTACAATCTCCCCTCCTTATGAAATTTCGTCCCCGAAATTTACGTACCTGGTATTTCAAAGAGTTGAGAATACCTTGCTTTCATTTCAGATTCCATCTTCCCTGTCATCATGATTTCTCCATTGCTCATCTCCTGTATTTCAGATATCATTCTAGAATACAGCTTCAAAAACAAAGGTTAATTTAACAAATTAACATATCACATAATATCCCGATATTATGACTGACCAACAAATAAGCTTAGGTAGGACACACTAGCGAAGGATTTACTCGTCTCTCCCCTCCTAGTCCTATTCCCCGATCTCCGCCAGAGATCATATCCCTAAGCTCTGATACCAAATGTAACGTCCCCAAAATAGGTCCATTCCATCCAACCTATTCTGAGTCGCCAAATACATGGTACAGAAAACAACTGTAACTTTATTACAACAATTGTCGTGCAAAATACAACAACACATATGCTGTGAGTTTGGATACAAATATATACCAAATGTGACTCATGTTCCAATCGTGGACATCACCTCACAATGACACCTTACATAAAGGTATAGTCAAAAACTGTTTTAGAAATTAGAATCTTTGGGAAGTGCTCAAGGAAACCTTCGTACATGGGAGGCCATGCGTCTAGGTTATGATAGATATCATATGGCCACAGAATTATCCTTGGTTGACCCAATAGACCCCAAAGAAAAACGAGAAGATTACTATCATATTCTTCCCAATGGTGAGTCTTCTCTTGACTTATCATTATCTCCACTGTCTCTAATTGAGAATTATACTTCAAACAAACACCAAGATTATATAGGTAGTGCCCATAGATATACTCAGCAAGTGGATGAGCACAACCTTGTCTTATGATGACACGAGGTTGTATGTCATTAGACATCTTGTATGACAGTGGCAAAACACCCTTCCAACGTTAGGTTCGCCTCACCCTATTTTCTTCACCAAATATAACTACTAAATGATGACCACCGTTCTATTCCCTTGTTACCCCCGCTCGACCCAGCTACACTCTTATTACCTGAAAGGAATTGTGAAGCAAAAGGGTGAGCACAACTAGCTCAGTAAAGAATATCATGACTAAAGATAATTAAATTATCAATAGCCTTCATCAATAATAAATCAGAGATTTAGAACATATGGTAAATGATAAAAATTTCAACCATAGTTGCAGCGGAACGAGCAATCCATTAGAAGAGTCAAATAGACTATAAAGTCTATTATCTTCTCCATGTTAAAAATCCACCAACAATATTTTATCCATGTAACATCACTCAACAGTTCCTTTCCACAATCATATGAATAACTCATAATCATAATTGTGACTATAAATTTTTCTTCGCACCCAGGACGAAGAATATTTTCATCACCTGTCTTTACCTGAAACATCAAAGATCATGGTTATACCAAATCACAGTTCCTGTTTATAATCATACTAACAAATTCATCTTTGCACTACGGGCTAAAGATATTCATCAACAAACCATCTTTGCACTACGGGCCAAAGATATTCAACAACAGTTCATCTTTGCACTACAGGCCAAAGATATTCATCAACATGCCATCTTTGCACTACATGCCAAAGATATTCATCAACAATTCATATTTGCACTACAGGCCAAATATATTCATATCTCAAAGAAATATATAATCATTTCAGAATTTATATAAACAATAATTATAACCATGTTGATCAATTCACCTTTGCACTTAAGCTTAAGATATTCAATTATAAATTCAATGGTCATGATCATACCAGTCACAATTCAACTTTGCACTACAGGCCAAAGAGAACCCTAGTCATGATCATACCAATAATCTACCCATCTTTACACTCCAGTGAAAGAGAATTTCAACATCAGGGTTATAAAAATGTTATATATGATGATAAAAATAATATGATCAACATATAGTTTTAATCTCAAGATTAATATTCGTAACTCATGAATAGTAACCCCGACACAAAAGATAGAAATTCTACAATAAAATTCATACCAATATTTCGGTATAATGATATTGAAAGAATAACATTACTTAAATTTATAAACAATTTATTTTAATTGTTTACACTTTACTAATTAATGCATTTAATCATCATAAAATGCCAACTCTTATAATTTCATCATCAATAACCAAAACTCTCATCAAAAATCTGCATATACCTCATATAGGATTCTCAAGCCATAAAATCCTATTTTTCAATTTTCTTTCTTCACAAAACATATTTAATTCATTTACTCATAACTAGACCATTTTCATGAAAAATACCAAATCAGTTCCAAAAATATTTCTTTTCTGGGATTTAGCATAATATAGTCCCATAGTGAACATATATTTTTCTCAGAATTTTTAAAAGTCATTTACTATTTTTCATATGGCCAAAATAGCCGAATATTTAGACATTTATCAAAAATTGTACTTTTGTCTAAAAATTCTGAAAATTTACAGAGTATACTTCTATCATATACATGTACTCCCAATAAAAATTTCATCAATTTTGGAGTTAACCACAAGGAATTATAAGCGGTTACTTTTAAAATAGTCTTTTCCCGTAAAATTCATAACTCTTAATCTATACATCCAAAAATCACCATTTTTGGACACAATCAATAAAACTCATCAAAATATCATTTCAAATTTTTTCAGAATTTTTGAAGATCAGAAAAATTACGAAACTGAAAATCATAACAACCCTTAAAATCCCTTAATATCCCTTACTATCCCTTACTATCCCTTACCTCAAAAGAGCAGTACTTCTGACTGGATATCAGATATGATGCTGAAGGAAACTTGCACTGATGAATAGCAACTCACCAAGTATCTAAAAACTCACAAAATATGCTTCATAATATAGAGAGAGAAAGAGAGAAAGCTTATGTTTCTGGTGTGATTTTCAATTCTAACTTAGCCCTCTATTTATAGGAAAATTTTGGTAGGTTTGACCTGCAACCTGATGGCTTTACCTGCTACTATTCTCACCCACCACATTTGAAATATAATTCAGCACATTTCTTCACCAACCACAAGTGGGGCCCACCAATTCTAGAATTTTCCACCAAAATGATAAACTCCGAAAATTCAACAATTTCTGAACCAGTCATCTCGTAAAATTCATAATAAATCATACGTTCATTTTTAACGGTTCAAAATTTGTGGACATATACTCAACTTATATATGTATAACATATCCAAAAATTACCACGATCCAACGGTCGGATTAAAAATTATAACCCCCGCAAAATATCTCAAAAACCCTGATTTTTAATACCTCCATTCCGACAAAAATACGGATAAAAATTTCAACATTAACTCCTTCATTTTTTAACCACAAAAATATATCCCTTATTTATATCCACATAAAATAAATATTTTCTTATCATATGAATCAATAATTAATTATTCACAAATAATATTACAGAATCACATTTATGACAACCAGGCCGTTCCCAGGAAAGAGGGGGCTTTCCAATAAGAATTTCTCCTTACTGGCGCACAATTAGATGACCAAACCTCTCCTTAGACAGAATTTTCTAGACATTGACAATAATATTATCTAATAATATTATTCAAATAATATGAATTATTGATCTGATAAAGGAAAATACTGTGCAGCAACAATTATTGAAACAACAATAATATAAAATATCAACGCAGCAATTATTGAATCAATAAAATAAAATATTGAACAGTAATTACTGTAACAATTATTGAGTAGTGCCTTCTCACGTAAGAATCAATAATTTCAAAAATAATGTGCAATACCGTGTGCTACTGTGCAACAACGCGTATTACTGTATTTTAACCACCGGGTATTCCAACAGTGTTAACGGTAACAACTACGCCGTTATTTGTAAAAACTCAAATTTATCGTTTTCTTCACCCGACGGTTATTCGTTATGGGGCCCACAAATAGCTGCGCCGTCGTACGAATATTCTCCGACAGAAAGAATATTCCACGACCAAACGAATATTCCCCGACAACAATGATTATTTTATAACCACTTGCTTATTTTGAAAAAAAATTCATATTTCACCCATAACTTTAAACTTTTATCAATTTATCCATTTACTAAATTGTAATTATAAGAAAAATTGAATACTTTTATTTCATAAAATTCGGGGTCTTACATAGTATCTCACGTTATTTGATTCAATTATTGTCGATATTTTATATATTACTAAATCAATAATTGAGACGACAAAGTTATTAATATTATTATTTGCAAATTGACGATGTCTAGAAGTTCTGTCAAGTAGAGGTTTTGTCACCTAATTGCGCGCAAATAGGGAGAAATTCTTATTGGAAAGCCCCTTCTTTCCTGGGAACGACCTGTTTGTTAAATATTGTGAATTATAATAATGATGATAAATGTTGTTAAAAATATTGAAGGAGTTTTTATAAAGTATTTGTTGTAAATTGGGTTATTATTTGGACCCCTCATTTACCCATTTTTCAAAATAATCGGTAGAAAGTTATTTAATATAATAAAAGTGGGGCCACATGTGGGGCCCACTGGAAGAAAAATGAATTGTGGGGAGGTGAAATTAAAGTGTCACGGGTGGGAGACACATTATATATATATATATATATATATATATATATATATATATATATATATATATATATATGATAATGAAATAATGGAGGGGATATATAAGATCACGGGGGAGTATAACTATTTTATATATATATTATATGATTCACGGGATTTTGGCAGGTTGAATCACGGGGGTGATGTCCCGTGAGATTATATATATATAATATATAATATATAATATATATTATATTTTATTTAAAAGTTTTATTTTATTAGAATATTTTATTGCATAGTTTCCTTTCCATTCTTCTATAAATAGGATGCTTAGTTAGAATTGAAAATCACACCAAAATTAGAGAATTCTTCTTCTATAATCTTGAGCGTATTTCTTTCGAGTTTTAGAAAGCTTTGAACGTAGAAAATAGTGAAAGTTTTCTTCAAGAATATCCCCGCTATACCAGTTAGAATACTCTTCTTTTCAGGGTAAGGGATGTTATTTTTGTTCAATATTCGCTTGAAATAATATTTTCTTCCATAATCTGTAGTATGTAAGTAATATTATTTCGTTTCAGATTTCGAATTCTATACTCGTTTTGTTAAAGTTTTGGCTTCTAAACTCCATGAAATTAGTAGAATATCCTTGATATTTGTGCTTCATCCAGTATCTTTTCATGAAAATATTATTCTGAGCATTCTTGATAAGTTTTAACTTTTTCATGCTGGAGTACTATTCACGAGGTTACTGTTTCCAAAGTACTATTTACGGGGTACTATTCACTCAAGTACTATTCACCCGGGGTACTATTCATGAAAAGAATTGATTCGTTTTCGGTCCTAATTATTTTTGGTACAATATTATTCTTGAATTTTACTCCACAAAACAGTATTATGTTGACAATTTGGACGTTAATGATTCCTGGATAAATTAAATTATAAATCTTTAAAAATTTATCCTTGTACTTATTTTATTGAATTCTTATATCATTGTCATCATCCTCATGTTTATATTCTGTTGAAAGTCATATGTGGCCTGTAGTGCATAGATGGACTTGGTATGATTATGACCAGGGATTATTCGGTATAATAATGATCGTAATGTTACAAATGATGTGGTAAAAGTCCTCATTGGCTCGTAGTGCATTGATGGATAGTTGTTGCTATGATCATGACAATTGATGAATACACGAATATCCTTGGCCCGTAGTGCATGGATAATTTGTGGTCGTGATACTATAGAATATCCTTGGCCGTAGTGCAGGGGTGATTCGATGATGTGGATTATTTATTAAGCTGAGTCTCAGCGATAAAAGTGATGAAAAACCTTTTTAAATCATAGAAGATAGTAGATTTTATACTCTACTTGACTCTTCTAATGGATTGTTTATTCCGCTGCAGTTAAACTTGATGTTTATTATATTTGATCAGGTTAACACTATTGAAGGCTAACTATAAATTATTCTGCATTATCTTAATCATAATATTTCTTACTGGGCTAGTTGAGCTCACCATTTTGCTTTCATTGTTCTCTTCAGGAAATGAGAATGTAGTCGGGACTAGTCGGGGAACGGAGTGACGGTCCAAATGTTTGCATTAGTAGTCCTCACTATTCTATAAAATAGTGTGATAATAAATGTATTGAGGACTCCATTTGAGTTTGAATACTGCCTAGAAGATAATATTAGTATTAAAAGTCTCAGTTTATGTTTTGTCGTATTTTACACGACAGTTGTATTGTGATGCCCCCAAAATAGGTCCACACGTCCCATTCTGAGTCGCCAGCTATCACTCTATAAAAACCAAAGACAAACTTCATTTATACAACTGTTGAACCGTCGTGCAGAGTACGACAACACATAAGCTGTGAGTTTTAATACAATATTGTCTCGTAGACAGTATCAAAACTCAAATTGTTACAATGCCATATAAAATAAAACAACAAATATTTTAAGACCCCAAAGAAGAACTAGAAGATTACTATCATATTCATTCTAATGAGGTGCACTTTTGACGCTTTCAAAGTCGGGTTCTCATCACCCTATTGTTGTTCGCCAAAATCAATTATTAAGTGACGTATAAAATACGACACACACAACTTAGGTCCTCAATACAATTATCTATTGCATGTCATGCCGTTTTGTAATGTATTGAGAAACCTCGACAGTCTCGAACCATCACACTATTTCCCTGTTATCCCCACTCGACCCAGCTACACTCTTATTACCTGAAAAGAATTATGAAGTAGAAAGGGTGAGCACAACTAGCCCAGTAAAGAATATCATGACTAAAGATAATTAAATTATCAATAGCCTTCATCAGTAATAAATCAGAGATTTAGAACATATAGTAGATTATAAAACTTTTCAACCATAGTTGCAGCGGAACGAGCAATCCATTAGAAGAGTCAGATAGACCATAGGGTCTATTATCTTCTCCATGTTAAAAGTCCACCAATAATGTTTTATCCCTGTAACATCAATCAACAATTCATGTTCACATTCATGTGAAAAACTCATAATCATAATTGTGATTCTAAATTCCTCTTCGCACCCAGGACGAAGATAATTTTCATCACCTGTCTTTACCTGAAACATCAAAAATTATGGTTATACCAAATTACAATTCTTGTTCATAATTATACTAATAAATTCATCTTTGCACTACAGGCCAAAGATATTCATTAACAATTCATCTTTGCTCTACAGGCCAAAGACATACAACTGTATTATAGAAGAGTCAAGTAGAGCATGATATCTACTATCTTTTACGAATTAAAAGTGTATTATCAATATGTTATCGCTGAGACTCAGCTTAATAATTAATCCACATCATCGAATTATCCATGCACTACGGATAAGGATATTCATTAGTATTATGACCACGAATTATCCATGCACTACAAGCCAAGGATATTCGTGTTTTCAACAATAGTCATGATTATACCGAATAATCCCTGGTTATAATCATACCAACAACTGTCCATCAATGCACGAAAGCCAAAGATATACTGTAACGATCCGAAATTTTAAAGTGTAAATTAAATATTTAATTAGTTATATAAATATTATTTGAAGTGTTTATTGTTAAATAAATATTTTATTGATGTGATGGTTGATGAATCTAAATGTATTAGAGAATTTTCTAAATTAAATTAATTTATAATTTAGAGGTTTGTATTATAACATGAGGTGATATGTGGTTGTGTTGATTTAATAATTTAGATGATATGTTAAATTATTAAATATAGTTCTAATGAAAATTATAATTTTTTGATATTTGCTAAAGTATTATATTTAATTAAAATATAGTATGTGATTAATTTAATGGGTTAATGTTGGATATGAAAATAATATGTGATTATAGTTTATAAACTAAAGTGTTTATTAAAATAAATTAAAAAAGATTTAAATTAGTTTTTGCCAAACAAGACTTAAGTATTTTAATTCTTTAAAATTTAAATGGTTTGCCTAACAAGCCTTATGACTTTTGATATTTCTAATTTTTGAAATTTAAAATTTAAAAATATAAATAAAATAAATAAAATAATAAATATAATATATTTATATTATATACGTTTATGTTGTAACTGCCATTATAATTAAGTTGGCATATTAAGACTATCAGTTTATTTCCTAAGCTGGCTATCAGTTTTGGCTTAGTTTTGTTCACTATACGCATACTAGTTGCTGGGTTTTGAGAGAGTTCAGAGAGAGTGATAGAGAGCTTGAGAGAATTGAGAGGAAACTTGTGAATCTTCACAACAATTCCAGTGATCATACCAAGAATTACACGCTAATTGAAGGTATGTTCATGATCTTAGAATTATATATGTGTGCATATACGTGTATATGTATTTCACGGCAAGAATTTTCTCATGTTCTGTTATAAGCAATTGTGAATTGTGGATTTATATAGTTGGTAATTGCAATTGTATATGTTTATAACGCTAGAATTTATGTCAAATAAGGAAATCGCATGTTAATTTTTGGATAACAGTAAAAGAAAATGATGTTAGTGTTTATGTTTTCATATGTAGCTATATAAGTATCAATTTTGATGGTCAAATTGCATGCTAAGATGTTAATTCATGTTTGTGTATGCTAGTTTGTTGAGCCACGAACATAATGTAATTTGAATGAGATGAATTGGTCATGTAATGAATTTACAGTGATGATTTTTAGGATGAATGTCAAGAAAATGGAGTTTTTCATGAAAACATGAAAATTGAGAAATTAAAATAGTTTTACTTACTGTTAAATTATGCTAATTGGTTGTAAATGTGAGCAATCATGTTTATGATAGTTGTATATTTATTTTACGTGTGAATATCACTGTTGGATGGGTGAAATTCGTGTTAGTTGGCTTAAGAAAATGTGCCAAAGCTCTGTTTTGAAAAAACTGGGTTCTGCAAGTGGCGCGGGCGTGCAGCCCTTAGGCGCGGGCGCGCAGCATTCCCATATAAAACTCGTGCGGCTGCGCGAGTGGCAATTTTCAGAAACTGAAGTCTGTTTATTCTGCAGACTTTGGTTGTTCGTTGTAGCTTAGCTTAAGGTTATGGAATGTGAGAATCATGTAACAACAAGGTTAAATAGAGTCATGTTATGTGGTTTATGAATTCAAAATCTTAAAAGTGATTAGTAAATCGAGAATGCATATGTGGTAATTTAGTATACATAATGAAAGTTAGACAAGTGTTGTGAAGTAAAACACTTAGAGTTTCTGAAATGTGAATGGCAATGAACATGTTATGATATGTTAGCATGTCTAATAGGTATTGTGGTTCTAAAATTATGTGTAGGTGATCGTGAGTTTAACTTTATAGCTTACGCTCAAGGCAAGTTTTTTAACTCTATATTTACATTGAGCAAGTTTTCTAACTCTATATTTACATTGAGCAAGTTTCTAAACTCTATCTTTTACATTGAGAAAGTTTCCTAATTCTTTACTTTCGTTGAGCTAGTTCCATTATTAAATAATGAAGCTTTTTTCTTTAATTGAGCAAGCTTTCTATTTCAACTATTGATTGAATAAGTCAATCGTCCTAGTTCATTCGAGCTAACTTTAACCCTAATGTTATTTTAATTCTCATTTTGTTGATTCATTCTAACTTGTTTATAGTTAAGCAAGTTTTCTTAAGTTACATTCTTGTATAATGAACACAGTTTGAACTCTCGTCTTTATTTTTGAACTGTTTTTATTCCTTGTTTGAATTTAATACTATGTTGGGCAAGTTTATAGTTTCTAGCTTGCTACCAGTTAATATATATTAAGTAATTTCATTTCTAATATTATAAGACTCTAACCTTAGCTTATTTATTGTTCAAGCAAAGGTTTACCATTTTCTTCATTTTGTTAAATACTTATGCTCTATAGTTATTTCAAGAATGAGCTTAACATGTATATTCAGTTCATTTATGATTCTCAATTTTTTTATGTTATGTTGTTATTAAACATCTGTTGTGATTATCAAACACTATTAATTCAACTAGTCCTCTAGTTGATGTTCGTTGAACTTCAAATTACCCTTGAAAGCTTATCCAAACCAACCTTTCTTTGGTGCGGACTTGTACTCTAAATACTGAGATGAACAACCCTATTGTTTTTAGGGGATAACTTACGCGTAGCGTTAAAATATTTGTGCATAATACATTGTACGAAGGGCTAATCCCCCTAAGTACGAGGAGTCCTTATAGTCTTATGACTGTTAAAGTTGGGGTTGAAAGATTACTCACAACTGTGGACATGGTTCATGGTCTTATGACCCTCAGTTATGTATATTCCATATTTTGGATTCCAGTTCTTGATTATCATTGTTAGAGTACTATTCAGTTTTGATGAGCCTATTCGTTGGTAGTTATTATTGTTATTCTCCTATTGATTCATTATTATATCCAGTGAGCAATTGTTTTGCTCACTCTTGCATATTTATAAACTCATTGCAGCTAAGGTTGAGAAGGTAGATGAGCCTTCAACTAGCAATGGAAAGGGAAAAATGTACAAGTGATGCTGATTTATACTTTTGATTACTGTTTTGATCATAGACTTTTAATAATGATGTAATGTAATAATTTAATTCCGCATTTGAATGATGTTTAAAGGTTAGATAATCTGGGATGTTTTTGAACTTAATGATGTAACCCTATTTAAGGGGAGGTTTTATGATTCCAATATTATTTTATTTGCATAGATAGTATGAATGTTTGAATAGTGAGCACCAAATCTTATGGGAATGAAGTACCTAGATTTGGGGGTGTCACAAGTTGGTATCAAAGCTTTAGGTTATGAACCTTAGGTGGGGGAAAAGCCTTAGGAAGTAACCTTTGAAAAGATAGTGGTGATGAACTCTTATCGAGTTTTAGGAAAGAGAAAGTAATAAAACACCTATGTGCTTATGTGGCTCGTGAGTGTCGAGTAGTAATAGTTAGTAATTAAAACTTAAAATTTGGTTGACAGGATGGCTAATGTTGGAGGATCCAGTCAGGCTAGAGAGGAGGAGCCTCGAGATATTCAGGTGATTTGGGAACAACTACTGCCACGGGAAACAGTTTCGTCGGTCACAGTAGTTGAGCAGGAGAGGGTACCTGACAAGGATGATGAGATAGAGACGGACGAGGAGGATCCCGTGGAGCTGCCACAGTCGGATGAGGAGGACGGGGAGGAAGAGCTTTCACTTAATTCGATAGCTGCCCGTATCTACAACAAGGTGTATGATCGCAATGTGGAACTTCAGGATACCGTCGAGGAGTTATAGGCGATAGTAGCTGAACAACAGACCTCAATGGCACAAAAAGACGATGAGATCCAGGATCGAGAAGAATGACTGAACAACCTTGAAGAGAAGTTGGTCCACACTGAAGGAGAGAATGAGTGAATGATGGAGAAGATTGCAGAACTGGAGAATAAGCTGAAAGAAGAATCTACAAAAAGTGCAAGAGCCGAAGACGCGTACAGTGAAGCTTATCAACGAGCAGGAATATCAGAGAGGGACGCACAAGCAAAGAGGAGAAGATGGAAAAGATGAACAACGTATTCAACACCGTGGTCAATCGAGCTCAAGATCGAGTCATGGGTTATCCGATTCAGTTCGAGACACTACCATCATACATATTGGATCGCCGAACAATGTTCCGAATTATGGAGGAAGAGCGTCGTAAGGCTACGCAGTATCTTAGTAGGACCTTGTAGAAAATGTAATTGATAGGTGATTTGAAAATAAACGAAATGTAAGTCCCGATTATGATATAACTAATGAGATAGATGATGATTGTAAGACCCCAACTTTTAGGAATAAAAATGAATTTTCTATAAATATCATTTTTGACTATTATGGAGTGAATTTGATATAATGTTATAGTTGTGGGTAATATTTATAAATTTTGCAAAGTACGCAAGTTATTATATAATATTCGATTGGTCGGGGAATATTCATTTTAACAGGGAATATTCGTACAACGACACAATCATTGGTGGATCCCGCAATAGAATTATTGTCGAATTGAGAAAACGACAAAAATATTTTATGAAAATAACGGTGGAAGTTTTATCGTTAACTGTTGAAACACCCAGTGTTAAAAGTGCAGTAATACGCGTGGTTGCATAGTAGCACGCGGTATTAATTATTGATGCTTACGTAAGAAGTCACTCAGTTTTGATTCAATTATTGTTGATATTTTTATATATTATTAAATCAATAATTGAGATAACAAAGTTATTAATATTATTATTTACAATATTAACAATGTCTAGAAGTTCTGCCAAGGAGAGGTTTGGTCACCTAATTGCGCGCCAATAGGGAGAAATTCTTATTGGAAAGCCCCCTCTTTCCTGGGAATGACCTAAGCCATTCTGAGAGTTCGGTATGTCGAAATGGCATTCCGTCAAAAGATTTGCCGATAATATATACTAAAAAGTTAAGTAAGTCAATAAAAGTTTTTCTCGAAAAACGTGCAGAAATCGGACAAAATAAAAATGACGAAAAGTACTGGTGTGTACTTTTCACTCGTTTAACTACGTTAGGGTAAAACGTGAAGGAAAACGCTTAACGCCAAAAAGTGTTTTTCAATTTTTTAGAAATCCGAAGAATACGTAAAAGTTAATCGGTAAAGGAAAGACGAAATATCCAAAAATATTTGGATTCCGAGAATCGCAGTTTTTAAAACTGTCGGACGAAAATTGAAAGATGAAACCACAAAACTTACAGGCTAAGTTTCGTGAATAGTAAGGAGGTTAACTAAGGACGTGGAAGTAGTAAACTTAAGTGTTAAGTAGACTTAAGTGTTAAGTAAACTTAAGAGTTATGCAAACTTAAAGGCTAAGTAGACTTAAGTGTTAAGTAAACTTAAGGAGTAAGTTAACTTAGTCCTTAAGCCATGAATAGTAAGGAGGTTAGGGGGACAAAATGACTAAAATACCCCTAGTTTGGATATTCTATAAATAGAAAGCTTATTTCATTTTTTTAGGATTTTGAGAATCCTACACATTGAGAGAGAGAGAGAGAGAGAGAGTTCGGATGGGAGGATGAGAAGGAGAAGGAAGCATAAAAGTTTGCTCGTGACCAACCTTTGTCTGACGGA
The DNA here is from genome assembly GCA_016801055.1 of Panax notoginseng. Classification (NCBI taxonomy): domain Eukaryota; kingdom Viridiplantae; phylum Streptophyta; class Magnoliopsida; order Apiales; family Araliaceae; genus Panax; species Panax notoginseng. Next base: position 166,123,311 of record CM029017.1, on the reverse strand, counting down.
AAGAGATTAAATGAGAACGGTAATCCGAAACCTAGTCTTTTATAAATTTTCTTTAAGTTTTTAAGTTTAAAAACATAACTAAATGAGAATAAGAAGTAGATGGTGTTAGGGTTGATTTCATATGGTTGAAATCATGAGAAATAAAGAAAATAAGAATTTGAAGTTTAGTAAATAAATTTCTTAAGGAAGTACAAGATTCGTAATGAATTAGAACAATCCAAGTAGATTATATAAATAAGTAGGTGAAATAAGTAAGGAATGATGTTCTATAACATCAAATTCCAATAAAAAGTGAAATCATAATCAAAAATATCGATTAAAATGAAGAACGAACGAAGAACACGAAGAACGTTGTTGATGAACAAATTTAAAGCCCATCATAGGAGAATTGTTATTGATGGACAAGTTTAAAACCATCGCGTATAAGTTTGATGCATATTGCTTGGTTAGGAACCGTAGAAACGTTCATGAAGAACGGATTAAAACTTAGCTATAACGAAGTTATGGCGAAAATTTTGTAAAAAATGAATGAGAATTAGAAAGTTAGTAAATGAACCCGAACATGTAGGGTTTCATAAGAATATAATAGAACATAGAAAACCTGAGTCATGGACTCAAGAACGAACGAATTCTGAGTTCTGATGACCGAATTACGGTCGAACGAACAAAGAGCGTTAAAAATGTAAAACGAACGAAGGATGAAGATCAAGCCAATCGAATGGCATGTTAACGGAATCAGAACGAAGTTATGTCTGAGGGGTATTGAATTAAATAAGATAAGGAAGAGAATGGTTTTGGAATGACCTAGTTCTGAGTTATAACGAAGGAGTTATGAGATCGGGAAGTAGCGTCTCGAAATGAAGTTAACACTTAGAAGAAATTTTCAAGAATTAGGGGTTGGCGCCGCGGCGCCAACCATGCTTTATAAGGTGGCACTGCAGCGCCAGACCAGGGAACCAGGTACTGCAAACTCGCGCCGCGGCACAAGAGATATAAAGGAGAGTGGCGCCGCAGCGCCAGTGTAGGGAAAAAGCCAGAGAAGAGCTTTTAACTGCTCAACTCTTGGGGGAAACGTAAGGGAAGATAAAGAACATAAGATTTGTCAAATGTAACACTTAATTTAGTGAATTAAACCCTTAATAAAGGTTAAACAAAAAGATTAAACGAGATTAAAAGACAAAGAATTTGAGCGGTTAATTACGTAACCGATATCCGGGGACCGTAGTCGCGATAAACAAACGTGAGGGATTGCTATGGTTGTGATTCCTTAGTCATTGAGCGACGAGGATAATGAATAAAATTTCAATGTTATGTCATGATAGTGAGAGATAAGTGTAAAGCGTATAGACGCTGTGAACGCAATGCGCTTGCAATGAACGATCAGTCTTAGCATACAACAATCAGTATGGCTTTGACACTAAGAACGAGTAATGAACATGGGCTTCATGTAATAGATAACAAAAGTATTAGTAAGATACGAATGGTATTAAGAAAGTCGTAATGAATGGTAATAAGATTAATGAAAGCCGAATGTGAGTCGTATTAGAATAAATCTCAAGGTATGACATTTAGTTGCCAGAAAACCGTAAGGAATAAGAAATTAATTTAATGAACATTAAGTTTAATGGTTCGGATAAGTTACGATAAGTTTAGGTTGTGGTACAATCGTGACCTTTGATGGTTGATATATGGGAGCTGGGCTAAACAATTCCTTCAGAGAGTGAAGGTATATACAAAACTGGCAACCGATCTAACTCACTGTTATGGGCAGTGTAGATGAGACGAGAACTTGTTTATTAGTTGTTTGTGGAAAACCACTTAGAGTACCATATGGACTGCTAGCAGAGGAGCGATGTGTGTTGAGTCCTAGAGAAGTTATAAGAAGAAGATAAGAATGTAAAATATTAAAGATGATGAACATATAAGTAAGACATCTCCGTATGTCAAGAAGCCGTAGAACGATATTGAAAGTGGTCGCGTAAACTTAGGTTGCAAGAACGCGAACCCTAAGAAGTAAAGTTAAGTAAACTAATGCATAAGTCAAAGATGTATGACTAATTCGTGTATGTGGTGTTTTCTTATGAGTATATAAGAATTAAAATGAGCAGTTCAGCATAAGCTGTAGTTGGGCGTAAGGCAAGTTTCCTAACTTCATTCATATTCTAAATGAATTCTAGTTTCTTAAACTTCTCAAATGTTGAATTTGAGAAGTTATGTCTATGTGCGAATGTGCGATATTTGTACAAGGTGGTAGAACGCATGAGGCCTTGAGCCACAATATGAACACTTTGGTGTTTCTATGATATGAATTATTCTGTGATTGAGATGTTCAATACAAGTATATTCTTTTTATACATGAACCGTTATTATTAAGTCTGCGCTAATGATTCTAGCCAGACAGGATGTGTATGAAAAAGGTAGAAGAATGAAAGTATTTCAAAGTGAAATTAACTGATGTTTTAAAATGATAGGAATCAAGATTATTCCTATTGTTCAAGCTGCTTCATAACCTTTGTTCGGTTATCGAAGTTCTAAAGAAATGTTTGAATTCTTAAAGTTGTTTGTTCAACTGCTATGACTTGCTGGGTAATTGAATTCTCACACTTGCTTTAAATAAAAAATATTTTCAGCAAGCGATGTTATAAGAACTTAAGGATCCCATAAAGATCAAGCTGACGGTATCCAGATGAAGTGCCATTCAGAATGTGGATGAGCGAGAAGATCGAGCGAAGACTTGTAAACTAAAATAAGTTAAATGAACTTTAGATTAGTTTGAAGAACTGTTATATATCCTTGGTGGCGGATAAAAGTCACTCTTATAAGATGAAATGAATAATGTATTTATAATTATATGTAATGAAAAAGGTTATAAGATTTCTAGAACCTGGGATTTGAGGATGTATGTTGTTATATTTAGCTATATAATGATGTATGTTTGGAAGAAGATGGGATCGTGACGTACGAAATTCGGATGTGAAAATAGACCGGATTTCGGGGCGTTACAGATTGGTATCAGAGCTGATAGGTTATAAATTTTTAGGTAAGAGTATCTAAGACTATAATCGTAGAGGGAGGGATAAGAAGATCACCACGTGATTATAGTGAATTGTAGTAATAGATAAGCTTTTAAATGATGAATGATTTATAGCCAAGGCTATGAATGAATGGTACTATGAAGTAGTACAGGAGGAAGAATTCAGATTGAGTTGAGAGGGATAGTATATGAATTAAAGAAAATTTGTATTAAGTAGAGAGAGATTTAGAAGTTGTAAAATTTCAATTGAGGACTCATGTGATAGCTGAGTTGTATGAACCTTTGTTATGGGTAGAGGTTTGTGCTTGGTGTAACAACTTCTTAGCTTATTACAGTGATAATCATTGGAATCGGTCGCGCTGCCAACATGTATATAACGAGAAGGTGAATCTTTTCACATGTATATACTTGATAGGTAGAGAACGATAAGGTAGGTGCAAGCTCTTGAAACTCATACTTATGGTACGTTCGTGACTCATAATGATATGGTAGGTTTTTGAACTTCTCAGCGAATGGACGCTTATAGTCTGTCTGGATAGTTCTTAAACTCATATTATTGTGGAAAGTTCTTGAACTCATAATGTGTGGTGAGTTGATGGACTGTACTAAAGTAGAGGGATGTTTAGACAAAAAATAAGTTATTTTCAGTAGGCTTAGTATTAAAGGTGCTAGAGAAAATTAAGTATTGTCGCAGTAAGACAATGAAGGAAGATGGAGAATATGATATTCCAAGTCATCTAGCTATGCTAGATTTTGAAGTTTATTGAAATCGTGTTTATGTGTTCGTATTTTGAAAATGAAAGAATTGGTTCAACTTTTGGAACCAATAGATTTTCAAAAGAACTATTCTTGGTATGTCTATGCTAATTGTTTTGGCTAGACAGAAATTGATTTAAAATATCAAAATGAATTTTGTATCATCCGTGCTTTCGATGCAAGGATGGAGTTATTAATGCAATTGAACCTAGTGTTGGATGTAATCTTAGGATCAACAACCCGCTATGGTATGGTGTATAATGACAAAGTCACAAACTAACGCAGTCCTCAATGTACTGTGAAAAGTACGGTATCATGACGTTATAAAACGTTTTGATGTATTGCGAAAAGAATTTACAGAAGTAGTCGATGTCAGTTGAGTTGACTAGATGAATGTTTCACATTGATATCCAATTTATTGGTATGGTCTAAGCTACTTGATTCTGCTAGACAAATGGCATGTCATCGAGCTTTCTTTGAAGAAGTTGTGCCAAACCAAATTGTTTGGTGCGGAATCTAATGATTTAGTCTGAGGTGAACATATCCCGAAATGGGGTATACGATGGGTAAGAGGTAATTTGCTTTCTTTGTGATTGTAAACTGACCATGGAAGAAAGGTTACGACGTCATACTATTAAACCCAGTAAGAGTTCATGGTCAATTTGACCCCTCAGCAAAAGTATGAAACGTTTTAAAAAGGAAATTTTATGTTCCTCATTATTCTTTCTACTTCATGATTCTTGATAGGTTATAGGGGTTAGGAATGATGGAAAGATAAGAACTTCTTTGAATAGAAGTTCAGAAGATGGGTAGGCTAAAATTTTGAGGATAAAATTCTGTGAAGAAGGGGTGAATGTGATGACCCGGGTATGGGTGTGGTTTTGAGAAATTTCGAGGACGGAATTTTTATAAGAGGAGAAGAGTGTAACGACCCGAAAATTTGAATTTTCCAAAATTTAAGTTTAAAGAATTAGTTATTAAAAAAGGAATTTTTATTAATAATATTATTTTCTATGTGTTTATTAATCGTTCTAGAACATAGGATGATTATAAGTCAAGAGGATTCTGGCTACAAGCTAGGTTGAACGAGTTAAAATTTCTAAGACGAAAATAAAAATTTTCCAGGAAACAAAATTTTTTCCGGGGAAAAAGATGAAATAGGCACTATTCACCCGACGAAATCTAAGGGTTAGGGTTTGAAATAACCTAAGCCATTCTGAGAGTTCGGTATGTCGAAATGACATTCCGTTAAAAGATTTGCCGATAATATATCCTGAAAAGTTAAGTAAGCCGATAAAATTTTTTCTCGAAAAGCGTGTAGAAATCGGACAAAATAAAAACGACGAAAAATACTGTTGTGTACTTTTCACTCGTTTAACTACGTTAGGGCAAAACGTGAAGAAAAACGCTGAACGCCAAAAAGTGTTTTTCAGTTTTTCAGAAATCCGAAGAATACGTAAAAGTTAATTGGTAAAGAAAAGACGAAATATCCAAAAATATTTGAATTCCGAGAATCGCAGTTTTTAAAACTATCGGACGAAACCCAAAAGATGGAACCACGAAACTTACAGGCTAAGTTTCGTGAATAGTAAGGAGGTTAATTAAGGAGGTGGAAGTAGTAAACTTAAGTGTTAAGTAGACTTAAGTGTTAAGTAAACTTAAGAGTTATGCAAACTTAAAGGCTAAGCAGACTTAAGTGTTAAGTAACTTAAAGAGTAAGTTAACTTAGTCCTTAAGCCATGAATAGTAAGGAGGTTAGGGGGCAAAATGATTAAAATACCCCTAGCTTGGAAATTCTATAAATAGAAAGCTTTTTTTTTATGTTTTTAGGATTTTGAGAATCCTACACTTTGAGAGAGAGAGAGAGTTCAGATGGGAGAGTGAGAAGGAGAAGGAAGCATAAAAGTTTGCTCGTGAGCAACCTTTATCTGACGGAAAGAGATTAAATGAGAACGGTAATTCGAAACCTAGTCTTTTATAAATTTTCTTTAAGTTTTTATGTTTAAAAACATAACTTATTGAGAATAAGAAGTAGATGATGTTAAGGTTGATTTCACATGGTTGAAATTATGAGAAATAAAGAAAATAAGAATTTGAAGTTTAGTAAATAAATTTCTTAAGGAAGTACAAGATTCGTAATGAATTAGAACAATCCGAGTGGATTATATAAATAAGTAGGTGAAATAAGTAAGGAATGATGTTCTATAACATCAAATTCCAATAAAAAGTGAAATCGTAATCCAAAATATCGATTAAAATGAAGAAAGAACGAAGAACACTAAGAACACGCGAAGAACACGAAAAATGTTGTTGATGGACAAATTTAAAACCATCATAGGAGAATTGTTGTTGATGAAAAGTTTAAAACCATCGCGTATAAGTTTGATGCATATAGCTTGGTTAGGAACGGTTGAAACGTTCATGAAGAACAAATTAAAACTTAGCTATAACGAAGTTATGGCAAACATTTCGTAAAAAATGACTGAGAATTAGAAAGTTAGTAAATGAACCCGAACGTGTAGGATTTCATAAGAATATAATATAACATTGAAAACCTGAGTCGTGGACTCAAGAACAAATGAATTCTGAGTTCGGATGACCGAATTACGGACGAACGAACAAAGGGCGTTAAAAACGTAAAACGAAGGGTGAAGATTAAGCCAATCGAATGGCACGTTAACGGATTCAGAATGAAGTTAACGTCTCAAAATGAAGTTAACACTTAAATTTTTTTTCAAGAATTTGTGCTTGGCACCGCGGCGCCAACCATGCCTTGTAACGTGGTGCTGTAGCCCCAGACCAGGGAGCCGAGAACTGCAAACTCGCGCCGCGGAGCTAGAGATATAAGGAAGACTGGCACCGTAGCGCCAGTGTAGGGAAAAAGCCAGAGAAAAGCTTTTAACTGCTCAGCTCTTGGGGGAAACATAAGGGAAGATAAAGAACATAAGATTTGTCAAATGTAACACTTAATTTAGTGAATTAAACCATTAATGAAGGTTGAACAAAAAGATTAAACGAGATTAAAAGATAGAGAATTTGAGCGGTTGATTACGTAACCGATATTCGGGGACCGTAGTCGCGATAAACAAACGTAAGGGATTGCTATGGTTGTGATTCCTTAGTCATTGAGCGACGAGGATAATGAATAAAATTTCAATGTTATGTCATGATAGTGAGAGATAAGTGTAAAGCATATAGACGCTGTGAACGCAATGCAGTTGCAATGAACGATCAGTCTTAGTATACAACGATCAGTATGGCTTCGACACTAAGAACGAGTAATGAACATGGGGTTCATACAAAAGTATTAGTAAGATACGAATGGTATTAAGAAAGCCGTAATGAACGGTAATAAGATTAATGAAAGCCGAAGGTGAGTCGTATTAGAATGAATCCTGAGGTATGACATTTAGTTGCCAGAAAACCGTAAGGAATAAGAAACTGATTTAACGAACATTAAGTTTAATGGTTCGGATAAGTTACGATAAGTTTAGGTTGTGGTACAATCATGACCTTTGATGGCTGACATATGGGAGCTGAGCTAAACAATTCCTTCAGAGAGCATATGTATATACAAAACTAACAACCGATCTAACTAACTGTTATGGGCAGTGTAGATGAGACGGGAACATGTTTGTTGGTTATTTGTGGGAAACCACTTAGAGTACCATATGGACTTCTAGCAGAGGAGTGATGTGTGCTGAGTCCTAGAGAAGATATAAGAAGAAGATAAGAATGTAAAACATCAAAGATAATGAACGAATAAGTAAGACGTCTCCGTATGTCATGAAGCCGTAGAAAGATAATGAAAGTGGTCGCGTAAACTTAGGTTGCAAGAACGCGAACCCTAAGAAGTAAAGTTAACTAAACTTGTGACGAACGAGAATTTTGTAATTTAATTTTAATATTTATTGAATTAAATAAATATTTTTCGATGATTTAATTATTAGATTTAATAATTAATCGATGCAATTGTGGTAGATTAATTTAATTTTATGTGTTACATTTATTAAATTAATGTAGATAATTTTTATTATTCAAGTATGTGATTATGTGAGCTTATTGAATTAAATGAAATAATTTAATTAAGCATGATGTTATTTAATTAATTTAATTATTAATTAGAGAATTAATAAATTGACATTATTTATTAATGAGATAATTGAAAATATGATTATGTGAATTTACGAGTAATTACTATATTTTATTTAAAGTAAATTAAATAAAATATGGGATTTATTTTATAAAGAGGGTGACATTTTCAAACTATATAATAAAGCTTTATTAAATTAAATGATTTTTAAAACCTATTTTTAGCTAGCCAAACATGACCTTAGTGGAAGTTACCACCAGTTAACCATGACTGGGTTAACTGGCATTGACGCACGCCAGTTCTTATACGACGTCTTCTATTTTCCTTCATTTTCTAAGTCTGCAAATCAGAGAGAGTTGCTTGGTGTTTGAGAAAAGTTGGAGAAAGAGTTTCAATTCATCTCCTATACTATACCTTAAACTCTACAGGGCAATCTCCTCCATCCCAATTACAAATTTTTACGTCATTAAAATTCCATGAACATGGCTTTCATAGTTTTGGTTTTAAACCTCTGTAATTGGGTTAGGAGTAATGACTATAAGTTATATGTGTGTTATGTTGTATCAAATCATGTTTAATTATGTATATGTTGCAAACCATAACATCAGTGTCATGAAAACATGTCGTTAATCTGATGACTTGTTATTTCAAAAAAAACAGAGTACGTGATATGGCCATATGGCCTTATACGTGATATTTTGTGTAATGATCGTATATTATCCCTAAAATTTACACTCTTATATTATTGAGCATGTTAATACGAAGAGATCAAGCCTTAAACGAACGGATTCGGTGTTATAACGAATTCGTAGTGTTAAATTATAAGTTTTTGTTCAAAATCCTCAAGAACATCAAGAACAATCCATTTTTTTATGATTTAAATATTTGATTATATGTTTTAATGGGTTAAAATCACTTTATAGATGTTGTATTATGAATATACATAAACTATAACTTGTGGGTATGTCTAATTTTGAGTAGAAAATAAGAATTTGGGAGAAATTGGCTTGTTCTGCGATTTTTCGCGAACAGCCATTTCTGTGTCTGGTATGTCGCGCCGCAGCGCCGGCTACCAGTTCATTTTTCGCGCCGCAGAGCCAACGTGCCGTAGCGCCATGACCCAAGCCACGGCGCCATAGCGCCGCAGCGCCAAGGGCCCGGCCATAGCGCCACCGCGCCGCAGCGCGACTCCTTAGTACATTAGTGGCGCCGCAGCGCCACTCTCCAGAAAATGTCAGAAATGTATTTTTTTTTAAAATGTTAAAGTCTAACAAGTGTTAGTGGATTGATGTAATGAACATGTAATCATGTTAGAGGTATTATGAGATGATAAAATAGTTGCTTAACATGTAATAAAATATTATGTGTGAATTGAATTATTAAATACATAATTAGTTTGATAATACATGAAGTATAAATTATGTGACAACGTGATAATTTGACTAGGTTTAGTCAATAATTAAAGTAGATAACGAGAATAAGTTTATATTGATTAGTTAATTTATAATTAACTGGTATTGTGTATATGAATGGTATGTAGGATTTAATTCAAAGAACGTGCTTAGTTAAAGTGTAATCTACGCACGAGGCAAGTATCATATCCCTAATTCCATTCTATTGAGCAAGTTTTTTTAAACTTAAACGTTACTTTTATGTCGAGCAAGTTTCTTAACCCTACTTTTTAATATTTTTCAAGATTATTAATTACCTTGAATAAGTTATCATTTCTATTATTCAAGTTCAAGTATGATATTATAGATTATTTATATTGTCAAAGCATGATTCAGATATACAATAATTGTTCTATTGTATACGTGTGAGATTATTATTCAAATTGAATATCGTTATTGTTGAACCTTATTAGACTAGTGAAACTTATTGATTCAACTAGTCCATAGTTGATGAGCGTTCTAAATTTCAGAACCCTTGATGAATTTATCCAAACCAAACTTCCTTTGGTGCGGACTCGAATGTCAAACTGAGATGAACAACCCTGTATAGGGGATTTTTTTACGCTTTAGCGTTAAGATATTGTGCACAGTATGGTACTAAGGGCTGATCCCCCTAAGTACGAGAAGAAGGTCCATAGTCTTATGACTGTTAAAGGTTTCAAGTATAATCCTTGATAACCTAGGACATAGTTCAAGGTCTTATGACCCTCAGAATTCTTTTGATTCTTGTTATTCATTCTTGATTCAAAAGTTGAGCTCTTATTCAGACGTCTTTGATTTATTCGTATGTTATTATACTGTTATTTCATTATTATACTTGTGGGCATTTGTGCTCACTCTTACTTAATAATAACATTGCAGTTAAGAACGAAAGAAGCGATGAACCCTCCACTAGTAAGGGCAAGGGCAAAGTTAGCAAATGATGAAGACCTGTTATTTATTAACTGATGTATTTGTTTAAGACTTAAATTATGATGTTGTTAAGACTTAATTGTTTAGAATTCCGCACAGATGTTTTAAGGTTAGTTTGAACCTGGGATTGCATTATTATTATTATTCGAATGTTGTAAGAAATTTTATTCTATCTATTGCATGGTTTGCATTTATTATGGGTAGATAGATAGATGATGCTTGTACAGTGAACACCAAATCCCGTGGAATCGAAGTACCCGGATTTGGGGGTGTCACAGGTTGGTATCAGAGCCGTAGGTTATGAACCTTAGGTGGGGGAACAACCTTAGGTAGTAACCTTATAGAAAGAAGATAGTAAAGGAAAACTCTTATCGAGTTTTAAGAAATGAATTTTTGAAAATTCATTGAAGATAATAAAATACATTATGTGTCTATGTGTTAATTTATGTGCTCGTTAGTATGACTTAGTAACTAAAACTTAAAATTTTGTTGTCAGGATGACGAATGTTGGAGAAGCTAGTCAAGCTGGGGAGGAAGAACCCCGATTACCTATAGGACCGACTGAGGAGGAGCCCCGAGACATTTATGTCGTTAGGGAGCAGCTGGTGCAGAGGATTTCATCTCCATTGATCACCGTTGTTGGTCAAGAGCATGAACCTGAGATTGATCCTGAGGAGGATCCTGAGGAGGAGTTTGATGAGGAGGAAGAAGAAGAGGAGTTACCACGGTACACTGTTGATGCTGAGATGTATGACACACTATATGATCGTAACGTGGAGTTACAAGATGAGGTTCAGGAATTGACTGAGCGAGCGACTGTTCAGCAGTCTACTTTAGAGGAGAAGGATAGAGAGATTGTGACCCTTCATACACGTTTAGGAAATGTGGAGTGGGATCTGATTCATGAGAAGGGTCAAATCGAAGATAAGACCGAGGAGATAGAGAAGCTGAAGAAGGAACTGATGGAAACCTCCGGAAGACTGAAAATAGCAGAGGAAGGATGGGTAAGAGAATCACATCGAGCAGATCGTGCAGAAAATGATAGTCGTGCAAAGAAGGCAAAGCTTGAAGACACGTACGCCACACTTAATCATGCGATGGATGAGGTTCAAGAGCGAGTGTTAAGATACCCCATTCAGTTTGAAGGACTTCCATCGTATATGTTGGATCGTAGGACGATGTCTCGTATCATGAATGAGGAGCGTGGCAAGGCTATTGAGTACCTTGGAAGACAGGAATAGAATCTGTTTGATTATGTGAAAGAGTTAACTAGTTTTTAATTGTAAATTCTGACGTGTTTATGAACGACGAAATATGTTAATGTTTTAAATCATGTGGATTCTTTATTCCAGGATAGATGATGTAAATAGCAGTATGCTATAGTTTAATGTTAAAACTTTTTATTTGAATGAAAAGATATCAAGTTGTTTGAGATGATGTGTTAAGTGATATGTTAAATTGTTGAGTAATGTCTTAACTATGTAGAGAAATAAATAAAGTTCTAATAAACGTTTACTTAACAGAAAAATGCCGCCAAGGAGAAGACAACAGCGTCAATCGGCTCAGGAAGAGTCAACCAATAATAACAATAACGCCAACGCTAATCCTGTTCAGCAGTTGGTGAACTTACTGACGGGAGCAATGAACAATCAACCTCAAGCTCCACCTAGCACAACGTTTAAATATTTTAAGGCGGTGGGACCGCCAGAGTTCAAAGGTTCCAAAAACCCGATCGAGGCTCAAACGTGGGTGATGGAAATGGAGAAGGTTTTCGACGTTGCTAGGGTTCGAGAAGATCAGAAGACCGTTTTTACGACATTTATGCTGAAGTCTGAGGCTAGCTACTGGTGGCAGGCAAACAAGATGCGAGGAGGTGAAGGCGTAATTACGTGGGAGAGATTCAAAGAGATGTTTTTCGAAATGTACTTCCCAACTAGTTCGCAGAATCAGATGGAGATTCAATTTCTGGAACTGAAGCAAGGAAACATGAGCGTACCTGATTACGCGGCTAAATTCGATGAGTTGGCAAGGTTTGCTCCGTACCAAGTACACACTGACGAGAGAAAGGCTAGAAGATTCGAACAAGGACTAAAGCCTTGGGTGTATAGCAAGGTATCAATGTTTCAACTTAACACGTTTGCGGGAGTTTTGGAAAAGGCTATTCTCGCGGAAGGAGGAAGTGATGCAGTGACTAAGTACAACCAAGAATAGAAAAAGAAAAAGAATGAGAATGAAGGTAATAACAGGATTGGTGGAAGTAGTACTGGGAATAATAATAATCAGAAGAGGAAGTGGACGGATAACTCGACAGCTGGAAGTCAACACGGAGGGCAGAAAAAGAAGATAGAAGCATGTCCGACTTGCGGCAAGGCACGTCTAGGAGTTTGTTTGAAGGGAAAGAGAGTGTGCTACAATTGTGGTCAGGAAGGCCACATAGCACCAAATTATTCAAACCCAAAGAAGGGTGCTTGTTTCAACTGTGGTTCAAAAGATCATTTAGCAAGAGACTGTCCCAAGAAGGGATCGGGAGGATCAGGACAAGGAGGAAACCGGGGAAATAGCAGTGAAAATACCTTAACCATCACCGGACCACCTGCAACAAACCGACCAACCGCCAGAACTTTCAATATGATGGTGCAGGATGCAATCCAGTCTCGTGATGTGGTGTCAGGTATCATTCCGATCAATGAAATTAATGCTTAAATTTTATTTGATTCGGGTGCTACTTGTTCCTTTATATCCGATGACTTTGCTAATAGTTTAGAATTGCTTAAGGATGAATTGGAATATCCCATGATTATAGAAATTGCGAATAGAGAGATAATTCCTGTTAAGCATGTGTATAAGAATTGTAGAGTGGATATTAAGGGTAATATCATGAACGTAGATCTCATCCCTATTCGATTGGGGGAATTCGACGTTATATTGGGTATGGATTGGCTATCCAATTATAGGGTTGTAATTGACTGCCAAAAGAAGCGTATTAACCTTATGACTCCGTCAAAGGTTGTGTTTTATGGTAGCAAGTTGCCTAGACAAGTGAGTTGTCTGACGATGTTGCAGGCCAGGAAGTTATTAAGACAAGGCTGTGTAGGATATTTAGCTTACATAGTCGACAGTCGAAAAGAGAACCCGAAGATAGAGGAGATACCGATTGTGAGGGACTTCGTCGATGTATTTCCAGATGATTTGCCAGGACTCCCACCAGATAGAGAAGTAGACTTTGTGATTGATTTGGCACCCGGAACAGCTCCAATATCGAAGGCACCATACCGAATGGCGCCAGTAGAGATGAAGGAATTAATGGTACAACTACAAGAATTGTTGGACAAAAAGTACATTCAACCGAGCGTATCGCCGTGGGGAGCGCCGGTGTTGTTCGTGAAAAAGAAGGACTGATCGATGAGGCTCTGCATTGACTACAGAGAATTAAATAAGGTCACGATTAAGAACAGATATCCATTACCGAGGATCGATGATCTGTTTGATCAATTGAAGGGAGCAAAATACTTTTCCAAGATTGACTTGAGGAGTGGTTATCACCAACTGAAGGTGAGGCCAGAGGATGTACCGAAGACAGCGTTCCGAACGCGATATGGTCATTATGAGTTTTTAGTAATGTCGTTTGGTCTTACGAATGCTCCTGCAGCATTTATGAGACTAATGAATGGTGTATTCAAGCCGTTTTTGGACAAATTCGTGGTGGTATTTATAGACGACATTTTGGTATATTCCAAAACCAAAGAGGAACATGAAGAACACTTGAGGTTAACGTTGGAAGTATTGAGAAGGGAGAAGTTGTATGATAAATTTTTGAAATGCGAATTCTGGATCGAGAGAGTACAATTTTTTGGTCACGTAATCGATAAAGATGGAATTTCGGTAGATCCATCCAAAGTAGAAGATGTGATTAACTGGGATCAGTCGAGAACGCCATCAGAAGTAAGAAGTTTTCTTGGATTAGCAGGATATTATAGAAGATTCATACAAGATTTTTCTAAGATCGCAACTCCGTTAACGAATTTAACTCGAAAAGCTGTGAAATTTGTTTGGACGGAGAAGTGTGAGGAAAGTTTTCAAGAATTAAAGAAGAGGTTGAGTACAGTGCCTGTGTTATCTCTTCCGAATGATACAGGAAATTTTGTTATTTTTAGCGATGCGTCGCATAAAGGACTTGGCTGTGTGCTGATGCAAAATGGCAAAGTCATTGCGTATGCATCACGGCAGTTGAAGGATTACGAGAAGGGTTACCCAACCCATGATTTGGAGTTAGCTGCAGTTGTTTTTGCTTTGAAAATTTGGAGACACTATCTATACGGGGAGAAGTGTGAAATATATACGGACCACAAGAGTCTGAAATATATTTTTACACAGAAAGATTTGAATATGCGTCAAAGAAGATGGTTGGAATTAATCAAGGATTATGACTGTGAGATTTTATACCATCCAGGTAAGGCTAATGTGGTTGCCGACGCCTTAAGTAGAAAGGGTCGTGAGAAATTGATGATGTTGACTGCTCAGCAGGAGCTAATTGCAGATATGGAGAAACTGGAGTTAGAAGTGAAGTATCCTATAGAGATTGATGAGAAGCTATTTCAGATGCAATCTGGTACAACTCTACTAGATAAAGTGAAGGAGGCTCAGCTTCAGGATGATGAATGCAAAAAGGTAACAACGAAGATATTTGAAGGAACTGAACCAAGATTTAAGGTGGATAAGGAAGGAATATTGAGATTTGAAAGCAGAATTTGGGTTCCGCCAGTACAAGAAATTAAGGAAGAAATTTTGAGTGAGGCTCATAGTTCAAGATATTCGATTCACCCTGGTAGTACAAAAATATACCAAGATCTTCGACAACATTTCTGGTGGCCGAATTTGAAACGTGATGTTGCAGAATGTGTTGCCAAATGCCTGACATGTCAGAAAGTTAAAGCAGAACATCAGAGACCGAGTGGATTGCTACAACCGTTGGAGATCCCAGAATGGAAATGGGAACATATTACGATGGACTTCGTGGTTGGCCTTCCGACGACTCAGAAAGGCTACGACGCAGTATAGGTTATCGTTGACCGACTGACGAAATCCGTGCACTTCCTTCCTATCAAAATCAGATTTAACTTAGATCAGTTGGCAAGATTATATGTGAAAGAGATTGTTTCGAGGCACGGAGTGCCGGTGTCTATTGTTTCCGATAGGGATCCGCGCTTCACATCAAATTTCTGGAAACGTCTTCAGGAATGCATGGGTACACAACTGCGATTGAGTACAGCTTACCACCCTCAAACAGACGGTCAGAGCGAATGAACGATTCAAACACTGGAAGATATGTTACGAGCCTGTGTAATGGACTTCAAAGGAAATTGGGATGATCACCTACCGTTGGTAGAGTTCGGCTACAACAACAGTTACCACGCTAGTATTGGTATGCCGCCTTACGAAGCGTTATACGGCAGAAAGTGCAGAACTCCGCTTTATTGGGATGAAGTTGGTGAAAGAAAATTGTTAGGACTAGAATTAGTACAGTAAATGGCAGAAATAGTCAAAGTGATCCGAGCACGACTGGTAGCAGCTTAAGATCGATAGAAGAAATACGCTGATCCACATCGTAAAAATATCAAGTTTGAACCAGGTAGTTATGTTTTCTTGAAGGTCTCTCCCTGGAAGGGAAAGATCAGGTTCGAAAAGAAAGGAAAATTGAGCCCAAGATTTATTGGACCCTTTGAGGTACTCCGAAGAATTGGAGAAGTTGCGTACGAGGTAGCCTTACCTCCAGCACTCGAGAATATCCACAACGTCTTCCATGTTTCTGTGTTACGACCCTACAAGCCTGATTACAAGCATGTAATTGAATACGAACCCCTGCATTTTGAGAAAGACTTATCTTATGAAAAAATTCCTGTCCAAATTGTTGACCGAAAAGAACAAGTTCTCAGAAATAAAGTTATACCTTCTGTTAAGGTAATTTGGAGGAACCACAACGCTGAAGAAGCTACGTGGGAACTCGAAGAGAATATGATGAAGAATTACCCTCATTTATTTACTTAATTATGTGTATGCGATTCTGGGGACAGAATCTTTATAAGGGGGGAGAATGTAATGGGTCGAAATTATTGAGTCGTGATTCTGGGGACAGATTCCTTTTAAGGGGGGAAAGATGTGACGAACGAGAATTTTGTAATTTAATTTTAATATTTATTGAATTAAATAAATATTTTTCGATGATTTAATTATTAGATTTAATAATTAATCGATGCAATTGTGGTAGATTAATTTAATTTTAAGTGTTACATTTATTAAATTAATGTAGAGAATTTTTATTATTCAAGTATGTGATTATGTGAGCTTATTGAATTAAATGAAATAATTTAATTAAGCTTGATGTTATTTAATTAATTTAATTATTAATTAGAGAATTAATAAATTGACATTATTTATTAATGAGATAATTGAAAATATGATTATGTGAATTTACGAGTAATTACTATATTTTATTTAAAGTAAATTAAATAAAATATGGGATTTATTTTATAAAGAGGGTGACATTTTCAAACTATATAATAAAGCTTTATTAAATTAAATGATTTTTAAAACCTATTTTTAGCTAGCCAAACATGGCCTTAGTGGAAGTTACCACCAGTTAACCATGACTAGGTTAACTGGCATTGACGCACGCCAATTCTTATACGACGTCTTCTATTTTCCTTCATTTTCTAAGTCTGCAAATCAGAGAGAGTTGCTTGGTGTTTGAGAAAAGTTGGAGAAAGAGTTTCAATTCATCTCCTATACTATACCTTATACTCTACAGGGCAATCTCCTCCATCCCAATTACAAATTTTTACGTCATTAAAATTCCATGAACATGGCTTTCATAGTTTTGGTTTTAAACCTCTGTAATTGGGTTAGGAGTAATGACTATAAGTTATATGTGTGTTATGTTGTATCAAATCATGTTTAATTATGTATATGTTGCAAACCATAACATCAGTGTCATGAAAACATGTCGTTAATCTGATGACTTGTTATTTCAAAATAAACAGAGTACGTGATATGGCCATATGTCCTTATACGTGATATTTTGTGTAATGATCGTATATTATCCCTAAAATTTACACTCTTATATTATTGAGCATGTTAATACGAAGAGATCAAGCCTTAAACGAACGGATTCGGTGTTATAACGAATCCGTAGTGTTAAATTATAAGTTTTTGTTCAAAATCCTCAAGAACATCAAGAACAATCCATTTTTTTATGATTTAAATATGTGATTATATGTTTTAATGGGTTAAAATCACTTTATAGATGTTGTATTATGAATATACATAAACTATAACATGTGGGTATGTCTAATTTTGAGTAGAAAATAAGAATTTGGGAGAAATTGGCTTGTTCTGCGATTTTTCGCGAACAGCCATTTCTGTGTCTGGTATGCGGCGCCACAGCGCCGGCTACCAGTTCATTTTCCGCGCCGCAGAGCCAACGTGCCGTAGCGCCATGACCCAAGCCACGGCGCCATAGCGCCGCAGCGCCAAGGGCCCGGCCACAGCGCCACCGCGCCGCAGCGCGACTCCTTAGTACATTAGTGGCGCCGCAGCGCCACTCTCCAGAAAATGTCAGAAATGTATTTTTTTAAAAAATGGTAAAGTCTAACAAGTGTTAGTGGATTGATGTAATTAACATGTAATCATGTTAGAGGTATTATGAGATGATAAAATAGTTGCTTAACATGTAATAAAATATTATGTGTGAATTGAATTATTAAATACATAATTAGTTTGATAATTCATGAAGTATAAATTATGTGACAACGTGATAATTTGACTAAGTTTAGTCAATAATTAAAGTAGACAACGAGAATGAGTTTATATTGATTAGTTAATTTATAATTAACTGGTATTGTGTATATGAATGGTATGTACGATTTAATTCAAAGAGCGTGCTTAGTTAAAGTGTAATCTACGCACGAGGCAAGTATCCTATCCCTAATTCCATTCTATTGAGCAAGTTTTTTTAAACTTAAACGTTACTTTTATGTCGAGCAAGTTTCTTAACCCTACTTTTTAATATTTTTCAAGATTATTAATTACCTTGAATAAGTTATCATTTCTATTATTCAAGTTCAAGTATGATATTACAGATTATTTATATTGTCAAAGCATGATTCAGATATACAATAATTGTTCTATTATATACGTGTGAGATTATTATTCAAATTGAATATCGTTATTGTTGAACCTTATGAGACTAGTGAACCTTATTGATTCAACTAGTCCATAGTTGATGAGCGTTCTAAATTTCAGAACCCTTGATGAATTTATCCAAACCAAACTTCCTTTGGTGCGGACTCGAATGTCAAACTGAGATGAACAACCCTGTATAGGGGATTTTTTTACGCTTTAGCGTTAAGATATTGTGCACAGTATGGTACTAAGGGCTGATCCCCCTAAGTACGAGAAGAAGGTCCATAGTCTTATGACTGTTAAAGGTTTCAAGTATAATCCTTGATAACCTAGGACATAGTTCAAGGTCTTATGACCCTCAGAATTCTTTTGATTCTTGTTATTCATTCTTGATTCAAAAGTTGAGCTCTTATTCAGACGTCTTTGATTTTTTCGCATGTTATTATACTGTTATTTCATTATTATACTTGTGGGCATTTGTGCTCACTCTTGCTTAATAATAATATTACAGTTAAGAACGAAAGAAGCGATGAACCCTCCACTAGTAAGGGCAAGGGCAAAGTTAGCAAATGATGAAGACCTGTTATTTATTAACTGATATATTTGTTTAAGACTTAAATTATGATGTTGTTAAGACTTATTTGTTTAGAATTCCGCACAGATATTTTAAGGTTAGTTTGAACCTGGGATTGTATTATTATTATTATTCGAATGTTGTAAGAAGTTTTATTCTATCTATTGCATGGTTTGCATTTATGATGGGTAGATAGATAGATGATGCTTGTACAGTGAACACCAAATCCCGTGGAATCGAAGTACCTGGATTTGGGGGTGTCACAAAACAAAATAATAAATAATGAAATAACAGAAGAATTTCACTAAGTATAGGGTAGCCCGCGTATGCAGGTTATTCCAACAGAATAATAAATAATGGAATAACAGAAGAATTTCACCAAGTATAGGGTAGCCCGCGTATACATGTTATTCCAACAGAATAATAAAGAATGGAATAACAGAAGTTCTCTTCATGAATACAAAAGAAATAATACCCCTTACCTTTGAAGGAAGAGTACTCGGACTGGTAGGGCGAGGATATACTCAAAGAAAACTTGTACTACACTCAAAACTTTCTTAAACTCTAAAGAAATACACTCAAGATTGTAGAAGAAGAATTCTCTCTATAGTTTCCCTCTCTAGAGTTTTAGTGAATTCGTAAGAAATAATGAAGGACTAAGCTTCTATTTATAGGAGAATGGACTGCATAGTAACTAATTCATGAATGGTCCAGATTGATTTACTTTAAACGGACGGTCCAGATTTAAAGTAAAATTTTTTAAATAAAATATAATATATTCTATTTATAATCTAATAAAACGAATAACTTTATAAAAGTATTATGTTTTATATAAAAAGATTTTACTATGCAAAACACTATGCAACACTATGCATAATAAAATATAATATATTCTAATTATTGTATAATAAAACAAATAACTTTATAAAAGTATTTGTTTTATATAAAAAGATTTTACTATACAAAATACTATGCAGGCACTATGCAACACTATGCATAATAAAATATATTATATTCTAATTATTGTCTAATAAAATAAATAACTTTATAAAAGTATTTTATTTTATATAAAAAAAATTTACTATGCAAAACACTATGCATAATAGAATATTATATATTATATTTATAGTCTAATAAAACGAATAACTTTATAAAAGTATTATGTTTTATATAAAAAGCTTTTACTATGCAAAATACTATGTATAATAGAATATTATATATTCTATTTATAATCTAATAAAACGAATAACTTTATAAAAGTATTCTGTTTTATATAAAAATCTTTTACTATGCAAAATACTATGCATAATAGAATATAATATATTTACAATAACTGAATCAAATAATGTGAGATACTATGCAGCAATTTCTGTAACAATAATTGAACAAAACTGAGTGACTTATCACGTAAGCATCAATAATTAATACCGTGTGTTACTATGCAACCACGCGTATTACTGTACTTTTACTACCGAGTAATTCAACAGTATCAAAGATAAAACGTCCGCTGTTATTTTCATAAAATATTTTTGTCGTTTTCTCAATCCGACAATAATTCCGTTGAGGGGTCCACCAATGATTGCGCCGTTGTACGAATATTCCCTGATAAAATGAATATTCCCCGACCAATCGAATATTATATAACAACTTGCATACTTTACAAAATTTATAAATATTATCCATAACTATAATATTATATCAAATCCACACCATAATAAAAAAAATATTTTGAGAAAATTAAATATTTATTCATAAAATCTGGGGTCTCACAATCTTAGTCATAATATTTCTTACTGGGCTAGTTGAGCTCACCCTTTTGCTTTCATTGTTCTCTTCAGGAAATGAGAACGTAGCATGGACTAGTCGGGGAACGGAGTGACGGTCCAGAGGATAGCATTAGTAGTCATCACTATTCTATAAAATAGTGTGTTAATAAATGTATTGAAGACTTATTTTGAGTTTGAATGCAGTCTAGAAGACAATATTTATATTAAAACTCACAGCTCATGGTGTATATTTAAGATTATATTTGTATTTTGTACCATATATTTGGCGACTCAGAATAGGTGATGTATACCTATTTTGGGGGCGTCACAATGATGATGTTATCCTACAACTGTTATAGTTCAGGAAAGTAATGTAAATAGCAGTGATGCTATTGTCTTGATGTTTTTTTTATGATGAATGAATAAAAGTTATTATTTTATTCAAAGTGTTAAGTGTTATGTGATAAACTTTTATGATTTGAAACTTAAGTATATAATATATAAAAGGTTGAATAGAAGCTATTGGGGGTATTTTAACAGAAAATGGCTTTAAGATGTCAACCACCACGACGGAGAACCACTGAGGAAAACAACAACAATAATGTGGATGGAAACTCGATTCAACAGCTAGTGACGTTGCTGACGGGTGCTTTGCAGAATCAACCTCAGAATCAAGGTGCAACATTTAAGGATTTCAAGGTGGTTGGACCACCAAAATTTCATGAGTCCATGAATCCAGTTGAAGCACAGACCTGGATCATGAAAATTGAGAAGGTTTTTGATTTTACTAGGGTTGAGGATAACTAAAAGACTGCTTTTGCAACATTTATGTTGAAAGCAGAGGCGAGTTATTGGTGGTAGACCAACAACACTCGAGGTGGTCCAGGAATTATGTCTTGGGAAAGGTTCAAGGAAATGTTCTTTGAGACTTATTTCCTAGAGAGTTCGAAGAGTCAGCTAGAGGTTCAGTTTTTGGAATTGAAGCAGGGAATAATATCGGTGTCTGAGTATGCCGCAAGGTTCAACGAGTTGGCGAGGTTTTCTCCATATTAGGTCAGCACGGACGATCGTAAGGCGAAGAGGTTCGAGTAGGGACTGAAACCCTAGTTGTACAGTAGGGTTTTCCTATTCCAATTGAAGACATTTGCAGCAGTGATGGAGAAGGCGATTCTCGCTGAAAGTGCAGGCGAGGCAGTAACAAAACATAATAAAGAGTAGAGGAAGAAGAAAGGTGAAGGTGAAGCTAAGAATGGTGGTAGTAACAACGGAAATGGCAACAACCTGAAGATGAAGTGGAATGTGAATGGGGGAGCTGGAAATCAGCAAAGAAACCAGGAAAATAAGAAGTTCGAAGTATGTGGTACATGCAAAAAATTTCACAAGGGGGTGTGTTTGCTGGGGAAACGAGTATGCTTCAATTGTGGCCAGGAGGGTCACATCTCCCCAAAGTGCACTCAAGTTAAGAATAATGTGTGCTTCACGTGCGGATACAAGGATCACTTTGCTCGTGAATGCCCTAAGAAGATATCATGTGAGATAAATGGGAGCAAAGGAAATGCTAGTGGAGGAGAATTGGCTATTTTTGGACCAACATCAACAAATAAGCCCACAACAAGAACCTTCAGCATGACGGTGCAGGACGCGGTGCAATCAAAAGATGTCGTGTCAGGTATTATCCCAATCAATGATATAGATGCATATGTGTTATTTGATTCGGGTGCTACTTGCTCGTTTATATTTGATGAGTTTGCTAAGAGGTTAGAAATACCTTGTGATGAGTTGCAATTCCCTTTAAACATAGAAATTTTGAATAGGGAAGTGATTCCTGTTAGGTTCGTATACAAGAACTGTAAGCTGAACATTATGGGGAATGTTATGAAAGTAGATTTAATTCCAATAAAACTCGAAGAGTTAGATGTTATTTTGGGAATGGATTGGCTATTCAATTATGGAGCGATAATTGACTGCCAAAAGAAGTGTGTAAACCTTAGAACTCCGTCAAAGGTAGTTTTTCATGGTAGCAAATCGGCTAGACAAATGAAATGTCTGACGATGATGCAGGCCAAAATTTTATTGAGTCAGGGCTGTGTAGGGTATTTAGCTTACATAGTCGATACTCAAAAGGAGAAGGGTGTGAAGTTGGAGGAAATACCAGTAGTTAGGGAGTTCATGGACGTGTTTTTGGAAGATTTGCCAGGACTTCTGCCTGACCAAGAAATCGAGTTCGTGATCGACTTAGCGATAGGAACCGCTCTTATATCGAAGGCCCCATACAGAATGACTCTGATAGAAATGAAAGAACTAATGGTGCAACTGCAAGAAATGTTAGATAAGAAGTATATTCAACCGAGTGTGTCACCGTGGGGAGCCCCGGTGTTATTTGTGAAGAAGAATGATGGGTCGATGCGTCTCTACATTGATTATAGGGAATTGAACAAAGTCACTATTAAGAACAAGTATCCGTTGCAAAGAATAGATGACTTGTTTGATCAATTGAATGGTACTAGATATTTCTCAAAAATAGATTTGAGAAGTGGGTATCACCAATTGAAAGTAAGGAAGTAGGATGTACCGAAGACGGCATTCTGAACTAGGTATGGACATTACGAAATTTTAGTAATGTCTTTTGGTTTGACAAACGCCCCTGCAGCGTTCATGGATTTGATGAACAGGTGGTTTAAACCATTTTTGGACAAATTTGTGGTGGTATTTATCGATGATATTTTGGTGTACTCTAAAACTCAAGAAGAACACGTGGAACACTTACGTCTGACGTTGGAGACGTTAAGAAAAGAAAAGTTGTACGCGAAATTCTCTAAATGTCAATTTTGGCTGGAACATTTATAATTTCTTGGACATGTAATTGATAAGGATGGGATTTCTGTGGATCCATCAAAAGTTAAAGCTGTTATAAATTGGGAACAACCAAGAACTCCATCAGAAGTGAGAAGTTTCTTGGGGTTGGTAGGCTATTATAGACAGTTTATCCTATATTTTTCCAATATTACCACTCCGTTGACAAATTTGACAAGGAAATCTGTTAAATTTGTTTGGACGGAGAAGTGTGACGAAAGTTTTGAAGAACTGAAGAAGAAGTTAAGTTTGGCACCGGTGTTGTCGTTACCAGATAATACATGAAACTTTGTGGTGTATAGCGATGCTTCACACAAAGGATTGGGTTGTGTCCTTATGCAGAATGGCAAGGTTATTGTGTATGCATCAAGGCAACTGAAAAACTACGAAAAGGGTATCCGACTCATGATTTAGAGTTGCCGGCGATTGTGTTCACATTGAAGATATGGAGTTACTATCTCTACGGAGAGAAATATGAGATTTACACAGACCATAAAAGTCTAAAGTATATTTTCACACAGAAAGATCTGAACATGTGTCAAAGAAGATGGATGGAACTGATAAAAGATTATGATTGCGAGATCTTTTATCATCCGGGTAAAGCTAATGTGGTTGCAGATGCATTAAGTAGGAAGGGCAGAGAAAAGTTGATGATGTTAACTGATAAGGAGGAGCTCATTTCAGTAATGGCATATCTAGAGCTGGAAATCAAATTTCTAGAAGAATCCGAAGAAATATTATTCCAGATGGAAGCTAGTCCAAATTTAGTGGACAAAGTGAAAAACGCTCAGGTACAGGATGAAGAATGCAAGAAAATAAAGCAAAGTATAGTTGAGGGTAAAGAAGCGAAGTACCAGGTTAATACTGCGGGAATGCTAAGATTCGAGGGACGAATTTGGGTTCCAGCACGTCAGGATATTAAAGAAGAAATCTTGACGGAAGCACATAGCTCAAAATATTCAGTTCATTTGGGAAGTACGAAAATGTATCAATATTTGCGGCATCATTTTTGGTGGCCGAACATGAAAAGAGGTGTTGCAGAATGCGTTGCAAAATGTTTGACATGTCAGAAAGTGAAGGCCAAGCATCAACGACCGAGCGGATTAATTCAACCGTTGGAGATACCAGAATGGAAATGGGAGCATATTACAATGGATTTTGTGATAGGTCTTCCAACGACTCAGAAAGGATATGACACGATATGGGTGATAGTGGACAGATTGATAAAATCTGCACACTTTTTGCCAATAAAGATTAGATTTAATCTTGATCAGCTGGCGAAATTATACGTTAAGGAGATCGTCTCAAGACATGGAGTTCCAGTATCAATTGCATCAAACGGAGATCCGAGATTCACATCAAATTTTTGGAAGAGACTACAAGATTGAATGGGAACACAATTAAAGATGAGCACAACGTATCATTCGTAAACCGATGGGCAAAGCGAAAGAACGATCCAGACGCTTGAAGATATGCTCAGAGCGTGCATCATGGATTTTAAAGGAAACTGGGATGATCATCTATCGTTCGTGGAATTTGCATACAACAACAGTTACCACGCAAGCATTGGTATGCCGCCATATGAAGCATTATACGGCAGGAAATGCAGAACTCCTTTATGTTGGGATGAAGTTGGTGAACGTAAACTACTAGGACCAGAACTGGTTCAGCAGACCGCTGAAGTCGTCAAACTCATCAGAGCAAGACTAGTAATTTCTCAAGATCGACAGAAAAAAGTATGCTGATCAACACAGGCAGAGTCGTGAATTTGAAGCAAGAAATTTAGTGTTTCTGAAAGTTTCTCCTTGGAAGGGGAAAATTTGTTTTGGAAAAAAGGAAAACTCAGCCCAAGGTTTATTAGAACTTTCGAGATTCTACGAAAAGTGGGGGAGGTGGCTTATGAGGTAGCTTTACCTCCAGAATTAGAGCATGTGTGCAACGTTTTTCATGTTTCAGTTTTACGACCTTATAAACCCGATTACAGGCATGTGATCGAATATGAACCATTGTAGTTCAATAAAGATTTGTCTTACGAAGAGATTCCTATCCAGATAGTTGACAGGAAAGAACAAGTGCTCAGGAATAAAGTGATACCTTCTGTGAAGGTGATATGGAGGAACCACAATGTCGAAGACGCTACGTGGGAACTCGAAGCTGATACGATAAAGAATTATCCTGAGTTATTTGTTTAATCTGTGTCTTCGATTCTGGGGATAGAATCTTTGTAAGTAGAGGAGAATGTGACAATTTGATTGTTTGAATTGTGATTCTGGGGACAAAATCCTTGTAAGGAGGGAAGGATGTAACGATCCAAAATTTTAAAGTGTAAATTAAATATTTATTGAGTTATATAAATATTATTTGAGGTGTTTATTGTTAAATAAATAATTTATTGATGTGATGGTTGATGAATCTAAATGTATTAGAGAATTTTCTAAATTAAATTAATTTATAATTTAGAGGTTTGTATTATAACATGAGGTGATATGTGGTTGTGTTGATTTAATAATTTAGATGGTATGTTAAATTATTAAATAAAGTTATAATAAAAATTATAATTTTGTGATATTTGCTAAAGTGTTATATTTAATTAAAATATAGTATGCGATTAATTTAATGGGTTAATGTTGGATATGAAAATAATATGTGATTATAGTTTATAAACTAAAGTGTTTATTAAAATAAATTAAAAGGATTTAAATTAGTTTTTGCCAAACAAGACTTAAGTATTTTAATTCTTTAAAATTTAAATGGTTTGCCAAACAAGCCTTATGACTTTTGATATTTCTAATTTTTGAAATTTAAAATTTAATAATATAAATAAAATAAATAAAATAATAAATATAATATATTTATATTATATACGTTTATGTTGTAACTGCCATTATAATTAAGTTGGCGTATTAAGACTATTAGTTTATTTCCTACGCTGGCTATCAGTTTTGGCTTAGTTTTGTTTACTATACGCATACTAGTTGCTGGGTTTTGAGAGAGTTCAGAGAGACTGATAGAGAGCTTGAGAGAATTGAGAGGAAACTTGTGAATCTTCACAACAATTCCAGTGATCGTAGCAAGAATTACACGCTAATTGAAGGTATGTTCACAATCTTAGAATTATATATGTGTGCATATACGTGTATATGTATTTCACAGCAAGAATTTTCTCATGTTCTGTTATAAGCAATTGTGAATTGTGGATTTATATAGTTGGTAATTGCATTTGTATATGTTTATAACGCTAGAATTTATGTCAAATAAGGAAATCGCATGTTAATTTTCGGATAACAGTAAAAGAAAATGATGTCAGTGTTTATGTTTTCATATGTAGCCATATAAGTATCAATTTTGCTGGTCAAATTGCATGCTAAGATGTTAATTAATGTTTGTGTGTGCTAGTTTGTTGAGACACGAACATAATGTAATTTGAATGAGATGAATTGGTTATGTAATAAATTTATAGTGATGATTTTTAGGATGAATGTCAAGAAAATGGAGTTTTTCATGAAAACATGAAAATTGAGAAATTAAAATAGTTTTAGTTACTGTTAAATTGTGGTAATTGGTTATAAATGTGAGCAATCATGTTTATGATAGTTGTATATTTATTTTACTTGTGAATATCACTGTTTGATGGGTGAGATTCGTGTTAGTTGGCTTAAGAAAATGTGCCGAAGCTCTATTTTGAAAAAACTGGGTTCTGCAAGTCGCGCGGGCGCGCGGTATTCCAATATAAAACTCGCACGGCCGCGCGAGTGGCCATTTTCGGACACTGAAGTCTGTTTATTCTGCAGACTTTTGTTGTTCGTTGTAGCTTGGCTTAAGGTTATGGAATGTAAGAATCGTGTAACAACAAAGTTAAATAGAGTCATGTTGTGTGGTTTATGAATTCAAAATCTTAAAAGTGATTAGTAAATTGAGAATGCGTTATGTGGTAATTTAGTATACAAAATAAAAGTTAGACAAGTGTTGTGAAGTAAAACACTTAGAGTTTTTGAAATGTGAATGGTAATGAACATGTTATGATATGCTAGCATGTCTAATAGGTATTGTGGTTATAAAATTATGTGTAGGTGATCGTGAGTTTAACTTTATAGCTTACGCTCAAGGCAAGTTTTCTAACTCTATATTTACATTGAACAAGTTTTCTAACTCTATATTTACATTGAGCAAGTTTCTAAACTCTATCTTTTACATTGAGAAAGTTTCCTAATTCTTTACTTTTGTTGAGCTAGTTCCATTATTACATTATGAAGCTTTATTCTTTAATTGAGCAAGCTTTCTATTTCAAGCTAACTTTAACCCTCATGTTATTTGAATTCTCATTTTGTTGATTCATTCTAACTTGTTTATAGTTAAGCAAGTTTTCTTAAGTTACATTCTTGTATAATGAATAAAGTTTGAACTCTCGTCTTTATTTTTGAACTGTTTTTATTCCTTGCTTGAATTTAATACTATGTTGGGCAAGTTTATAGTTTCTAGCTTGCTACCAGTTAATGTATGTTCAGTAATTTCATTTCTAATGTTATAAGACTCTAACCTTAGCTTATTTATTGTTCAAGAAAAGGTTTAACATTTTCTTCATTTTGTTAAATACTTATGCTCTATAGTTATTTCAAGCAGGAACTTAACATGTATATTCAGTTCATTTATGATTCTCAATTGTTCTATGTTATGTTGTTATTAAACATCTATTGTGATTATCAAACACTATTAATTCAACTAGTCTTCTAGTTGATATTCGTTGAACTTCAAATTACCCTTGAAAGCTTATCCAAACCAAACTTTCTTTGGTATAGACTTGTACTCTAAATACTGAGATGAACAACCCTATTGTTATTAGGGGATAACTTACGCGTAGCGTTAAAATGTTTGTGCACAATACATTGTACGAAGGGCTGATCCCTCTAAGTACGAGGAGTCCTTATAGTCTTATAACTGTTAAAGTTGGAGTTGAAAGATTACTAGCAACTATGAACATGGTTCATGGTCTTATGACCCTTAGTTATGTATATTCCATATTTTGGATTCCAGTTCTTGATTATCATTGTTAGAGTACTATTCTATTTTGATGAGCCTATTTGTTGGCAGTTATTATTGTTATTTTACTGTTGATTCATTATTATATCCAGTTAGCAATTATTTTGCTCACTCTTGCATATTTATAAACTCATTGCAGTTAAGGTTGAGAAGGTAGATGAGCCTTCAACTAGCAAAGGAAAGGAAAAAATATACAAGTGATGCTGATTTGTACTTTTGATTACTGTTTTGATCATAGACTTTTAATAATGATGTAATATAATAATTTAATTCCGCATTTGAATGATGTTTAAAGGTTAGATAACTTGGGATGTTTTTGAACTTAATGATGTAACCCTATTTAAGGGGAGGTTTTATGATTCAAATATTATTTTATTTGGGTAGATAGTATGAATGTTTGAAGAGTGAGCACCAAATCTTGTGGGAATGAAGTACCTAGATTTGGGGGTGTCACATATACAACTATAAAACCAATAATCAACGGTCCATCTTTGCACGTAAGCCAAAGATATACAACTATAAAACCAATAACCATCAGTCCATCTTTGCACGTAAGCCAAAGATATACAACTATAAAACCAATAATCAACTATCTATCTTTGCACGTAAGCCAAAGATATACAATTGTAAAATCAATAATCAACAGTCCATCTTTGCATGTAAGCCAAAGATGACTTTAATCACAATATAAGCATGATGATGATGACAATGATATAAGCGAAAACAAGTATAAATATTAAAAACTTTAAATTAATCCAAATATTATCAATCACTTAATAAACTCATAATCTAATATTATTAATATTATAACAATATTTTAATAACTTCTTAAACTTATAAACAATTTATTTCAATTGTTTACACTTTACCAAATAATGCATTTAATCATTCAAAAATGTCATACTCATAAGATTTCATCACCAATGATTAAATCCCTCATAAAAAATCTGCATATACCCTATATAGGATTCCCAAACCATAAAATCCTATTTTCTAATTTTGTTACTTCACATAACATATTTAATTCATTTACTCATAACTAGTTCATTTTTATGAAAAATACCAAATCAGTGCCAAAAATATTTATTTTCTGGGATTTAGCAGAATATAGTCCCATATTAAACATATATTTTTCTCGAAATTTTTAAAATTAATTTACTATTTTTCATATGGCCAAACTGCCGAATATTTAGACATTTATCATAAATTGTACTTTTGTCCAGAAATTCCAAAATTTATAGGGTATACTCCTGTTATATACACGTACTCCCAATAAAAATTTTACCAATTTTGGAGTTAACCACATGGAGTTATAAGGGTTTACTTTTAAAATAGTCTTTTTTCATAAAATCCATAACTCTTAATCTATACATCCAAAAATCGTCATCTTTGGACACAATATAGAAAACTCATCAAATTATCATTTCAAATTTTTCCAGAATTTTTGAGTGTCAGAAAAATTACGAAACTGTAAATAGATTTTCACCCGCCATGCGGTAATCCACGTAGACAGATCATTTCTACAATTTAATAAGGAATGAATACAAAGGATCATTCACCATGCATGCGATAATCCACATAGATAGGTTATTCCAACATAATAATAAAGAATGGAATAACAAAAGAATTCACCATGCATGCGATAGACCGCACAGACAGGTTATTCCGAACAGAATAATAAAGAATGGAAACAAGTCATGCGTAATCTGCACAGACAGGATATTCCAATAGAATAATAAAGAATGAAATCAGGTCATGCGTAATCTGTACAGACAGGATATTCCAACAGAATAATAAAGAATTAAATAACAACAGAATTCACCAGGCATGCAATAGACCGCACAGACAGGTTATTCCAACAGAATAATAAAGAATAGAATAACAGAAGAATTTCACCATGTATGCGGTACTTCGCATAGACAGGTTATCCCAACATAATAATAAAGAATGGAATAACAACCCTTACGAGTATTGAAAGAAAATAACTCTCTTCATGAATACGAAAGAATAATACCCTTTATCTTAGAAAAAATTGGATACTGGAATAGTGAGGTAGCAGACTTCTCTTCTTCTTTCTCTTTATAATTTCTCTCTATAATAATTGCTCTATAGCTTTAGTGAATTGGTGAGAAATGAAGGAAGAATGAGCTTCTATTTATAGAAAAATATAGTTTCGATAATTGCACGTTTTAGGGCTCGAAATATTACAGTACAATACCTTCAACTTTTCTTTTATTTTTAATTTAGTCTTGCAAGTATTATCAAACTTGGACCACCTCCCAAAATAGTAAATAATGTGAATTAATAGTAAACAATTTGTCAACTTATCAAGTAAACAATTTCAGCTTAGGTAAGTCACACACTAGCGAAGTATATTACTCGTCTCTCCCCTCCTAGTTCTAGACTCATATCTCCGCCAGCGACCATATCCCTAAGCTCTGATACCATTTGTGATGCCCCCAAAATAGGTCCACACGACCCATTCTGAGTCACCAGATATCACTCTATAAAAATCAAATACAAACTTCATTTATACAACTGTTGAACTGTCGTACAGAGTACGACAACACATAAGCTGTGAGTTTTAATACAATATTGTGTCGTAGACAATATCCAAACTCAAATTGTTATAATGCCATATAAAATACAGCAGCAAATATTTTAAGACCCCAAAGAAGAACGAGAAGATTACTATCATATTCATTCTAATGAGGTGCACTTTTGACGCTTTCAAAGTCAGATTCTCATCACCCTATTTTTGTTCGCCAAAATCAATTATTAAGTGACGTATAAAATACGACGCACACATCTTAGGTCCTCAATACAATTATCTGTTGCATGTCATGCCATTTTATAATGTATTGAGAAACTTCGACAGTCTCGGACCATCACACTATTTCCCTGTTATCCCCGCTCGACCTAGCTACACTCTTATTACCTGAAAGGAATTGTGAAGAAAAAAGGGTGAGAACAACTAGCCCAGTAAAGAATATCATGACTAAAGATAATTAAATTATCAATAGCCTTCATCAGTAATAAATCAGAGATTTAGAACATATGGTAGATTATAAAACTTTTCAACCATAGTTGCAGCGGAACGAGCAATCCATTAGAAAAGTTAAATAGACTATAGGGTCTATTATCTTTTTCATGTTAAAAGTCCACCAACAATATTTTATCCCTGTAACATCAATCAACAATTCATGTCCACAATCATGTGAATAACTCGTAATCATAATTGTTATTATAAATTCCTCTTCGTACCCAGGACGAAGATAATTTTCATCACATGTCTTTACCTGAAACATCAAAAATTATTGTTATACCAAATCACAATTCTTGTTCATAATCATACTAATAAATTCATATTTGCACTACGGGCCAAAGATATTCATTAACAATTCATCTTTGCTCTACAGGCCAAAGACATATAACTGTATTATAGAAGAGTCAAGTAGAGCATGATATCTACTATCTTCTACGAATTAAAAGTGTATTATCAATATGTTATCGCTGAGACTCATCTTAATAATTAATCCACATCATCGAATCATCCATGCACTACAGCCAAGGATATTCATTAGTATTATGACCACGAATTATCCATGCACTACGGGCCAAGGATATTCGTGTTTTCAACAATAGTCATAATTATACCGAATAATCCCTAGTTATAATTATACCAATAACTATCCATCAATGCACGTAAGCCAAAGATATACAACTATAAAACCAATAATCAACGGTCCATCTTTGCACGTAAGTCAAAGATATACAACTATAAAACCAATAATCAACAGTCCATCTTTGCACGTAAGCCAAAGATATACAATTGTAAAATCAATAAACAACAGTCCATCTTTGCACGTAAGCCAAAGATATACAACTATAAAACCAATAATCAACAGTCCATCTTCGTACGTAAGCCAAGGATATACAATTACAAAATCAATAATCAACCGTCCATCTTTGCACGTAAGCCAAAGATGACTTTAATCACAATATAAGCATGAGGATGATGACAATGATATAAGCGAAAACAAGGATAAATATTAAAGACATTAAATTTATCCAAATATTATCAATCACTTAATAAACTCATAATCTAATATTATTAATATTATAACAATATTTTAATCACTTCTTAAACTTATAAACAATTTATTTTAATTGTTTACATTTTACCAAATAATGCATTTAATCATTCAAAAATGTCATACTCATAAGATTTCATCACCAATGATCAAAGCCCTCATCAAAAATCTGCATATACCCTATATAGGATTACCAAGCCATAAAATCCTATTTTTCAATTTTGTTACTTCACATAACATATTTAATTCATTTACTCATAACTAGTTTATTTTCATGAAAAATACCAAATCAGTGCCAAAATTATTTCTTTTCTGGGATTTAGCAGAATATAGTCTCATATTGAGCATATATTTTTCTCAGAAATTTTGAAATCCATTTACTATTTTACATATGGCCAAAATTGTCGAATATTTAGACATTTATCATAAATTGTACTTTTGTCCAGAAATTTTGAAATTTACAGGGTATACTCCTGTTATATACATGTACTCCCAATAAAAATTTTACCAATTTTGGAGTTAACCACAAGGAGTTATAAGGGTTTACTTTTAAAATAGTCTTTTCCCATAAAATTCATAACTCTTAATCTATACATCCAAAGATCGCCATCTTTGGACACAATATAGAAAACTCATCAAATTATCATTTCAAATTTTTTCAGAATTTTTGATGGTCAGAAAAATTACGAAACTACAAATGAATTTTCACCCGCCATACGGTAATCCACGTAGACAGATCATTTCTACAATGTAATAAGGAATGAATACAAAGGATCATTCACCATGCATGCGGTAATCCACATAGACAGGTTATTCCAACAGAATAATAAAGAATGTAATAACAGAAGAATTCACCATGCATGCGATAGATCGCACAGACAAGTTATTACCAACAGAATAATAAAGAATGGAACCAGATCATGCGTAATCCGTACAGACAGGATATTCTAATAGAATAATAAAGAATGAAACTAGGTCATGCGTAATTCGCACAAACAGGATATTCCAACAGAATAATAAAAAATGAAATAACAACAAAAGTCACCAGGCATGCGATAGACCGCACAAACAGGTTATTCCAACAAAATAATAAAGAATAGAATAACATAAAAATTTCACCATGTATGCGGTACTTCGCATAGACAGGCTATTCCAACATAATAAAGAATGAAATAACAACCCTTACGAGTATTGAAAGAAAATAACTATCTTCATGAATACGAAAGAATAATATCCCTTACCTTAAGAAAAAACTGGATACTGGAATAGTGAGGTAGCAGACTTCTCTTCTTCTTTCTCTCTATAATTTCACTCTATAATAATTTCTCTATATCTTTAGTAAATTGGTGAGAAATGAAGGAAGAATGAGCTTCTATTTGTAGAAAAATATATTTTCGATAATTGCACGTTTTGGGGCTCGAAATATTACAGTACAATACCTTCAACTTTTCATTCATTTTTGATTTAGTCCTCCAAGTATTATCAAACTTGCACCACCTTCCCTAATAGTAAATCATGTGACTCAATAGTTATAATCATGTGAAAATATAAATTACAGTATAGTACCTCCATCTATACCTCCATCTTTTATTTAGTCATGCAAATATTATCAATCTTGTACAAACTCCCCTAATAGTACATGAATGTGAATCAATAGTATACATATATGAACAAATAGTTATAATCACCTGAATCAATAGCAATTAATTGCTTATTTATCCGGTTGATTATCTGATTGATCAATATAACCTCCAGACATCAATTATTATCGAAATAAATGTAGATTTCCACCAACACTAACAATCCCAACACAATGAAAATATTTTTCTTAAAAATTTTATTTTTGAAATTTCAAAGTTTGACTTTTTTGAAAAAGTCAACTATTGACTTTTGACCAAAAAGTTAACTGTTGACTTTCAACACTAGCAAATTTTGTGTTTATAGTCTATTTCTACTAATTTCATCGTTCCGAACTCAAATATCACGTCCGCATCTCCAAATTCAACTCCGAACTCAAATTCTATTTTTAATAACATTCATCATTAATATTATAACTCATAATATTTAACAACCTGGTCGTTCTCAAGAAAGAGGAGGCTTTCCGATAAGGATTTCTCTTTTTTGGCGCGTAATTAGGTGACCAAACCTCTCATTGACAGAACTTCTAGACATTGTCAATATTGTAAATAATAATATAAATGACTTTGTCATCTCAATTATTGGTTTAATAATATATAAAATATTTATGCAGATGATACTGTGCCAATAATTGAATCAATAATATGAGAGATATGATGCAGCAATTACTGTAGCAATAATTGAGTATAACTGAGTGACTACTCACGTAAGCATAAATAATCAATACCATGTGCTACTATGCAACCACACCTATTACTTTACTTTTACTACCAGTTATTTTATGATAACTTACTTACTTTGAAATATTATCAAATATGACCCTTAACTTTAAACTTTTATCAATTTAACTATTTACCAAAATAGAAAATTTGAATATTTTATTTCATAAAATTTTGGGTCTCAAAATCTCCCCTCCTTATGAAATTTTGCCCTCAAAATTTACGTACCTGGCAGTTCAAAGAGATGAGAATACCTTGTTTTCTTTTTGGATTATATCTTCCCGGTTATTTCTTCTGTATTATGATTTTACCATTGCTCATCTCCTGTATTTCAGATATCATTCTAAAATATACCTTCAAAATAAAGGTTAATTGACATATCACAATTTGTCAACTTATCAAGTAAACAATTTCAGCTTAGGTAAGTCAGACATTAGCGAAGTATATTACTCGTCTCTCCCCTCCTAGTTCTAGACTCATATCTCCGCCAGCGACCATATCCCTAAGCTCTGATACCATTTGTGACGCCCCCAAAATAGGTCCACACAATCCATTCTGAGTCACCAGATATCACTCTATAAAAATTAAATACAAACTTCATTTATACAACTGTTGAACTGTCGTACAGAGTACGACAACACATAAGCTGTGAGTTTTAATACAATATTGTCTCGTAGACAAGATTCTTTGGGATGGACAAACGTTCTCCCAAACGGACAACTTTTTTCGGGGTGGACAAACATTCTTCGGGATAGGCAAACGTTCTCCCAAATGGGCAACGTTTTTCATGACGGACAAACGTTCTTCCGAACGGACTAATTTTCTTTAGGACAGACAAACGTTCTCCAGAACGGACAATATTCTTCGAGATGGACAAACGTTCTCCCAAACGGATTAACATTCTCCAGGTCAGAGAAACGTCCATCAGACTAAAACGTTCATCGGGCTCAATGACCATCGGACTAAACGTTCATCAGATAAACATCCTCCGGTTCGGGCTGACGTCTTCTGGGACTAAACGCTCTTCGACTAACGTCCTTTGTGACTAGTTGATGTACTCTCTTATTTTATGTTTCTTATAATAAAAAAGTGGGGGTAATGTTGGGGAGTAATTTTGTGGGCCCGAGTGATCCGATAGGCTGCACCACGTGGCAAAATATTCCAGCCATGAGGCTTGACTTTTGAGGGATTCACAATCCTTATTGACTTGTAATTCTCATACCTAAATTGACTTCCTACTTCCAAAGAAGCCAAATCCAATCCAATCATAAGGATTGCAGTTATAATAGGACTTTACATTAAGTTTCCTATTTCTACTCGAGGAAGGGTGCAAAAAATTAAGGATGTGTGATCTTGTGACGCCCCCAAATTCAGACCACTCACGTCTCGAATCTGGTTATTCACGTGTTAAAATTCTAATGACTATAAACATCTCATGCAATGGAATAATATAATAAATTATATTGTTATAATATAATTATTCTCGTCCCAAGGGTTCGTAACTTAAACATCTCTTACATACCTTAAACATAATTAAACATAGTTTAGACATAATTAATACATAATACAATATTTCATAACATAATCATAATGTTTCTAATTAAACAAATACGAAGCTACTCTGTAGCTTTGTCCTTGCCCTTATCAATGCCCGAGGGTCCGCCTTACTCTGCCTTAACTGAAATATTTTTAGGGAAAGCAAGAATGAGCAACAAGTTTGCCCAGTAAATAGTATAGCAATAATGGTGCTCAATATAGTTTTAGCTTCTCAAGAGTACAACAATAATGATAGTTCAATGATAGTAAGAAGTATCAATGGTTCTCATCAATATTCGTTAAGGATAGAAAATATCAAAAAGATTCAACGGTTAATCAATTCAAGATTTCAAAGTAATGAATATTGAGCAGTCACTAAGGACTATGAACATTTCCTAGAACTAACTGTAATAAACTGATAATTCTATAAAATGAGTACAACAGGTGATCAGCCTAAAGTACCCTATGTCATGCATAACATTTAATCATTCTCATGTGCATACGTTGGTTTCCCGACTAATATATAATTCCCCTACCAAGAGGGTTGTTCATCTTAGTTATAAGAGTCCTCACCAAGTTAATTTGATTTAGATAGCTTTTGATCTTATACCAATAGTCTAGCCGAATCAATGACTTAGACAACTTTCTTTTAAATTATATACATGAACAATTAACGTTCGATATCAAGGTTCAAAAATAATTTCATTTCTAACTACGAAGTATTAAGTCATGAGATATGAATCATACTTTCAAGGATTTACTTGTACAACCAATAATAGTTCAAGCTCAAGTAATGCTCAATAAAGAGTAGGGTTCGAGTACTTGCACAATATTCAAAGTTGTGAAAGCTAGAAAACTTGCTTAATATAAATAGAGTTTGGATACTTGTCTCAAGCGTAGATACTATCTTAATTTACTATCTTAACATGTACACCCACTATCTTAATTTACTATGATACACATATGAAATTCATAGATACTACACATATATTTCTAGTCTGCTATTAGTCTCATGATCTCATACGTATGTCATCACATAACACGAAAATCAGTTTCTAATGCGCTATGTCATTTAAAGAACATAGTTTGCCGTCACATTTTGACTTAAGGGTATAGTTATAGGATTCTTCCATTATCATGCTTATTGATACATGTATACTGTACTGGACATGTACTATTGATTAAAGTAACAATATAGGCATGCATCAACCCTTAGATCAACAAAAAAAATTGATCCTACTGTAGGGTGGCGCGGTCGCGCTTGGTTTGTACTAAGGAGTGGCGCGGCCGCGCTGCTTCTGGTACAAACCAAGACTGCTAAACAATAGCTTGGCCATACTTGCGCACTTATAAACAATTATGATGACACTTGCTTAGTCATGTCTATGAATAGGTTTGGCCTCCTCTATGGCCATTCCAAGATTGTCTTAATACTATGGTTTCGTTTTTAGGAAAATCTCTATCTCGGCAAGGCGAAATGACCAATTTTCAACAAGTTACTCATACTTAACCATTATACCATATAATGAGGTTAATAACCCTTATATATACATGCTCAAGTTATTCTACCCATGTATTTCAATTCAACATAGTTTTTATCTCTTTAGAAATCTTTCGAAACTATGCTTGACTAGTTTATAACATACTTAACTAGATGGATGCACATATCAATCATGTCTAGATGCATAAAGTGTCCTATCATGATGGTCCATAAATTCAGAATACTAATAGGGTATTCCCCCAACAAAGTTAGTTTTCAACTTCAACATTTTTACTGAAAATCTCATGTTAAACCAACTAAGCATGCAAAGCCACTTAGTACACATCATATTCTCATATATTCACATTAGACCATATAAGCATGCTCATAAATTTTTAACTCAAAGCGTATATAGTTTATCAAGTTTATTTTTAAAATTTAGATTTCCATTAGTAAAACTTATTTAAGCATGCAAAATAAGTCCACTTAGTCTAAATCATGCTTTCATGCTTAAAGATATATGAAATTAGATTATGATAGCATGTTTTCGAGTTCAAAACTTAGTGTGCACATAGTTCATTTACACATAACTATTATGGTCTTTTACTTAGAATTTTTCTTTAACTCATGCTTGAATGGTTTATATTATCTTCAACCATATTGTCACATATCAAGACATATCAGAACGTAATACACTCGTACCCAAAGTCAGAACATGTTTTGCAAAAGGTTTATTAAAACAAGTTTCCAACTCTTTAAGGTTTCTTTGAATATTCAAACTAAAACAAGCTATGGTAACTTACCATGTTCAAAACAACATCTAACCACATGATAGGGTCATTTACATGCATAACTTAACTATCATAACGTGCTCAGAATAATACAGAACCAACATAATAGTATCCATGACTAACAGCCGACGCGGCGGCACGGTCCGCGCCACTTCGAGCAGAATCAAAAAATATGGCTCTGCTTCTGCAGAGCCTTATTACATATAATGTTAAACCTGTAACCAGACCAACTACCATGCTTCTAAACATGTATACAAACTCAGACAACACAATGTCATGTTATTTTATATCAATTAATAGAGAATTCAAACAATTATAAGATTTTGACAAAACTCAAACTCAAGAACACAAAAATAGAATTTATACCTCCTTGAAGCTTAAATTTGATCCCTCAATGCACTACTTCTACTCCCGTAATGCTCAACAACTCTCACTCTTAATATATACTTATCAGACAATTTCTTTAGCAACCGAGAATTGAGAAGGAGGGGGGCTATATATAGATAATTCATTGCCCAGACATTATTCTTACAACATGGTTTGATTCAAAGGAAAATGGAAGGAAACAATGGGTATAAAGGAGTTGTCCAACTGCCAATTCATAGCCATAATCACAGTAAATTGCTAGGAAGCTGGAGTTACGTAATGAAGAAGATAGGCTACTGTGCAGCACTATTTGGGACACTTAAAATGGGACACAATTTTAAATCACAGCACTTGGTTACAAAATGCTTAGTTTGGTTCCTTGAACTTCCAAAATTTAATTTTAATGTGTTAATGCTACTACATAATGGAAAGTTAGGAATTATTTATGTATCCATATCATATAATCCATGTACATTAGTTCAGTCTAATTAACAGGTATGGACTCAATTTAATTGGTCACTAATAATTCAATATCTCCTTATAACTCTATTATTCCAATTAGACTCACTTATTGAAATAATTTATAATTCTTTGATAAAGTACATCTTTAATGTTCCCACACATACTTGTTGTTACATAAGCATTATTTATGTAACTTATAATTTCTTCCACTTTATTATATAGTTTTTATATATTATATAGTTACCTTACAGTGTCACACTACACTTTCTTTTTAATATAGGTACTATATATTACCACATATCTTGCACACATCAATTAAATGAACAAATATAACTCTAATTATGTAAATTACTTCGCTCGTTATTATTCTAATATTCGCAATAAAAACTAATTAATAATATAGTTATTAATTAATTATTCATTTCTTAATTAAATTAAACCATTTAAATTTCCATTCTTATGCCACACAAGGCATTTCACAATTCTCCACATAAACTCTACATTTTCTCATTTCTTATAAATTCAATTTGAATTAATTGAATTACTCATCTCACAACATATCAATATTTATATTCAAATGAATATTCATTTTCTTATTATATCAAAATAATTATTTATTCATGAAATTCACGATTCTTACAGATCAACTATAAATACACGACCATAATTTAGGTTCCATGAACCATACACATTTTCACTCTTATTCACTAGAGCAATTACATACCTCCATTGTTGACATTTTTTGGCCAGTACTGATTCTCACACTAGAGTTATCCACCGACGGTCTTGACCGTCAAGCTTCTCAGTATAGTTGTTTGTTCACTGTGTAGGTTTCTCACTCGTTATTTGGTGATTATTTGGGCAAACAGATTTTGGCGTTAACACTAGGCAAAGAAACCACAATAACTATCATTCATCTACACATACAATATGCCATGTTAATCAATGAGATAAGATTATAATTTTAAACCAAACATTGATTCATTAAAGAAATTTACCTTATGAAAAGGACACTCTATAATTTTTTGCACTAATTTCACTTCGATGAAGTCCACATAGGTGCATCCATACCGCACCATGTTGGAATTTGAGGTTCTACCTGTTATAATATTATGATTTCCTCAAAAGTCATAAGCATGTCCCATTCTATTTTTTCCTATAAAAGGAAATGAAAGATTAAAGACGAATGCAGAGAAAATTCTCAAATAATTCTATCTTGCAGCTTTGTTATTTCTCTAGTTTCATAACACGTTATCACCACGAAGCTCCAACTAACTGAGACGGTAAAACTTTAAATTCTTACAATTTAGTATTATATTACTGGCTTGGCTTTGACGCTGATTATATTCTTTAAACTGCCAAATTATATTAATGTTTTATTGTCCATTTTTAAATTTTTTTTTATTTACAGTGGTACCATCTATCCTAGTTGATCTTACTGAAAGTAGTATGCACACAAGCCAATCATATTTGATATGATAAAACATATACTTTGTAATAATATTATTCGTTTATTAATAAAAGTATTCACTTATTAAAGGTTTTAATTTATCTACATGGTGTTGTTATATAATATGTGATAAACTCATAGTTTTAAGCAATGTTTTTAGAAACATGATGATGATCATGCTAATGATATCTAAATTCTTAGATAACTTAAAACCAAAATCGTTCCTAATCATAGGATTACAAAAAAGGGAATTAGTAAATCCAAATAGATTGGTACATACGTTGCTTACTCATTAGATGAGTATGATTGATCTCGTGATCATTTGTGTAGAGACACTAAAGCAAGTATGTAGGTGCTTATTGGAGACTAAGTTCACTGAATATGGCTCTCTAAGTAACACCTAATGGAGTTTTACTTATCTATCAATAGGAATTTCTATAGTGATAGTAGTACAAGTGATCCTTAGACTTGAGATCATCATAGTATCTTGTGTATGATTAGTTATACTTTGACATGTCCCTTAAGACCCTTAGGGTATATCAAAGGGTATACTTGGGTGTAATAAGTTGAACATAGAGATAATGAATGATCAACAAAGAATCTATTGATTCTAGTAAAAGGACATAATGTCTTATGTGATTCAATAAATGACAACCCAGTAGTCCTTGGCCAAGGCAGAATGAAGTAGAAAGGAGTCTCAAATTTGTATTATTTGGAGTTATGCATTTGTGAATCGAAATACATATAATTAAATAAAATAAGACTTGACAGTAATTCTATGTCTTATATTTAATTGAGACATTGTATAATGGAATGATTGAATTGTACGGTAACTATTAACTCAAAGGTTCTTTTATGATTAATGTTGAAATCTATATTATCTGAAAAGTGATCGCTAAGGGGGCTTACCCTTATTGTAAAATAAATGTTATTTATTTAAATAAATTAAATAGTTGAATTTATTTATTTAAATAAGATTAGAATTGTTTTAATTAATTTATTCACAACAGGTTTACTATAAAGAACCTAAAGGGTCACATCATAAAAAAAATATTTATATAAGAAGTAAATAGAATAATCGTAACAATAATTTAAGTGTATTTAATTTAATATATGATGATAGATTAAATTAAATAGCTTAATATTTATTATTTAATATTTTGAAAATATTAAATATAAATTA
The DNA here is from genome assembly GCA_016801055.1 of Panax notoginseng. Classification (NCBI taxonomy): domain Eukaryota; kingdom Viridiplantae; phylum Streptophyta; class Magnoliopsida; order Apiales; family Araliaceae; genus Panax; species Panax notoginseng. Next base: position 166,080,938 of record CM029017.1, on the reverse strand, counting down.
ATAAGAGAAGTAAGGAGTTTGGAAATTAATTAATATAAGTACTCTCATAATTCCTAATTGGATTAGGAATACAATTAATTAAAGGAGTTTAATTAATTAAAATAAAACCATATTCCTAAATAGTTTAGAAGGGTTTCCTACATCTATAAATAAGAAAGTCTTATTATGGATTACGGTTTTACACTTTATTCCAAGAGTTGGGATAGTACTGAAATATTCTATAAAGATATAATTAAAGTTTTGTCAAATACCCATCTTCTTGAATACTTGTTCTTCCTTGATGGATCACCCCTAAAGGCCAAACACTTGGGTGACTAACGTTGATCAAAGGAAGGAATCCAACCCGGTGAATTCAAGGAGGACGTGAAAGGAATTAGAGGTGAACTCGTATTTGAGGAAATTAATTTCTACAGGGTATGAATCTGATCTCGTTCTCTTTTCTATTGATTGATAATTATGCACAAAGTATGGTCATGGTGATAGTTTGTATGAAAAAATTTTAAAATTCTGTTTTATTGTGCTTTCACACCTTTTGTGTAATTTGATTGCATGATCGCATTATATACAAATCTAATACTTAAAAGACTTGCTGGGAACCTTTTTACCATTTATTAACTACTGGAAATAACTTGCTACGCAGACTACTTCATGCTTGGTGAATACCCCTTCATATCCATTCCTTATTAGCAATTTGTGGAAATAATCTGTCTACGCGGACTACCTCATGCCGGGTGAAGATCCATTTACAGTTTTGTACATGTATTTTTGTATGACGTGCACAATAATACTTGTATATATATTAGTGATTACATTCCTTCTGACTAAAAGGATATGCTACTAAAATAATCATTTATATATTTATGTTGTTTATATATTTATCATCGCTTGAGGTAATGGCTTAGTGGTGGGAAGCTGGACATAAATCCCCACAAACATGGGTTCGAGTTCTGGTAAACCCCACTATGCTCAAGTGGTCTCACGCCCTGGATTTATTCGCAGGTAAGCTGAGTTGTGTCGATGAAGACACCACTGAGGCCTCAAAAAAAAATTGGTTCTCATGCATTTATCTTCTCCCTATCATGTATGCAATTATTTATTACATAAGTTAATGAATAATGGAAATTATTATGGTTTAAACCAGAATAGATGGAAAACCTAAAAAAATAGATTTTTTAATTTTGAAAATCTCTAGAGACAACTATTTGACTCAGGCACATGTTGCAGAATTACACCTTAGTGCAAATGGGTTAGAAAAGACCATTGAATTAGAAAACAAAGCAACTATGGCATAAAATGCACAAGCCATAATCTTTCTTCGTCATCACGTTGATGAAGAATTAAAAATTGAGTATTTAACAGTCAACTATCCTTTGACTTTATGGACACAACTAAAGGAAAGATTTGACCACCAAAAATTGGTTGTTCTCCCTAGTGCCAAATTTGAGTGGCTTAATTTAAGGCTATAAGATTATAAATTAATTACGGAGTTTAGTTTTTAATATCTATAGAATAACCTCTACTTTGGCATTGTGTGGGGATCCAGTTTCTGAAACCCCAATGTTAGAAAAAAATGCTTTCAACTTTTCATCCCACCAATATAATTATGTTACAACAATATAGACAAAGAAAGTTCAAAAATGTAGTGAATTATTATCTATCCTTGTTGAGGAAAAGAATAATGAATTATTGTTGAAAAACCATCAAGTACAGCCAACGGGCTCTTGGGAGCTATCGTTGACACTCCTGAATTAACCTAACTTTCACTTCACAAATCCAACAATTAAAATAGTAATAAGCCAAGAACAATCCCACAGAGAGTAACTTGGTTTTAGAGTTATTCTATTATTTTAACAGAAAAATAAAGATGGGGTTTTTTTGAAATTGTTTTAAACTATAAAAACATAATTAAATTGATGAGTTTAACTAAATATGTAACGACTACAGTTTTGCAGTTCAATTTCACCAAGTTATAACAATTAATTAACTAAGTTGTTATTATTTATCTTTCAATGAAACTATTAGCCCTAGATAACAATAAGATCTTCTATCCCAAATTCTCCTTAGATAGTCATTGTATGAAATAAGCTATTCAAAATATTCTAACTTTCATATAACCTAGAACAAGCTCTCTAGATTAATGACAACAACATTAAGAAATAGAGAATTAGGCTAATCCAAGCAACAAACACATAAGCTTGATTTGTTTAACTTGTTTTTTGATAATCTTAGCAATACACAAAAGCTTGTCCATAATTAGTATCACTAATTTACTACTTGTGATGAAGAAAGATATCAATTACACATAATATCAATGTAAGACCCCAATTTTTATGAATTAAAAATAATTTTCTTGAAATATGTTTTTGAATATTATGGTGTGGATTTGATATAATGTTATAGTTGTGGGTAATATTTATAAATTTTGTAAAGTAAGCAAGTGGTTATATAATATTCGATTGGTCGGGAAATATTCGTTTTAACAGGAAATATTCATACGACGGCACAATCATTGGTGGACCCCACAACAAAAGTATTGTCGTAGTTAGAAAATAACAGAATTATCTTTTTATAAAAATAATGGCGAAAGTGTTATCGTTAAAACTGTTGAACAACCCGGTAGTAAAAGTACAGTAATATGCGTGGTTACATAGTAACACATGGTATTGATTATTGATGCTTACGTGAGAAATCACTCAGTTATACTCAATTATTGCTATAGTAATTGTTGCATCATATCTCTCATATTATTGATTCAATTATTGTCACAGTATCATCTGCATAATATGTAAAATTATTAAATCAATAATTGAGACGGCAAAGTTATTCATATTATTATTTGCAATATTGATAATATCTAGAAGTTCTGTCAAGGAGAGGTTTGGTCACCTAATTGCGCGCCAATAAGGTGAAATCCTTATCGAAAAGCCCCCTCTTTCCTGGGAACGACCTGGTTGTTAAATATTATGAATTATAATATTAATGATGAATAAGTTTGTGTTGATTAAAGATGAAATTGATAGTTCCATTATGTGGAAATTATTAGTGTTAGTGTAAATCGGCATTTATTTCGATAATAATTGATGTCTGGAGGTTATATTGACCAATTGGGTAATTCAGCGGATAAATGAGCAATTAATTGCTATTAATTCACATGCTTATAACTATGTGTTCACATATGTGTACTATTGATTCAAATGATTTACTATTAGGGGAGTTGGTGCAAGATTGATAATACTTACATGACTAAATTAAAAATAGAGGTATAGATGAATGTACTATATTGTAATTAGTTTTTTCACATGATTATACTATTAAGTCACATGAATGAACTATTAATTCATATGATTTACTATTAGGGGAGGTGGTGCGAGTTTGATAATACTTGCAGGACTAAATTAAAAATGAAGAAAAAGAGGAAGGTATTATACTGTAATATTTCGAGTCCCAAAACGTGCAATTATCGAAACTATATTTTTCTATAAATAGAAGGTCATTCTTCTTTCATTCTCACCAATTCACTAAGTCTCACAAGAGCAATTATTATAGAGAGAAATTATAGAGAGAAAGAAGAAGAGAAGTCTGCTATCTCTCTATTCCAGTATCCAGTTTTATTCTAAGGTAAGGGGTATTATTTCTTTCGTATTCATGAAGAGAGTTATTTTCTTTCAATGCTCGTAAGGGTTGTTATTCAATTCTTTATTATTTTATTGGAATAACCTGTCTGTGCGGACTACCGCATGCCTGGTGAATTCTTCTGTTGTTCCATTCTTTATTATTCCGTTGGAATAACCAGTCTATGCGGACTACCGCATGCATGGTGAATTCTTCTATTATTGTATTCTTTATTATTTTATTAGAATAACCTGTCTACGCGGACAACCGCATGCATGGTGAATTCTTCTGTTATTCCATTCTTTATTATTATCTTGGAATAACCTGTCTGTGTGGACTACCGCATGCATGATGAATGATCTTTCGTATTCATTCCTTATTAAATTGTGGAAATGATCTGTTTACGTGGATTACCGCATGGCGGGTGAAAATCTATTTGCAGTTTCATATATTCTAGTATACTCATTTGGTTAAAGTTTTAGCTTCTATACTCCATGAAATTAGTAGAATATCCTGGATATTTGCGCTTCATCCAGTATCTTTTCATGAAAATATTCTTCTGAGCATTCTTGAATTTTACCCCACAAAGCAATATAAAGTTGACAATTTAGACGTTATTGATTTAGGATAAATTAGATTATAAATCTTTAAAATTTATCCTTGAACTTGTTTTATTGAATTATTATGGCATTGTCATCATCCTCGTGCTTATATTATGATGAAAGTCATCTTTGGCTTACGTGCATAGATGGACTTGGTATGATTATGACCAGGGATTATTCGGTATAATCATGACCGTAATGTGACGAATGATGTGGTGAAAGTCCTCATTGGCCTGTAGTTCGTTGATGGACAGTTGTTGGTATGGTTATGACAAGGGATTATTTGGTATAATCATGACCATTGATGATTACATGAATATTCTTGGCCGTGATGTAGGGATGATTCGATTTTATTTATTAAGCTGAGTCTCAGCGATAAAATTGTTAAAAAACTTTATAAATCATAGAAGATAGTAGATTTTATGCTCTACTTGACTCTTCTAATGGATTGCTTATTCCGCTGTAGTTGTTGATCTAAAACTTGTTGTCTTTTATATGCTATCAGTTGTTATACTATTGAAGGCTAAGGATAATTTATTCTGCATTATCTTAGTCATAATATTTCTTACTGGGCTAGTTGAGCTCACCATTTCTTTTACTGTTCTCTTCAGGAAATGAGAATATAGCTGGGACGAGTCAGGGAACGGATTGACGGTCCAAATGGTTGTTTTAGTAGTCCTCACTATTCTATAAAATAGTGTGATAATAAATGTAATGAGGACTCCATTGAGAGTGGATATTATCTAGATGACAATATTCTTATTAAAACTCTTAGATTATGTTTTGTCATATTTTACACGACTGTTGTATAATTAAGTTGTATTTAAATTTTGTACCATGTATTTGGCGACTCAAGATGGGTGATGTATACCTGCTTTGGGGTGTCACAATCAATCCTCATCTAGCAAATGATAATGATCAAATTAACTCAATTGGCCATACCAAATCAATTAGATCAATTAGCATGCAATCAATGAAAATAGATTATCAAAATAATCTACATGCAAGAAGGAATAAATAATAAAAAATTAATTAAGCAATTTCTTGTAAACAAAGTTCCACTTCCCTTTAGAACTAAATAAAGAAACTAGCCTGAAATGACTTCAAGTTTACACTCTAATGTTGTTGATGAGAGATAGTTGTTCCTCTCAAAACCCTGACTATTACATATATTTATAGTGCTAGACAAAGACCTATATCCTATGAGAACTAGAAATCCAAATCCTAAAAGGAATTACAAATCATAACTAGTTTCCATAAAGAAATAGAATCCAATTTGTAAAGCAAATCTCAGTCTAAAGAAATCTTAAGTCTAATAGAAATATCAATCTCATTCCATGTAGAAGCCTGTCAAAATCTATTTTTGAGAAGTTTCCAAAAATCCAAGATTTCCCACTTTTCTCACTAAATCGCAGATTGGTTGTACTGCATGAGCTCCCAGGGGCGAATTGCCCTTTTCCTGAGATCTAGAGAGGTTTTCGCCAAGGCAGATTCATTTGTGTTCGACGAGCCCGTCGGGGTGAATTGAGACATAGAGAAATGGACTGGGGTGAGTTCAGTGTGCGCTGGGGCGAATCTGGACAGAGACGAATTTGTCGGGGTGAACTCTCTGGGTCAAACGAGTCCGCTGGGGCGAATTGGGAAAATTCCTAAATTTTTTTCTTTTTCCTTCTACTTAGCTCCAAATCATCCCGTATCATCACTTAAGCTCCATTTCAACCTGAAACCAATAAACAACCTTATCAAGCTCATATTGTAATACCCGTGCATTTTATAAATAATATTAGTAATGAAAATAAAGATATTTAAAATTAATTGAGTGTATGTATATTTATATGTGTCTTGAAGCTTAATAATTCATTTGAGTTGAATTAAGTATGAGATTATAGTGATGTTAATGATAAGCTTGGTTATGATTAATTAAGCTCAAGTAATAAGGTTTGTGTGAGATAATTAATTTCTTAATTGAACTAATTGAGACATAATTTAATAATGTATTGGACTTAGGGATATACCCATGCCCAATATGAATAAATTGCAAGTGTTAGGAAATGTGGCCCAAGTAATTAATTTGGTAGATTAAAATTTAGGCCCAATATGTATAAGTAAATGTTCATAACCCAAATTGATATATATTTTGGACTAACCCAATGAACATGGGTCATATGGTTATATATGTATATATAACCAGGATCCTATCAGGGATCCCAGATTTTCTTAAATGACGGATCTTTTTTTTTGCTTTTTTTTAAAACAACTAAAAAAAAAAATTATGGAACTTGAATTTTTACATAATACAATGTTTTTTGTGTGATTTGGATACATATAACAAAACATGTCTGTACAGACTGTACAAAAAAAAGGTCCGAATTTTAAACCTGTTCGGGCTCCAGGACAGGATCCGGCCTCTATATATATATATATATATATATGTGTGTGTGTGTGTGTGTGTATATATATATATATGTGTGTGTGTGTGTGTGTGTGTGTGTAAGCATAAAGTAGCTAACAAAGAGCAAAATAAAAATACAACATTGGAGGAATACCCCCCATAGCCGCCCAACCCCCTTCCCTTTAGCAAAAGTATTGAATTTTTTTAGTCTAGCAAGCTAACAAGCCAGTCTATGGGAAGATAATGATGGCATAGGCAAATGGCTAATTGTACCAAAAGTGAAGAGTTGGTGGAACTTTCCACCAACCCACCTTTTACCCTTGGATAATAACTCAATCATTGGATAATTGTTCTTCTATAAATAGCACCCATCTTAATTCATTGTCTCATTTGATAAAATTCTAAGTGTTGGAAGATATAAGAGAGCTGGAGAGAGTTAGAGAGAAGAAGAAGAAAACCTAGAAGAGTTCTTGCAAATTGGTGATTCAAGAGGAGCTCAAGAAGAAGGAACCAAAGTGGAGAGCTACTTGAAGTTCATAGCTAAGAGGAAGAAAGTAACTAAGAGGTAGGAGCATGACCTAGCTTTAATTTTTGTAAGTTAAGTTAGTATATGTTAGTCTAGGTTAAAATGCATGCTTGGTTGTGGGAGATTTATTGTTGTGGGATCATGATGGATCTGAAGGTATAAAGATGAGTATTGGAGGGAGATTTGTGTGTCTTGTATGCTTGGTATGTGATTTAAGTTTTAAATGGAACAAGAAAAGCATGTGGGCATGAAACCTAAAATAGAAATGTTTGAAAGCATGAGTTTGGTGTTAAATGCCATAAAATGTGTAAGTTATGTGTATAATCTGAAAATGTTATGTTCAACGTCTATGAAATACGAATATAACCAAAGTGGAATCGTCGAAAATCGGACGTAAAACGAACTCGTAGCGATACGTGTGGTGAAACATATCCAAGTGTGAACCCAAGTTTGGAAAAATCAATAATTTAATTAAATAGATGTCTCGAAAAATTATTCAATATATCAACTATTGAATATATGTAAGTTTATAAGAAAATGGAAGTGGTTTGAACTCCTTTGGATGTAAAATGAGCAACTTAGGAAACATTGAATCAAAAAAGGTAGAACATCAAAACATTGAAAAATCTTGTCAAGAAGTTCTGCCAAGGCAATGCGCCCTGCGCCGCCTGTGAACAAAACTCGGCGCACCTCGTGCCAAACCAGCAGATCCAACTCTATCGGACCAGCGCGACCCGCGCTGCTAGTAAGCTTAAATCGATGCGCCCCGCGCCGGGCCCCTTTCACAGTTGACCGGATCCGAGTTAAACCGGGTCAGGTCATGGTGGACCAGATCGGGTCGGGTCAAAAATGAAAATTTTCCTTAAAATAAAATAATATTAAAAGATTATTTTAATGATGATTAAACAATTATAGTAATTATGAATTAAGTATATTTCAATTATCCTAATATTAAGGATTTATTTAAGAAATTCCTAAACTATAATTAAACAATTAAAATTAAAGGTAATTTTAATTATGGAGTTAATAAGCAATTAAAATAGTACTTATTTTAATTGTAAGCTTAAATCGTGTAAATAATAATGTGGTTTAATAAATAATAAACAATTATAATAATAGTAAAGACTATTTTTAATTGTGGAACTAACGAGGTATAAACAATTAAGATGACAATTAGGTAACATTTTAATTGTGGACAATTAAAGTAATATTAAAAGTTAATAATAATTTTGACTATGGAATAATAATGATAAACAATTAAATACTTGAAAGATTATTTAATTGTGGTCAAGTGGGACATAAAAGATTAGAGTGTATAAAGGGATACCTCTAATAACAAATTAATTATGGATTTATAAAGTGTGTAGAATAATTAATGAAATTACTTAATGAATAATTAAATAAATGGAGTAAGAATATCTTATGAATACAATAATGTTTGAAACCTTATATGAACAATTAAGATAATAAAAGATTATCTCATGAAACAAATACGAAGATAAAAAGAGTGACGAATAAAGTTAATAATTAATTAAACTAATTGTTTTGTGAAGTCTTAGTCACCTAAGGCGAGTGTGTTCGATCGATTAAGATTTATATTATGGATAATAGAGATTAACCGTTATGATAAAAATAGGTTATTCAATGGATAAGAAGTCAAGGTTGGGACTAGTCAATGACTCAAGCAAGTACTTAAACTTGTACTCTTATTGATCGTACGAGTAAATAATTACTAAAATGATTCTTGTATTATATAAATTCATGGAAATTATTATTCATACTCTGAAGCTTGATTTAAATCACAATTATATTCCTTAAACCTCGTTGCAAATATTGAACTTATAAATTGTTCCTAAATGCATTGAAAAAGGTGTCTACGCCATTTGATTCACCTAAACCAATATTATGTGTTAGAAAGCGATCCAAATCAATTGCTTTGGTGCGGACTCTTATAATTTGATGACATGAACAACCCTCAAAAAAGGGAAAATTATATATTATCGGGAAACCGACACACACGTGAACATCATGTTTGAGTGTTATACATAACATAGGGTACTTTAGATTGATCACCTATTGTACTTGCTTATATTAGGTTATTAGTGAAATACTGTTAATTCTAGCAGGAGTTCTTGGTCCATAGTGACTTCAGTTTTAAATATTCTTTAACTTGAAAATGTTGAAACCTTTAAATTCTTCTAACGACCTTACAGTCCATAGTGACTGTTTATTTGATTTAAAGGACAAATTTGGAACGGTTGATAATTTCGTTGTTCGCAACACTCTTACTTAATTCATGAGCTATCCTTTATCATTATATCATTGAGATTATTACCTTTATATTTTTGTTTGTTCACACTTATTGTTATATTACTTGTTGGGCAAATTTGTTACTCATCCTTACTTCTCTTAAACATTTCAGTTAAGACAAAACAGTGTGGAACATCGGGCAAAGATAGGGGAAAAGGCAAGGCTACGGAGTAGCTTTGTTATTCTGTGTTAGAAGTTAATTATTATGTTGTAATAAGACTTAATTAAGGTTATGCATTAATTTATGTTTAGATCGTGGTGTGTAATGTAATAGTAATGGTTGTGAGACTTGGGACGAGAATATTTATGTTTTATCAATGTAAATTATTTATTATTCCATTGTATGAGTTATTAGTATGTTGTATAAGTTAGATTGTGGAGCACCGGATTCGAGGTACAAGTATCTAAATTTGGGGGCGCCATAGGTTGGTATCAAAGCTTTAAGTTATAAACCTTAGGAAAGAGAATCCTTATATTATAACCTTAGACGAAATTAGGGATTAGAAGGAGATAAAACTCATGTAGAATTTTCTTAGGGAGTTAGTAGAATTATGAAACACATCTTCATTCCATACAATGAACTTATGTTTTATTTCAAGATACTAATGAAGTTTGTGTTTGTTTGTTTTGTTTTTGTGGCTGTAGGATGCTTGACATAGTAAAACCTAGTAGAGTTATGGAGGAGGAACCACGTGACACACATGTTGTGACGCCCCCAAAATAGGTCCAATCCATCCAACCTATCCTGAGTCGCCAAATACCTAGTACATAAAATAACTACAACTTCATTATCACAAATGTCGTGCAAAATACAACAACACATATACTGTGAGTTTTAATAACAATTGTGACTCTCATCCCTTTACTTGGATAGCACCTCACAATGGCAGCTTACATAAAGGTATAGTCAATAACTGTTTTAGAAATTAAAATCTTTGGGAAGTGCTCAAGGAAGCCTTCGTACATGGAAGGCCATACGTCTAGGTTATGATAGATATCATATGTCCACAGAATTATCCTTGGTTGACCCAATAGACCCCAAAGAAAAATGAGAAGATTACTATCATGTTATTTCCGATGGTGAGTCTTCTCTTGACATATAACTATTTCCACTGTCTGCAATTGAAAATTATATTTAAACCAAACTCCAAGATTATATAGGTAGTGCTCGCAGATATACTCAACAAGTGGATGTGCACAACCCTGTCTTATGATAACACGGGATTGTATATCATTAAACATCTTGTATGATAGTGGCAAAACACCCTTCCAACGTTGGATTCACCTTACCCTATTATTGTTCACCAAAATCAATTATTAAGTGACGTATAATATACGACACACACATCTTAGGTCTTTAATACAATTATATATTGTATGTCATGCCATTTTATAATGTGTTGAGAAACTTTGACAGTCTCGGACCATCACACTATTCCCCTGTTATCCCCACTCGACCCAGCTACACTCTTATTACCTGAAAGGAATTGTGAAGCAAAAGGGTGAGCACAAATAGACTAGTAAAGAATATCATAACTAAAGATAATTAAATTATCAATAGCCTTCATCAGTAATAAATCAGAGATTTCGAACATATGGTAGATGATAAAACTTTTCAACCATAGTTGCAGCGGAACGAGCAATCCATTAGAAGAGTCAAATAGACCATAAAGTCTATTATCTTCTCCATGTTAAAAGTCCACTAACAATGTTTTAACCCTATAACATCAGTCAACAGTTCATGTCCACAATCACGTGAATAACTCATAATCATAATTGTAGTTCTAAATTCCTCTTCTCATCCAAGATGAAGATAATTTTCATCACCTGTCTTTACCTGAAACATCAAAGATCATGGTTATACCAAATCACAGTTCCTATTCATAACCATACTAATAGGTTCGTCTTTGTACTACGGGCCAAAGATATTCATTAACAGTTCATCTTTGCACTACAGGCCAAATATATTCAACAACAGGTCATCTTTGCACTACGGGCCAAAGATATTCATCAACAGTTCATCTTTACACTACAGGCCAAAGATATTCAATAATAGATCATCTTTACACTACAGGCCAAATATAGTAATATCTCGAAGAAATATATAATCATTTCAAAATTTATATAAACAATAATTATAACAATATTGATCAATTCACCTTTGCACTTAAGCTAAAGATATTCAATTATTAATTCAATGGTCATGATCATACCAGTCAACAATTCATCTTTGCACTACTGGCCAAAGAGAACACATAGTCAAGATCATACCAATAATCTACCCATCTTTACACTCAAGTCAAAGAAAAATATCATTATTAGGGTTATAAAAATGTTATATATGATAATAAAAATAATATAATCAACATATAGATTTAATCTCAAGAGTAAGATTCATAAATCAACGATAATTTGGTCAGAAAAAAAAACCAATTTTGCCTTGAATAGTATCTCGTGAATAGTAACTCTTGAATAGTAACTCATAAATAGTAGCTCGTAAAGAGTAACTCATGAATAGTAACCCCGACACGAAAAGATAAAGTTTCACAATAATATCCATATTAATATTTAAAACACCTTAATTCAAATGTTATAAATCACTTAATAATCTCATAATCTAATATTATTAATATTACAATAATATTTTAATCATTTTTTAAACTTATAAATAATTTATTTTAATTGTTTACACTTTACTAATTAATGCATTTAATCATCTTAAAATGCCAAACTCATAAGATTTCGTCACCAATAATCAAAACTCTCATAAAAAATCTTCATATACCTTATATAGAATTCTCAAGCCATAAAATCCTATTTTTCAATTTTCTTACTTCACATAACATATTTAATTCATTTACTCATAACTAGTCTATTTTCATAAAAAAATACCAAATCAGTCCCAAAAAATTCTCTTATCTGGGATTTAGCAGAATATAGTCCTATATTGAACATATATTTTTCTCAGAATTTTTAAAATTCATTTACTATTTTTCATATGGCCAAAACTGCCGAATATTTAGATATTTATCATAAACTGTACTTTTGTCCAAAACTTTCGAAATTTACAGAGTATACTTCTGTTATATACATGTACCCCTAATAAATATTTCATCAATTTTAGAGTTAACCACAAGAAGTTATAAGGGTTTACTTTTAAAATAGTCTTTTTCCATAAAATTCATAATTCCTAATCTAGACATCCAAAAATCGTCATTTTTGGACATAGTCTAGAAAACTCATCAAATTATCATTTCAAATTTTTCCAAAATTTTTGAAGGTCAGAAAAATGATGAAACCGAAAAATATAGTAACTCTTACAATTCTTTACCTCAAAAGAGCAGTATTTCTGACTGGAACATCAGATGTAAAGTCGAAGAAAACTTGCACTGAATAACAATTCTTAAAGTATCTAAATACTCACAAAAATACGCTCGATAATATAGAGAGAAAAAACTTATGTTTCTGGTGTGATTTTTAATTCTAACCTAAGCACTTATTTATAGAAAAATGCTAGAACGCTAAAAGAGACTAAATTAATAAAATAATAATATAATTTTACTACGCATGCATGCTTTGAATAAAACTCAGTCACCACAAGTGGGGCCCACCATAAATCAACAATCTTCCCCAACAACCAAAAGTGGGGCCCACCCATAATTTAAATAAAAATATTTAATTTTCAAAACTTAAATAATTCATAATAAATAGCCCTTTTATCAGAAAAATACGAATTTTATGTTCATTCCATACGAAATCGAATTCTCTACAACTTTGTAGAAGAAAGTTTTTCCAAATTCTAAACAGAAAATATCCGAAATCCACAAACGGATGATTTTCAACACCTCTTAAAATTCATAACAAATCATATGCTAACTTTTAATGGTTAAAAATTTGTGGGCATATACTCAACTTATATATGTATAATATATCCAAAAATCACAACGATCCAACGGTAGAATTTAAATTATAACTCACGCAATAGAGCTTTAAGAATACTGTTTTGATGTTTAATACCTCCATTCTGATAAAATACTGATAAAACACCTCAATATTAATTCCTTCATTTATAATCACATAAAATAAATGTTTTCCTATCCTTTATTTATATCCGCATAAAATAAATATTTCCTTATCATATAAATCACTAAATAATTATTCAATAATAATATTACAGAATCACAATAATGACGACCATGCCATTCCCAGGAAAGATGGGGCTTTTCGATAAGAATATCTCCTTACTGGCGCACAATTAGATGACCTAACCCATTTTCTAGACAGAACTTTCTAGACATCGCCAATAATGCTATCTAATAATATTATTCAATTAATATGAATGATTGATCTGATAATGGAAAATATTGTGTAGTGACAATTATTGAAACAACAATAATATAAAATATCAACGCAGTAATTATTGAATCAATAAAATAAAATATTAAACAGTAATTATTGTAACAATTATTGAGTAATGACTTCTTACGTAAGAATCAATAATTCAAAAATACTATACAATACCGTGTGCTATTGTGCAACCACGCGTATTACTGTATTTTAACCACCGGGTATTCCAATAGTGTTAACGATAACGATTACGCCGTTATTTATAAAAACTCAAACTTATCATTTTATTCATCCGACAGTTATTCTGTTATAGGACCCACAACTGGCTGTGTCGTCGTACGAATATTCCTCGACAACAAGAATATTCCACGACCAAACGAATATTTTCCGACAGAAATAAGTATTTTATAACCACTTGCGTATTTTGAAAATTTTATATATATCACCCTTAACTTTAAACTTTTATCAATTTAACCATTTACTGAATAATAATTATAAGAAAAATTGAATACTTTTATTTTATAAAATTCGGGGTCTTACACATGTGGTGTATGAAGCATCTCTGATAGCTGAACCCATTTTGGCAGTAGCACCAACCGAATTCAATAACAAGGATAAGGAGGAAGTGGAGTCTAACTTGGAAGAAAAATCTATGGAGAATGAGCCCGTGGAAGATTTCGATGAGGTACCACACGATGGGACCACATTTGAGGATCAGTTGTTGGGAGAGTGCACAGACAAAATTATTGAATTAGTAGACAAGGTTGAAGAACTAGAGACTGAGGCTTAGGAGAGTCGGACCAAGATATAGGAGTTAGAGACTGAGGCCCAGAATAGACATACTAAGATGCAGGAGATAGAGGAAGAAATTGCAGATCGCAAGGAAGCAGGTATACAACTAGGAACTCTTGATCGTGTAAGGACCGGGAATTTTAAATGACTATATTTTTATGAATGAATTTTTTTTTTATTTATTATTATTATTTTATTTATTATTATAATTATTGGTATCCGTACTATTTTGATTATATGCGATATGAATTAAGCAATGTAGTTAATTTATTTATTTAAGTTAACTAAGGTAAATACTTAATAAATTTGATTAAGGGAGAGTATGATAAGTTATGTTAAGAATTAACATAGCTTGCATGTTAACCTTGAATGACAAATTAAAAAGATTTATAATCTTTTAAGTTATTAACTATTGATATGAATTATATAAAGTGATTATATGATTATGTGAGTATTTAAATTTGATAAGAATTTATCAACAATGATAAAGATGTTATGGATTATGTGGAATAGTGTATGTGGCTAAATAAATATACATTATATAATGTGTATACATTTATTTTGTATATAAAGAGAATTAAAAATAAAGTTATGTAACCTAATATATATATTAGGAATGGTAATTAAATTACCTAAGGGTTATAATATGAAATAATATTAGTATTTAAAATATATACTAACCTTAAAGAGATTTATTGCACTATCTCAATTTATTAATCTTTATACCTTAATTTAAGCAAGTCTAATTGGGTGATAAAATTTAATGTACATGAGTAATGATTTAAATTTCAAATGTGTGGAATGAAAACTCGAATTAAATAATTATAATAAGATAAAATGGAAAGTATTGGAAGATATTAATTTTTCTATGGCGCAAAGAATTAATTTAAAAGCTTAAGACATCAAATAAAATGGCCCAAGCTTAGCCCAATTGAAGGGGGGCATTTTAGACATTTGATATATTATATAAGAAATAAAAACAAAATAAAACTTGGAGACTAATGGGCCACATAGCCGGCCATATGTGGAAATGAAAGAAGGAATTAATGTAATTATAGCTTACTAAAGATATTTCCAAATAAGCTAGGTGTCCAAATGTTTAAGGAGCCACCTTACTTGCTAATCTTCCATATATCTATGTAATAAGTATTAAGAGAGAGAAAGAGAGAAAAAGATGGGGCAAATATCTTTACATGTATATCATATATCTATATATTTTTATTCCTACAAAAATCTAACTTCTTTCCCTTTATTCTCATTTCCCTAAGTTGCTATCAAAAAAAAAAGTTAGAGAGAGTGAGAGAGAGAATTCGGTGGAAGAGAGAAGATAGAGGAAGAGTGTTTTGTGTGCATATAGCTCCATAATCAAAGCTTAGCAAGAAAGAGAAAGAAAATCAAGCAAATGTATAAACTCTAACTAGTTTATATATTTTTATTTTGATTATTCTCAATCAAAACTAGGATCTATGGTTCCAAACTTTAAAACTCTAGATTTACATGTTAACGAGTGTTTAATGTTTAGTTCTAACCCATTTGTTTATCAAAAGTCAGATCTAAAGTAAGGAAATGAAAGCTATGTTTTGAAAACTAGAAAACTCTAAATTATTTTCTACTTTGTAAGCTTATAACTTGAGATCTACAACTTTGTTTTGTAATCCTTCAAAGGGGGACACTAGATATATAAGTTAACTACTAAACCCAAGTGGCAGCACTCAAAAATAACCTTTTTACTAGTAGTAGTGACTATTTTAGCCAAAATAGTTCCGTTGTTAAAAATAAAATAAAACGATTTTTGGCCAGTCACTGCTAGGGACAATTTCATCATTTTTTTGACATTCAAAAATTCTGGAAAAAATTGTATGATAATATGATGAGTTATCTTTCAAACCCAAGTGGAATCATTGAAAAAAGAGTTATAGATTTCTGTATGGACTATTTTTGGCAAAGTAGGCAAAACTTAATTTTTCGAAAAACAAACTGCCCAAGATTTTGCAAGGGCAGTTTCGGCCATTTAATTTGTGAAATAAATTTCGGCCTTTTCGGACATGAAAATATATGATATAAAGTAGCTCTTGTCCAAAAATGAGCTCATTCCGACTTAAATTGACCAAGCTATGGTCATTTTAATATTTGGGTTTTTCGGACGAAAACTGCTATAACCGGAGTTCTATAACTCTAATGGCCACAAAATTTAAAGTGTAGGTTCACATTAATTTCTTAATTTAAGAACTAAAATGATTTTTAAAAAAATACTAAAGGGAGTTAAAAAATTACATAAAAATTCTTTTTGTATATGGAATATATGTATATATATTTAGCGAAAGGATAGAAAAATAATATGTTGATTTGGTATTTTTCGTGAAAGGAATTAATGAATCCAGCTTCCTGGATTGAAAATCAGTTGAATCCAGTTTGCTGGATTGTAATTTGATTTGTTTGATTGACCATCCAGACTGCTGGATTGGAATTCAGTTTGCTAGATTGCAATCTGGTTTGCTGGATTGGCCATCTGGTTACTGGTTTGGAATACAGTTTGCTGCATTGGAATCTAGTTTGCTGGATTACAATCTAGGTTGCTGGATTGCAATCTAAGTTGCTGGATTGCAATCTAGGTTACTGAAGTGGTATGTTTGGGTAATCCAGGTTGTTGGATTTGTCAGTTTGGGTAATCTCGGCTGCTGGATTAGTATTTGACTTATTTTATTTTAAAGAAGAACTTATAAAGTGAAAGAATAAATGTTAAATTTTAATGTATATGGTTTAGTGATTGAAATACTATCAAAGGGTAATAATATTATTAAAGATTTAAGGTGTTTGATTATGTGATTACATGTTAGATAAATTATTATAGAATAATGGTATAATAAGTAAGATATGTGATGCTAATTGATAAATCAATCTTATTAATGATACGTCTTTCAAAAGAAGTCGTATTAAATTATGTAGCAGTAAACAACTATCAAGGTAAGTATCTAAACCTTACGCACTACTTTTATTTCGTGAAAACAGGTATATGTTTATGCAAGTTTCTATACTCTTTTATTGCTCAAGCATCCATACTCTATGCATTTAATTTATGCAAGAGATCTATAACAAGTTTCCTGACCTATGCAATGTTTTATATTTTGCAAGTTGTCTATGTTCATTGCAAGTATCTTAACCCTTGCATTTACTTTATGCAATGGTTCTGTGGTTCAACAAGTATTCTTAATTCATTTATATTATGCAAATATCCTTACTTTATTGAATTTCATTCGATTCGTTCACTGTTTACAAGTATCTTATTATTGTCTTCATTTGATCCATATATGATCAAGATTTATTCTGTTCTTTATATGCTAAGTTTGGTTATGCAAGTGTCCTCACTTAGATAATGGTTGTATTTGAACAAGTTTTGAAACATACTATTAAATTTCGGTATGTATATATAATTAAAAGTTGTCTAAGCTATTCGACTCGGCTAGACATAGTTTGAAATATATCGTTGAACATGATTGTTTATGATAGAGTCGTCCAACTAAATTATTTTGGTTTGGACTGCAGATTGAGTATGAACGTCCCGAAATGGGAAAACTTTTATGCACCAAAGGCGGATGATGAATGCATACGTCGTTCTAACATGTAGTGTTGATCAATACAGGGCATACGGGCTAATCACCCAACGTGTCCGTAAGTTATGACGGTTTGTAGATGAATTTCTGTACAGACCTTTTCAAAATTGAAAATGAAAGTTCATGGTCTATTGACCGCTCAGTATTCATAGTCATTATGTGAGATCTCAAATTTTATGAAATAAAAGTATTCAATTTTTCTATTTAGTAAATAGTTAAATTGATAAAAGTTTAAAGTTAAGGGTGATATATATAAAATTCTCAAAATACGCAAGTGGTTACAAAATACTCATTTCTGTCGGGAAATATTCTTTTGGTCGTGGAATATTCTTGTTGTTGGGAAATATTCGTACGACGGCGCAGCCATTTGTGGGCCCCATAACAGAATAACTGTCGGATGAAAAAAACGACAAGTTTGAGTTTTTATAAATAACGGCATAATTGTTACCGTTAATACTGTTGAAAAATCTGATGGTTAAAATACAGTAATACGCGTGGTTTCACAGTAGCACACGGTATTGCACAGTATTTTTGAATAATTGATTCTTACGTAAGAAGACACTACTCAATAATTGTTACAGTAATTACTGTTTAATATTTTATTTTATTGATTCAATAATTGCTGCGTTGATATTTTATATTATTGTTATTTCAATAATTGTCACTAAACGGTATTTCCCATTATCAGATAAATAATTCATATTATTTGAATAATATTATTAGACAACATTATTGGCAATGTCTAGAAAGTTCTATCAAGGAGAGGTTTGGTTACCTAATTGCGCGCTAGTAAGGAAAAATCCTTATCGGAAAGCCCCCTCTTTCCCGAGAATTGCCTGGTTGTCATATTGTGATTCTGTAATATTATTTGTGAATAATTAATTATTGATAAGGAAATATTTATTCGATGCGGATATAAATGATAGATTTATTTATTTTATGTGGTTATAAATGAAGAAATTAATGTTGAGGTGTTTTATAAGTATTTTGTCGGATTGGAAGTATTAAAAAAAATAAATCGGTGTTCTTAAAGATCTATTGCGTGAGTTATAATTTTGATCCGACCGTTGGATCATTGTGATTTTTGGATATGTTATACATATATGAGTTGAGTATATGTTCACAAATTTTGAACCGTTAAAAATAGCGTATGATTTGTTATGAATTTTAAGAGATGTTGAAAATCATCCGTTTGTGGATTTCGGATATTTTCTGTTTGGAATTTAGAAAAACTTAAAGCTACAAAGTTGT
This sequence comes from Panax notoginseng, assembly GCA_016801055.1. Classification (NCBI taxonomy): domain Eukaryota; kingdom Viridiplantae; phylum Streptophyta; class Magnoliopsida; order Apiales; family Araliaceae; genus Panax; species Panax notoginseng. The sequence goes on along the minus strand of CM029017.1, from coordinate 166,061,495 downwards.
ACAGAATTCCGTTTCGTATAGAATGGACATAAAATTCGTATTTTTCTGATAAAAGGTATATTTATTATGAATTATTTAAGTTTCAGAAAATAAAATATTTTTTTATTAAAAATATGGGTAGGCCCCACTTTTGGTTGGTGTGGAAATTTGATTTTGGTGGGCTCCACTGGTGGTGGCTAAAATTTATGTCAAAAATGTGTGCGTAGAAATTTTTTGAAATATTAATATTTTATTAATTTAGTCTCCTATGACGTTCTAGCATTTTCCTATAAATAGGCGCTTAGGTTGAATTGAAAATTACACCAGAAACATAATTTTTCTCTCTCTATATTATTGAGCGTATTTTTGTGAGTATTTAGATAGTTTGAGAGTTTCTAATCAGTGCAAGTTTCCTTCAGCATTATATTCGATATTCCAGTCAGAAATACTGCTTTTTTAAGGTAAGGGATTATAAATGTTATTATGTTTTTCAGTTTCGTAATTTTTCTGACCTTCAAAAATTTTAGAAAAATTTGAAATGATAATTTGATGAGTTTCTAGATTGTGTCAAAAAATGACGATTTTTGGATGTATAGATTAGGAGTTATGAATTTTATGGAAAAAGACTATTTTAAAAGTAAACCCTTATAACTCCTTGTGGTTACCTCCAAAATTGGTAAAATTTTTATTGGGAGTACATGTATATAACAGAAGTATACTCTGTAAATTTCGGAATGTTTGGACAAACGTACAGTTTATGTAAATGTCTAAATATTCGGCAGTTTTGGCCATATGAAAAATAGTAAATGAATTTAAAAAATTCCGAGAAAAATATATGTTTAATATGAGACTATATTCTACTAAATCCCATAAAAGAAAATTTGTTTGTACTAATTTGGTATTTTTCATGAAAATGGACTAGTTATGAGTAAATGAATTAAATATGTTATGTGAAGTAAGAAAATTGAAAAATAGGATTTTATGGCTTGAGAATCCTATATAAGGTATATGCAGATTTTTTATGAGGCTTTTGGTTATTAGTGATGAAATCTTATGAGTTTGGCATTTTAGGATGATTAAATGCATTAATTAGTAAAGTGTAAACAATTAAAATAAATTATTTATAAGTTTAAGAAATGATTAAAATATTATTGTAATATTAATAATATTAGATTATGAGATTATTAAGTAGTTGATAACATTTGGATTAAGGTGTCATTAACACATTAATTAATGATTAATAATATTAGTAAATGAATTTAATGTTATTATATACTAAATAATATTAAATAGAGTTTAAAAGAGGAATAATGAATTGTTAATATTAAATTGAGTTTAATAATATTAGTAAATGAATTTAATATTATTATATAATGAATAATATTAAATTGAGGTTATAATATAATGATTAATGTTATTATCTTCGTTAAATATTTGTGAAATATTATTCAAATTATTTTTGATATAATATTATTATTGAATTTTACTCCACAATTGGTGAACATGTTGACAATTTAGACATTATTAAATTTTGGATAAATTATATTGTTAAAGTTTTTAATATTTATCCTTTATCTCATTTGATTGATTTTTTTATATCATTGTCATCATTCTCATGCTTATATTGTGTTGAAAGTCATCTATGGCCAGTAGTGCATAGATGGACTTGGTATGATTAAGATCAGGGATTATTCGGTATAATCATGACCGTAATGTTACAAATAATATGGTAAAAGTCATCTTTGGCCCGCAGTGCATAGATGGACTTGGTATGATTATGACCAGGGATTATTCGGTATAATCATGACCGTAATTGAAAGCACAAATATCCTTGGCCCGTAGTGCATGGATAATTCGTGGTCATGATACTATTAAGCTGAGTCTCAGCATTATTGATTTTATAATTGTATATCTTTGGCCTGCAGTGCAAAGATGGACTGTTGATTATTAGTTTTACAGTTGTATATCTTTGGCCTGTAGTGGAAAGATGGACTGTTGATTATTAGATTTACAGTTGTATACTTTGGTATGTAGTGCAAAGATGAACTGTTGATTATTAGTTTTTCAGTTGTATATCTTTGGCCTGTAGTGCAAAGTTGGACTGTTGATTTACTTGATTATAAATATGAATTGTGATTTAATTATAATCTGTGGTGGTTCAGGTGAAGACAGGTGATGAGAGTTCTCTTTGTCTTGAGTATAGCAAAGAACTATTGATGAGTATTACAAGAATGAAGTATTAACGATGGACTTTTAATCTAGAGGAGATAGTAGACATTATGTTCTACTTGACTCTTCTAATGGATTGCTTATTCCGCTGCAGTTGTTGATCTAAAACTTGTTGTCTATTATATTCTATCAGTTGTTAAACTGTTGAAGACTAACGATAATTTGTAATGCATTATTTTAGTCATAATATTTCTTACTGGGCTAGTTGAGCTCACCCTTTTACTTCACCGCCCCTTTCAGGTAATAAAAGGGTAGTTGGGGCTAGCAGAGAGAACATGTGTATAAAGTGGTTATACGAATTAGTCACAAGCCTAATCAAATTATGAAACGGTGTGGCATAATAATCGTACTGAGAACTTAAAATATGTGTGACATGTTTTATACATCATTTGATATTTAATTTTGGTGAACAACAATATGGTGAGGTGAATCAGAATTTGGAAGCGTCAAAGGTGCACTCCATTAGAATAAGGAGAACCGATATCTTCTTGTGTCCCTTCGGGGACTTGATATATTTGCTGATGTACTTTATATGGCATTGTAATAATTTAAGTATGAATATTGTCGTATTATATATGTAACAAAATTTGTATTGAAACTCACAGTATATATGAGAATTTTTGAGTTTGAATATTGTCTAGAAGATAATATATGTATTAAAACTCACAGCCCATGTTGTATATTTATGTTTGTATTTGAATTTTGTACCATATATCTGGCGACCCAAGATGGGTGGTGTATACCTATTTTGGAGGCGTCACAGTTGGTATCAAAGCTTAGGGATATGATCCCTGGCTGAGATGTGAGACAAGAATAACTGTCGGATGAAAAAAAATGACAAGTTTGAGTTTTTATAAATAACGACGTAATTGTTACCGTTAACACTGTTAGAATATCTGATGGTTAAAATACAGTAATACGTATGGTTGCACAGTAGCACACGGTATTGTACAATATTTTTAAATTATTGATTCTTACGTAAGAAGGAACTACTCAATAATTGTTATAGTAATTACTTTTCAATATTTTATTTTATTGATTCAATAATTGCTGCGTTGATATTTTATATTATTGTTGTTTTAATAATTGTCATTACACAATATTTCTCATTATCAGATCAATAATTCATATTATTTGAATAATATTATTAGATAACATTATTGGCAATGTCTAGAAAGTTCTGTTAAGGAGAGGTTTGGTCACCTAATTGCGCTACAGTAAGGAGAAATCCTTATCGGAAAGCCCCCTCTTTCCTGAGAACTTCCTGGTTGTCATTATTGTGATTCTGTAATATTATTTGTGAATAATTAATTATTGATAAGGAAATATTTATTCGATACGAATATAAATGATGGATTTATTTATTTTATGTGATTATAAATGAAGGAATTAATGTTGAGGTGTTTTATCAGTATTTTATCGGATTGGAAGTATTAAAAAAATCAAATCGGTGTTCTTAAAGCTCTATTGCATGAGTTATAATTTTGATCCGACCGTTGGATCGTTGTGATTTTTGGATATATTGTACATATATGAGTTGAGTATATGTTCACAAATTTTGAACCGTTAAAAATTAGCGTATGATTTGTTATGAATTTTAAGAGGTGTGAAAATCATCCGTTTGTGGGTTTCAGATATTTTCTGTTTGGAATTTAGAAAAACTTAAAGCTACAAAGTTGTAGAGAATTCGATTTCGTATGGAATGGATTAAAATTCGTATTTGTCTAATAAAAGGGCTATTTATTATGAATTATTGAAGTTTCGAAAAATAAAGAATTTTTTTATTAAAAACATGGGTGGGCCCCACTTTTGGTTGGTGTGCAAATCTGATTTTGGTGGGCCCCACTGGTGGTGGCTGAAATTTGGTTCAAAAATGTGTGCGTAGAAATTTTTTGAAATATTAATATTTTATTAATTTAGTTTCCTATGGCGTTCTAGCATTTTCCTATAAATAGGTGCTTAAGTTAGAATTAAAAATCACACCAGAAACATAAGCTTTCTCTCTCTATATTATCGAGCATATTTTTGTGAGTATTTAAATAGTTTGAGAGTTTCTAATCAGTGCAAGTTTCCTTCAGCGTTATATCCGATATTCTAGTCAGAAATACTGCTTTTTTGATGTAAGGGATTGTAAAGGTTATTATATTTTTCAATTTCGTAATTTTTTCGACCTTCAAAAATTCTAGAAAAATTTGAAATGATAATTTGATGATTTTTTTAGATTATGTCAAAAAATGAAGATTTTTGGATGTATAGATTAGGAGTTATGAATTTTATGGGAAAAAACTATTTTAAAAGTAAACCCTTATAACTCCTTGTGGTTAACTTCAAAATTGGTAAAATTTTTATTGGGAGTACATGTATATAACAGAAGTATACTCTGTAAATTTTGGATTGTTTGGACAAACGTACAGTTTATGATAAATGTCTAAATATTCGGCAGTTTTGGCCATATGAAAAATAGTAAATGAATTTTAAAAATTCCGAGAAAAATATATGTTGAATATGGGACTATATTTTGCTAAATCCCAGAAAAGAAAATTTGTTTGTACTGATTTGGTATTTTTCATGAAAATAGACTAGTTATGAGAAAATGAATTAAATATGTTATGTGAAGTAAAAAAATTGAAAAATAGGATTTTATGACTTGAGAATCCTATATAAGGTATATGCACATTTTGGATGAGAATTTTGATTATTGGTGATGAAATCTTATGAGTTTGGCAGTTTAGGATGATTAAATGCATTAATTAGTAAAGTATAAATAATTAAAATAAATTGTTTATAAGTTTAAGAAATGATTAAAATATTATTGTAACATTAATAATATTAGATTATGAGATTATTAAGTGGTTGATAACATTTGGATTAAGGTGTTATTAACACATTAATTAATGATTAATAATATTAGTAAATAAATTTAATGTTATTATATAATGAATAATATTAAATAGTGTTTAAAAGAGGAATAATGAATTGTTAATATTAAACGGAGTTTAATAATATTAGTAAATGAATTTAATATTATTATATAATGAATAATATTAAATTGAGGTTATAATATAATGATTAATGTTATTATCTTCGTTAAATATTTGTTGAAATATTATTCAAATCATTTTTGATATAATATTTTTCTTGAATTTTACTCCACAGTTGGTGATCATGTTGACAATTTGGACATTATTGAATTTTGGATAAATTATATTGTTAGAGTCTTTAATATTTATCCTTTATCTCATTTGAATGATTCTTTATATCATTGTCATCATTCTCATATTTATATTGTGTTGAAAGTCATCTATGGCCAGTAGTGCATAGATGGACTTGGTATGATTATGACCAGGGATTATTCGGTATAATCATGACTGTAATGTTATAAATGATGTGGTAAAAGTCATCTTTGGCCCGTAGTGCATAGATGGACTTGGTATGATTATGACCATGGATTATTCGGTATAATCATGACCGTAATTGAAAACACGAATATCCTTGGCCCGTAGTGCATATTTGTATAAAAACTCACAGCTCATGTTGTATATTTAAGTTTGTATTTAAATTTTGTACCATGTATCTAGCGATCCAAGATGGGTGGCGTATACCTATTTTGGGGGCATCACACAGTACGTAGTTTTAAAAATGTAAATGATTGGATATGTTGGTCAGTATTGTTTCAGTTTACTTCACAACTATTGATTCGTTGTAGAAGTATAGTTCAAAGAAAATATTTATTTCTTTCAGCTAATGTTTATTAATTGATATTACTTGTTGGGCAATTAAATGCTCATTTTTTTCTTTAAATTTAAATATTTTCAGTTAAGCTTGATCGACCAGAAGGTTCTGGCAAGGATAAAGGAAAGAAAAAGCTGTAGGAATAGTTATCAAGTGTTATTTGTAATAACTGTAACTAAGTATTATGATAATTTATTGTTTATCATGTAATGAAGTATTTAAAGGTTATCGTAACTGGGGAGTAGACAACTTTGATATAATATTTTTACTTAATAAATATATTAAGTAGTTTGAATGAATGTTATCGTGAAACACCAAGTACGAGTTTCAAGAACCCAGATTTGGGGGTGTCACACATCGCTTATTGGCTAGGAATGTGGAGCTGATAAGTAGGCTAGAACAATTCGAACAGAGGGAGCTGAGTGAGAAAATTGAGGAGGCCCTTCGAACACAATTGGAGTTAGAAGTTATGGATAGAATCCATTTCGAGGAGCTATGGTAGGATGGCAGTGATAGAGCCGACGACTTAGAAGATGAAGTAAGGGGCGAGAGGAAGAAGATGAACAAGATGAGCTATGCATTTCGCACAGCGATGGACAGATGGACTGATGTTGTTTATCATTATCTGGCGAAGCAAGGATAGACCCGTTACACTATGAGTAGGGATCTGATGGCACATATGGGACAATTGGAGTATAGGAGTGTAGTAGCGCACGAGATGCTTGGTTGAAATTGATTATACGAGTCTAGTAGTAGTAGTTATATTTATGTATGTACTATTATGTATACTCCCGATCTTTTGTGTAACATGGGAGATAGTTTATGTAAACCCCAAGTTTTGTTCTTGTTATAGGGGTAGTATGTTAGCATTCCCCACCTTTTGTTATAATAGGGGATAGATGATAGCATTTATAGAAGTATGTTATAGGTTGATCACACATGATGTGCTGACTATTAGCATATGAATATAAATGTTCTTATTTAAAAGTGTTATAGAAATGTTGCATTAGAAATAAATACTTAAATAATATAATGGGATAAAAACATGAAGTTTTATGATACAGAAAATGCCACCCAGACGTAGACAACCGACACCCAAAAATTTTGTCAATAACGTAAAGGACCAAGTAGACCCCATGCAATGATTGGCCTACTTGCTAAGTGAATCCCTTCGAGGAAGGAACAATGTACCTATGCACCCCAATCCCCAAGCAATTTCTGTAAAAAACTTTAAGGACTTTAAGAGTGTAGGACCTCCAAAATTTAGGGGAACTACCAATCCTATCGAAGCACAAATTTGGATCAAGGTGATGGAGAAAGCATTTATCATCGCTCGTGTGGGAGAAGACCAAAAGATTGCGTAGGCTATATATATGATGAAGGGCGAAACAAACTTCTGGTGGGAGGCGAATCAATATAGAGATGGAGAAGGAATTATACTATGGGAAAGGTTTAAGACATTGTTCTTTAAGAATTACTTTTCGAAGAGCATGTAGAACAGAATGGAGGTTAAGTTCCTGGAATTGAAACAAACAAGGAGAGATGATCGTGGCATAGTGTGAGGCAAAATTTAACAAGCTCGAGCGATTTGTAGCACACCAAGTAGACACGGAAGAAAGGAAAGATAGACATTTTGAGTTAAGACTAAAGCCATGAATGTTCAATAAGGTGTCGGCACTCCAAATTTATTCATTTGCAACACTGTTAGAGAAGGCTATCATCGCTGAGGGAGGTAGTAAGGCTCTAAGTTAATACAACAAAGAAAAAAAGAAAAAGAGTACTGGAGGAGAAAGTCGTGGAGGAAATAGTAGTGGGGGAAGTAACTTAGGGAAGAGGAAATGGAACAACAACAACAACCACAACAATCAGACGAGAAGTCACCAGGGAGGATTCAAGAAAAGAAGCGAGGCATGTTCAAAGTGCGAAAAGAGTTATTAAGGAGAATGTTGGATGGGATGAAGCGACTGCTATAACTGTGGCCAGGAGGGGCATGTTTCGCCATATTGCCCAAAATGAAAGAAAATTCGAGGATGTTATGCGTGCGGATCAACAGAGCATCAAATGAAGGACTGCCTGAAGAAAGGGAACAACGGAGGACGCTATAATCAAGGAGGAGGCAGCAAGCTGATGATTAGCGAACCTGTTCAACCCAACCGATCAACTGCCTGAACATTTAACATGACGGTCTAGGACGCAGTAGCTGCGAAGGACGTGGTGTCAGGTATTATCCCAATCAATAATATAAATGCTTATGTATTATTTAATTCGGGTGCTACCTATTCCATTATGTCTGAAGAATTTGCTAAACGACTAAACTTACCCAAAGAATGATTAGGGAATCCTTTGAACATAGAAGTTGCGAAAAAATAAGTAATCCCCGTAGAATTCGTATACCGTAATTGTTGCTCAGAAATTAAGGGACATAAGCTAAGCGTAGACTTGATTCTGATAAGATTGGGAGAGTTTTTTGTGATACTAGGAATGGACTGGTTATATAACCATGTTGCGATAGTCGATTGTCAAAAGAAAAGTGTGAACCTTCAGACTCCAAACCGGTCTAAGTTAGTGTTTTATGGTAGCTCATCGCTTGGATAATCGTGTTGCCTTACGATGATGCAGGCCAAGAAATTGTTAAGGAAAGGATGTGTAGGATATTTAGCCTATATTGTAGATACTTAGAAAAAGGGACTGGAAATAAAGAATATATCAGTTGTGAGAGAATTTCAGGACGTATTCCCAGACGATCTACCCGGCCTTCCACTAGACAGAGAAATCGAATTCGTGATAGACTTAGCACCGAGAACTGCACCAATTTTGAAAGCCCCATATCGTATGTCACCCATAAAAATGAAAGAATTGATGATACAACTACAAGAATTGCTAGATAAGAGATATATTCAACCGAGTGTGTCTCCTTGGGGAGCACCAGTGTTGTTTTTCAAGAAGAATGATGGATCGATGAGGCTTTGTATCGACTATCGAGAGTTGAACGGAGTGATGATTAAGAATAGATACCCGTTACCATGAATATACGACCTTTTCGATCAATTAAAGGGAACGAAGTGTTTTTAAAAGATAGATATGCGAACTGGATATCATCAGGTAAAGGTACGAAAGGAGGACATACATAATGTCAAAAGGTTTCAAGGTACAAATCATGATTATTAACACTAATCTCACAGAAATCTAATCAATGTCTCATCAGTTAACTCACAATTAACAACCTTGCCTTTTCACCAATGAATTTCATCAAATCAAAATAGATTCACATAAGCAACTTTCCTACAATCCACATACCTACTCAACTTAGTTAACATGGAACAAAAATAGTGCATATTGACTCACAAATAGAATAAGTTTCCCTTATTTTTCACTTTTTTCATAGAACCTTCTCTTTAGCACAAATGAACGTATTTTCATGCTTTTTTCATATTTTTTTGCTTGACATTGCAATGTCTCATTTTCTTAGGCTTTTCATAGTTACCCATGTAGCGAACTTTCCACCAACGACTCCCAAACCAGATGGTTTTAGGCCGGTTGGTGTAGAGACACTCCTAGGGCTTACTTATTCAAGTAACAAAAGCCACAAAAGTCGACTAATCAAGCTGCTTTTATCCATCACACTTTTTAGTGTGAATACCGATGCTTCCTGAGGATTGGATACCCAGTTAATTCGTACAATACACATTGAAGTAGATTTTAAAGCATCTTTCACTTCTTTCTTCTTCTTTTTTCATTCATCATTTTTTCACCTCAAGGTTCTACAACAGTTAAACAGTTCTAAATCATAAAATCAGTTCACATGGACAACTCCACAAATAACATAGCCAAATAAGCATGTTTCACATATTCTAGTACTCATGTTTCACAAATTCAATTTAAATCAATTACTATGGATCAAGGCTTAGTTTTCATCATTCATTAATTAATTAATCATTAAGCAAATTCTGAAATATAACATTGATTTTCAATCTTTGACTTTCACCTTTTAAACATTTAGTCAAATAGAATCATAGAACCAAAGCCAACAATTTTTTTCAACTTCCCATCAAAATTGGATCAATATTCCTAAATAAATAAAAGCTAAATCTCCACCCCCCCCACACTCAAACCTTACATTGTCCCTAATGTAAAAAAATCATGCAAAGAAGAAAATAGCCACTAACTAATCATGCAATTATCAAACTAAAAAGTAAAGGGGAAAAAAATCAAATTTGAGTTCTTGGGTTGCCTACCAAGCAGCTGCACTTTGTTTAACGTCATTGACTTGACATCATATCTCTCTTCTCATCTTGCATAGATTGGATCTTCCTGATCCACCATCTCAACATTCTCCACCTGATGTCCCTTATAGAAGGGTTTCAACCTATGTCCATTCACCTTAAAGATTTTTCCTGTGCTCGAACTTTGAATCTCAACTGCACCACGAGGAAACACATTAGTGATAACAAATGGATCCACCCATCTAGATCTCAATTTACCTAGAAATAACTTAAGCCTAGAATGATATAACAAAACTTTTTGTCCCACATCAAAGGTCTTCCACACGATCTGCTTATCATGAATGGCCTTAGTATTTTCCTTGTAAATTTTTGAACTTTCATAGGCTTCATTTCTCAATTCTTCTAGCTCTTGTAACTATAACTTACTTTGTCCTCCATCTGCCTCCAAGCTCATATTTCACTGCTTAATTACCCAAAAAGCTCGATGTTCCAACTCGACTGGTAAAAGCATAGTTTCCCAAACATAATCCTATATGGTGGCATCCCAATATGAGTTTTATACACAGTTCTATAGGCCTAAAGTGCATCATTCAGTCTTAGACTCCAATCATTTCTGCTCGGGTTGAATACTTTCTCCAAAATGGACTTGATCTCTCAGTTAGATACCTCAGCTTTGCCATTACTATGCGGATGGTAGGATGTAGAAATCTTGTGCATAACATTATATTTCTTAAACAAAGACGGTAACACCTTATTGCAAACGTGGGTTCTGCAATCACTAATGATAGCTCGTGGTGCTCCAAACTTGACAAATATGTTAGTCCTGACAAAATCTAAAAATAACTTTAGAATCGTCAGTCCTAGTGGCTTTAGCTTTCACCCATTTTGAGACATAATCAACAGCCAAGAGAATGTAAACATTGCCAAAGGATGAAGGAAAAGGTCCCATAAAATATATACCCCAAACATAAAAAATTTCAACAACTAAAATAGGATTTTATGGCATTTGATTTTTTTATGAAATATTCATTATCCTTTGACAATTATTAGATGTTTTGCAAAACAGATAAGAGTCTTTAAAATGAGAAGGCCAATAAAAAACATTTTCCAAAACTTTGTTAGCAGTTCTTTTTGGACCAAAATGTCCTCCACAAGCATAAGAATGGAAAAAGTTAGAATAGATTAAAATTCACTATTAGGCACTCATCGTCTAACTATCTGGTCCGCACAAAATTTCCATAAATATGGATTATCCCAAGCATGGTGTTTAGCATCACTCTTTAGCTTTTCCTTTTGGGATTTAGAAAATTCATTAGGAAAATATGCACGTACCAAATAATTCATAATATCCACATACTAGGGAATCTCGGCATGAATGGAAAGTAGATGTTCGTCTGGGAAAGAATCATTGAATGGTAGCACCTCTTCATCTCCTAACAAACAACTTAAGTGATCTACCACCAACTTATCTGCCCTTTTTTTTATCCTTGATCTCTAAGTTAAATTCTTGCAAAAGAAAAATCCATATGATAATCCTAGGTTGAGATTCCTTCTTGGTCAACAAATACCTGAGAGTAGCATAGTCAAAAAAAACTTTTACTTTAGTGCCAAGCAGATATGATCAAAATTTATCTTAAGTAAAAACTACAGATAAAAGTTCATTTTAAATTTAGAATAGTTTATCTGAGCATCATTCAAAGTTCTAGAAGTATAGTAAATGGCATGAACATCTTTGTCAATCCTTTGGCCTAAAACAACCCCCACTGTATAGTTACTTGCATCACATATGATCTCAAATGGAAACTTCTAATTTGGTGGGTTAATCATTGGTGCTGAGGTCAAAAATTCCTTCAATTTATCAAAAGCCTTCTTGCACTTGTCATCAAATTGGAACTCCACATCCTTTTGTAGCAACTTACAGAAAGGCAAAGCTATCTTTGAGAAATCTTTGATAAACCTGTTATAGAATCCTGCATGACCAAGGAAAGAACGAATCTCCCACACACCGACATGGTAAGGCTAAGCAAAAATAACATCTATCTTAGCTTTATCAACTTCAATACCTTTAGATGACACAACATGACCATGTATTATCCTTGTTCTAGCATAAAATGACACTTTTCCCAATTTAGAACAAGATTATTTGACATACATCTATCCAAAACACGACTCAAATTATCAATGTATGCATCCAAATAATCACCATGAATCGTGAAATCATCCATAAAGACCTTAATGCAGTTTTCTAAGAGATCAGAAAAAATGCTTATCATGCATCTCTAAAAAGTATCTGGGGCATTACAAAGTCCAAAGGACATTCGGCGATATGCAAATGTGCCAAAGGGACACGTGAATATGGTCTTTTCTTGGTCTTTGGGTGGAATCACAATCTAGATATATCCTAAAAAAACCATCTAAAAAGTAATAATAAGTATGCCCAGCTAAGCGTTCTAACATTTGATCAATAAAAGGAAGGGGAAAGTGGTCCTTTCTAGTTACATCATTCAATTTTCTGTTGTTAATACACACTCTCTATTTTGTTTGCATTCATGTGGGCACCATTCATTATTTTAATTTTTGACAGTTGTGATTCGGAATTTCTTTGGAACTACTTGCACGGGACTCACCTATTGACTATTGGAGATGGGATAGATTATGCCTGCATATCAAGAAATTTTATAACCTCTTTCTTCACTACTTCCATCATCCGTGGATTCAATTTTCTTTGTGCATCCCTCGTGGGCTTAGCTCCATCTTCTAACAAAATCTGATGCATGCACATCGCAGGACTAATACCTTTTGTCGACGTCGGGAAAAATTTTCTTTTTCTTTGGAATTCCTCTTTTTAAGATTTCTTACCCTTTATGTTTTCTATTTGTTGAATTTCTTTTGAAAGGGCAAGTTTAAAAAGATTTCGACACAAAATGTCGTCGATTTGAAAATTCAAAGTCGCTAGTTTGTAGTTTTGAAATGCTTGTACCAACTCAACTGAATTTGAAAAGGTTTACGCAAAAGCCCAATTATTAGAATCTATTTAATAGGTTTTGGAAGTCGAGATTCATAGAGTTTGGGGGCTTAAATAAGCCAGGGGAAGGTGTTAGGCACCCCTAACTTTCGTGAAAACATGGATACCGCATCTTTTCAATTCCCTAGTTTATTTGAAGTGTGTGTGGTTAATTGGGCCTAAGTGCATTATTTGGAAGTAGTGCTATACCTCGTTTTCACATATATACAAAGGGTTTGATTTGTATAAAAGTTTAATTTTAAGCAACATACATAGAAATGATATTTTAAAAATAAGTTTTCAAACCCTTATGCTCACATAGTAATCGAGGCCTTTGATACTTCCATTTTATTCCGTATTCAACCTGTTTTGATTTTATTCTCGAGATGCGAAGCATCTTCAATAAAATAATATATATATAAGTGTCGGGCTCTCACGACAAATATGATTTACAAGCTAAGTGTACAACTGAAAAAGGGTCCATCATGGGAACCAGATCTAGATCTGTTAGCTGTATCTTAGATCCCTTGGGTCTTAGGCTCACAAAATATGATATGAATAGCCTGCGTAATAAGGATACTGAAATAAAACATATATTTAATCTAAACGACACAAAACTAAGGATTCATCAGTTAAATCCCTGCCTATGCGTAGCTAGGCTTCTTGTTCCCTCTAGATACAGATCTAGGGTCACGTGGTTGCTTAATATTTACAAAAAACTAGAAAGGAAACTAGATTTAAATAAATCTTAGCCATTCTAGCTCAACAGTTCCAATTTTACAACTTTAAAACTTGTTAAAAGTTAGATATGGCTAGATTTAGATAAATCTAGTCCACATATTTAAATATTATGAATTTACATTGAATGAACAGTTAAAATTGATATTTAAACAAATTAAATAGTTTATATATATATATATATATATATATATATATAAGCCGTAAAAAGGTCACGAATTTAGAATCTAGGCCAAACTGAGAATTATAAATATATATATATATGATTATATATATAATAAAGCAGTAAAAATGCCACGAATTAACAATCCAGGCCAGACTAGTATATATATATATATATATATATATATATATTAAAGCAGTAGAAAGCTTCAAATCTGAAAAAATCTTAGAGTGTGCTGTAAAGAAGGCTTTAGACCGCTTTTGAAGCTTGAAAACTCAGTTTTCACCGGTTAAAATTTGATATGTCGTAGTATATGTGTATACAAGTGTTTATAAAGAAGAATATTGAAGTTTAGAACACTATAGGAGGGGTTAAGAGCTAAAATAGTTTTCTATCTGTTTTCCTTTTTTTCTCTTTTTTTGGCTGATGGGGTGTCTTATTTATAGACCAAATTACCAGCGGGTCTACCCGCGGCAGCCGCAAATCTACTTGCGGCTGCCCGGGTGGGCCCATGTCATTTGGGTCCTGTTGTCTCAAAGTACGTTGTGACGCCCCCAAAATAGGTATACAACACCCATTCTGAGTCGCCAAATACATGGTACAGAAAGCAAACTACAACTTCAATAATACAATTGTCGTGCAAAATACGACAACACATAATGTGAGTTTAAATACAAATATTGTCTTCTGCACAATATCCACACTCAAATAAATTCTCATTACAATTATTCAAACACTATTTTACAGAAATAGTGAGGACTGCTAAAACATCTTTCTAGAACCATCACTCCATACCCCGACTAGATCCTGCTATATTCTCACCTCCTGAGAAGAAAAATGGAACAAAAAGAAAAAGGGTGAGCTCAACTAGCCTAGTAAAGAATATTATGACTAAGATAATATACTACAAATTATCGTTAGTCTTCAACAGGGAAAAATCTGATAGAATATAATCGACAACAAGTTTTAGATCAACAACTGCAGCGAAAACAGCAAACCATTAGAAGAGTCAAGTACAGAAAGAATTCTACTATCTTCTAAGATTAAAAAGTACATCATCAATATTTTATCCCTGTAACATCAATTAATAATCATCTTTATCCAAATATTCATCTTTGCACTACAGGCCAAAGATATTCATTTGTATCACCTGTCAGTCATGTTCATCTCAACACCTGTTCATCTTTGCACTACAGGCCAAAGATATTCATCAAGTAATCATACATCTTTGCACTACAGGCCAAAGATATTCAGTAATATCATCATTTAGGACTGAGGATGATGAAAAATATCTTAAAGAGAACGAATCCAGTGAGACAGAAGGACAAATAGTAGGGATTCGTATAACAGTTTATCCAAGATCAATAATACTTTATAATAAACAATTGTGAAGCATAATTCAAAAATAAAGATCAAAACATGGATACAATCAAAGATAGTAACCATAATAGACATCTTGGACAAAAAAGAAAAATTTTATTTTTCGGTCAATAGTGCCGTATTCGTGAATAGTATCATATACGTGAATAGTGTCGTATACGTGAATAGTAACCTCGACACAAAAAGTTCCAAATTTGATAAAAACTCATATCAATATTTCAGCATAATGATATTGAAGAAAATAATATCATTAAGAAGAAAATAATATCCCTTACCTCAAAATATCAGTACTTCTGGTCGGAATACCGGTATAAGGCTGAAAGAAACTTGCTCTGATGAATAGAAACTCTCAAAGTATCTAAATACTCACAAAATACACTCAATAATCTAGAGAGAGAAAGAGAGAAAACTTGTTTCTGGTGTTATTTTCAATTCTAACTTAGCCCTCTATTTATAGGAAAATGTTAGCACGCCGAAGCAGACTTAACGTGAAACCTGATGGCTTTACATGCTACTATTCCCACCCACCATATTTGAATAAAAATCTCAGCACATTTCTTCACCAACCAAGAGTGGGGCCCACCAATTCTAGAATTTTCCATCAAAATGATAAACTCTGAAAATTCAACAATTTCTGAACCAGTCATCTCGTAAAATTCATAATAAATCATACGTTCATTTTAAACGGTTCAAAATTTGTGGATATATACTCAACTTATATATGTATAACATATCCAAAAATTACCACGATCCAACGGTCGGATTAAAAATTATAACCCCCGCAAAATATCTCAAAAATCCTAATTTTTAATACATCCATTCTGACAAAAATACTGATAAAAACCTCAACATTAACTCCTTGATTTTTAACCACAAAAATATATCCCTCATTTATATCCACATAAAATAAATATTTCCTTATCATATGAATCAATAATTAATTATTCACAAATAATATTACAGAATCACATTTATGACAACCAGGCCGTTCCCAGGAAAGAGGGGGCTTTCCAATAAGGATTTCTCCTTACTGGCGCGCAATTAGATGACCAAA
This sequence comes from Panax notoginseng, assembly GCA_016801055.1. Taxonomy (NCBI): domain Eukaryota; kingdom Viridiplantae; phylum Streptophyta; class Magnoliopsida; order Apiales; family Araliaceae; genus Panax; species Panax notoginseng. Next base: position 166,044,993 of record CM029017.1, on the reverse strand, counting down.
CCTCTCCTTAGACAGAACTTTCTAGACATTGCCAATAATGTTATCTAATAATATTATTCAAATAATATGAATTATTGATCTGATAATGGAAAATACTGTGCAGCAACAATTATTGAAACAACAATAATATAACGCAACAATTATTGAATCAATAAAATAAAATATTAAACAGTAACTACTGTAATAATTATTAAGTAGTGCCTTCTTACGTAAGAATCAATAATTGGTGCAATATCGTGTGCTACTGTATTTTAACCACCGGGTATTCTAACATTATTAACGGTAACAATTACGTCGTTATTTATAAACAACTTATACTTGTCATTTTCTTCATCCAATCGCTTTCCGTTATGGGGCCCACACAAGGCTGCGCCGTCGTACGAATATTCCCCGACAGCAAGAATATTCCACGACCAAACGAATATTCCTCGACAAAATGAATATTTTATAACCACTTGCTTATTTTGCAAAATTTGCACATTTCACCCATAACCAAAGTATTATATCAAATTAACCCCTTATTATTCACAATAATATTTAGAGAAAATTTGATTTTATTCATTAATAAGTTGGGGTCTTACAACCTCCCCTCCTTATGAAATTTTGTCCTCGAAATTGACGTACGTACCTGATATTTCGAAAAGGTGAGGATACCTCGCTTTAATTTCTGATTCCAACTCCTAGGTCATTTCTGCAATAGAATGGTTTTTCCACAAAACCTTAACTTGTGGTATAACCTTTGTGCGTAGGACATGCTCTTTCCTATCCAAGATCTTAACATGTACTTCCTCGTACGTTAAATCTTCAGCTATCTCGTCTGGTTCTAACTCAATAATGTGGTTCGGGTCTTTAACATATTTACGAAGCATAGATATGTGAAAAACATTATGAACACGAGACATGCTTGGAGGTAATGCGAGTCTATATGCCACATTTCCTATTCGCTCAAGAATCTCAAATGGACCAACAAATCTTGGATTGAGCTTTCCTCTCTTCCCAAATCTTATAACTCCCTTCCATGGTGAAACACGTAACAATACATGATCCCCAATATTAAATTCCACGTCCTTCCGATGAAGATCCGCATAACTCTTTTGTCGATCCTGTGCCATTTGTATACGTTGTCGAATCATTTGGATCTTCTCTTTAGTCATGCGTACCAACTCTGGTCCCAACAATGTTGCTTCACCCACCTCGTCCCAGCATACTGGGGAACGATATTTTCTTCCATACAACGCCTTGAATGGAGCCACACCTATACTCGCCTAATAACTGTTGTTGTAGGAGAATTCCACCAATGGTAGGTACTTATCCCAACTCCCTTTGAGATCTAGGACATAAAGTCTTAATAGATCTTCAAGAGTTTGAATAGTCCTCTCTGATTATCCGTCCGTTTGAGGATGGTATGCCGAACTGAATCGTAAATCCGTGCCCATAGCTTTCTGCAAGCTAACCCAAAATCGTGAAGTGAATCTTGGGTCACGATCCGAAACTATGGATACTGGCATGCCATGCAATCTCACAATCTCGTTCACGTACATACTAGCAAGACGTTCAAGGGAATAAGTCTCACGTATCGGCAAGAAATGAGCGGACTTGGTTAATCTATCAACAATAACGCAAATCGCATCTATGCCTTAAGAAACCTTGGGAAGACCCGTAACAAAATCCATAGTAATGTGTTCGCACTTCCATTTCGGAATCTCAAGTGGTTGCAATGGACCCTTTGGTACTTGATGCTCCGCTTTTACACGTTGACAAGTTAAACACCTCGAGATAAACTCCGCGATCTCTCTTTTCATATTGCTCCACCAAAATGTATGTTGAAGATCGTGATACATTTTGGTACTCCCAGGATGGATTGCAAATGGTGTGTTGTGTGCCTCCATCATTATTCTATGCTTCAAATCAAAATCGTTAGGAACACAAAGTCTGGAGTTGACTCGAAGTATTCCTTCTTCATCGATTCTTGCTTCTGGAATAGCACCTTCTTGTACTTTCTTCTTCATACGTATCAGCTCCATGTCTGTAGCTTGAGCGGCTTTAACGTTATCGATTAAAGTCGATTTTACTCGTATATCATCACGTGGGTCCCTAGAGTCATTAACTCTATCTTTATCATTTATAAATTATACAAAATAGGTCTTTGTGTTCAACAATATCGCACTCGTACTCGCGTACAATCTTCTACTCAACGCGTCAGCTACCACGTTCACTTTTCCAGGATGGTATGGTCAGAACTGGTTCCGAATGAGTCGCCTCTTGAGCTTTTGGAAAATCTTCTCGAATTCCTCGCTCCATACGAATTTTATATCTTTCTAAGTCAGCTAAGTTAACGGAGTAGCGATTCGAATCCTTCCACGAATTTTCGATAGTAACCAGCTAAGCCCAGAAAGCTACGTACTTTGGTCACCGACTTCGGTTGCTCTCAATTGTGATTCATATCCCAATTTTGGATAGCACGTCACAATGGCACTTATTGTTTTTACCACCACACAAATATAGAGTCCCTTACGGAGAGTCTGGCTTTGGTGCATTCCACAAAGGAAGTCACCAAATAGAGGCTCGGGTACCAACTTCTATAGTTGGGTTTTTAACTTCTGAAGTTCAATAGGAGCTATTTAATATGAGATTTTAGAAATGGGTTTTGTATCGGATTGAAGATCAATACAAAAATTCAACATCACGCTCTGGGTTAGGCCAGGAAATTCTTCAAGAAATACGTCAGGAAATTCACTAACAACAGAAATATCATTCAAATCTGACGTATTTTTGTTCAAGTCCGTGACATGGGCTAAGAAAGCTTGACATTCGTTTTTTAATAAACGAATGGCTTTGTGGCTTGGTATGACAGCGATTGATTTTAGTGGTTTGGTTGCTTGAATTCGCATAACAGGTTGGTTAGAAATATGAAAACTAACAACCTTACGAAAACAATCAATTTTGGCGTGATGAGTAGTTAACCAATCAATTCCTAAAATCACATCAAAAACAAGTATCTTTAAAGAGATAAGGTCAACAGGTAATGTGATTGTGCCAACTTGGATTAAGAAAGATTTATAAACTGTAGATGTAACGAAGGTTTCACCCAATGGAGTTTCAACAGATAAGTTAAAGTCTAATTTCTCCGGAGTCAAGTTTAAACGTTGAGCACAAGCAGGAGAGATAATAAAATGGGTAGAACCGGTATCTAGTAAAGTATAAACTTCGCAAGAATTCAAGATTAGCTTACCCGTGATCACCTCGTTCGGATTTCTCGCGTTTTGGCCGATCACGACAAACGCCCTTCCAGGAACCGCTGATTTCGACTTATCCGGGACAACTTTTGGAGTCACCATCTCCGCTGAACTTAGTTTTGCTACAGAACACTCTCGAGCTATATGATCCTCCTTTCCACAGTTATAACATACCTTGGATTGTTGTGGGTAGTTTGGGCTGATATGTCCCTTTTTCCCACATTTGTAACATACGACCGGTGGTCGTTCTCCTCCCCTAGAAACAGTTGATGTTTGTGCTGACGTCTTCACGTTATCATTGTTGTATCTTCTCTTCTTAAAATCTCCTCCCGACTCGCTCCTTCTATTATCACGACCACGATTACCACCAGAGTGGTTACCGCTTTTGTCCGAATGTTTTTCTCCCTGCTGGTTTTCATTGCTTCGATGACTGTCGCCACCGGTATGACCCTGGTTGTGGTCCCTCAGTTGCACATGCTCATTATCTCGCTCTAATAATTGAGCTCTGTTTACAACATCTGAATATAAAGAAAATTTATGAGAGATAAGATATTGCCGAATCTCGGGTTTTAGACCTCTCAGAAACATCCTTGTCATTCGTTCCTCATTTTCGACCAAATAAGGTGCAAACCTGGATAACTCTGCAAACTTCGCTTCGTACTGGGACACCGTCATGTTGTTTTGTTCTAGTCTGATGAACTCCACCTCCTTCATATGACGAATACTTTTAGGAAAGTACTTGTCATTGAACAGTTTTTGAAATGTTTCCCAGGACATGTTGAGTGCGTCAGGCTGGGTACGCTTCACAGACTCCCACCAGTAGTCTGCCTCACCGCGGAACGTAAAAGTGGCGAATGGAACCTTCTGTTCCTCCGTGCATCCCAAGATATCGAATATCTTGGTAATTTGCTTGACCCACGTTTCCGCCATGATCGGATCCGGCTTTCCCTTAAATTATGGTGGTCCCAATTCTTTGAACTGCTTAGTTGTGACAAACCGCGCGTTGTTATCATTTCCACCTATATTCTGCACACGAGTCTCCCTCGTCTGATTTTACATGAACTGCAAAAAGCTCCTAAACATTCCATCATTCATCGTTTGCTCGGTAACGTTGTTTACAGGAGGAATATTGCCTTCCTGTTGCACGTTCCCCTGGGTGGTGATCAAATGTGTCTCCACGGTCTGATTTACTCCATTATTAACGTTCTCAGCTGCCATTCTTAAATACTGCCATAAAACAAGGGTTAATTGACATGTTACATATTATCCCTATATTATGACCGACCAACAAATAAGCTTAGGTAGGACACACTAGCGAAGGATTTACTCGTCTCTCCCCTCCTAGTTCTATTTCCCGATCTCCGCCAGAGACCATATCCCTAAGCTCTGATACCAACTGTGACGCCCCCAAAATAGGTATACAACACCCATTCTGAGTCGCCAAATACATGGTACAGAAAGCAAACTACAACTTCAATAATACAATTGTCGTGCAAAATACGACAACACATACTGTGAGTTTAAATACAAGTATTGTCTTCTGGACAATATCCACACTCAAATAAATCCTCATTACAATTATTCAAACACTATTTTACAGAAATAGTGAGGACTGCTAAAACATTTTTCTAGAACCATCACTCCATACCCCGACTAGATCCTGCTATGTTCTCACCTCCTGAGAAGAAAAATGGAACAAAAAGGAAAAGGGTGAGCTCAACTAGCCTAGTAAAGAATATTATGACTAAGATAATATACAACAAATTATCGTTAGTCTTCAACAGGAAAAAATCTGATAGAATATAATCGACAACAAGTTTTAGATCAACAACTGCAGCGGAAACAACAAACCATTAGAAGAGTCAAGTAGAGAAAGAATTCTACTATCTTCTAAGATTAAAAAGTCCATCATCAATATTTTATCCCTGTAACATCAATTAATAATCATCTTTATCCAAATATTCATCTTTGCGCTACATGCCAAAGATATTCATTTGTATCACCTGTCAGTCATGTTCATCTCAACACCTGTTCATCTTTGCACTACAGGCCAAAGATATTCATCAAGTAATCATACATCTTTGCACTACAGGCCAAAGATATTCAGTAATATCATCATTTAGGACTGAGGATGATGAAAAATATCTTAAAGAGAACGAATCCATTGAGACAGAAGGACAAATAGTAGGGATTCGTATAACAGTTTATCCAAGATCAATAATACTTTATAATAAACAATTGTGAAGCATAATTCAAAAATAAAGATCAAAACATGGATACAATCAAAGATAGTAACCATAATAGACATCTTGGACAAAATGGAAATTTTATTTTTCGGTCAATAGTGCCGTATTCGTGAATAGTACCGTATACGTGAATAGTGCCGTATACGTGAATAGTAACCCCGACACAAAAAGTCCCAAATTTGATAAAAACTCATATCAATATTTCAGCATAATGATATTGAAGAAAATAATATCATTAAGAAGAAAATAATATCCATTACCTCAAAATATCAGTACTTCTGGTCGGAATACCGGTATAAGGCTGAAAGAAATTTGCTCTGATGAATAGAAACTCTCAAAGTATCTAAATACTCACAAAATACACTCAATAATCTAGAGAGAGAAAGAGAGAAAACTTGTTTCTGATGTTATTTTCAATTCTAACTTAGCCCTCTATTTATAGGAAAATGTTAGCACGCCGAAGCAGACTTAACGTGAAACCTGATGGCTTTACATGCTACTATTCCCACCCACCATATTTGAATAAAAATCTCAGCACGTTTCTTCACCAACCAAGAGTGGGGCCCACCAATTCTAGATTTTTTCATCAAAATGATAAACTCCAAAAATTCAACAATTTCTGAACCAGTCATCTCGTAATATTCATAATAAATCATACGTTCATTTTAAACGGTTCAAAATTTGTGGACATATACTCAACTTATATATGTATAACATATCCAAAAATTACCACGATCCAACGGTCGGATTAAAAATTATAACCCCCGCAAAATATCTCAAAAACCCTGATTTTTAATACCTCCATTCCGACAAAAATACTGATAAAAACCTCAACATTAACTCCTTCATTTTTAACCACAAAAATATATCCCTCATTTATATCCATATAAAATAAATATTTCTTTATCATATGAATCAATAATTAATTATTCACAAATAATATTACAGAATCACATTTATGACAACTAGGCCGTTCCCAGGAAAGAGGGGCTTTCCAATAAGGATTTCTCCTTACTGGCGCGTAATTAAATGACCAAACCTCTCCTTAGACAGAACTTTCAAGACATTGCCAATAATGTTATCTAATAATATTATTCAAATAATATGAATTATTGATCTAATAATGGAAAATACTGTGCAGCAACAATTATTAAAACAACAATAATATAACGCAACAATTATTGAATCGATAAAATAAAATATTGAACAGTAACTACTGTAACAATTATTAAGTAGTGCGTTCTTACGTAAGAATCAATAATTGGTGCAATACCGTGTGCTACTGTATTTTAACCACCGGGTATTCTAACAGTATTAACGGTAACAACTACGCCGTTATTTATAAACAACTTATACTTGTCGTATTATTCATCTAATCGCTTTCCGTTATGGGGCCCACACAAGGCTGCGCCGTCGTACGAATATTCCCTGACAGCAAGAATATTCCACGACCAAACGAATATTCCCCGACAAAATGAATATTTTATAACCACTTGCTTATTTTGCAAAATTTGCACATTTCACCCATAACCAAAGTATTATATCAAATTAACCCCTTATTATTCACAATAATATTTAGAGAAAATTTGATTTTATTCATTAATAAGTTGGGGTCTTACATACGTGCCCTCGGGCCAACGCGATGTCTGCTCGAACCTTCATAACTTTCAATCCGAAAATCTGATAGAGGCGTGCTATACCTTTCTGGAAAGCCCTTGACAAGAGCTACACAATGACATAGATTTGACATTTTTTAAATCTAGGAAGATTGGTCCACGACCAGATCTTCAAGTCTTTGTACTCCATTCATTGAGCTGTCTTGCGTTATTTTCACTCAGAATTTATGTTATGGTTCTGTATGACCTCTTTTGCAGTGATTTGGGCTAAATTGATGTTGAGTTAGCAACATTACTATTTTTCCCCTCCCGGGTTGGTTCTAGGCTTGATACAGTTCTAGATGTCTTTTCTCAAGGTTATCTCCTAGATTGGACTATTGTTGACTTCTGACAATCCTCAGGGTTGTCTCTGAGTTTGGTTTGATGTTTTTTGGGGTTGTATCTGGGCTTGGATTTGATCTCCTGGGGTTGTTTCTGGGGTTTAAATTTGATGATTTGACTTCCAGAGTTGTCTCTGGAAGATGAAAGAGGATTCTGCCCTCCTACATGGCTAGTAACATGAATGAAAATTTTCAAGTGTCTATAGATGCCCCTCTTTATCATGTTTATGCAATGCAATGGCATTAATAGGATAACGATTACTAGACATTTGAAATATGACAAGATTAAATGATGACATGCAGTGCAACATAATATTATGTTTATGGATGCTGGATGTTTTTGGTTAAAATTATTTCCAATGAGATTCTATCATTGACTGCTCCCTCCTTTTTTGCTGGGATGGTATTGTCAATGATGGTCTCCACTGAACCACTTAGATGTCTACTCGAATGGTAGTTTACAAAGTTTTCATCACCGGATCTTTCCCGATGCTACGTTGGGGTTGTCGCCAACGACTTGAAATGCCCATCAGTGCTATAGAGACTGATTCGACGACAAGTTTGCAGATAAGCTCTCAGGATCTTTGCTGTGGAGGTTTTTCTATGGCTGAGACCATCAGATTTTGACGTTGAGGTTGTCACCAACGTTCTTTATCTTTAGATATGCTTTCTGACTTTATTTCTGCCGGAGATGTTCCTCTCTTTTGTGAGTGATTCTCTGGGGATTATTGATGTTTATCCTGATGATAGCTTGTCTTGGTTGCCATCATTAGATTCTTACTGCCGTTACATTGTGATTGTCACCACCGCCCGAGCTTTCTATCAGGTTGATGCCAATAGCTCCACTAGAGAAAGAAGTTTTACTGCTTGCATTCATAACATCCTCGCAATACTTACTCGAATGGTAGTTTTGTGAAGGTTGACCATCACCAACTTTCCTCGATGCCTATTTGAATAGTAGTTTACAACGGTCTGGAAATCTTCGAACCTTCGCTATGTTGTATAATAGATTCCATTATCGGTCCTTCCCGATGCTACGCTGGAGTTGTCGCCAATGGTTTTCATCATCGAATCTTTCCTGATGTTACGTTGGAGTTGTCGTCAACGGTTTGCAAAATCAGATACTCTGATCTTCAAGTAGTTCTCAAGGGCTTACATCACCGGACCATTCCTGATGCTACGCTAGAGTTGTCGTTAATGGTTTGCACTGTCAATCATTCTGACCTTCGTTGAATTTGTTTTCAATAGCTTACATCACTGGACCATTCTCGATGCTAAGATGGAGTTGTCGCCAACGGTTTGCAATGTCAATCATTCTGACATTCGTTGAAGTAGTTTTCAACGACTTACATCACTAGACCATTCCTGATACTACGCTAGAGTTGTCGCCAACAGTTTACACTGTCAATCATTTTGACCTTCGTTGAAGTAGTTTTCAACGGTTTACATCACTGAACCATTCTCGATGCTACGTTAGAGTTTTCTCTAATGGTTTGCACTGTTAATCATTCTGGCCTTTATTGAAGTAGCTTTCGACAGCTCACATCACCGGACCATTACCGATGCTACGCTGGAGTTGTCGCCAATGGTTTACACTATCAATCATTCTAACCTTTGTTGAGGTAATTTTCAACAGCTTACATCACCAGATCATTCCCAATGCTATGCTGGAGTTGTCGCCAACGGTTTACACTACCAACCATTCTGACCTTCATTGAAGTAGCTTTCAACGACTTACATCACCAGACCATTCCTAATACCACGCTAGAGTTGTCGCCAACGGTTTACACTATTAATCATTCTAACCTTCGTTGAAGTAGCTTTCAATGGCTTACATCACCGGACCATTCCCGATTCTACGGTGGAGTTATCGCCAATGGTTTACACTGTCAATCATTCTGACCTTCTTTAAAGTAATTTTCAATGACTTACATCACCGAACCATTCTCGATGCTACGTTGGAGTTGTCACCAACGGTTTACAATATCAGACATACTTGATATCTTTACTGGGGATATCTTTTTGATGAATTATACCCCGAAATAAATCTGGACGTTTTAATTGCACTCAATACCCACGGTTCATGACAACGGACCTTCCTGATGTTTTGACAAGGGCCGTTTTCAATAGCCTCTATCATCGGCTTTTTAATCCCCACATCTGGGTTAATAGCAATGACTTACATGTAGATCAGAAGTTTGGTATTTGAATTCAGGGTTTCAGACCTTTTTCGCTCAATCGTATAGCACCTTTTTCCCTGATTTGACTTTTTAGCTTTTGGGAAATCAGTTATAACTCAAATTTGATCGAGCCGGAGAGGGTGGGGACCACCTTAGGTGGCCGCAAGTAGACCCGCAGCTCCTATCAGGTATACTTGATCCATCCCTTCACTTTCACAAGTCATTTTCAAGTTGAACTATATAGAAAATTCAAAATTTCCTCTCCAGATTTACTGAGTTCAGGCAGCTTTTTGCAAAATCCATCACCGTACAAATGTTATCCACTACGCTGGTAACGTTTACATGTTTTCTTTTCAAGTTTTGACCATTAGAACGTTAGATTACATATAGAATTCTTCTAAACACGATATAGTGAACATGCATGCTCATATAACTTGATAAAAATTATTCAACTTAGTAAATGTTCATATTTTACCATGCTGAACGTATTAATGTAAAAAAAACTAACTTTTGAGACAGTCATTTGGCACCCTTTTTTGCTAGTTTATTCATCTTATTTGAGAACAAATGAGCACATGTTTTCAAAAAAAGCACTCATGGTAATTTGGCTGCCATGGTAGATTTAATTATGATGTTTTTTCATACATATGAGATGTTCATGACTTTGGGTTGGTGTACTACTGAATGACCACCTAGTCATGCATATGTGCATGTGGACAGTCCATTTTACAAAGGAGATGTAGACACTCGAAATTTTGCATTCCTGTTACTAACCTTGCAGGAGGGCAAAATTGTCTTCTAGAGACAACCTAGAAGTCAAATCAGCTCAATCCCGGAGATAACCCCAGAATACTCAGTTTTCAATCTCGAAGACAACCCCAAGATACTTAATTTCAATCCAACAGACAACCCCGGGAGATTCAGTTCCAACCTCGAAGACCCGAGGGAAGCAGTTCCAGTTCAGGAGATAACCCCAAAATAGTCAATTTTAACCCTGGAGACAACCCCGAGACACTAAGTTCCAACCCCGGAGATAACCCCGGGAGGTCAAGCACACCTCAGAGATAACCCTGAGGACATTCAACATTCACAGCAGCCCAATCTCAAAGATTACTCTGAGCAACGACTGCTACATCTACGCAAAGGAGGAGATAACCCCGGTGAGGGGCAAAATCATCATTTTGCAACCTCGATACTACATTCACATCATCTTAACATCGTTTCAATTCACATTTCAATAGACGTGTCCCACAAGAACTATAGTTCAAATCCCGAGTGCATGTACTTCGAGACGTCAGGACCCGCGTGGCCCGGGGCAACCCGAGAAATCACAGGTAAACCCACGGCTGCCGCGGGTAGACCCGTGACCATCTTGTCTTTAAATATAAGCTCTTAGTTTCTCATTTGAAAAAGAGAGAACAAGTAGAGAAAACTTTGTCCATTTCAGCTTGTAAACACTTCTAGAGTGCTCTAAACTGAGTGATTCTTCTTTCTAAACACTTGTAAGCTCGTGTTTTACTACATATTAAAATTTAACCGGTGGAAACTGAGTTTCCAGGCGTTTAAAGCTATATGAAGTCTTCTTCGCAGCCCATTATAAGATATTTAAGATTTTTAAGCTTTTTATCATTTTTGTACATATATATCTACTAATGTTCAGAGTCGCGTTGCGTGGGTATGCCCGGATCGTCGATACGTGGCTTTTTATTACTTATATATATATAAATTGTGACACCCCCAAAATATGTATACATCACCCATCTTGAGTCGCCAAATACATGGTACAAAATTCAAATACAACTTAATTATACAACAGTCGTGTAAAATACGAGAAAACATAATCTAAGAGTTTTAATAAGAATATTGTTATCTAGACAATATCCACACTCAATGGAGTCCTCATTACATTTATTGTCACACTATTTTATAGAATAGTGAGGACTACTAAAACAACCATCTGGACCGTCAATTCGTTCCCCGACTCGTCCCAGCTATATTCTCATTTCATGAAGAGAACAGTGAAAGAAAGGGTGAGCTCAACTAGCCCAGTAAGAAATATTATGACTAAGATAATGCAGAGTAAATTATCCTTAGCATTCAACAGTATAACAACTGTTAGCATATAAAAGACAACAAGTTTTAAATCAACAATTGTAGCGGAATAAGCAATCCATTAGAAGAGTCAAGTAGAGCATAAAATCTACTATCTTCTATGATTTAAAAAGTTTATAATCAATTTTATCGCTGAGACTCATCTTAATAAATAAAAATCGAATCATCCCTGCATCACGGCCAAGGATATTCATGTAATCATCAATGGTCATGATTATACCGAATAATCCTTGGTCATAATCATACCAACAACTGTCCATCAATTAACTACAGGCCAATGAGGACTTTCACCACATCATTTGTCACATTACGGTCATGATTATACCGAATAATCCCTGGTCATAATCATACCAAGTCCATCTATGCATGTAAGATAAAGATGACTTTCATCACAATATAAGCACGAGGATGATGAAAATTACATAATAATTCAATAAAACAAGTTCAAGGATAAATTTTAAAGATTTATAATCTAATTTATTCAGAAATCAATAACGTCCATATTGTCAACATGATACTGCTTTGTGGAGTTAAATTCAAGAATGCTCAGAAGAATATTTCCATGAAAAGATACTGGATGAAGTGCAATTATTCAGGATATTCTATTAATTTCATGAAGTATAGAAGCCAAAACTTTAACCAAATGAGTATACTAGAATATATGAAACTGCAAATGGATTTTCACCCGTCATGTGGTAATCCACGTAGACAGATCATTTCCATACGAAGGAACATTCACCTTTCATGCGATAGTCCACACAGACAGGTTATTCCAACAGAATAATAAAGAATAGAATAACAGAAGAATTTAACATGCATGCGGTTGTCCGCGTAGACAGGTTATTCCAACATAATAATAAAGAATGGAATAACAGAAGAATTCACCATGCATTCGGTAGTCCGCGTAGACAGGTTATTCTAATAGAATAATAAAGAATGAAATAACAGAAGAATTCACCAGGCATGCGGTAGTCCGCACAGACATGTTATTCCAATAGAATAATAAAGAATGGAATAACAGAATAATTCACTAGGCATGCGGTAGTCCGCACAGACAGGTTATTCTAACAGAATAATAAAGAATAGAATAACAGAAGAATTCACCAGGCATGCGGTAGTCCGCACAGACAGGTTATTCCAACAAAATAATAAAGAATGGAATAACAACCCTAATGAATATTGAAAGAAATAACTATCTTCATGAATACGAAAGAAATAATACCCCCTCACCTTATAATAAAACTGGATACTAGAATAGAGAGGTAGCAGACTTCTCTTCTTCTTTCTCTCTATAATAATTGTACTTGTGAGACTTAGTGAATTGGTGAAAATGAAAGAAGAATGAGCTTCTATTTATAGGAAATTATAGTTTCGATAATTGCACATTTGGGGCTCGAAATATTACAGTATAATACCTTCCTCTTTTTCTTTATTTTTAATTTAGTCCTGCAAGTATTATCAAACTTGCACCACATCCCCTAATAGCAAATCATGTGAATTAATAGTTCATTCATGTGACTTAATAGTATAATCATGTGAAAAAATTAATTACAGTATAGTACCTTCATCTATACCTCCATTTTTAATTTAGTCATACAAGTATTATCAATCTTGCACCAACTCCCCTAATAGTAAATAATGTGAATCAATAGTACACACATGTGAACACATATTTTTAAGCATGTGAATTAATAGCAATTAATTGCTTATTTTTTCGGTGAATTACCCGATCGGTCAATATAACATCCAGACATCAATTATTATCGAAATAAATGCCGATTTCCACTAACACTAATAATTCTCACACAATGGAACTATCAATTTCATCTTTAATCAACACGAACTTATTCATCATTAATATTATAATTCACAATATTTAACAACTAGGTCGTTCCCAGGAAAGAGGGAGCTTTTCGATAAGGATTTGTCCTTACTGGCGCGCAATTAGGTGACCAAATCTCTCCTTGACAGAACTTCTAGACATTGTCAATTTTGCAAATAATAATATGAATAATTTATTCGTCTCAATTATTAATTTAATAATATAACATATTATGCAGATGATACTGTGACAATAATTGAATCAATAATATGAGAGATATGATGCAGCAATTACTGTAGCAATAATTGAGTATAACTTAGTGACTTCTCACGTAAGCATCAATAATCAATACCGTGTGCTACTATGCAACCACGTGTATTACTGTACTTTTACTACCGGGTAGTTCAACAGTTTTAATGGTAACACTTTCGCCGTTATTTTTATAAAAAGATAATTCTGTCATTTTCTAACTACGACAATACTTCCGTTGTGGGGTCCACCAATAATTGTGTCGTCGTACGAATATTCCCCGGCCAATCGAATATTATATAACCACTTGCTTACTTTGCAAAATTTATAAATATTACCCACAACTATAACATTATATTAAATCCACACTATAATATTCAAAAAAATATTTCGAGAAAATTATTCTTTATTTATAAAAGTTGGGGTCTTACAACCTCCCCTTCTTATGAAATTTAGACCCTCGAAATTAGGGTACATACCTGGTATATCAAAGGGGTGAGGATATATTAACTTCATCTCATATTGTAACTCCCAGGTCATTTCTTCCACATCGTGGTTTCTCCACAAAACATTGACTTGAGGTATAACCTTGGAGCGTAGAATATGATCCTTCTTATCCAAGATTTTAACAGGTAACTCTTTATATGTTAAATCTTCCTCTATCTCATCTAGTTCTAATTCAAGAATTTGGTTTGGGTTTTCACATATTTACGTAACATAGATATGTGAAAAAATGTTATGAACACGAGACATACTTGGCGGTAAGGCGAGTCTATAGGCCACAGTTCCTACTCGATCGAGGATTATAAATGGGCCAATGAATCGAGGATTGAGCTTTCCTCTCTTTCCAAATCTCGTAACTCCTTTCCATGGAGCAACACGTAACAACACATGATCTCCAATATTGAATTCCACGTCCTTTCGATGAAGATCAGCATAACTCTTTTGTCGATCTTGTGAGGTTTTTATACGTTGTCGGATCGTTTGAATCTTTTCCGTACTCATACGTACCAACTCTGGTCCCAACAACGTTGCTTCACCCACCTCATCCCAGCATACTAGAGAACATCACTTTCTTCCATACACCGCCTCAAATGGAGCCATGACAATACTTGCTTGATAACTGTTATTGTGACGCCCCCAAAATTAGGTATACATCACCCATCTTGGGTCGTCAGATACATAGTACAGAATACAAATACAACTTACTAATACAACTGTCGTGTACAATACGACAAAACATAAACTGTGAGTTTGAATACAAATATTATCTTCTAGAGAATATTCATACTCAAAAGGAGTCCTCATTACATTTATTAACACACCACTACATAGAATAGTGAGGACTACTAACTAATACTATCATTCGAACCATCACTCCGTTTCCCGACTTGCCCCAGCTACGTTCTAATTTCCTGAAGAGAACAGTGAAAGAAAGGGTGAGCTCAACTAGCCCAGTAAGAAATATTATGACTAAGATAATGCAGAATAAATTATCATTAGCCTTCAACAATGTTAAACTGATAAAATATAATAGACAACAAGTTTAACTGCAACGGAACAAGCAATCCATTAAAAGAGTCAAGTAGAAAATAAATTCCACTATCTTTTATGATTTAAAAGGTTTTCATCACTGTTATCGCTGAGACTCAGCTTAATAAATAATCCACATCATCGAATCACCCCTGCACTACGGCCAAGGATATTCTTTAGTATCACGACCACGAATTATCCATGCACTACGGCTAAAGATAATCATGTTTTCATCAACGGTCCTGATCATTCCATAAAATATTTCATCTCTGCACTACGGCTAAAGAGAATCCATAGCCATAATCATACCAAAAACTGTCCATCAATGCACTACGGGCCAATGAGGACTTTTTTCACATCATTTGTAATATTACTGTCATGATTCTAATTTCCTGAAGAGAACAGTGAAAGAAAGGGTGAGCTCAACTAGCCCAGTAAGAAATATTATGACTAAGATAATGCAGAATAAATTATCATTAGCCTTCAACAATGTTAAACTGATAAAATATAATAGACAACAAGTTTAACTGCAGCGGAACAAGCAATCCATTAAAAGAGTCAAGTAGAAAATAAACTCCACTATCTTTTATGATTTAAAAGGTTTTCATCACTGTTATCGCTGAGACTCAGCTTAATAAATAATCCACATCATCGAATCACCCTTGCACTACGGCCAAGGATATTCTTTAGTATCACGACCACGAATTATCCATGCACTACGGCTAAAGATAATCATGTTTTCATCAACGGTCCTGATCATTCCATAAAATATTTCATCTCTGCACTACGGCCAAAGAGAATCCATAGCCATAATCATACCAAAAACTGTTCATCAATGCACTACGGGCCAATGAGGACTTTTTTCACATCATTTGTAATATTACTGTCATGATTACACCGATTAATCCCTAGTCATAATCATACCAAGTCCATCTATGCACTACAGGCCATAGATAACTTTCAACATAATATAAATATGAGGATGATGACAATGACATAATAATCAATAAAACAAGTTCAAGAATTAATTTATCCAGGAACCAATAACGTCCAAATTGTCAACATGATACTGCTTTGTGGAGTAAAATTCAAGAATGCTTAAAAGAATATTTTCATGAAAAGATACTAGATGAAATACAAATATCAAAGATATTCCACTAATTTCATGGAGTATAGAAGTTAAAACTTTAACCAACTGAGTATAATAAAGAATGGAATAACAAAAGAAATCACCATGCATGCGGTACGTCGCATAGACAGGTTATTCCAACAGAATAATAATAACGGAACCAGGTCAGGCAAAATTTGCACCGACGGGTTGTTCCAACAGAATAATAATGATAGAACCAGGTCCGGTGTAAAACGCACAGACAGGATGTTCCAACATAATAATAATAAAGACGAAACCAGGTCCGGCGTAAAACGCACAGACAGGATATTCCAACAGAATAAAAATAAAGATGGAACCAGGTTCAGCGTAAACGCACAGACAGGATATTCCGACAGAATAATAAATAATGGAACCAGGTCCGGCATAAACGCACAGACAAGATATTCCGACTGAATAATAAAGAACGGAATATTAGAAGAATTTCACCATGTATAGGGTAGCCCGCGTATACAGGTTATTCCAACAGAATAATAAATAATGGAATAACAGAAGTTCTCTTCATGAGTACAACAAATAACATCCTTTACCGTAAAAAAAACTTGATATAAGAGTAGGAAAGTGGCAGAATACTTTTCTTCTTTCTCTCTATAATTTTCTCTCTCTAGAGTTTCAGTGAATTTGTAAGAAATAATGAAGGAATGAGCTTCTATTTATAGGAGAATGAAAGTGCACTGTTCATGAACGAAATTATTTTGCAGCATTATTTCTTTAATCAACTAACAACTAAGCCAAACAACTAACCAATAAGATTTCAACAAAAATTAAAATATAATACATATATATAAACACATGTTTTCAACTTATATATATCAATATTATATATACACCACTTAATTTTTCTCCCCCATAACCAACATCAATCCCCACCCACCTAATAATCAAATTCACTACACTCTTACACATTACTACACATCTTACACCCATCACTTTCATATAATTACTTTTTTACCATTTTCCACTCACACACATCACTTTCACTCTTCCTTTTCTTCCACAACTCTCCACTCACACATATAATATTATATATATACACACACATCACAATCTTATATATATAAACTTCTTCCCCTACGTAACTCTCTCCCACCCCCATTTCCAAAATCAGTTTTTCAACACATATGGGCCCCGCATGTGGCCCCCACATGTGGGTCCCATCTTTAAATAAATTCTACCGATTATTTTGAAAAATAGGTAAATGGGAGTCTATAAAATAAGCAAAACTGAGTAACTTCTCACATAAGAATCAATAATCAATACCATGTGCTACTATGCAACCACGCGTATTACTGTACTTTTACTACCGAGTAGTTCAACAGTATTAACGGTAAAACTTCTGCCGTTATTTTCATAAAAATATTTTTGTCGTTTTCTCAATCCGACAATAATTCCGTTGTGGGGTCCACCAATAATTGTGCCATCGTACGAATATTCCCCGACACAAAGAATATTCCCTGACAAATCGAATATAATATGACAACTTGCATACTTTGCAAAATTTATAAATACTACCTACAATTATAACATTATCTCAAATCCACACCATAATATTAAAAAAAATATTTTAAGAAAATTAAATATTTATTCATAAAATCTGGGGTCTCACAATCTCCCCTCCTTATGGAATTTCGCCCTCGAAATTTACGTACGTGCCTGGTATGCCGAAAAGGTGAGGATACATTAACTTCGAACTCTTGAGGTATAACCTTTGAGCGTTGAATATGATCCTTTTTATCCAAGATGTTAACACGTATCTCCTCATACGTTGAATCTTCTGTTATCTCGTCCGGTTCTAAATTAATAATGTGGTTCAGGTCGTCCACATTTTTACGTAACATCGAGACGTAAAAAAAAATGTTCTGAACACGCAACATACTTGGCGGTAAAACGAGTCTATAAGCCACAGTTCCTATTTCATCGAGGATTTCAAATGGGCCAATTAAACCGAGGGTTGAGATTTCCTCTCTTCGTCGATTCTTGCTTCTAGAATAACGCCCTCTTGAACCTTCTTCATTCATCTGCTCTGAGTATGTAGCTTGAGCGGCTTTAACTTTATCGATTAAAGTCGATTCTACGCGTATATTCGTTATCTTCACGTGGATTCGTATATTCGCACTTGTAAACGCATACGATTCTACTCAACGCGTCAGCTGCCACGTTCGTTTTCCATGGTGATATTAAATGGTACAATCGTAATCTTCAACAGCTCGAGCCAACGTCTTTGGCGCATGTTACGTTCGCTTTAGTTGAAGAAATATTTGAGGCTTTAAGAAATGGGTTTTGTACTGGGGTCAATACAAAATTCGATTTCACGCTCTAGGGTAGGCTAAGAAGTCTTCAAGAATACGTCAGGAAATTTATTAACAATAGAATTATCATTTAAAACTGTGACTCTCATCCAAGACTTGGATAACACGTCACGTTGATACCTATCAACTTGCCATCTTCATTCACGACGTCGCCTACAGAAAGTCTGGCTTTGGTGCATTCTACACAAGGAGGTCAACAACGAAAGGACCGGGGCTCTTTACTTATGACTTGATATGACAATGATTGACTTTAGTGGTTTGGTTGCTTGAATTCGCATAACAGGTTGGTTAGGAGTATGAAAGCTAACAACCTTACGAAAAGCATGATGAGTAGTTAACCAATCATTTCCAAAAAAAATCACATCAAAGGAAAGTATTTTCAAAGAGATAAGATCGACAGGTAACGTGAAAGTATCGATTTGAATCAAACAAGATTTATAAACAGTTGAGGTAACGAAGGTTTCTACAATCGAAGTTTCAACCAATAAGTCAAAGTCTAATTTTTTCGAAGTCAAATTTAATCGTTGAGCGCAAGCAAGAGAGATAAAAGAATGGGTAGAACCGGTATCTAATAAGGTATAGATTTCGCAAGAATTTATAATTAACTAACTCATGATAACTTCGTTCGATTCCTCGTTAGGGTAATTCAAAACTCGATGCTGGATTTTCCCAATTGCTGTCGAAAAAATTACATATCATCTATTTTAGCTTTCTTGGATCGGACTTCTCTTTCCACAATATCAACGCGTCGTGCGGCTTTTACCCATGCATCTTTCATTCTCACTCGTTCATTATTTCTTCTTTCAGCTGCTCCTCAACATGTGAATTCTCAGATTCCAGCTTTAATATCATATACTCTGCCAAAGAGTGCTTCTGTTCAACCATCGCACATCGGGTAATACAATTTTGAATTGTTGCATTCCTTTGTTCTACAACCGCCTGTCGTTCTTCAGCCTGCTCTTCTAACTCATGAATACGATTTTGCAATTCTATATTTCGATCAATAAGTTCTTCTAATAAATCAACCTCAGGTTCCTCTTCTTCCTCATTCCTAGTTGCTACCTTTACGACTAGCTTGAGTGCAACTTTTAGTTCCTCAATCACCACATAGATATCTCTAATCACATTAACCTGGTTGGTGATTAGAGGTGTCTCCACGTTCTTATGTGCTTCATTGCTTATCTTAACATTTTCGGTTGCCATTTGCAAATACTGCCACAAAACAAAGGTTAATCGACATGTAACATATTATTCCTATATTCTGACCGACCAATTAAATACCAAATAAACTTAGTTAGGTCATACTAGCGAAGGAATTCCCCGTCTCACCCCTCCTAGTTCTATTCTCACATCTTAGTCAGGGATCATATCCCTAAGCTCTGATACCAACTGTGATGCCCCCAAAATTAGGTATACATCACCCACCTTGGGTCGTCAGATACATAGTACAGAATACAAATACAACTTACTAATACAACTGTCGTGTACAATACGACAAAACATAAACTGTGAGTTTGAATACAAATATTATCTTCTAGAGAGTATTCATATTCAAAAGGAGTCCTCATTACATTTATTAACACACCATTACATAGAATAGTGAGGACTACTAACTAATACTATCATTCGAACCATCACTCCGTTCCTCGACTTGCCCCAGCTACGTTCTCATTTCCTGAAGAGAACAGTGAAAGAAATGGTGAGCTCAACTAGCCCAGTAAGAAATATTATGACTAAGATAATGCAGAATAAATTATCATTAGCCTTCAACAATGTTAAACTGATAAAATATAATAGACATCAAGTTTAACTGCAGCGGAACAAGCAATCCATTAAAAGAGTCAAGTAGAAAATAAACTCTACTATCTTTTATGATTTAAAAGGTTTTCATCACTGTTATCGCTGAGACTCAGCTTAATAAATAATCCACATCATCGAATCACCCCTGCACTACGGCCAAGGATATTCTTTAGTATCACGACCACGAATTATCCATGCACTACGGCTAAAGATAATCATGTTTTCATCAACGGTCCTGATCATGCCATAAAACAATTCATCTCTGCACTACGGCCAAAGAGAATCCATAGCCATAATCATACAAAAAACTGTCCATCAATGCACTACGGGCCAATGAGGACTTTTTCCACATCATTTGTAATATTACTGTCATGATTACACCGATTAATCCCTAGTCATAATCATACCAAGTCCATCTATGCACTACAGGCCATATATGACTTACAACATAATATAAACATGAGGATGATGACAATGACATAATAATCAATTAAAAAAGTTCAAGAATTAATTTATCCAGGAACCAATAATGTCCAAATTGTCAACATGATACAGCTTTGTGGAGTAAAATTCAAGAATGTTTAAAAGAATATTTTCATGAAAAGATACTAGATGAAATGCAAATATCAAGGATATTCCACTGATTTCATGGAGTATAGAAGTTAAAACTTTAACCAACTGAGTATAATAAAGAATGGAATAACAAAAGGAATCACCATGTATGCGGTACTTCGCATAGACAGGTTATTCTAACAGAATAATAATAACGGAACCAGGTCAGGAAAAATTTGCACCGACAGGATGTTCCAACAGAATAATAATGACAGAACCAGGTCCGGTGTAAAACACATAGACATGATGTTCCAACATAATAATAATAAAGACGGAACCAGGTCCGGCGTAAAACGCACAGACAGGATATTCCAACAGAATAATAATAAAGATGGAACCAGGTCCAGCGTAAACGCACAGACAGGATATTCCAACAGAATAATAAATAATAGAACCAGGTCCGGCGTAAACGCTCAGACAGGATATTCCAACAGAATAATAAAGAACGGAATATTAGAAGAATTTCACCATGTATAGGGTAGCCCGCGTATACAGGTTATTCCAACAGAATAATAAATAATGGAATAACAGAAGTTCTCTTCATGAGTACAACAAATAACATCCTTTACCATAAAAGAAACTTGATATAAGAGTAGGAAAGTAGCAGAATACTTTCCTTTTTTCTCTCTATAATTTTCTCTCTCTAGAGTTTCAGTGAATTTGTAAGAAATAATGAAGGAATGAGCTTCTATTTATAGGAGAATGAAAGTGCACTGTTCATGAACGAAATTATTTTGCAGCATTATTTCTTCAATCAACTAACAACTAAGCCAAACAACTAACCAATAAGATTTCAACAAAAATTAAAATATAATACATATATATAAACACATGTTTTCAACTTATATATATCAATATTATATATACACCACTTAATTTTTCTCCCCCATAACCAACATCAATCCCCCACCCACCCAATAATCAAATTCACTACACTTACACATTACTACACATCTTACACCCATCACTTTCATATAATTACTTTTTCACCATTTTCCACTCACACACATCACTTTCACTCTTCATTTTCTTCCACCACTCTCCACTCACACATATAATATTATATATATATATACACACATCACAATCTTATATATATAAACTCCTTCCCCTATGTAACTCTCTCCCACCCCCATTTCCAAAATTAGTTTTTCAACACATATGGGCCCCGCATGTGGCCCCCACATGTGGGTCCCATCTTTAAATAAATTCTACCGATTATTTTAAAAAATAGGTAAATGGGAGTCTATAAAATAAGCAAAACTGAGTAACTTCTCACATAAGCATCAATAATCAATACCATGTGCTACTATGCAACCACGCGTATTACTGTACTTTTACTATCGAGTAGTTCAACAGTATTAACGGTAAAACTTCCGCGGTTATTTTCATAAAAATATTTTGTCGTTTTTTCAATCCGACAATAATTCCGTTGTGGGGTCCACCAATGATTGTGCCATCGTACGAATATTCCCCGACACAAAGAATATTCCCTGACCAATCGAATATAATATGACAACTTGCATACTTTGTAAAATTTATAAATACTACCCACAACTATAACATTATCTCAAATCCACACCATAATATTAAAAAAAAAATTTCAAGAAAATTAAATATTTATTCATAAAATCTGGGGTCTCACAGTTATTGTAGGAAAACTCCACCAATGGTAAGAACTTGTCCCAACTTCCCTTGAAGTCAAGAACACAGAGTCTTAATAAATCTTCAAGACTTTGAATAGTCCTTTCTGATTACCTGTTCGTTTGAGGATGATATGTTGAACTAAATCGTAAATCCGTGCCCATAGCTTTTTGCAAACTAACCCAAAATCTTGAAGTGAATCTTGAGTCTCGATCAGAAACTATGGATACTGGCATACCATGCAATCTTACAATCTCGTTTATGTACATACTAACAAGACGTTCAAGTGTATAAGTTTCTTGTATCGGTAAGAAATGAGCAGACTTATTCAATCTATCAACAATGACCCAAATCGCATTTATGCCTTGAGAAACCTTGGGAAGACCAGTAACGAAATCCATGGTAATGTGCTCCCACTTCCATTCTAGAATTTCAAGTGGTTACAATGGACCTTTTGGCACTTGATGCTCCGCCTTGACTCGTTGACATGTTAGACACCTTGAGATAAATCTCGTTATTTCTTTCTTTATATTGCTTCACCAAAATGTATGTCGAAGATCACGATACATTTTGGTACTCCCAGGATGGATTACAAACGGTGTGTTGTGCGCCTCCATCATGATTTTATACTTCAAATCAAAATTGTTAGGAACACAAAGTCTGGAGTTGACTCGAAGTATTCCTTCTTCATCGATTCTTGCTTCTGGAATAGCACCTTCTTGCACTTTCTTCCTCATACGCATCAGCTCTCGGTCTGTAGCTTAAGCATCTTTAACTTTATCAATTAAAGCCAGTTCTACTCGTATATTTGCCATCATAACATGGGTCCCTGGAGTCTTTAACTCTATCTCCATCCTTCGTAAGTCATATAAAATGGGTCTATGTGTTGACAATATTACACTCGTACCCGCATATGATCTTCTACTCAATGCGTCAGGTACTACATTCACTTTTTCAGGATGGTATTGGATGGTATTATCATAATCTTTTAACATCTCAAGCCATCATCGTTGCCGCATGTTGAGTTCCTTTTGAGTGAAGAAATATTTGAGGCTTTTATGATCCGTATAGATCTCCACCTTCTCTCCATACAGGTAATGCCTGCAAATCTTAAGCGCAAAAACGGCTACTGCCAACTCTAGATCATGAGTAGGATAATTCATCTCATATTCTTTGAGTTGTCATGAGGCATATGCTATGACTTTCCCATGTTGCATGAGAACACATCCTAACCCTTTGCCTGAAGCATCACTTTAGATGACAAATCCCTCCGAGCCAGATGGTATTGTCAGAACAGGTGCTGAAATGAGTCTTCTCTTGAGTTCTTGAAAACTCTTCTCACATTCCTCGCTCCAACCGAACTTTATATCTTTTCGAGTCAGCTAAGTTAATGGAGTAGCGATTCGAGAAAATCCTTCGATGAATATCCGATAATAACCAGCTAAGCTGAGAAAGCTACGTACTTCGGTCACTGACTTTGGTTGCTCCCAGCTTTGAATTGCTTCAATCTTCGCTGGGTCAATAGATATTCCATGATTTGATATCACATGCCCAAGGAATGCAACTTCCTCAAGCCAGAACTCTCATTTCTTCAACTTGGCATAAATCTTGTTTTCATGAAGCTTTTGAAGTATCAGCCTCAAGTGTTGCTCATGGTCTTCACGGCTTTTGGAGTATATGAGGATTTCATCAATAAAGACGACCACAAAGTGATCCATATATTCCTTGAATACTCAGTTCATCATGTCCATGAAGGCAGCAGGAGCATTATTCAATCGAAAAGGCATGACTAGGAATTCATAATGCCCGTACCGAGTTCTGAAAGCAGTCTTTGGAATGTCATCAGTTTTAATCTTCAACTGATGATATCAGGAACGAAGATCAATCTTTAAAAAGAATTTGGCTCCTTGCAACTTGTCAAACAGGTCATCAATGCGAGGTAACGGGTACCTATTTTTGATGGTGACATGATTCAACTCCCGATAATCAATACAAAGTCGCATACTTCCATCTTTCTTCTTCACGAATAGAACAGGAGCACCCCAAGGAGACGTACTAGGACTAATGAAACCGATGTCTAACAATTCCTATAGTTGGGTTTTTAACTCCTGAAGTTCAATAGGAGCCATTCGATATGGGGATTTGGAAATGGGTTTTGTACCGGATTCAAGGTCGATACAAAATTTAATTTCACACTCTGGGGATAGGCCAGGAAGTTCTTCAGGGAATACGTCAGGAAATTTATTAACAATAGAAATATCATTCAAATCTGACATATTTTTATTTAAATCAGTGACATGGGCTACGAAAGCTTGACATCCGTTTTTTAATAAACGAATAGCTTTATGGCTTGATATGACAGTGATTGATTTTAGTGGTTTGGTTGCTTGAATTCGTATAATAGGTTGGTTAGGAATATGAAAGCTAACAACCTTACGAAAATAATCAATTTTTGTATGATGAGTAGTTAACTAATCAATCCCTAAAATCACATCAAATGCAAGTATTTTCAAAGAAATAAGATCGACAGTTAACATGCGGTTACCGGTTTGAATCAAACAGGACTTATAAATAGTGGATGTAATGAAGGTTTCTCCCAACGGAGTTTCAACCGATAAGTCAAAGTCTAATTTCTCTGGAGTCAAATTTAAACATTGAGCGCAAGTAGGAGAAATAAAAGAATGGGTAGAACTGGTATCAAATAAGGTATATACTTCGCTAGAGTTTATGATTAGCTTACCCGTGATCAACTCGTTCGGATTCCTCACTTTTTGGGAGGTTACAACAAACGCTCTCCCTTGAACGACTGGTTTTATCTTGTTTGGGACGACCTTTGATGCCTCTATCCCAGTTGGACTTAACTTTGGTGCACGACAAAATCGGGCTAGGTGCCCTTCTCTTCCAAAATTATAACATGCTTTGGACTGCATCATCCAGTTTGGACTGATATGTCCCTCCCCACCGCATTTGTAATATACGATCGGCGGTCGTTCTCCTTCCTTAACAACAGGTGCTGGTACTGACGTGTTTCCATCATTGTTGAATCTCCTCTTCTTGAAATGTCCACTCTATTGTCATGGCCATGATTACCACCGAAGTGATTACCATTTCTGGCATATTGATTCCCTCCACGCTTGTTGTCACCGCTTCGATGACTGCTACCACTGGTATTATCGACTTGTCGGCTGCTCTCTCTTGGTTGGGTTGACTCATTATCGCGCTCCAATAATTGAGCCCTATTCATAACATCTAAATACAAACACAGTTTGTGAGAAATTAGGTATTGACGTATCTCGAGTTTCAAATCTCTTAGAAACATCCGCGTCATTCTCTCCTCATTATCAACCAAGTGGGACACAAATTGGGACAACTTGGAAAACTTAGCTTCGTACTGTGACACATTTATATTATTTTGCTCCAGCTTGATAAACTCTACCTCCTTCATGTGACGAATACTTTCAGGAAAATACTTGTCGTTGAATAGCTCTTGGAACTTCTCCTAAGACATCTTCCGTGCGGTAGGTTGAGTACGCTTTACAGATTCTCACCAGTAATCTACCTCTTCTCGCAACATGAAGGTGGAAAAGGGAACCTTTTGCTCCTCAGAGCATCCCAAAACATCAAATATCTTGGTGATCAACTTTATCTACGTCTCCGCCTTAAGTTGTTTTGGCTCTCCAAAAAACTCCGGTGGTCCCAACTCCTTGAACTGTTTAGCATTGACCGTCCGAGAGTTGCCAGTGTTTCCACCAGTATTTTGAACAGGAGCCGCTCTCGCCTGATGTTGCATGAATTTCATAAAGCCTCTGACACATCCCATCGTTCATCATTTCATCGGTGTTATTGTTTACCTAAGGATTATTGTCTTCATGTTGCTCATTATCCTGGGTATTGATCGTTGGTGACTCAACGGTCTCATGTGCTTCATTGCTTATCTCAACATTTTCGGATGCCATTTTCAAATACTACCACAAAACAATGGTTAATTAACATATCACATATTATCCCTATACTCTGACCTACCAATTAAATACCAAATAAACTTAGGTAGGTCATACTAGCGAAGGAATTCCCTATCTCTACCCTCCTAGTTCTTATCTCACATCTCAGCCAGGGATCATATCCCTAAGCTTTGATTCCAACTGTGACACCCCCAAAATAGGTATACACCACCCATCTTGAGTCGCCAAATACATGGTAAAAAATTCAAATACAACTTAATTATACAACAGTCGTGTAAAATATGACAAAACATAATCTAAGAGTTTTAATAAGAATATTGTCATCTAGACAATATCCACACTCAATGGAGTCCTCATTACATTTATTGTCACACTATTTTATAGAATAGTGAGGACTACTAAAACAACCATCTGGACCGTCAATCCGTTCCCCGACTCGTCCCAGCTATATTCTCATTTCCTGAAGAGAACAGTGAAAGAAAGGGTGAGCTCAACTAGCCCAGTAAGAAATATTATGACTAAGATAATGCAGAATAAATTATCCTTAGCTTTCAACAGTATAACAACTGATAGCATATAAAAGACAACAAGTTTTAAATCAACAACTGCAGCGGAATAAGCAATCCATTAGAAGAGTCAAGTAGAGCATAAAATCTACTATCTTCTATGATTTAAAAAGTTTATAATCAATTTTATCGCTGAGACTCAGCTTAATAAATAAAATCGAATCGTCCCTGCATCACGGCCAAGGATATTCATGTAATCATCAATGGTCATGATTATACCGAATAATCATTGGTCATAATCATACCAACAACTATCCATCAATGAACTACAGGCCAATGAGGACTTTCACCACATCATTCGTCACATTACGATCATGATTATACCGAATAATCCCTGGTCATAATCATACCAAGTCCATCTATGCACGTAAGCCAAAGGTGACTTACATCACAATATAAGCATGAGGATGATGAAAATGACATAATAATTCAATAAAACAAGTTCACGTATAAATTTTAAAGATTTATAATCTAATTTATCCATAAATCAATAACGTCCAAATTTTCAACATGATACTGCTTTGTGGAGAAAAATTCAAGAATGCTCAGAAGAATAATTCCATGAAAAGATACTGGATGAAGCGCAAATATCCAGGATATTCTACTAATTTCATGGAGTATAGAAGCCAAAACTTTAACCAAATGAGTATACTAGAATATATGAAACTGTAAATGGATTTTCACCCGCCATGTGATAATCCACGTAGACAGATCATTTCCATACGAAGGATCATTCACCATGCATGCGGTAGTCCACACAGACATGTTATTCTAACAGAATAATAAAGAATGGAATAACAGAAGAATTCACCATGCATGCGGTTGTCCGCGTAGACAGGTTATTCCAACAGAATAATAAAGAATAGAATAACAGAAGAATTCACTATACATGCGGTAGTCCGCATAGACAGGTTATTCCAACAGAATAATAAAGAATGAAATAATAGAAGAATTCACCAGGCATGCGGTAGTCCGCACAGACAGGTTATTTCAACAAAATAATAAAAAATGAAATAACAGAAGAATTTACCAGGCATGTGATAGTCCGCACAGACAGGTTATTCCAACAGAATAATAAAGAATGGAATAACAGAAGAATTCACCAGGCATGCGGTAGTCCGCACAGACAGGTTATTCCAACAGAATAATAAAGAATAGAATAACAACCCTTACGAGTATTGAAAGAAATAACTCTCTTCATGAATACAAAAGAAATAATACCCCTTACCTTAGAATAAAACTGGATCATAGAATAGAGAGGTAGCAAACTTCTCTTCTTCTTTCTCTCTATAATTTCTCTCTATAATAATTGCTCTTGTGAGACTTAGTGAATTGGTGAGAATGAAAGAAGAATGAGCTTCTATTTATAGGAAAATATAGTTTCGATAATTGCACGTTTTGGGGCTCGAAATATTATAGTATAATACCTTCTTATTTTTTTTCATTTTTAATTTAGTCCTGCAAGTATTATCAAACTTGCAGTACCTCCCCTAATAGTAAATCATGTGAATTAATAGTTCATTCATGTGACTTAATAGTATAATCATGTGAAAAAACTAATTACAGTATAGTACCTTTATCTATACCTCCATTTTTAATTTAGTCATGCAAGTATTATCAATCTTGCACTAACTCCCCTAATAGTAAATCATGTGAATCAATAGTACACATATGTGAACACATAGTTATAAGCATGTGAATTAATAGCAATCAACTGCTCATTTATCCGGTGAATTACCCGATTGGTCAATATAACCTCTGGACATCAATTATTATCGAAATAAATGTCGATTTCTACTAACACTAATAATTCCCACACAATGGAACTATCAATTTCATCTTTTATTAACACGAATTTATTCATCATTAATATTATAATTCATAATATTTAACAACAAGGTTGTGCCCAGGAAAGAGGGGGCTTTCTGATAAGAATTTCTCCTTGTTGGCGCGCAATTAGGTGACCAAACCTCTCCTTGACAGAACTTCTAGACATTGTCAATATTGCAAATAATAATATGAATAACTTTGTCTTCCCAATTATTGATTTAATAATATAACATATTATGCAGATGATACTGTGACAATAATTGAATCAATAATATGAGAGATATGATGCAACAATTACTGTAGCAATAATTGAGTATAACTGAGTGACTTCTCACGTAAGCATCAATAATCAATACCGTATGCTACAATGCAACCACGCGTATTACTGTATTTTTACTATCGGGTAGTTCAACAGTTTTAACGGCAACACTTTCACCGTTATTTTTATAAAAAGATAATTATGTCATTTTCTAACTACGACAATACTTCCGTTGTAGGGTCCACCAATGATTGTGCCATCGTAAAAATATTCCCTGTTAAAACGAATATTCCCCGACCAATCGAATATTATATAACCACTTGCTTACTTTGCAAAATTTATAAATATTACCCACAACTATAACATTATATTAAATCCACACCATAATATTCAAAAACATATTTCGAGAAAATTATTCTTTATTCATAAAAGTTGGGGTCTTACATAAATACTTATATATTAAATATTATTCTTTATTCAGTCAGGCCTGGAGATCACTTAGTGGCCTTTTACTGCTTATATATATATATATATATATATATATATATATATATATATATATATATATATATATATATATATTTGCTTTTATAATGTAGATATTTAATCTTTCAACCTGCAGGCTAGATTTGCCTAAATCTGGCTATTTCTCATTTTGACCAGTTCATGGTGACTAAACTGGAACCGTTGAAGCTGAAATGTTTAGATTTACTCAAATCTACTTTGTTTTCTAGCTTTTGTACATATTGCTTTCTTATGTGAGCCTAGGAATTATGTGATCACAGATTTAGTTCCTGAATCAAGATTCGGTTCCCATGATAGACATTCTCAGCTGCAGCCAGTTTGTAAATTATCTGCGATGTTTGAATATCCTTAGATGGCTCTCATTCCCACAAGGAGTTCGGCACTGCTATGTATCTTATTTTCTCGAAGATGCTTCGCATCTCGAAAATAAAAGCAATCAAGCCGAAAACATAATAAAATGGAAGTATCAAAGGCCTCAATTACTATTGAGCACAAGGGTTTGAAAAACCTATTTTACAAAACATCACTACTATATCTTGTTAAAATTGAACTTTTATACAAAAGTCAAACCCTTTGTATATAGGTGAAAACGAGGCATAACACTACTTCTAAATAACTACACATAGACCTAATTCACACACACACACACACACATTTACAGATAAAAGTTTAATGAAAAATGGCGTTAACCATGTTATCACGGAAGTTGAGGGGTGCCTAACACCTTCCCTCGACGTAATCAAGCCCCCAGACCCTAACGAATTTTAATTTTGCAGACCAGTTAAACAATGTCACATCACTAGGTTTTTGTGCAAACCTTTTTCTTGGTTGAGTTGGTGAAACAATTTAAAAATAACCAATTGGTGACTCTTTCAGTCAAATCATTGACATATACATGTCGGACCTTTTCAAACTTGTTTTTTCAAACAAATCTCACCTAAAATAAGAATACCAAAAGACAAAAACAGAAAGGGACAAATAAAATCTCGACGTCTACAGGTGGTGTGACGCCCACAAATTCAAACACTCATATCTCAAATTTGGTTCGTCACGTACTAACTCTAATATCATACAAAGATCATCACAACGGAATAATAGAATAGATTATATTTATTTAATATAATCATTCACGTCCCAAGGTTTCACAACTTAAACATCTCTTACATATCTTAACATACTTAAACAAGGTTTAGACATAATTAATACATAATACAATATGGTTTAACATAATCATAATATCCCTAGACGAATATAAACTACTCCTTAGCTTTGCCCTTACCCTTATCAATGCCTGAGGGTCTGCCTTGCTCTGCCTTAACTGAAATGTTTTAAGGGAAGTAAGAATGAGCAACAAGTTTGCTCAACAAGTACTATAGCAATAAGGGTGTTCATTATAGTTTTAAATTTCTCAGGGGTATAACAATAATGATAGTTCAAGAATAACAAGAAGTATCAAAGAATCTCAATAACAGTCGCTAAGATGGAAAGACATCAATAAGATTTAATGGATTATTCAACTTGAGATCTCAAAATAATGAATACTGAGCAGTCACTGAGGACTAAGAACTTCTACTAGAATTAACAGTAATATATTGATAATCCATTAAAAATGAGTACAACAGGTGATCAACCTAAAGTACCCTATGTCATGCATAACATTTAATCATACTCATGTGAACATGTCGATCTCTTGACAAATATATAATTCTCCTTCTAGGAGGGTTGTTCATCTCAGTTATTTATAAGAGTCCGCACCAAGTTAATTTGGTTTGGATAGATTTCGATCATATGCCAATAGTCTAGCTGAATCAATGGGTTAGACAACTTTCTTTTAAAGTATATATATGAGCAATTATCATCCGAAGTCAAGGTTCAAAAATTGTAAGCAATTTCGTCTCTAAACTACGAAGTATTAAGTCATGAGATATGAATCATACTTTCAAGGATTTACTTGTACGATAAATAATAGCACAAGCTTGAATAATACACCATAAAAATATGGTTAGGAGCTTTCGTCAACGAGATAAGATTTAGATACTTGCATAATATTCAAGGTTGTGTAAGTTAGAAAACTTGCCTTACGCATAGTTTACCAAGGCATATCTTAATACCACTCCAATGAACTATAATATCCTATTCATGTATAGACATTAGTTATACAAGTTCAATACGTACACCTTCTATCTTAATTTGCTATGATACACAAGTGAAATTCATCGATACTAACATATGTTGCTAGTCTTCTCTGAGTCTCATGATCTCATACGTATGTCATCACATAACACGAAAATCAGTTTCTAATACACTATGACATTAAAGAACATAGTTTTCCATCACATTTTGACTTTAAGGTTATAAACACTTATTCAACATAGGATTCTTTCATTAACATTCTTATTGACACATGAACACTGCACTGGACATGTATTACAGATTAAGGTAACAACATAGGTATGCATAAACCCTCAAATTATCAGCAGAAAATAGATCTTACTACAGGGTGGCGCGGCCACGCTTGGTTTGTACTAAGGAGTGGCGCGGTCGCACTGCTCTTGGTGCAAACCAAGACATGATTGTACCTGTAGAATCCTAGTGTAAACCCGACTTGCACATATATGAAGAATCATGCAACACACAAATGTTAGTATATGGATAAATAAGTTTGACCTTACATCTTATCTTTAACATAGGTCATTATCCATTCTTATTAAATCAAGACTTTAAGTGTTGATTACCCAATTTCTCTTACATTTAGCCGTTATATTCATACATCGGGATTAATAAGTCTCAATTAAACATACTTACATTAGATTAGTCATGTATTTCAAGTTGTGAAATTCTACTTCATTTATGCTTGTTCTAAACCACACTTAACTAGTTTACGAAGCATATGACTAGCTAGCATGCATGTCAATCATTTCTATATGCATATTTATATCTTAACATGATAGTTAAAATCTTAGAATACTTGTAAGGTTGTCATCAACCAAATTAGTTTTCCAAACTTTTAAGTTTCTTAAGAAACACATATAAACCAAGCTATGCAACCTATTATATGAAAGGCAACTTTAAAACACTCTTCATACTCATTTGTACACATACTCAAGTTATGTACATAGGCTAGAAAGATCAGAACTTAAAGGCAGAAGGTTCATCATGCTTTGTTTTTCAAAACTTCAAGTTTTCCTTTAGAAAATCATTAAAATTAAGTTAACAACTTATTATACACGAAGCAAGCTTATGTTATACTCATGTATGTACATATCTAGATAATTTACACATGCTCACAGAGTTAGAATACAAGTAAGGTTGTTTGAAATCATGGTTTGTTTCCAAACTTATAAGTGTTCTTTGAAAACTCAAACTTAAATCAAGCTAACGTGACATACTATATAGAAAGTAACCTCATTCCATGTGTTAAGGTTAATTACATGCATAATCAAACCAACCTAACATATTTAGGACAACACAAGAAAACTAAGACAATATCTAAGGTAGACACCACGCGTGGCTGCGCGTTATTATGCTATAGAAGTGGTGCGACCGAGCTACTTCGTCCAGAGGAAAAAAAAATGGCTCTGCTTCTGCAGAGCCTTAACACAAGTATTGCCAATCCTGTAACCAGACCAACAACAACACTTCAGAGCATACATACAAACTCAGACAATATAATGGCATGTTATTTCATGCTCATTGACAGAGAATTCAAGCAATTCCAAAAATTTGACACAACTCAAAATTAAGAACAAAAACAGAATTTATACCTCTTGAAGCTTAAATTGAACTCCCTCACTTCTCTGATTATACTCCCTCAATTCTCAGCAATTCCACTCTCAAATACAACTTATCAGACAATTATTTTTTTTAGCAATTGAGAATGAGAAGAGGAGGTTGCTATATATAGAGAATTGGTTGCCCAGTTAATGTTCTTGCACCATGGTTTGAATCAAT
This sequence comes from Panax notoginseng, assembly GCA_016801055.1. Taxonomy (NCBI): domain Eukaryota; kingdom Viridiplantae; phylum Streptophyta; class Magnoliopsida; order Apiales; family Araliaceae; genus Panax; species Panax notoginseng. The sequence goes on along the minus strand of CM029017.1, from coordinate 166,010,993 downwards.
GGAAGATGGAAGGAAACAATGGACAAGAAGGAGTTGGCCAACCACCACTTCATAGCCATCATCACAGCAACGTTGCTAGAAAGATTGAGTTTACGCAACTGATAATAGGCTACTGTTTGTATACTGTGTTGGTCACTGATTTTGGGACACGATTTAAAACTCATCAACTTAGTTATAAAATGCTTAGTTTGTTCTCTTAGATTTCAAAAATGTGAATTTAATGTGTTAATGCTATTACATAATGGAAAGTTAAGGATTATTTATGTACCCACGCCATATAATTCATGTACATTAGTCTAGTCCAATTAATATTTATAACATGTAGGGACTCAATTTAATTGGTCACTAATAATTCAATATCTCCTTAAAACTTTATTATTCCAATTAGACTCACTTATTAAAATAATTTATAATTCTTTGATATAGTACATCTTTAATGTTCCTACACATACTTGTTGTCACATAAGCATTATCTATGTCACTTATAATTTCTTCCATTTTACTATATAGTTTTATATATTATATAGTTACCTTAAAGTGTCACACTACACTTTCATTTTAATGTAGGTACTATATATTATCACATATCTTGCACACATCAATTAGATAGATAAAAAATTCTATTTATGTGAATTATTTTACTCATTAATATTCTATTATTCACAATAACAATTAATTAATAATATTATATTAATTAATCATTCACTTCTTAATTTATTCATTAACTTAAACCATTCAAATTTCCATTCTTATGCCACACAAGGCATTTCACAAATCTCATCATAAACTCCACATTTTTCTCAATTCTTATAAATTCAATTTGAATTAATTGAATTACTCATCTCACAACACATCAATATTTATATTCAAATAAATATTCACTTTCTTATTAATATTATTATCAATATTTATTCGTAAAATTCACAGTTCTTACAGGTGGCGACTTTATTGGGAACACCGGTAAGAGGATTTAAGCCACTATTAAAGTTTTTCAAAACTTTTATCTGCTTATGTATGGATGCTGCATTTACATTTGAATGAATGTGCACTAATGCTTTATGTACTGCACTTAGTGCTTCACACCATATCTGCCTGTGATATTAGTGTTTAGCACATGTCATCATTTTCATACGGTAAGACGCGATGGATGTGAATGTATGTTGTGTGGTTCCTCCACTAGGAGGTTATCCCATCGGTGTTTGATTACTAGACCGTCGGGAGACTAATTTCACGAGGCTGAGGAAAGGTACCACCCAGATTCACTCCAGTTGAAAGATCGGATTAACTTCCCATCGAGTAAATTGCGATGATCTGGGGACCTTCATGCCAAAAAGCCGCAAGAGTAGCCTAAGATAGGCCAACCTCTGATAAACCAAAAGCGGAGGGAAGTCCCTTCATACCTTCCCATTTTAATTACTTGTAATGTTAATTACTTATAATATCAAAACCTGTCATGCTATCTTGTCATTAAAACAGTTGACATCTGTTTTGCAGGATAACACTCCTAAAAAACGGACACATTACATAGCATGTAACATTGCCACGTTTTCCCAAACTAAACTGCATAAGTCTTTTTTGTAGGGAAATGATTGGTCCCATTACCCGTTCAAAGTCTAAAAAGGAACTAAGCCTAAGCCAGACATGGATACAAGTGGTCAGCCTAATCCTACTTGTGACGCCCCTAAAATAGATCCAATCCACCCAACCTATTCTGAGTCGCCAAATACATGGTACAGAAATAACTACAACTTTATTAATACAAGTGTCGTGCAAAATACGACAACACATAAATAATGAGTTTAAATACAAATATTGTCCTCTAGACAATATCCACACTCAGATAAGTTCTCATTACAATTATTGGTACAATATTTTAAAAAAATAGTGAGGACTGCTAAAACAACTGTCTAGGACCATCACTTTATACCCTAACTAGTTCCTGCTATATTCTCGCTTCCTGGAAAGAAAAATAGAACAAAAAGGAAAATGGTGAGCTCAACTAGCCCAGTAAAGAATATTATGACTAAGATAATCTTCAACAGGAAAAAATTTGATAGAATATAACAGACAACAAGTTTTAGATCAACAACTGCAGCGGAAATAATAATTTATTATAAGAGTTAAGTAGAGAATGAAATCTACTATCATTTATGAATTTAAAAGTCCATCATCAATATTTTATCTTTGTAACATCAATCAATATACATCTTGAATCAAATATTCATCTTTGCACTACGGGCTAAAGATATTCATTTGTATCACCAGTTGGTCATGTTCATCTCAACACCTGTTCATCTTTGCACGACGGACCAAAGATGTTCATCAGGTAATCATACATCTTTGCACTACAGGCCAAAGATATCAAATATCACCATTAAGGACTGAGGATGATGAAAAATATTTTAGAGAACGAATCTAGTGAGATAAAGGGATAACGTTTAGAGATTCGTACTTTAGATAACTCAAGTTTAAAAATACTCCATAATAAACCATAATAGAGTAAAATTCAAGAATGAAGATCAAAACATGGATACAATAAAAGATAGTAACCATAATAGACATCTGGGACGAAAAAGAGGAAATTTCATTTTTCGGTGAATAGGGTTGTATTCGTGAATAGTGTTGTATATGTGAATAGTGTTGTATACGTGAATAGTAACCCCGACACAAAAAAGTAGAAATTCCATAATAAAATTCATATCAATATTTCGGCATAACGATATTGAAAAAAATAATATCATTTATGAAGAAAATAACATCCCTTACCTCAAAATAACAGTATTTGTGATCGAAATATCGGATATAAAGCCAAAGGAAACTTGCACTGAATAGCAACTTTCAAATTATCTAAATACTCGCAAAAATACGCTCGACAATATAGAGAGAGAAAACTTATATTTCTGGTGTGATTTTCAATTCTATCTTAAGCGCCTATTTATAGAAAAATGCTAGAACGTCATAGGAGACTAAAATAATAAAATATTATTATTTTTACTCTCATCTTCTATGCATGCTTCATTTGAACAAGCTAGCAACCATCTTTGAAAAAAATTAGCAGCCTACATGTTTTCAAAAAAATAAAAGTGGGTCCCACCTAATTTAAATAAAAATATTTAATTTTCAAAACTTCAACAATTCATAATAAATAGCCCTTTTATAAAAAAAATGAATTTTATGTCCATTCCATACGAAATTGAATTCTCTACAACTTTGTAGCTTTAAGTTTTTCTAAATTCCAAACAGAAAATATCCGAAATCCACAAACAGACGATTTTTAATACTTCATAAAATTCTTAACAAATCATACGTTAATTTTTAACGGTTCAAAATTTGTGGACATATACTCAACTTATATATGTATAACATATCCAAAAATCACAATGATCCAACGGTCGGATTAAAATTATAACTCACATAATAGAGCTTTAAGAACACTGATTTGATTTTAAATACCTTCATTCCGACAAAAATAATGATAAAACGCCTCAACATTAATTCCTTCATTTATAACCACATAAAATCAATAAATCCATCATTTATATCCTCATCGAATAAATATTTCCTTATCAATAATTAATTATTCACCAATAATATTACAGAATCACAATAATGACAACCAAGCAGTTTTCAGGAAAGAGGGGGCTTTCTGATAAGGATTTCTCCTTACTGGCGCGCAATTAGGTGACCAAACCTCTCCTTGACAAAACTTTCTAGACATTACCAATAATGTTATCTAATAATATTATTCAAATAATATTAATTATTGATATGATAATGAGAAATATTGTGCTATGATAAATATTGAAACAACAATAATATAAAATATCAACGCAGCAATTATTGAATCAATAAAATAAAATATTAAACAGTAATTACTGTAACAATTATTGAGTAGTGCCTTCTTATGTAAGAATCAATAATTTAAAAATATTGTGTAATACCGTGTGCTACTGTGCAACCACGCGTATTACTGTTTTTTAACCACCGGGTATTCCAACAATGTTAACGGTAATAATTACGTCGTTATTTATAAAAACTCAAACTTGTTGTTTTCTTTATCCGACAATTATTCTATTATGGGGCCCACAAATGACTATGCCGTCGTATGGATATTCCCGACAAAAAGAATATTCCACGACCAAACGAATATTCTCCGACAACAAAGAATATTTTATAACCACTTGCTTAATTTGCAAAACTTGCATATTTCACCCATAACAAGCATTATACCAAATTAATTCCTTATTATTTCAAGATAATGAATATAGGAAATTCAATTTTATTTATATAAAAAAAAATCGGGGTATTATAACCTCCCCTCCTTATGAAATTTCGTCCTCGAAATTAACGTACGCACCTAGTATTTCAAAAAGGTAAGGATACCTTGCTTTCATATCTGATTCCAACTCCTAGGTCATTTCTTCAATAGCATGGTTCTTCCACAAAACCTTAACTTATGGTATAACCTTTGTGTGTAGGACATGCTCTTTCCTATCCAAGATCTTGACATGTACCTCCTCGTACGTTAATTCTTCGGCTATCTCGTCTGATTCTAACGCAATAATGTGGTTTGGGTCATCCACATATTTACGTAACATCGATACGTGAAAAACGTTATGAACACGCGATATACTTAGCGTTAAGGAGAGTCTATAGGCCACAGTTCCTACTCAATCGAGAATTTTAAATAAATTGAATGTTTGAGTTTTCTTCTCTTCATCGACTCTTACTTCTAGAATAACACTTTCTTGCACCTTCTTTTTTATATTCATCGGCTCCGGTGTGTAGCTTAAGCGGTTATAACTTTATCAATTAAAGTCGATTCTACTCGTATATTTAACATCATAACGTGGGTCCCTAGAGTCTTTAACTCTATCTTTATCGTTTGTAAATTATACAAAATAGGTCTTTATGTTCCACAATATCGCACTCGTACTCGCGTACAATCTTCTACTCAACGCGTCAGCTACCACGTTCGCTTTTCCAGGATGGTATGGTCAAAATAGGTGCTGAAGTCGTCTCTTGAGCTCTTGGAAAATCTTCTCGCATTCCTCGCTCCATATGAATTTTATATCTTTCCGAGTCAGCTAAGTTAACGGAGTAGCGATTCGAGAAAATCCTTCCACGAATCTTCGATAATAACCAACTAAGCCCAGAAAGCTACGTACTTTGGTCACCAATTTTGGTTGCTCTCAACTGTGATTCATATCCCAATCTTGGATAGCACGTCATAATGGCACCTATCGTTTTACCACTACACAAATATAGAGTCCCATACGGAGAGTCTGGCTTTGGTGCATTCCATAAAGGAAGTCACTAGATAGAGGCTTGGGCACCAACTCTTGTACTTGGGTTTTTAACTCTTGAAGTTCAATAGGAACCATTCGATATGAGATTTTAGAAATAAATTTTGTACCGGGTTCAAAGTCGATACAAAATTCAATATCACACTCTGGGGATAGGCCAAAAAATTCTTCAGGAAATACGTCAGGAGATTTAGTAACAATAGAAATATTATTCAAATCTGACGTATTTTTGTTTAAGTCCATGAAATGGGCTAAGAAAGCTTGACATCCATTTTTCAATAAACGAATGGCTTAATGGCTTGATATGAAAGTGTTTGACTTCAATGGTTTGGTTACTTGAATTCGCATAACAAGTTGGTTAGGAATATGAAAACTAACAACCTTACGAAAACAATCAATTTTGGCATGATGAGTAGTTAACCAATCAATCCCTAAAATCACGTCAAATGCAAGTATTTTTAAAGAGATAAGATCAATAGGTAATGTGATTGTGTCCACTTGGATCAAACAACATTTATAAACAGTTGATATGATAAAAGTTTCTCCTAATGGAGTCTCCACAGATAAGTCAAAGTCTAATTTCTCCGAAGTCAAATTTAAACATTGAGCACAAGCAGGGGAGATAAAAGAATGGGTAGAACCGTTATCTAATAAGATATAGATTTCATAAGAATTTATAATTAACTAACCCGTGATACCTTCGTTCGGGTTCCTCGTGTTTTAGGCAGTCACGACAAACGCTCTTCCAAAACTGCCAACTTTATTTTGTCCGTATCCGCCTTTGGTGCCACCGTCCCTGCCGGACTTTATTTCGCTACAGGACAAAATTGAGCTATGTGACCGTCTTTTCCACAACTAAAAATACCTAGGAAGGTTGTGAATAGTTTGGACCTATATGTCCCTCTTCTCCGCATCTGTAGCATCTAATTGACGGTCGTTCTCCTCCCCTAGAATTTGTTGATGGTGCTGGTGCTACTGGCGACGTCTTTCCATCATCGTTAAATCTTCTTTTCTTGAAATTTCCACTTGAATTATTTCTTCTATTATCTTGGCTATGATTACCACCGAAGTGGTTACCATTTTTGGCATGATAATTTCCTCCACGATGGTTATAATTATTTCGATGACTATTGCCACCGGTTCGATTATCATCAAGTTGTTGGTCGTTATTCTTCAGTTGAGATAACTCATTATTACGCTCCAATAACTGAGCCATATTCACAACATCTGAATATAAACAAAGTTTGTGTGAAATGAGGTATTGACGTATTTTGGGTTTCAAACCTCGCAGAAACATTCGCGTTATTCTCTCCTCATTATCAACCAAATGGGATGCAAATCGAGATAACTCGGCAAACTTAGCTTCGTACTGCGACACGTTCATATTGTTTTGCTCCAACTTGATGAACTCTACCTCCTTCATGTGACGAATACTTTCAGGAAAGTACTTATCATTGAATAGTTTTTGAAATATTTCCCAAGACATATTGAGTGTGGCAGGCTGGGTACGCTTCACAGATTTCCACTAGTAATCTACCTCACCACGAAACATAAAGGTGGCAAATGGAACCTTCTGTTCTTCCGTGCATCCCAAGACATCGAATATCTTGGTAATTTGCTTGACCCACATTTCCACCTTAATCAGATCTGGCTTTCCAAAGAATTCTAGTGGTCCTAACTCCTTGAACTGCTTGGCTATGACAAACCGCACGTTGCTATCATTTCCACCCGTATTTTGTACACGAGTCTCCCTTGTCTGATTTTGCATGAACTACAAAAAATTTCTAAACATCCCATCATTCATCGTTTGCTCATTAGTGTTGTTTACAAGAGGAATATTGTCATCTTATTGCACGTTCTTCTGGTTTGTGGTTAAAGGTATCTCCATAGTCTCATACACTCTATTGTTAATGTTCTCAGCTGTCATTCTTAAATACTGCAATAAAACAAGGGTTAATTAAACAAATTAACATATCACATAATATCCCTATTGTAGACACTCGAAATTTTTTGCGCTCTTAATACTAACATTGCAAGAAAGTAGATTCGTCTTTCAGAGATAACCCTGGAAGATAGCTCGCATCCATCCCAGATACTACCGAAAGTTTAGTCTCAAACCCGGAACACCTATGGGGAACATCATTGTCAACCTCGGAACACACACCGAGAACGTCATTTCTAACCCCGAAATACACACCGGAAGGATCAGTTTCAACCTCGGAGATAACCCCGAGTTTCATCCTTGGAGATAACCCCAAGGAATGATGTTACAGTTTAGGTGATAACTTCGAAAATACTTGTTTCAAATGCATGCTATCAGCTTCAATCAGACCTATCGCCGAGGCACTCATACCTCATACCCGGAGCTAACATCGGGCAGATAGGCATTCTCATAGATGACCTTGCGACATTCAACACTTGCAGCAGCCCAATCTCAGATGTAACCCTGAGCAACGTCTGCTTTCAACTCAAACCGGTGATAACCCCGGTGAGGAGTCACACTTCATCTTGCTACCTCAACACTTGCGCATCGTCTTAACATTTCATACATACATACAACAATGTCTTACAAGAACCAAGGAGTTCCAATCCCGAGTGACTATTACGTGTGGCAGCATACCAGATAGAATTTGAAGCTTGAAGACCATGGGCATGGTCCCCTCTTCCTTACTTCGTACAACCTCTAATCCATGTCATTGTGTAACTCTCGACACAAGCAGCCCAAAGAAGGTCGTATATACCTCGTTCGGATGCTTGGATTGAAGTTCTACAAGTTCGAACGGATATTACAGTGTACGAGTGCACGTACTTCAAGATGACGAGACCCGCGAAACCCAGGACACCTCGTGTAGCCGCAGGTGTAACTGCGGCTGCCACAGGTTCACCTGCGGCTCCCCCCTCTATAAATAGAGGGCTTGGGGTAGCCATTTTAAAAAAGAAAAAAGGCATGGAAGCCCTACCCAATTTGCTATGTACACACCTATATTGACTGTTTGCTCTTTTTTAAACACATGTTAGCTCACATATAGCTACACATTTATCGGTGGGAGCTGAGTGTTTATCCATATAGAGTCATAGAAGTCTGCATTGGCAGCCCACTGTAAGCCTTCTCACACTCTATAAAGCCTTTTTCTTCATCTTTGCACACACTATTCTACACATTGAGAGTCGTGTTGTGTGTGTATGCCCGGACTTCGGTCCGTGGTTTTCATTCCTGTCTGTATATATATACTTATATATGTATATATTTATATATGGACTAAAATTATCGAGTTATGCATTGATTGAGCCTAGACTTATGTCTGGAGCGTTTATTTGCTTTTATATATATATATATATATATATATATATATATATATATATGTGTGTAAAATTTAGGCTCATCAGATATGTCTGTTATATATATATATATATATATATATATATATATATGTGTGTGTGTGTGTGTGTGTGTGTGTGTGTGTGACCCCAGATTTAATGAATAAATATTTAATTTTCTCGAAATAATTATGGTGTGGATTTGATATAATATTATAGTTGTGAGTATTATTTATAAATTTTGCAAATTAAGCAAGTTGTTTTAAAATATTCGTTTGGTCGGAGAATATTCTTTTTGTCGGGGAATATTCGTACGACGGCACAATCATTGGTGGACCCCACAACAGAAGTATAGTCGTAGTTAGAAAACGACAAAATTATCTTTCTATAAAAATAACGGCTGAGGTGTTACCGTTAAAACTGTTGAACTACCCGGTAGTAAAAGTACAGTAATACGCGTGGTTGCATAGTAGCATACGGTATTGATTATTGATGCTTACGTGAGAAATCACTCAGCTATACTCAATTATTGCTACAGTAATTGCTGCATCATATCTCTTAAATTATTGTTATAGTATCATCTGTATAATATGTTATATTATTAAATCAATAATTGAGACGTTATGGTAAGTTTGGTTATTTTTATGGGGAGCCATATGTCATCATCTAAGAGTCTCTTCGTCAATAGTAATTATCGTCGTCAATAGTAATTACTGTCGTCAATAGTATTTATCTTGGTCAATAGTATTTACCTTGGTCAATAGTAATTACCTTCGTCAATAGTATTTACCTTGGTCAATAGTATTTACCTTGGTCAATAGTAATTACCTTCGTCAATAGTATTTACCTTGGTCAATAGTAATTACTTTCTTCAATAGTAGTTGTCCTTTCAATATTACCAAGAGTCATTTGACCCTTCGTTAAGACCAAGAGTCATTTGACCCTTTGTTAAGACCAAAAGCCACCCTCAGTTTTTCTATAAATAGAGGCCTAGGGCTTCATTATTTTTTACGAATTCATTCAAGCTATAGAGAGAGAAAGTATAAAGAGAATAAGAGAGAGAGAATAAAAGTATTCTGCTACTTCATTTTTCCAATATCCAGTTCTTTTAAGGTAGGGAATATTATTTCTTTTATATTCATGAAGAGAACTTCTGTTATTCCATTCTTTATTATTCTGTTGGAATAACCAGTATACGCGGTCTACCCTATACTTGATGACATTCTTCTATTTTTCTGTTGGAACATCCTATCTGTGTGTTTTACACCGGACCTGGTTCCGTTTTTATTATTATTCTGTTGGAACATCCTGTCTGTGTGTTTTACACCGGACCTGGTTTCGTTTTTATTATTATTCTGTTGGAACATCCTGTCTGTGTGTTTTACACCGGACCTGGTTTCGTCTTTGTTATTATTCTGTTAGAACATCATGTCTGTGTGTTTTACACCGGACCTGGTTCCATTATTTATTATTCTGTCGGAATATCATGTCTGTGCGTTTACGCCGGACCTGGTTCCATTATTTATTATTCTGTTGGAATAATCTATCTGTGCGGTCTATCGCAAGCATGGTGATTTCTTTTGTTATTCCATTCTTTATTGTACTCAGTTGGTTAAGTTTTGACTTCTATACTCCATAAAATTTGTGGAATATTCTTGATAATTGCGTTTCATCCAGTATCTTTTCATGAAAATATTCTTCTAAGCATTCTTGAATTTTACTCCACAAAACAGTATCATGTTGACAATTTGGACGTTGTTAATTCTTGGATAAATTAATTCTTGAACTTGTTTTATTGAATTCTTATATCATTGTCATTATCCTCATGTTTATAAAATGTTGAAAGTCATCTGTGGCCTATAGTGCATAGATGGACTTGGTATGATTATGACCAGGAATTATTCGGTATAATCATGACCGTAATATTACAAATGATGTGGTAAAAGTCCTCATTGGCCCGTAGTGCATTGATGGACAGTTGTTGGCATGATCATGACCATTAACGAATACACGAATATCTTTGGCCGTAGTGCAGGGGTGATTCGATGATGTGAATTATTTTATTAAGCTGAGTTCCAGCGATAACAGTGTTGGAAAACCTTTTAAATCCTAAAAGATAGTAGAGTTTATTTTCTACTTGACTCTTTTAATGGATTGCTTATTCCGCTGCAGTTAAACTTGATGTCTATTATATTTTATCAATTTAACATTGTTGAAGGCTAATGATAATTTATTCTGTATTATCTTAGTCATAATATTTCTTACTGGGCTAGTTGAGCTCACCCTTTCTTTCACTGTTCTCTTCAGGAAATGAGAACGTAGCTGGGGCAAGTCGGGGAATGGAGAGATGGTCCGAATGATAGTATTAGTTAGTAGTCCTCACTATTCTATGTAATAGTGTGTTAATAAATGTAATGAGGACTCCTTTTGAGTATGAATACTCTCTAAAAGATAATATTTGTATTCAAACTCACAGTTTATGTTTTGTCGTATTGTACACGACAGTTGTATTAGTAAGTTGTATTTGTATTCTGTACTATGTATCTGACGACCCAAGATGGGTGATGTATACCTAATTTTGGGGGTGTTACAGTTGGTATCAGAGCTTAGGGATATGATCCCTGGCTAGGATGTGAGAATAGAACTAGGAGGGGAGAGACGGGGAATTCCTTCGCTAGTATGACCTACCTAAGTTTATTTGGTATTTAATTGGTCGGTCAAAGTATATGGATAATATGTTATATGTTAATTAACCATTGTTTTGTTGCAGTATTTGCAAATGGCATCCGAAAATGTTGAGATAAACAATGAAGCACATGAGACCATTGAATCACCAACGATCAATGCTCAGGGTAATGTGCAACCAGAGGACAATAATCCTCATAAAAATAATAACAACGATGAAATGGTGAATGATGGGATGGTCAGAGACTTTATGCAATTCATGCAACAAAATAACTCTCGGACGGTCACCACTAAGCAGTTCAAGGAGCAATTCATGTAACAACGGGCGAGAGCGGCTCCTATCCAAAATGAAGGAGGAAACAATGACAACCCACGGTTGGTCACCGCTAAGCAATTGAAGGAGCTAGGACCACCAGAGTTTTTGGGAAAGCCAGAACCACTTAAGGCAGAGACGTGGTTAAAGCAGATCACCAAGATATTTGATGTCTTGGGATGCTCCGAGGAGCAAAAGGTTCCCTTTGCCACCTTTATGTTGTGTGAAGAGGCAGATTACTGGTGGGAATTTGTAAAATATACCCAGCCTGACGCACTCAAGATGTCTTGGGAGAAGTTCCAAGAACTGTTCAATGACAAGTACTTTTCCGAAAGTATTCGTCACATAAAAGAGGTGTAATTTATCAAGTTGGAGCAAAACAACATGACCGTGTCGCAGTACGAAGCCAAGTTTGCCGAGTTGTCCCGATTTGCATCCCACTTGGTGGATAATGAAGAGAGAATGACGTGGATATTTTTAAGAGGTTTGAAACCGGAGATACGTCAATATCTTATTTCTCATAAACTGTGTTTGTATTCAGATGTTGTGAATAGGGCTCAGTTAGTGGAGCGCGATAACGAGTCAACGCAACCAAAAGAGAGCAGCCGAAAAAAATAATAATACTGGTGATAACAGTCATCAAAGCGGTGACAATAAGCATGGAGGGAATCAACATGCCAGGAATGGTAACCACTTCAATGGTAATCATGGTCAAAACAATAAGAATGGACATTTCAAGAAGAGAAAATTCAATAATGATGGAAAGACGTCAGCACCAGCACCCGTTGTTAAGGAAGGAGAACGACCACCTATTATATGCTTCAAATACGGAGGGGAGGGACACATCAGTCCAAACTACGCGATGCCATCCAAAGCATGCTATAATTGTGGAAGAGAAGGTCACTTAGCCTGATTTTATCGTTCACCGAAGACAAGTTCAGATAGGATGGAGGCACCAAAGACCGTCCCAGAAAAGCCAAAGCCAGTAGTTTAAGAGAGAGCGTTTTTTTCGTGACGAGGAACCTGAATAAAATTATCATGGGTATGTTAGTCATAAACTCTTGCGAAGTCTATACCGTGTTAGATACCGGTTCTACTCACTCTTTTATTTCACCTAGTTGTGTTCAATATTTGAACTTAACTCCGAAGAAGTTAGACTTTGATTTCTCTGTTAAAATTCCGTTGGGAGAAACCTTTGTTACCTCCACTATTTATAAATCTTGTTCAAATCAACACTTTCACGTTACCTGTTGATCTTATCTCTTTGAAAATACTTGTATTGATGTGATTTTTGGAAACGATTGGTTAACTGCTCATCATGCTTTTCGTAAGGTTGTTAGCTTTCATATTCCTAACCAACCTATTATGCGAATTCAAGTAACCAAACCACTAAAGTCAATCATTGTCATATCAAGCCATAAGTAAAAATTCTCGTTCCTTTCGTTGTTGACTTCCTAGTGTGGAATGCACCGAAGCTAGACTTTCCTTAGGAGACGTTGTAAATGACGATGGCAAGTTGATAGGTATCAATGTGACGTGTTATCCAAGTCTTGGATGAGGGTCACAGTTTTGAACGATATTTCTATTGTTAATAAATTTCTTGACGTATTTCTTGAAGACTTCTTAGCCTACCCCAGAGCGTAAAATTGAATTTTGTATTGACCCCAGTACAAAACCCATTTCTTAAACCCTCAAATATTTCTTCAACTAAAACGAACGTATTATGCGCCAAAGACGTTGGCTCGAGCTGTTGAAGATTACGATCGTACCATTCAATAACATCGTGGAAAAGCGAACGTGGTAGCTGACGCATTGTGTAGAAGATCGTATACGGTTACAAGTGCGAATATACGAACCCACGTGAAGATAACGAATATACGATTAAAATTGACTTTAATCGATAAAGTTAAAGCCGCTCAAGCTACATACTCAGAGCTGATAAATGTGAAGAAGAAGGTTCAAGAGGGCGTTATTCTAGAAGCAAGAATTGACAAAGGGAGGAAATCTCAACCCTCGATGTAATTGACCCAATTAAAATTCTCGATCGAGTAGGAACTGTGGTTTATAGACTCGTTTTACCGCCAAGCATGTCGTGTGTTCATAACGTTTTTTTTCACGTATCGATGTTACGTAAATATGTGGACGGCCCGAACAACATTATTAATTTAGAACTGGACGAGATAGCGGATGATTTAATGTTTGAGGAGATACGTGTTAAATCTTGGATAAGAAGGATCATATTCGACGCTCAAAGGTTATACCTCAAGAGTTAGAATTTGAAGTGAAGTCAATGTATCCTCACCTGTTCGGCATACCAGGTATGTACGTAAATTTTGAGGGCGAAATTCCATAAGGAGGGGAGATTGTGAGACCCCAGATTTTATGAATAAATATTTAATTTTCTCGAAATAATTATGGTGTGGATTTGATATAATATTATAGTTGTGGGTATTATTTATAAATTTTGCAAATTAAGCAAGTTGTTTTAAAATATTCGTTTGGTCGGAGAATATTCTTTTTGTCGGGAAATATTCGTACGACGGCACAATCATTGGTGGACCCCACAACAGAAGTATAGTCGTAGTTAGAAAACGACAAAATTATCTTTCTATAAAAATAACGGCTGAGGTGTTACCGTTAAAACTGTTGAACTACCCGGTAGTAAAAGTACAGTAATACGCGTGGTTGCATAGTAGCACACGGTATTGATTATTGATGCTTACGTGAGAAATCACTCAGCTATACTCAATTATTGCTACAATAATTGTTGCATCATATCTCTTAAATTATTGTCATAGTATCATCTTTATAATATGTTATATTATTAAATCAATAATTGAGACGTTATGGTAAGTTTGATTATTTTTATGGGGGGCCATATGTCATCATCTAAGAGTCTCTTCGTCAATAGTAATTACCGTCGTCAATAGTATTTACCTTGGTCAATAGTATTTACCTTGGTCAATAGTAATTACCTTCGTCAATAGTATTTACCTTGGTCAATTGTATTTACCTTGGTCAATAGTAATTACCTTCGTCAATATTATTTACCTTGGTCAATAGTAATTACTTTCGTCAATAGTAGTTGTCCCTTCAATATTACCAAGAGTCATTTGACCCTTCGTTAAGACCAAGAGTCATTTGACCCTTTGTTAAGACCAAGAGCCACCCTCAGTTTTTCTATAAATAGAGGCCTAGGGCTTCATTATTTTTCACGAATTCATTCAAGCTATAGAGAGAGAAAGTATAGAGAGAATAAGAGAGAGAGAATAAAAGTATTCTGCTACTTCATTTTTCCAATATCCAGTTCTTTTAAGGTAGGGAATATTATTTCTTTTATATTCATGAAGAGAACTTCTGTTATTCCATTCTTTATTATTCTGTTGGAATAACCAGTATACGCGGTCTACCCTATACTTGGTGACATTCTTCTATTATTCTGTTGGAACATCCTGTCTGTGTGTTTTACACCGGACCTGGTTCCGTTTTTATTATTATTCTGTTGGAACATCCTGTCTGTGTGTTTTACACCGGACCTGGTTCCGTTTTTATTATTATTCTGTTGGAACATCCTGTCTGTGTGTTTTACACCGGACCTGGTTCCGTCTTTGTTATTATTCTGTTGGAACATCCTGTCTGTGTGTTTTACACCGGACCTGGTTCTGTCTTTGTTATTATTCTGTTGGAACATCCTGTCTGTGTGTTTTACACCGGACCTGGTTCCATTATTTATTATTCTGTCGGAATATCCTGTCTGTGCGTTTACGCCGGACCTGGTTCCATTATTTATTATTCTGTTGGAATAACCTGTCTGTACGGTCTATCGCAAGCATGGTGATTTCTTTTGTTATTCCATTCTTTATTGTACTCAGTTGGTTAAGTTTTGACTTCTATACTCCATAAAATTTGTGGAATATCCTTGATAATTGCGTTTCATCCAGTATCTTTTCATGAAAATATTCTTCTAAGCATTCTTGAATTTTACTCCACAAAACAGTATCATGTTGACAATTTGGAAGTTGTTAATTCTTGGATAAATTAATTCTTGAACTTGTTTTATTGAATTCTTGTATCATTGTCATTATCCTCATGTTTATAAAATGTTGAAAGTCATCTGTGGCCTGTAGTGCATAGATGGACTTGGTATGATTATGACCAGAAATTATTCGGTATAATCATGACCATAATATTACAAATGATGTGGTAAAAGTCCTCATTGGCCCGTAGTGCATTGATGGACAGTTGTTGGCATGATCATGACCATTAATGAATACACGAATATCTTTGGCCGTAGTGCAGGGGTGATTCGATGATGTGGATTATTTTATTAAGTTGAGTCCCAGCGATAACAGTGTTGGAAAACCTTTTAAATCCTAAAAGATAGTAGAGTTTATTTTCTACTTGACTCTTTTAATGGATTGCTTATTCCGCTGCAGTTAAACTTGATGTCTATTATATTTTATCAATTTAACATTGTTGAAGGCTAATGATAATTTATTCTGTATTATCTTAGTCATAATATTTCTTACTGGGCTAGTTGAGCTCACCCTTTCTTTCACTGTTCTCTTCAGGAAATGAGAACGTAGCTGGGGCAAGTCGGGGAACGGAGAGATGGTCCGAATGATAGTATTAGTTAGTAGTCCTCACTATTCTATGTAATAGTGTGTTAATAAATGTAGTGAGGACTCCTTTTGAGTATGAATACTCTCTAGAAGATAATATTTGTATTCAAACTCACAGTTTATGTTTTGTCGTATTGTACACGACAGTTGTATTAGTAAGTTGTATTTGTATTCTGTACTATGTATCTGACGACCCAAGATGGGTGATGTATACCTAATTTTGGGGGCGTTACAGTGTGTGTATATATAATTGTTGTCGGACATATCCGATGAGCCTGGATTTTACATCCGGTGCATTTACTGCTTTTATATATATATATATATATATATTTATATATATATATATATATATATATATACATTTCGCCCCACCTGGAGTTTACTTCGTGGCGGTTGATCGCTTTTACAGTTTTATTTAAATTTCGTCCCGCCTGGAGTTTACTTCGTGGCGATTGATAGCATTTATTGCTTTATTTACATTTCGGATCCCCCATGGAGTTGCTTCGTGCTGGTTAATCATGTCTGTATATATATATTTACAGCTTTTATATATATACAACTGCTTACTGCTTTCCATATAAACAATAGTGTCATGTGAGCCTAGGAATCATGTGATCACAGATTCAGTCTACTGAATCTAGATTCAGTTCCCGTGATGGACATTTTTTTAGCTATAAGTAGCCTGTACATTATTTGCAGTGTATGAATTTCCTTGGATGGTTGTCATGCCCATGAGGAGTTCGGCATTACTGTATATTATTTTCTCGAAGATGCTTCGCATCTCGAAAATAAAAGCAAACAAGCCGAACATTTTAATAATAAAATGGAAGTATGAAAAGGTCTCAATTCCTATTGAGCACAGGGTTTGAAAAACCTCTTTTTACAAAACTTCATTGCTATATTTTGCTTAAAACTGAATTTTTCTATAAATTCAAACCCTTTGTATATATGTGCGAACGAGGCCTCGCACTACTTTCAAATAATTGCACATTGATCCACACACACAAACACACACATTCATATAATAGTTTCTTTGAAAAGTGGCGGTCACCGTGGCAACATGGATGTCTGGGGGTGCCTAACACCTTCCTTCCGCATAATCAAGCCCCCGAACTCAAAAGAATCTCAGTTTCACAGACCCGTTTAGCAGTGTCACATCACTGGGTCAATGTGTAAACCTTTTCAGTTGCGTTGGTGCAACCAGTTAAAAACACCAACTGGCGACTCTTAAAGTCAAATCGTCAACATTATACATGTCGGACCTTTTTCACTTGTTTTTTCAAACAAATATCACGTTAACATGAGAACGCCAAAGAACAAGTAACGAAAAGGAACATCTAAAGATCCCGACGTCGATAGGTGGCGACTCTACTGGGGACTCCAGTAAGAGGGCTTAAGCCGCTATTACAAGCTTTTCAAAATTGTTATATGCTTGTGTGTGAATGTTGGATTTACATTTATGATGAATGTGTACGAATGCGTTTTACTTACTGCACTGCTAAATATCTATCTGTGATATTAGTGCTTCGCACATGTCATCATTTTGCATAAACGGCGAGACATGTTGTATGTGTATGTTGTGTGGTCCGTCCATCAGGAGGCTATCCTGTCGGTGTTTGATTATTGGACTCGTAGGAAGACTAATTCTAACGAGGCTCAGGAAAGGCACCACCCAGATTCGCTCCAGTTGAAAAACCGGATTAACTTCCCGTCAAGTAGATTGCGATAATCTGGGAACCTTCATGCCAAAAAGCCGCGAGAGTAACCCTAAGATAGGTTAACCTCTGATAAACCAAACACGGAGGAAAGTCTCTTCATGCCTTCCATTTTCAATTACTTGTAAAAGCATTTACCTGTAATTTTTATTCCATGATCATCTATATGTAATGGAAAATATGAAAAATACTTGTGCATACATGACATGTTATCAATTAATAGTCGTTTTTGCCGGACCATATTCCTAAAATAGGCACATCATGATAACATTTACATTATCCCTAAGACTAAACTATATAAGTCTTTTGTAGGGAAGCAATTAGGCCTGTTACCAGCTCAAAATCCAAAAAGTCCACGAGCCTACATCCAATCATGTCTTCTTCTGACCAGTCTAATACTGTTTCCCGAGAAGAGTTTGATGAATTGAGTAAACAAATTACAAATTTGGTTGTTCTGCTGAAAGAATTGCTTCAATCTGCTCAGGGTGTGAAGATGCCTACATATACAAAATCCTCTTCACAAGGAGGAGCTCAAGGTTTGGAAAAAACAATTCCAGAACCTCAGTTGGATACAACCAACAAAGACCCTAAAAACACCTATCTCAAAGGAGATCCAGACGCCAGTGACATAAGGAAGAAGGTCCTCCAAATGGAGGAAACTATCCGTGCTCTCAAAGGGATTGGAACACATGGAAGTGTCTCATATACCGACCTTTGCATATTCCCTTGGGTTCATTATCCAAGGAAATTCAAAACCCCTGATTTTGAAAAGTATGACGGATTAGGGGATCCTTATACACATTTGAAGGCGTTCATTGGAGAACTTGGATCTTATACGGAAAATGAGAAGCTCAGAATGCAGTTGTTCCAAAAGAGTCTGACTGGAGAAGCCCGTTCATGGTATACCAGATTAGACAACTCAAAGATTCATAGTTGGGAAGAGCTAGCTCATGCCTTCCTCACTCAATAATGTTTTCAATCTCAGATGGCTCCTGACCGGTACCAAATTACCAAAGTCAAGAAGCAGTCTAATGAGTCTTTCAGAGAGTATGCTCAAAGGTGGACGCGCCTTGTTGCTCAAGTTATTCCTTCTATGACAGAATCAGCAATGGTCATGACTTTCATAGATATACAGGAAGCTCCTTTCTATGAAAGAGTTTTACCCGGTATCGGCAAACCATTCTCTAAAATGATTAAACACGGAGAAATGGCCGAGATGGGATTGAAGTCTGGAAAGATTCAAGACCTAGCTGCTCTTAAAGCAGTTGATGAGCACATCCAGTCCGGATCTTATGGAAACAACCCCCGAAAGGGTCCATAAAAAGAAAGAGGAGGATGTTTCCTTGATACTACAAGGACAGAAAGGCAATTAGAGTATGCCTATACAGAGGAGAAACTACTCCCCTTTCCAAGCACAGTCTTCAAACCCTCCATTGCCTAAAAGTGGAGAAGTAAAGTGCCCTCGAACGTTCACGCCCTTAGGGGACTCGCTCAAGAATATTCTTGTTCTTCTGACCACTTAGAAGAAAATCACATGTCTTCTTCCACCAGCCAAACCTAATGGGAGAGGTTTTAATGCTACTCGAAAGTGTGCTTATCATACCGGAGCACCTAGACATGATACTCAAGATTATTGGGCCTTGAAACACAAGATACAAGATTTAATAGACAATAGTGAGATCGTGGTCACCAAACCAGATCAACCTCATGTGCAAGACAACCCTCTTCCTCAACACAAAGAAGAAGAGGTCAACATGATCAGTTGGAGCACTGGACAGAGTTCCAGTTTTAACAGTGAATCATCCCCGATCATCAAAGATGGTGTTGACAGATGGGATTATACAAAGTTCCAGTTTACTATGGAATGAAAGATGAAAGCTCTTTGCAAAAAAATTGAGTAATTGGTAGAACTGGTGACCTATTAGCATCAAGTCACACGCCAATTAATCAAATTGGAGCATGCCTATCTCCTTCCATTTGTTATGAATGCTCCGCCATCACCTTCAGAAAGAGAAGCTATGGAGGATAAGGTTGCGAAGAGAGCAAATGCTAAAGCCCATAGGGATTTTGCCAATTAGAGGGAATTTACCTATCTGGGCCAATCTATGGAGGAAATATTTCAAATGTTGATCAATGAAGGAAGAATTACATCCCTTCTATCTCCAATCAATCCCCATGTAGGATGGTTTAATGCCAATGGAGTGTGTCAATATCATTCCTATTCTTGCGGTCACAGCACAGACGCCATCTCATTCAAAATCTTATTGATGGCGGTGTCCTGCAAATGGCAGACGATAACACTGTGCAACTTGAGGGTGGGAGTGCATGTCCTACCAAATGGAAGGGATCAGTAGCAGTTATATCCGATGAGGATTATGAAACTATCATAGCATTCCCATACAAGCAATTCAACTTAAATGGGCTGACAATCCTTTGAAAGTGGCCGCACCAGAGCCAATTTCTTTACCTTTCGGCCCACAATATCCTGTTGTCAGCTTACACAAAGTTTTATGGAATTATGGAGAAGCTAAAGGATCTACGTCTCATACTACTGCTACAGTGGCGAAGGAAAATCCGTTGTATCTTCCTCAGAGGGTGATAATGCCTACCTTCAAAACAAAGGGGAAGATTCCCATGGAGATGATTGAAAAATTCCTCCACACTATGGGCCAAAATGAAGCCAAGGTGGTTTTAAGCTTAAGAGAAGCTCCACATCAGATATCAATACTGGACTTGGTTTTCTTTTTCGAGGATCATCAGAAGATTTTATTGAAGGTTTTGGAAGAAGCCTACTTATCGAAATCAGTGGATGCAGAAAAAATTCAACATATGGTTGATCACATTTTCAACAACAATGTGATATCCTTCACTAATGACGACATACCTCCCGAAGTGACCGGTCATTGCAAGCCATTACACATTACAGTTTTGTCCTCTAGGTATATGCTAGTTAGAGTTTTGATAGATGGAGGTTCGTCTATGAATATCTATCCTTATGCCACTTTGGTGAAGATGAATGTCAATCTAAAACGGATCCAAAGCAGCTATACAGTTATCAAAGCTTTTGATGGATCTCGATGAAATTTCATCGAAAAGATTGAGCTGCCAATTGAGATTGGTCCAAATACATTCAATGTATCATTCCATGTCCTCAGGTTAGATTCAGGATACAACCTGCTATTGGGGAGACCATGGATACACATGACTGGAGCTATTCCCTCCACACTACATCAGCAACTCAAATACATTATCAACAACTGTCTAGTCACTGTTAACGCTGAGCCAGAATGTCCTGAACAAGGAGATCTGCCAATCATCAACTTCAACTGAGAAGTTGAGTTAGCCAGTTTTCATGCTCTGGAAGTGAGTAATACGCACTACCATCCTATTAGAGCACCACTTCCCATACCCAAGATTTCAGTCGAGGTTATGTCGGCCACTCAAGAAATGATGTCATTGGGTCATCAGCCTAAACAAGGATTTGGTAAAGATAAGCAAGGTATTAAGCACCCTATTCAAGTGTCCAGTCAAATTGGGATAGCTG
The DNA here is from genome assembly GCA_016801055.1 of Panax notoginseng. NCBI lineage: Eukaryota > Viridiplantae > Streptophyta > Magnoliopsida > Apiales > Araliaceae > Panax > Panax notoginseng. The sequence continues at coordinate 165,989,490 of CM029017.1, read as the reverse complement.
AACTAGGCTATTCTGCCAGTTCCAGTCATAGGAATCCTCATAAGCATAAGCAGGTTCCTCGAGTCTCCGCCACACGGCAATTTCTTCCATCCGCAAAATTTGAGCTGATACAGTCTCCAGTTAAGGTGCCAGCCCATGTTATGGCTATGTTGTTTCCCAAACCAGTACCATTCAAAGCAAAGGAGGTGCTGATTCCTGATCCCGAAGTGGAAGAAAAGGACCGAAAACGTAAACACGACATCGCCTTGATGATGTCAGGCATACGCATCATTGTTCATGATGAACATACAAACAGATATACCCCAGACGATGATTGCCCAGATATCATGGTTATCATTCAGGATATGGAGGACAATGACAATCCCTCCATCATTGCAGTCCATCAGGACTTTGCCCTCGACAATTGGAGTAGCACTCCATGCATTTGTCGATGAGGGTAAAATGGGCAACAAATCCCTCTGCCCTATAGATAACTTTAATTGGTTACTTTTCTATACAGTACTAGAAGTTATTTTATCAAGAACATGCTAACACTTTTGTATGATCAAACAGTTGCATATATTAAGTGAAAGCTTATTTTGGTTTCAGGACTCTGAATTTAGAAGTGCCTGTACTTGTTGATGAGGTGCCTTCTCTCCACAAGGTCTGTAACTTTGATGCAAAGTTAGACTCAGACTTGATGGACATACAAGAGGACATTGAGACACCTCAGGAGATTAAGGAATGGGTCACAGACAAACCTAAACCCAACCTTGACCAAACCACTTCTTTTAATCTTGGAACCTTAGAAAGCCCTAAGCTAATCCAGATTGGTTCAGACCTCACCCCAAACCAACGGAATGACATAGTTGCACTTTTAACCCAATTCTAGGATGTGTTTTCATGGTCTCATGAAGACATGGTGGGCTTGTCCACTAACATTGTTCTTCATCGCCTTCCCATTAAAGAAGGATTCAAGCCAGTTAGGCAGAAGCTCAGGTGATTGAAACCTGAGTGGAGTTTAAAGGTCAAAGAAGAAATTGTGAAACAATTTCAAGCTGGCATTATCATGGTGTCTACATATCCGGAGTTAATATCTAACATTGTTCCCATGCCTAAACCCAGAGGAAAGGTACGAGTTTGCGTGGATCACCGGGATTTGAACAAAGCTTGCCTTAACGATAGCTTTCCCGTGCCCTTTATCCACATTCTTATTGACAATACTGCTCAATACGACATGTACTCCTTTGCGGATTGCTTTGCGGGGTACCATCAGATTATGGTTGTTGAGGAAGACCATGAGAAAATTGCTTTCATCACTCCTTGGGGAACCTTTTGCTATAGACGGTTGTCAGTCGGCCTCATCAATGCCGGGGCAATCTACTAGCGAGCTATGATGGCTCTTTTCCATGATTTAATGCATAAAGAGATAGAGATCTACGTGGAGGACATCATTATCAAGCCCCGAAGGGAGGAAGACCACTTAGACCATCTCAGAAAGCTTTTCAACAGGTTGCGTAAGTATAACTTGAAGTTGAATCCAGCCAAGTGCGCCTTTGGTGTTAAGTCAGGCAAGTTGCTAGGTTTCCTAGTCAGCCACAAAGGGATTGAACTGGATCTTACCAAAATCCAGGCCATAAAGGAAATGCCCATTCCTCAGACAGAGAAGGAAATACGGGGATTTTTGGGAAGAATCAATTTCATTAACAGGTTTATCTCTCAACTCACATCAACCTGTGAGCCCATCTTCAATCTATTAAGGAAGAACTCCTCCATGAAATGGAATGATGAGTGTCAAAAAGCCTTCCTTACCATTAAAGAGTAGCTGATTAATGCTCCTGTTTTGGTACCACCCAGGGATGATGTTCCCCTATTCATGTACATGTCCATTAATGACAATGCCATGGGCTGCATGCTGTGGAAAAAAGACGATAGAGGCCAAGAACGAGCTATCTATTACCTCAACAAAAGATTCAGCATCAGTGAACACAAGTACAATCTGATTGAGAAAATTTGTTGTGCTTTAACATGGGCTTCCATGAGGTTATAGCATTACCTCCATGGTCACACAACCCATCTCATATCCTGCGTGGATCCTCTCAAGTATGTGTTCAGTAAGCCCATACTGAATTGTCGACTGTCCAAATGGCAATTGATCCTACAGCAATTTGACATCGTCTACATGACGTAAAAGTCTGTCAGGTCAAGGAATTGCGGATCAGCTGGCCGCCGCACCTGCAGGGGATTACAAACCCTTAGAAATATACTTCCCTGATAAAGGGGTAATGACAGTTCAGCAATACCATCAGTACGATGCATGCCACACATGGAAAGTGTATTTTGATGGAGCTGTTAATATAAAAGGTTTTGGAGCTGGAGCAGTTTTAATATCAGATACGGGGAGCAGTATCCCGTCGCCGTAAAATTGTAGTTTGTCAGTACCAACAACACAACTGAGTATAAAGGTTGTATCATGGGGCTAAAACTTACCCGTTCAATGGGCATCAGGCGGTTAACTGTCTTTGGGGATTCCGAATTGGTAATTAAACAAACTACAAAAATCTATTAAACTAAATAATTACATTTGCTGCCTTACTGTGAGACCTCAGATTTTATGAATAAATATTTAATTTTTTTTTCTCAAAATATTTTTTTTATATTATGGTGTGGATTTGATATAATAGTTATGGGTAGTATTTATAAATTTTATAAAGTATGCAAGTTGTCATATAATATTCGATTGGTCGGGAAATATTCATTTTAACAAGGAATATTCGTACAACGACACAATCATTGGTGGACCCCACAACGGAATTATTGTCAGATTGAGAAAACGACAAAAATATTTTATTAAAAATAACGGCGGAAGTTTTACCATTGTTACTGTTGAACTACTCGGTAGTAAAAGTACAGTAATACGCGTGGTTGCATAGTAGCACACGGTATTGATTATTAATGCTTACGTGAGAATTCACTTAGTTTTGCTTATTATTTGGATTCCTATTTTGCCCATTTTTCAAAAGAATCGGTAGAAATTTTTTAATAAGGGTGGGGGCCACGTATGGGGCCCAAATGTGAAGTATGAAACCTGAAAATAGGGGTGGGAGAAAGTTTACGTAAATGAGGGGTAAAATATAAGAGTATGTAATGTGTGTGTGTGTGTGTATATATATATATATATATAATGTGAGTGGAAAGTGGTGAAAAGTGATAGTATGAGAGTGATGGGTGTAAGATGTGTGTGTGTGATAGTGATGTGTGTATTTGTAGTGTTAGTGGAGGATGTTGGAAAAGGAAGAGTGTATTTTTTATATATTATATATGGTGTGAATAATTATATATATTTATAATGGGTGTGGTAAGTGGTGAATGTGGTGGATGGTGATATGTTGGTGGAGGAAACATGCGGGGCCATGTTGGAAGAAAAGAAAAAAAAATGAATGGGGATGGAGGAAAGAAGAATGAGATGGGAGAAAGAAAGAATTGGACGGAAGGTGTATTATTATGTATATATATATATATATATATATATATATATATATATATATATATATATATATATATATATAGGTAAGTTTGAAAAATTGGGTAGAGGGAGTAAGATGGATAATCACGGGTCTTCCACCCGTGATTTTTTTTTCTTGCACATGTTATATATATATATATATATATATATATATATATATATATTATATTTATTTAAAAGATTTTGCTTTAATTATGGACCGTCCGATTAAAGTAAATCAATATGGACCGTTCATGAGTTAGTTACTATGCAGTCCATTTTTCTATAAATAGAAACTCATTCCTTCATTATTTCTTACGAATTCACTGAAACTCTGTAGAGAGAAATTATAGAGAAGCTATAGAAAAGTATCCTGCTCCTTCCCTACTCTTATATTAAGTTTATTTTACGGTACGAGGTGTTATTATTTCTTATTCATAAAGAGAACTGTTGTTATTCCATTTATTATTATTCTGTTGGAACATCTTGTCTGTGTGTTTTACACCGGACCTGGTTCCGTCTTTATTATTATTCTGTTAGAACATCCTGTCTGTGTGTTTTACACCGGACCTGGTTCCGTCTTTATTATTATTCTGTTGGAATATCCTGTCTGTGCGTTTTACGCCGGACCTGGTTCCATTATTTATTATTCTATTGGAATAATCTGTCTGTGCGGTCTATCGCATGCATGGTGATTTCTGTTATTCCATTCTTTATTATACTCGGTTGGTTAAGTTTTGACTTCTATACTCCATGAAATTAGTGGAATATCCTTGATAATTACGGTTCATCCAGTATCTTTTCATGAAAATATTCTTCTAAGCATTCTTGAATTTTACTCCATAAAGCAGTATCATGTTGACAATTTGGACGTTGTTAATTCTTGGATAAATTAATTCTTGAACTTGTTTTATTGAATTCTTATATCATTGTCATCATCCTCATGTTTATAAAATGTTGAAAGTCATCTGTGGCCTGTAGTGCATAGATGGACTTGGTATGATTATGACCAGGGATTATTCAGTATAATCATGACCGTAATGTTACAAATGTTGTGGTAAAAGTCCTCATTGGCCCGTAGTGCATTGATGGACAGTTGTTGGCATGATCATGACCATTAATGAATACACGAATATCCTTGGCCATAGTGCAGGGGTGATTAGATGATGTGGATTATTTTATTAAGCTGAGTCCCAGCGATCACAGTGTTGAAAATCCTTTTAAATCATAAAAGATAGTAGAGTTTATTTTCTATTTGACTCTTTTAATGGATTGCTTGTTCCACTGCAGTTAAACTTGATGTCTATTATATTTTATCAAGTTAACATTGTTGAAGGCTAATGATAATTTATTCTGCATTATCTTAGTCATAATATTTCTTACTGGGCTAGTTGAGCTCACCCTTTCTTTCACTGTTCTCTTCAGAAAATGAGAACGTAGCTGGGACTAGTCGGGAAACAGAGTGATGGTCTTAGAGGATAGCATTAGTAGTCCTCACTATTCTATGTAATAGTGTGATAATAATAGTAATGAGGACTCCCTTTGAGTATGGATACTCTCTAGAAGACAATATTTGTATTCAAACTCACAGTTTATGTTCTGTCGTATTATACACGACAGTTGTATTATTAAGTTGTATTTGGATTTATGTACCATGTATCTGGCGACCCAAAATGGGTGACGTATACCTAATTTTGGGGGCGTCACAGTTGGTATCAGAGCTTAGGGATATGATCCCTGGCTAAGATGTGAGAATAGAACTAGGAGGAGAGAGACGGGGAATTCCTTCGCTAGTATGACCTACCTAAGTTTATTTGGTGTTTAATTGGTCGGTCAGAATATAGGAATAATATGTTTCATGTCGATTAACCTTTGTTTTGTGGCAGTATTTGCAAATGGCATCCGAAAATGTTGAGATAAGCAATGAAGCACATGAGAACGTGGAGACACCTCTAATCACCAACCAGGTTAATGTGATTAGAGATATCCATGTGGTGATTGAGGAATTAAAAGTTGCACTCAAGCTAGTCGCGAAGGTACCAACTGAGAGTGAGGAAGAAGAGGAACCTGAGGTTAATTTATTAGAAGAACTTATTGATCAAAATATAGAATTGCAAAATCGTATTCATGAGTTAGAAGAGCAGGCTGAAGAACGACAGGCGGTCGTAGAACAAAGGGATGCAATAATTCAAAATTGTATTACCCGATATGCGATGGTTGAACAAAAGCACTCTTTGGTAGCGTATATGATATTAAAGCTGGAATCTGAGAATTCAAATGTCAAGGAGCAGCTGAAAGAAGAAATAACTGAACGACTGAGAATGAAAGATGCATGGCTAAAAGCCGCACGACGCGTTGATATTGTGGAAAGAGAAGTCCGATCCAAGAAAGCTAAAATAGATGATATGTAATTTTTCGACAGCAATTGGGAAAATCCAGCATCGAGTTTTGAATTACCCTAATGATGAATCGAACGAAGTTATCATGGGTTAGTTAATTATAAATTCTTGCGAAGTCTATACCTTATTAGATACCGGTTCTACCCATTCTTTTATCTCTCTTACTTGCGCTCAACGGTTAAATTTGACTTCGGAGAAATTAGACTTTGACTTATTGGTTGAAACTTCGATAGTAGAAACCTTCGTTACCTCCACTGTTTATAAATCTTGTTTGATTCAAATCGACACTTTCACGTTACCTGTCGATATGTGATTTTTGGAAATGATTGGTTAACTACCCATTATGCTTTTCGTAAGGTTGTTAATTTTCATATTCCTAACCAACCTGTTATGCGAATTCAAGCAAACAAACCACTAAAGTCAATCATTGTCATATCAAGTCATAAGTAAAGAGCCCCGGTCCTTTCGTTGTTGACTTCCTGGTGTGGAATGCACCGAAACCAGACTTTCCGTAGGAGACGTTGTAAATGACGATGGCAAGCTGATAGGTATCAATGTGACGTGTTATCCAAGTCTGGGATGAGAGTCACAGTTTTGAATGATATTTTTATTGTTAATAAATTTCCTGACGTATTCTTGAAGACTTCTTAACCTACCCCAGAGCGTAAAATTGAATTTTGTATTGACCCCAGTACAAAACCCATTTCTTAAACCCTCAAATATTTCTTCAACTAAAACGAACGTATTATGCGCCAAAGACGTTGGCTCGAGCTGTTGAAGATTATGATCATACCATACCATCGTGGAAAAGCGAATGTGGTAGCTGATGCGTTGAGTAGAAGATCGTATGCGGTTACAAGTGCGAATATACGAACCCACGTGAAGATAACGAATATACGAGTAAAATCGACTTTAATCGATAACGTTAAAGCCGTTCAAGCTACACACCCGGAGCTGATGAATGTGAAGAAGAAGGTTCAAGAGGGCGTTATTCTAGAAGCACGAATTGACAAATGGAGGAAATCTCAACCCTCGATGTAATTGACCCATTTAAAATCCTCGATCGAGTAGGAACTGTGGCTAATAGACTCGCTTTACCGCCAAGTATATCTCGTGTTCATAACGTTTTTCACATATCCATGTTACGCAAATATGTGGAAGACCCAAACCACATTATTGAGTTAGAACCGGACGAGATAGCGGATGATTTAATGTTTGAAGAGATACGTGTTAAAATCTTGGATAAGAAGGATCATATTCGACGCTCAAAGGTTATACCTCAAGAGTTAGAATTTGAAGTGAAGTCAATGTATCCTCACCTGTTCGGCATACCAGGTATGTACGTAAATTTCGAGGGCGAAATTTCATAAGGAGGGGAGATTGTGAGACCCCAGATTTTATGAATAAATATTTAATTTTTTTCTCGAAATATTTTTTTTTATATTATGGCGTGGATTTGATATAATAGTTATGGGTAGTATTTATAAATTTTGCAAAGTATGCAAGTTGTCATATAATATTCGATTGGTCGAGAAATATTCGTTTTAACAGGGAATATTCGTACAACGACACAATCATTGGTGGACCCCACAACGGAATTATTGTCGGATTGAGAAAACGACAAAAATATTTTATTAAAAATAACGGCGGAAGTTTTACCATTGTTACTGTTGAACTACTCGGTAGTAAAAGTACAGTAATACGCGTGGTTGCATAGTAGCACACGGTATTGATTATTGATGCTTACGTGAGAATTCACTTAGTTTTGCTTATTATTTGGATTCCTATTTTGCCCATTTTTCAAAAGAATCAGTAGAAATTTTTTAATAATGGTGGGGCCCACAGGTGGTGGCCACATATGGGGCCCACATGTGAAGTATGAAACCTGAAAATAGGGGTGGGAGAAAGTTTACGTAAATGAGGGGTAAAATATAAGAGTATGTAATGTGTGTGTGTGTGTATATATATATATATAATGTGAGTGGAAAGTGGTGAAAAAGTGATAGTATGAGAATGATGGGTGTAAGATGTGTGTGTGTGATAGTGATGTGTGTATTTGTAGTGTTAGTGGAGGATGTTGGAAAAGGAAGAGTGTATTATTTATATATTATATATGGTGTGAATAATTATATATATTTATAATGGGTGTGGTAAGTGGTGAATGTGGTGGATGGTGATATGTTGGTGGAGGAAACATGTGGGGCCATGTTGGAAGAAAAGAAAAAAAAATGAATGGGGATGGAGGGAAGAAGAATGAGATGGGAGAAAGAAAGAATTGGACGGAAGGTGTATTATTATGTATATTATATATATATATATATATATATATATATATATATATATATATATATATATATATATATATATATATATATATATATATATAGGTAAGTTTGAAAAATTGGGTAGAGGGAGTAAGATGGATAATCACGGGTCTTCCACCCGTGATTTTTTTTTCTTGCACATGTTATATATAATATAGATATATATATAATATATTATATTTTATTTAAAAGATTTTGCTTTAATTATGGACCGTCCGATTAAAGTAAATCAATCTGGACCGTTCATGAGTTAGTTACTATGCAGTCCATTTTCCTATAAATAGAAACTCATTCTTTCATTATTTCTTACGAATTCACTGAAAATCTGGAGAGATAAATTATAGAGAAACTATAGAAAAGTATCCTGCTCCTTCCCTACTCTTATATTCAGTTTATTTTACGGTAAGGGGTGTTATTATTTCTTATTCATGAAGAGAACTGTTGTTATTCCATTTATTATTATTCTGTTGGAACATCCTGTCTGTGTGTTTTACACCGGACCTGGTTCCGTCTTTATTATTATTCTGTTGGAATATCCTGTCTGTGCGTTTTACGCCGGACCTGGTTCCATTATTTATTATTCTATTGGAATAACCTGTCTGTGCGGTCTATCGCATGCATGGTGATTTCTGTTGTTATTCCATTCTTTATTATACTCAGTTGGTTAAGTTTTGACTTCTATACTCCATGAAATTAGTGGAATATCCTTGATAATTACAGTTCATCTTGTATCTTTTCATGAAAATATTCTTCTAAGCATTCTTGAATTTTACTCCACAAAGCAGTATCATGTTGACAATTTGGACGTTGTTAATTCTTGGATAAATTAATTCTTGAACTTGTTTTATTGAATTCTTATATCATTGTCATCATCCTCATGTTTATAAAATGTTGAAAGTCATCTGTGGCCTGTAGTGCATAGATGGACTTGGTATGATTATGACCAGGGATTATTCGGTATAATCATGACCGTAATGTTACAAATGATGTGGTAAAAGTCCTCATTGGCCCGTAGTGCATTGATGGACAGCTGTTGGCATGATCATGACCATTAATGAATACACGAATATCCTTGGCCGTAGTGCAGGGGTGATTCGATGATGTGGATTATTTTATTAAGCTGAGTCCCAGTGATCACAGTGTTGAAAAATCTTTTAAATCATAAATGATAGTAGAGTTTATTTTCTATTTGTCTCTTTTAATGGATTGCTTGTTCCGCTGCAGTTAAACTTGATGTCTATTATATTTTATCAGTTTAACATTGTTGAAGGCTAATGATAATTTATTCTGCATTATCTTAGTCATAATATTTCTTACTGGGCTAGTTGGGCTCACCCTTTCTTTCACTGTTCTCTTCAGGAAATGAGAACGTAGCTGGGACTAGTCGGGGAACAGAGTGATGGTCTTAGAGTATAGCATTAGTAGTCCTCACTATTCTATGTAATAGTGTGATAATAATAGTAATGAGGACTCCCTTTGAGTATGGATACTCTCTAGAAGACAATATTTGTATTCAAACTCACAGTTTATGTTCTGTCGTATTATACACGACAGTTGTATTATTAGGTTATATTTGGATTTATGTACCATGTAAGTGGCGACCCAAGATGGGTGACGTATACCTAATTTTGGGGGCGTCACACTTACCATTGGCAAGTTTTACAGATGGCTTTGGAGTTCGAAGAAATCTCCTTTCTACACATTCCTCGCAATAGGAATAATTTTGCGGATGCATTAGCAACGTTGGCCTCCTTGATTCACATACCTGACAACTAAAACATGCCAAGCATCACATTTACTCTGCAAAAGGCCCCAGTTTGTGGGAACTATGTTGGTGAAATATCAGATGAGCTACCTCCCATCCACCACCTTTGGTATCAACACATCAAGGAGTATCTACGAGATGGATCTACACCCGCTGAGGCGAGCCTACCTTAGAAAAGGCAGATTCATCGACTTGCTATGAAATTATACCTGAGCGGAGATGCACTCTACAAAAGAAGTGCAGGATTAGGTCTCCTCAGATGTCTGGATAATGACCAAGCTCAAAGGCTCATGGATGAGATCCATGGTGGAGTATGTGGCCCACACATGAGCGGACCCTTACTTGTCAAGAAGATTCTCAGAACAGGGCATTATTGGCTTACCCTTAAAGCTGACTGTGATGATCATGTCAAGAGATGCTATCAATGCCAAATTCACGGGAATGCTATTCTCGCCCCTCCAAGGGAACTCCACAATATGAGTTCGTCGTGGCCCTTCTCGATGTAGGGAATGGACGTGATCGGGCCCATCGAGCCCAAAGCCAGTAATGGACATCGATTCATATTCACCATGATCGACTACTTCACCAAATGGGTAGAAGTAGCCTCATTCCCTAGGGTTACCAAAGAAGTCATCATTGCTTTCATCAGAAATAATGTAGTCTGTCGATATGGACAACTAGAGGTCATTGTGTCAGACAATGCTAAGAACCTCAACAACAAAATGATGGAGGAGTTATGCAATAAATTCCACATCAAACACCTTAACTCCGTCATCTACCGTCCAAAGATGAATGGTGCTGTTGAAGCGGTTAATAAAAATATCAAGAAGATAATGCAACAAATGTCTGCCAATCACAAAGGATGGCCTAACCTCTTGCCTCTGACTTTATTAGCCTACAGAACTTCCATGCATACTTCAACTAGGGCAACCCCCTACTCATTAGCCTGTGGGATGGAAGTAGTGCTCCCCATAGAGGTGGAAATGGAATCCCTCAGTTTGAGACCCCGAATTTGATAAAAGTTTAAAGTTAAGGGTAATATGTGAAAATTTTTCAAAGTAAGCAAGTTGATATAAAATATTCGTTATGTAGGGGAATATTCGATTAGTCGGGGAATATTCTTTTTATCGGGGAATATTCGTACAACGACACAATCATTGGTGGACCCCGCAACAGAATTATTGTCGGATTGAGAAAACGACAAAAATATTTTTATGAAAATAACGGCTGAAGTTTTACCGTTAAAACTGTTGAACTACTCGATAGTAAAAGTACAGTAATATGCGTGGTTGCATAGTAGCATACGGTATTGATTATTGATGCTTATGTGAGAAGTCACTCAGTTTTGTTCAATTATTGCTACAGTAATTGTTGCATAGTATCTCACGTTATTTGATTCAATTATTGTCGATATTTTATATATTATTAAATCAATAATTGAGATAACAAAGTTATTAATATTATTATTTGCAATATTAACGATGTCTAGAAGTTCTGTCAATGAGACGTTTGGTCACCTAATTGCGCACTAATACGGAGAAATCCTTATTGGAAAGCCCCCTCTTTCCTAGGAAAGACCTGGTCGATTAATATTGTGAATTATAATAAAGGTGATAAATTTTGTTTTATTATTATTATAAATGTAATAAAATAGAAATTTTTTTATATAAAACAGAATACTTTTTTAAAGTTATTCGTTTTATTAGACTATAAATAGAATATATAATATTCTATTATGCATAGTATTTGCATAGTAAAATCTTTTTATATAAAATAGAATACTTTTATAATTCGTTTTATTAGACTATAAATAGAATATATAATATTCTATTATGCATAGTATTTGTATAGTAAAATCTTTTTATATAAAACAGAATACTTTTATAAAGTTATTGGTTTTATTAGATTATAAATAGAATATATTATATTTTATTTAAAGATTTTGTTTTATTAGAATATTTTATTAATACTGCATAGTAAATCAATATGGACCGTCCGTTTAAAAGTAAATCAATCTGGACCGTTCAAGAATTAGTTACTATTCAGTCCATTCTCCTATAAATAGAAGCTCATTCCTTCATTATTTCTTACGAATTCACTGAAACTTTAGAGAGAGAAACTAAAAAGATAAAGAAGAAAAGTATTCTGCTACTTCACTACTCCTATATCCAGTTTTTTCTATGGTAAGGGATATTATTTGTTATACTTGTAAGGAGTATTATTTCTTTTGTATTCATGAAGAGAGCTTCTGTTATTCCATTCTTTATTATTATGTTGGAATAACCTGTCTATACGAAGTACCGCGTACATGGTGAAATTCTTATGTTATTCCATTCTTTATGATTCTGTTGGAATAACATGTCTGTGCGGTCTATCGCATGCCTGGTGAAGTCTTTTGTTATTCCATTATTTATTATTCTGTTGGAATATCATGTCTGTGCATTTATGCATGACATGGTTCCATTATTTATTATTCTGTTAGAATATCCTGTCTGTGCATTTATGCATGACCTGGTTCCATTATTTATTATTCTGTTGGAATGACATGTCTATGTGGATTACCGCATGCATGGTGAATGATCCTTCATATTCATATGAATAGTATTTTCATTCAAAAGGGGTTTCTGCCAGGGGAAGTTTCGTAATTTTTCTGACCCTTAAAAATTCTGAAAAAATTTGAAATGATAATTTCATGAGTTTTCTAGATTGTGTCCAAAAATAGCAATTTTTGGATATATAGATTAGGAGTTATGAATTTTATAGAAAAAGACTATTTTAAAAGTAAATCCTTATAACTTCTTGTGGTTAACTCCAAAATTGGTAAAATTTTTATTGGGAGTATATGTATATAACAAGAGTATATCCTGTAAATTTCGGAATTTTTGGATAAAAGTACAATTTATGATAAATGTCTAAATATTCAGCAGTTTTAGCCATATGAAAAATAGCAAATGAATTTTAAAAATTCTGAGAAAAATATATGTTCAATATGGGATTATATTCTGCTAAATCCTAGAAAAGAAATATTTTTGGGACTGATTTGGTATTTTTCATGAAAATGAACTAGTTATGAGTAAATGAATTAAATATGTTATGTGAAGTAATAAAATTAGAAAAATATGATTTTATGGCTTGGGAATCCTATATAGGGTATATGCAGATTTTTGATGAGGGATTTGATCATTGATGATGAAATCTTATGAGTATGACATTTTTGAATGATTAAATATATTATTTGATAAAGTGTAAACAATTGAAATAAATTGTTTATAAGTTTAAGAAATGATTAAAATACTGTTATAATATTAATGATATTAGATTATGAGATTATTAAGTGATTAGTAACATTTGGTTATTATTGAACGCCGAATAAATTGTATTATAAATGTTTAATATTTATCTTTTATCTCATTTGATTGATTCTTTATATCATTGTCATTATCCTCATGTTTATATTATGATAAAAGTCATCTGTGGCCTGTAGTGCATAGATGGACTTGGTATGACTATGACCAGGGATTATTCGGTATAATCATGACCGTAATGTTACAAATGATGTGGTAAAAGTCCTCATTGGCCCGTAGTGCATTGATGGCCAATTTTGGGTATGATTATGGCTATGGATTCTCTTCGACCAAGGGTGCAAAGATGAATTATTTTATGGCATGATCAGGACTATTGATGAAAATACGATTATCTTTGGCCCGTAGTGCATAGATAATTCGTGGTCGTGATATTAACGAATAACCTTCGCCTGTAGTGCAGGGATGAGTCGATGATGTGGTTTATTTATTAAGCGGAGTCTCAGCGATAAAATATTGATAATAAACTTTTAATTTGTAAAAGATAGTAGATATCATGTTCTACTTGACTCTTCTAAAATACAGTTGCATGTCTTTGGCCGGTAGTGCAAAGAGGAATTGTTAATGAATATCTTTAGCCGTAGTTCAAAGATGAATTTATAAGTATGATTATGAGCATAAATTGTGAGTTGGTATAACCATGATTTTTGATGTTTCAGGTGAAGATAGGTGATGAAAGTTATCTTCGTCCTGGGTGCGAAGAGGAATTTTGAATCACAATTATGATTATGAGTTATTCATATGATTGTGGATAGGAATTGTTGGTTGATGTTACAGGGATAAAACATTATTGGTGGACTTTTAATATGGAGAAGATAATAGATCTGATGGTCTATTTGACTCTTCTAATGGATTGCTCGTTCCGCTGCAACTATGGTTGAAAAGTTTTATCATCTACCATATGTTCTGAATCTCTGATTTATTACTGATGAAGGCTATTGATGGTGTAAATTATCTTTAGTCACGATATTCTTTACTGGGCTAGTTGTACTCACCCTTTTTGCTTCACAATTCCTTTCAGGTAATAAGAGTGTAGCTGGGTCGAGCGGGGATAGTAGGGGAATAGAACGGTGGTCTATAGCTATTGAGGTTCTCCCTAAATAGTATGAAAATAATTTTATTGAGAACTTTAGATAAGTGTGTCGTATTGTATATATCATTTGATATTTAATTTTGGTGAACCGAATAGGGTGAGGTGAACCCAACTTTAGAAGGGTGTTTTGCCACTATCATATAAGATGTCTAATGACATACAACCTCGTGTTATCATAAGATAGGGTTGTGCACATCCACTTGCTGAATATATCTGCGAGCACTACCTATATGATCTTGGAGTTTATTTGAAACATAATTTTCACTTGGAGACAGTGGAGATAGTTATATGTCAAGAGAAGACTCACCATTGGAAAGAAGATGATAGTAATCTTCTCATTTTTCTTTGAGGTCTATTGGGTCAACCAAGGATAATTCTGTGGACATATGATATCTATCATAACCTAGACGCATGGCCTCCCATGTACGAAGGTTTCCTTGAGCACTTCCCAAAGATTTTTATTTCTAAAATAGTTTTTTATTATACTTTTATGTAAAGTACCATTGTAAGGTTGTGGTCGAGGCACCATGAGAGTTACATACATTTGTATTAAAACTCACAGTTAATTGTGGTTGTATTCTATACGGCAGTTCAATAGTTGTATAAATGAAGTTTGTATTTGATTTTTATAGTGTGATATCTAGTGACTCAGAATGGGTCGTGTGGACCTATTTTGGGGGCGTGACATTCAGAGTGTTGATGGATGCTCAGTTAGATGAAGACCAATGGGTACAAGACAGGTATCACCAATTGTCTCTAATAGACGAAAGGTGAACCGCGGCTATCTTCCATGGTCAGTTATATCAGCAAAGGATCGCACGATCCTACAACAAGAAAGTCCGGCTATGGCAACTCAAACAACATGACTTGGTTTTGAAGAAGATCATTGACAACCATGATCAATCTAAGGG
Source organism: Panax notoginseng (assembly GCA_016801055.1). Lineage (NCBI taxonomy): Eukaryota > Viridiplantae > Streptophyta > Magnoliopsida > Apiales > Araliaceae > Panax > Panax notoginseng. Next base: position 165,974,152 of record CM029017.1, on the reverse strand, counting down.
AAAATTCTCTCCTAACTGGGAAGGCCAATTTGTTGTCAAGGAGATTTTGACATGAGGTGCTCTCAGACTACAGGAAATGGATGGCGATGAATTTCCACAACTTATCAACTCGGACTCCTTGAAACGGTACTATGTCTGATGATATCATTGAGCAAACATCCTGGTATTGATTATCCTGAAGACGGGATTAAACCTTCCACACCTGCAGTTTATCCTAAAGATTAGATTAAACTTTTCTATTCTTGCAGTTTGTCCTGAAGACGGGATCAAACTTTTGCCACACCTGCAGTTTGTCCCAATCATGGGATAAAACTTTCTTCTCCCTGCAGTATAGCCTGCACATGGGACTCACACTTCTCTTTGGCAGCGATTCATCCTGAGGGGTGAACTACGTCGACCTGATCTCCATGATACCCGGGAGTACGTAGGCAACCATATTTTATATGGCCCGGTCGCAATAAACAAAAACCACAAAAACATTTCTACCCTTCCTATACAAAAACAAAAACAACAAAATTACTTCTACACCCATCTGCCTTTCACATTCAGCGTTGAACCTCTTACACCAGGTTCGAACTACATAGACTTGATCTCCTCTTTAAAAGGAGTACGTAGGTAGCCATTTATGCTTCAGTCTAACCCCTACCAGAGCAAAAATGCTTGTCACACGGTACTGGGATCAACCTTCAATTCACCACATTTCATCGGCTTCAAACTAAGGGGGTGGAATTATCCAACCTCTCCTCACAAATAGGAGATTCGGTGACCATCTAAGCAGTGGTTGTGCCTTAAAGAGCAACACCAATCCACAAGAGATGAAATTAACTAGGCTTCTCACAAATAAAAGTACTGGCGACCATCTGTGGTGTGGTCAATCTCAGAGAAGAAAAGCCACACTGCTCTCCAAATTTCCATACAGAAACCAGCCCCAAGACACCAAAGATGGTAGGGATACATACAGATCAATGATCCATTCTAAGAGATCCTGCGATGGCTTAATGTCCACATATCAAGGATAAGTTCAGAATGCATCAAAACCACAAGGCCCTGAAGAAACAGGCAAATATCAAGCAAGTATCAAGGCATAACTTAAAGGGAAGTAAATCAAAATATATTTCTCTCCCATATATACTACTGTTTAATATATACATCTGTGTTGTACATGACAAAATGGCTAAGCTAGTCTGTCCAGGAAAATACAAAGCTATCTATGGATCTGTGTGTATGCGGACTATAATATCTAACATAGTATCCCTCTCTGAAGATGGAGGTAAAACTGCAAGCTCCTGCCCAATGGCATCTACACGAGCTAGCAAATAAGAGGCTAACTGCATGGTGGCATGATGCTCATCAATGTATGCACTCATATCGGTAAGGATGCCAGTCGTAAGGGATCTCACTGAGGTACTGTCTACAATGGCCACATCTTTAGCAGATAGGGAGACATCCCGCTCCACAATCAATGCATCCCTGGCTGATCTAGCCTCATCCCTCTCTAACAGAGCGGCATCTCTCCCATCAAGAGCTGTCAACATCGTGGCTCAAGCCTGATCTCTATCATAGGTCATCAGATGTAGGCTCTGCTCCAAATGTTTTGCTGAATACTGAGTAACAGTGGCACTTGGGGTAGGAGAATCCATAACAAATGCTGCAGCCCAGCAGTCAAATCCTCACTGATGGGAATGTCAGCCTCCTTTATAGGCTCCTCATCATCATAATCTATACCCTGCACTATGGATACTACCATAGTCGATGCAGTCTCTGTCTCCATCCATGCTGAATACTCTGTAGAATAACCCGGATGACTGACAGAAAAATTAGCTAGCTCTCACTGATCCCAACAGGCATACAACCTGGATTTGTCTACTGATGATAAGTGGCAAGAAGCGAAACGCTGAATCACTACCCCCTCAAATGGGTGGAAATCCTAAAACTGGTCAAACTGACACATCATGGCCAGTGGGTGGTAGGTGATCATCCCTCTCAAACCAGCTAGAGGTAGATAATCCATGCCCGGAGCATAAGTAATAAAGCTGTAGGGTGAGCTAAGCCCTGTACACGGCAATATAGCGAATGGATCTCCGATCCCTGCCAAGAAAGCTGACCAAGATGCAGCATCTGTACACTCCACAGGCTGAAAGGAGTACGCCATAGCTATGTCATGGGTGAAACAATACCCATGCCATCTGAATGTGCCAATCGGTCCCAAGTGTGATATAAACCACACGTACAGCATGACCGAGCTGCCTGTGAACACTCCTGCCAGATAAGTGCAGTAATATGTGGCCGACCTCAGAGTCTCTGCCGTAATCATCGGTATAATGGTGTGACCCTCCCTGAGAGCTCTCACTACCATAATGACACCAATGTCTAACTCATCCATATACCGTGGCATGAAGATGTATGACAATACGCATAACAACAATACATCCACTCTGGCTGAATGCCAATGGTCCTCCGATGTGGTGAAATCCCCGGAATACCGTGCATAACTATCCACAGAGCCAAATCTGTCAAACAGAAAATTCTAGGATATCACGTGGTCGAATGTAATCTCGTCCTGTACCACTCTACGCGTTAATTCGGTTAGGGTTATGAACTGTCTACTCATGTCTCTGATCGCCATGTGCACGCAAGGTCTGTCCAACGGCAGCATCATCAACCGTGCATACTCCTCTAGAGTAAAAGTCAACTCCTGGGTCCCGAATTGGAAGACCTGTCTCTCAGGTACCCAATGCTCTAGCATACCATCTATGAACCTTGTGGAAACCTGAAACATCAGCAAGGTCATAGTGTGCTGCAGCAAATGATCTACAGTCACCCTATCTGGTGGTGACATACTATCATACCATGAGCGTATACCAAATGCCACCAAAAATGGTGAGGTATGATCAATACGGCTAATTGTCGAAGAAGACATCTGTACGGGCCGTGTCATAAGACCATTCAGGGGTCAATGCTGAGTATCTCTGGACATATATACATATGCATAATATAATAACATGCATCATACAATAGATGGCAATATGATGTAGGGAATGAAAAACTGTACATACATTCCTAAGTATATCATCATCTAATACATCTCTTTACAGCTAAAATACAGGGAAATGGGTGGAAGCTACCCAACATCTCAACTGAGGCCTATCAAAAGATATAGCGAGAATGGGGTGAATCTACCCAGCAGCTAACAGAGGCCTATCAAAAGAGATAACTAGAAATATACATCAAAAGAAGTCAATGGTATCGATGTCTACATCGTCAATCCTATCCACCTGATGTAACTCCTCCTGAGTCACTGGATCTCTATCTACAGGAATGTCAGGCCTATACAATGGAGGATCTGCACCGGTAAAGCCATATGGGTCGCCTGAGGGGCCAGCGCCAGAGCTGGAAGGATCAAAAGTGTCTGCCTCTGAAGGATCTCTGCCCAAATGGCAGATAAAGAAATGCACCCGGTCCAACTGTCGGGTTAAACTGTCAATCTGTGTCACATGAGTCAGATCTCTGACACATGCTAGCGAATCTGTCATCATCACGGATCCTGGAATCATATCCCCCATAAACTGTGTGGCGCGGGTCTGAGCTCCAATGGTACGAGGGAACCACCAATGCTAGAACATCTCCTAAGTATAGGGGCCCTCTGATAATGTATAACCATCAATCCCCAACAATGGGATGTCAATGATGGGTGACTGCAAAACAGGCCAATAACGCCTGGCAGGAGGCAAGATCGGTATGCGAATCTCTCATGTAGTGCTCCTGATAGCACGCTCTCCCAAATAGAGCTCCTGCAACATTCCAAAATTTTAGAATTTTAAATGTAATTTATAAATATTTATTAATTTATATAAATATTTATTGGATGTGTTATTGATTAATACATATTTGTATTTGTTTAATTTGATTTAAGTTGGTTAATTATTTGTTAAATAATTAATTAATAAGTTAAGGAAATTATTATTATAGAGATATTTTAATTTGATGGATAATTAGTGGTATTGAGTTATGTGATTAAATAATTTAATTAATAAATTGTTATTTGAATTAATTAATTAAGTATGAAAACTTAATTAATTAGAAGTGTGACAAATAACTATATTATAAGTGGTTATTAAAATAAATTAAAGTAGTTTTAATTTATTTTGCCAAACAAAGCTTAAATATATTAAGTCTTAAATTTTAAAGAGTTTTTGCCAAACGGAGCCTATGGCTTTTGGATTTTTAAATTTGATTTATTAATAATATAAATTAAATTAAACAAAATATAAATAATATATAATATATTTGGTAACTGATAGTTTAATAGGATCATTAGTATATGGCAGTTACGTTTGGGTTTTAAATGTTTGAAAAGTGCGTTGGTTTTTAGTTTAGGTATTTTGTTTTTGGTTTAAGCCTAAGAAAAATAGAAGTTTGTCTGAGAAAAGTTTGAGATAGAAAGGGTTGTGATTTCCAAAACAAGTTCTGAGCTCGTCGAAGCTATTTGATTAACAATTGTTGTCTGGGCAATTAAAAGGTATGTTGGATAATCTTTACACGTATATATGTTTTACAGTATAATGCTTAAAGTATGTATTCTTGAAATTCACTGTGTATAAGGTTTTAACAAAAATTGTATGTAAACCATGTTTTTATAATTGGTTATGATATTACATGTATTTGTAATTTAAACTAGCATATATATATATATATATATATATATATATATATATATAGTTATGTATGTATGTATGCATGCTAATTACGTATTAAAGGAAGGGAATTTGTTTTTACAGTGAACACATGTGTTGCAGTGATCTGTAGGAGTACCATAATTAGTAATTGATTTGTATGCTAATTATGAAATTGAACTGTGATTATATGAATTGGGTAAGAATTAAATAGGATATAGTTAGAATAAATTAAATTGTTTTCTAACTATGATCACAGTGCTTACTGTGTTAACAATGGAGTTTTGGGTTTTAAAATTTTGGTTTCAAAGATAAACAGTTTTCTAAAATTATTGTTTAGTGGTTTAAACTAGTATATGCATGTTGGGTAGTGTGTATATGTGTAATTTATATAAGTTATACATATTAATTGGGGTTAATTACTGTTAAAAATAAAGACAGTAGCTTTGTTATGTTCTTTGTGGTTGGGTTCTGCAAGTTTCGGCGCCCCAGCGCCAAAATTTGAGCCCCAGCGCCAAAAATCGCGCCCTGACGCCAAAATTCGCACCCCAGCGCCAAAAGTTGGCTCCCCAACACTGAAATTCGCGCCCCAGCGCCAATCTCGCACCCCGGCACCACTATATAGCCTAGTCCTCGCGCCCCAGCGCCGGATTTGTAGTCTAAGTTGGACAGTTTTGACCTCCTATAGTAAAATAGCCATAACTTCTTCATACGAACTCTGATTGAAGTGATTCAGGATGATCCAGAATGAGGACGAGTAGGTCTACAATTTTTTGTTCTTTAAGTTTTTCAAGTTGAGGTCATTAGGATGGGTCAAAATGCTCATCTTTAGGACTGTTGTGTTTTCGGAGGCAATCAGAGGGCGTCGGGCATGCAAATATGCATGTGTAGTGCTCTTCACCATAAAAGATGATGTCCTAAGTTATAAAACATGAATATTAGTAATTACAATGATGATTAACATTAATACATGATGTATTAGATGAGTTATAGAAACATAGAAAGCATACACAAGAGAGGCAAATCGGGCGTGTGACGAATGAACGTCGAAACGCCGTGCCAAGTGTTAATGAACTTAAAAAAAATATTTTAATTTAAATGAAATGAATATTATAAGATAAGGAATGGATTTAATATAAAACCAATAAGTAGTCCTAGCAAGACTTAAACACTTAAATGAACTGCAAATATGAAATACAATGAGATATAAGTTGAAAGTTAACACAATTAAGTTGAACATTGTTTATTTATTAATAGGAAAGATTATGAGGCATATAGTAGAGTTTACATTATAATTACTATGTGTTGTTATGTCACTAATATTTGATGTGTATAATTATATAATTGCGTAGGGCACGTGAAGTGCAGATAGTTATAAGTTGTTAAACTGTTATTGGTAAACAACGATCAAGGCAAGTCTTTCGATTTCTATTTTCTACGTGGACTTGATGAACTGTTTTAAATTGCATGATATGTTATGCATGTTGAAATCATGAAATGTTAAAGTCAATATATGACTGCATTGTTTTGGCTAAGTAATGATGATTGAGTAAGGAACTCAATCTTTATATTTGTTATGTGAATTAAAAGCATATATGCCATGTTACTTTAATGAGATGTATGTCGAGCATGTTAATATGTGCTATGTGATGCATGAAAACTGTTAGACTTTGCTGGGCTGTTGACCTCACTCTTGCAAATAACCACTTTTGCAGGTATAAATTTTAAGGTAAAGATATGTGCTAAGTGAGTTATAGAGATCTATATTCACGAAGATTACTTATATTTTATGAGAAATGTATTTCATATTTTGAACGTAACATGTTGAATTGTAAGTTGAGCTATCCAATGTATATGGATATTTAGTTATAATGTAAGACTTTGTATAGTCATTTTGTTGTAACGATTCATGATATAAGATTGAATCAAAGAGATGTAATGTAAAGGTTGCGATTCAGGGCAAGAAAGAAGGAAATGTATAAAAGTTTTAAATATTCCTCAATTTTAGTGTTTTTAATATCGAATAATGATGTAAAACTTGAGATTTAATGTACGGTTAACGACCGAAGTGGAGATTTAAATGGTATGAATTTTGGGGTCGTTACAGCTCCCATCCTTCATCTGTGAAGAGAGGAATCCTATGGGTGGACATAACGTTCTCAACCCCAGTCGGGTACCCATCCTCAAATCCAACACTCAAGTGCTCCCCAGAGTAGGGAACCAATGTGATGACATCCATTCTCAATAACTCTAGTTGTAGGCGGCAATGAGTGAAACCCTCAGCTATAAGGACCTCCGCTAGTATGGAATGATGCCATCTCCATCCTCGTGGATAGGTGTTTAAACCTAACATGGTCACAGGATCCAAACATGGAAGCCTCTCATAGGCCCAAAACTGCCAACACAAAGGCAGCACCTGCTGTCAGTCAACACTCTTAACCTATACATGGGAAAAGACAAGAGAAATACTCACTAGCAGAAATGGGTAGAATCCTAACCACGCCTCTGTCAAGCCCTGCGATCGCATGCGCATTCCCCTGACGAAGTATGGAAAGGTGTAGGACCCCCAATCATACTCTCCTATACGGTCCACGGGTCGAGTGGCGCTGATCAAAACGAAGGACACCGTAGAAGAGTTATCAGCTATGAAGTAGCCCCTAATGACCATCAGGAATAATCACCAGAGAATGCGATCCCTGACTCTCACATCATCGGGTATAAGCTCACTCAACAGCCCGCTCATAGCATCTACGCTCAAAGGACCTGTACGAACAGTCCTGCCCTTGAGTGCCGCCGCCGGAACTCCCAACAAGGATCTGATGGTAGTAGGGGTAATATCTGCCTTGCAAGGCTATGGATCCCCTCCAAACTTCATACCTGTGATAAACCGCCAATCCATCGGCATCATCATCACCTCATAGTCCAGAAAATGGAGTAACTGAGTCTGTTGAAACCACCACTCAGACAATGCCCTGAGGTAACCCCAGGGACAACGATGGGGAAGAATGGAAAAGAATGTGCTGAATCCCAGCTATCTACAATCTCTCTATAGTCATCATGCAAAGCCTGATACATATAGTGGATGTTAAACCAGTTCCCCCGAGGCTGTGTAAAGCCGGGAACCTACATTAAATGCAGATCAACATCAGAACCCTTTGCTCCTCATCAATAGGAAATAAGGAAGATTAAGATCTAACTTCATACCTCATTTGCGTGCAGGTAGACAGAAGGATGCCTACTCAAGTCACCTAAAAGATCTGGGTTCGCCACTTGAATACTTGGCAACTCCCTATGGGGAACACGTGCAGCAGGAGTAGGAACCTCAACTGGTACATCCTCCTCCTCGTCCTCGACATCGGCACTTTAACCCGGATAGGACGTATCATCGCCTCCACCAAACGACGAGGCTGTCTAACAGAACGGGGTCGAGGTACTTCAGAAGCCCTCCTTCGTACACCAGAAGTGGTCCTACAGGAACTACTCGGCTGATCCAGATCCATAATATCTGGACAATAAGTCTCCAAATCATCTCAAAAAGGGTGTGGTAAATTCTTACATGGTGCTTTTCAAAATGCATTTTTATGATTACATGCATGCATGCATTGTTTTAACATACATCTACAGTAGAGTTAAGAATGCATGACTACCCAATGCCTACATTTTGGGAAAATTTTTTCATAACCCCTTTATAAATGAGACTATCCACATGCACATAGGCATGACTAGGTGGCCATTCAGTAGCACACCTACCAACAGTCATATACATCCTACATGCATTAATACATTACAGTAAAAAATCCATAACTGTAGTCTAATTACCAAGATTATTTTGCTTCTATACCTTTACTCATTTGTCCTCTAATAGGATAAGAAATGACAGTAAAAGGTGCCAATTTGACTGTTTCAAAAGTCAAATTTGTACACATCATTATGTTCACCATGGTTTAATACTAACATTTACTATGTTGAATATTTTTTATCATATCATATCAGCATGCATATTCACTACTATGTGTCTAAATGCATTTTATGTGATAAGTCATTTTCCAATGGATAGAAACTGGAAAAAAATACATGCATACATTACCAGGACAGTGAAGAACGCTTGTACGGTAGCAGAATATGCAGAAAGTTGCCCGAATTCAACAGGCCTGAAGAAGATCTCTCAGATTTCCTTCGCCGTGCAGCTTGAAAATGACTTATGAGAGTAACCTGCAGGCTTTGTATAGCCACGGTTGGCCGCAGGTCCACCTGCGGCTGCTGCAGGTGTACCTGCGACACTCCTTTATGGGCCCCACACCTCTGGCTCACTCCAGTTAGAGTTGTAAAGGAGGTCTCGCAAGCTAAAAAGGCCAAATCAGGAATAGAAATACTACGCGATTGGGCGGAATAGCCTGAAATCCTGGTTTTCACGGTCCACACTCTGGTCCCACATCTCACTCATTGGTATTCGCCTGCATACAAGGTATACTATACCGATGGCTTCAGCTTTTACAAATCATGCTCGGCAATACCTCACAAAGGTCCGATGCCGTCAGTGCAGGGTCACAACCGTAGAAGTATCCCCGGTGGGGGTTACAACACCGAAGTTATGACATAATGAAGTATCCCCGACGGGGGTTACAACGCCGAAGTTATGACATAATGAAGTATCCCCGGCGGGGGTTACAACGCCGAACTTATGAACTAATGAAGTATCCCCAGCAGGGGTTACAACGCCGAAGCTATGAAGTTATAAAGTATCCCCAGCGGGGGTTACAACGCAATTTAACCATTGATACACACATCAATGAAGGTCAAACAACCTTGACATTGTCTCAGCCGATGACAAGTAAACCCATCGAAGTAACCTTCCCCAGCAAGGATCTATCCGGTGAAACACACATCAACGGAGGTCAGGCAACCCTGACAAGTGCATAATGTTGGCAGTAACTCCGACAGGATGATGGGATATGTTATACACATCCTCAAGCAGACAAAGCTTTATCCCCATAGATCTCTTATACATAAGAGCCACCTCTATGGAGAATGAAGTCTGTGTCTAGGATTCATGACTTTGGTGATAGCCCCAACGTCAACATCCTTAAAGACTTGGATCGCATGTCCAAGGCATCACTGATTGTCATCCCAACAGGATTTGCTGGCAATCATTTCCTTCATGCATCATACATTCACATCATGTTGCTTCACATAGCATCATGTTTATCTTGTTGTATTTCAAGTGTCTAGGATTTTTTATCCTATCCATGCCTTGCATTGCATAAATATGATAAAGAGGGCCATCTGTAGACACTCAAAATTTTTTGCACTCCTGATACTAACATTGCAAGAAGGCAAATTCATCTTTCAGAGATAACTCTGGAAGACAGCTCGCATACATCCGGGATACTATCAGAATTTCAGTCTCAAACCCGGAACACCTATCGGGAACATCATTGTTAACCTCAGAACACACACCGGGAAAGTCATTTCCAACCCTGGAACACACATCAGAAGGATCAGTTTCAACCTCAGAGATAACCCCGAGTTTTGTCCTTGTAGATAACCCCAAGGAATGTTGTTGCAGTTCCGGCTATAACTCCGAAAATGCTTGTTTCAAATGCATGCTATCAGTTTTGATCAAACCTACAGCCGAGGCACTCATACCTCAGACCCAGAGCTAACATCAGGAAGATATGCATTCTCACAGATGACCTTGCGGCATTTAACAATTGCAGCAGTCCAATCTCAGATGTAACCCTAAGCAACGTTTGCTTTCAACTCAAACTGGTGATAACCCCGGTGAGGAGTCACACGTCATTTTGCTACCTCAACACTTGCGCGTCGTCTCAATATTTTATACATACATACAATAATGTCCTACAAGATCCAAGGAGTTCCAATCCCGAGTGACTATTACGCGTGGCAGCATACCGAATAGAATTTGAAGCTTGAAGACCATGGGCATGGTCCCCTCTTCCTGACTTCGTACAACCTCTAATCCATGTCATTGCATAACTCTCGACACAAGCAGCCCGAAGAAGGTCGTATATACCTCATTCGGATGCTCGGATTGAAGTTCTACAAGTTCGAACAGACATTATAGTGCACGAGTGGACGTACTTCTAGACGACAGGACTCGCGAAACCCGGGACACCCCGGGTAGCCGCAGGTGTAACTGCGGCTGCCGCAGGTACACCTGCGGCTCCCCCTCTATAAATAGAGGGCTTGGGGTAGCCATTTTAAAAAAGAAAAAGGGCAACGAAGCCTTGCCCAATTTGCTCTATACACACCTATATTGAGTGTTTACTCTTTTTTAAACATCTATTAGCTCACATATAGACATTTACCAGCGGGAGCTGGGTGTTTATCCATATAGAGTCATAGAAGTCTGCATTGGCAGCCCATTGTAAGCCTTCTCACATTCTATAAAGTCTTTCTCTTCATCTTTGCACACACTATTCTACACATTAAGAGTCGTGTTGTGTGTGTATGCCCGGACTTCGGACTGTGGTTTTCATTCCTGTCTGTATATATATATATATATATATATATATATATATATATATATATATATATGTGTGTGTGTGTGTGTGTGTGTGTGTGTGTGTGTGTGAGTGTGTGTGTGTACATATATAATTGCTGTCGAACATATCCGATGAGCTTGGATTTTACATCTGGTGCATTTACTGCTTTTATATATATATATATATATATATATATATATATATATATACGGTTCGGATCAAGTGCATACCCCTTATCTTACTCACCCATGCTCACCCCCTTTTAACGACGGACACGGCGACGGTTCGGTCATACAACCATCTTCTATCCTTTTAGCGACGCTATATGTTGTCCGTCGCTAAAAGTATAGACGACGGTTGTATGACCGAAACCGTCGCCGGGTCCGTCGTCGGGTCCGTCGCTAAAGGGGGGTGAGCACGGGTGAGTAAAATAAGGGGTATGCATTTGATCCTTGCTCTCTCTCTCTCTCTGTGTGTGTGTGTGTGTGTGTGTATATATATATATACATTTCTGTCAGGCCTGGAGTTTACTTCGTGGCATTTTACAGCTTTATTTACATTTCGTCCCGCCTGGAGTTTACTTCGTGTCGGTTGATCACTTTTACAGCTTTATTTACATTTCGTCTCGCCTGTAGTTTACTTTGTGGCGGTTGATAGCATTTATTGCTTTATTTACATTTCGGATCCCCTATGGAGTTGCTTCATGGTGATTGATCGTATATATATATATATATATATATATATATATATATATATATATTTACAGCTTTTATATATATATAACTGCTTACTGCTTCCATATAAACTGCAATATCATGTGAGGAATCATGTGATCACTGATTCAGTCTACTGAATCTTGATTCGGTTCCCATGATGGACATTTTTTCAGCTGTAAGCAGCCTGTACATTATTACAGTGTACGAATTTCCTTGGATGGCTGTCATGCCCATGAGGAGTTCGGCATTGTTGTATATTATTTTCTCGAAGATGCTTCGCATCTCAAAAATAAAAGCAAACAAGCCGAATATTTTAATAATAAAATGGAAGTATGAAAATGTCTTAATTCCTATTGAGCACAGGGTTTGAAAAACCTCTTTTTACAAAACTTCATTGCTATATCTTGCTTAAAACTGAATTTTTCTATAAATTCAAACCCTTTGTATATAGGTGCGAATGAGGCCTCGCACTACTTTTAAATAATTGCACATTGATCCACACACACACACATTCATATAACAGTTTCTTTGAAAAGTGTCGGTCACCGTGGCAACACGGATGTCGGGGGGTGCCTAACACCTTCCCTTCGCATAATCAAGCCCTCGAACTCAAAAGAATCTCGGTTTCACAGACCCGTTTAGCAGTGTCACATCACTGGGTCAATGTGCAAACCTTTTCGGTTGCGTCGGAGTAAACAGTTAAAATCACCAACTGGCGACTCTTAAAGTCAAATCGTCGACATTACACATGTCGGACCTTTTTCACTTGTTTTTTCAAACAAATCTCACATTAACATGAGAACACCAAAGAACAAGTAACGAAAAGGGACATTTAAAAATCCCGACGTTGACACCTATATTATGATTGACCAACAAATAAGCTTAGGTAGGACACACTAGCGAAGGATTTACTCATCTCTCCCCGCCTAGTTCTATTCCCCGATCTCCGTCAGAGACCATATCCCTAAGCTCTAATACCAACTGTAACGCCCCCAAAATAGGTCCAATCCACCCAACCTATTCTGAGTCGCCAAATACATGCTACAGAAATAACTACAACTTTATTAATACAATTGTCGTGCAAAATACGACAACATATAAACTGTGAGTTTAAATACAAATATTGTCCTCTAGACAATATCCACACTCAGATAAGTCCTCATTACAATTATTGATACACTCTTTTACAAAAATAGTGAGGACTACTAAAACAACTGTCTAGGACCATCACTCTATATCCCGACTGGTTCCTGCTATAGTCTCGCCTCCTTAGAAGAAAAATGGAACAAAAAGGAAAAGAGTGAGCTCAACTAAGCTAGTAAAGAATATTATGACTAAGATAATATACAACAAATTATCCTAAGTCTTCAACAGGGAAAAATCTGATAGAATATAATAGACAACAAGTTTTAGATCAACAACTGCACCGGAAACAACGATTCATTATAAGAGTTAAGTAAAGAATGAAATCTACTATATTTTATGAATTTAAAAGTTCATCATCAATATTTTATCCCTGTAACATCAATCAGTATACATCTTGAATCAAATATTCATCCTTGCACTACGGGCCAAAGATATTCATTTGTATCACCAGTTGGTCATGTTCATCTCAACACCTGTTCATCTTTGCACGACGGGCCAAAGATATTCATCAGGTAATCATACATCTTTGGACTACAGGCCAAAGATATTCATCAAATATCACCATTAAGGACTGAGGATGATGAAAAACATTTTAGAGAACGAATCTAGTGAGATAAAAGGATAACATTTAGATATTCGTACTTTAGATAACTCAAGTTTAAAAATGCTCCATAATAAACCATAATGGAGTAAAATTAAAGAATGAAGATCAAAACATGGATACAATCAAATATAGTAACCATAATAGACATATGGGACGAAAAAGAGAAAATTTCATTTTTCAGTGAATAGTGTCGTATTCGTGTATAGTGTTGTATACGTGAATAGTAATCCTGACACAAAAAGGTAAAAATTTCACAATAAAATTCATATCAATATTTCGGCATAATGATATTGAAGAAAATAATATCATTTACGAAGAAAATAATATCCCTTTCCTCAAAATAATAGTATTTCTGATTGGAATATCAGATGTAAAGCTGAAGGAAACTTACACTGAATAGCAACTCTCAAAGTATCTAAATACTCACAAAAATACGCTCGACAATATAGAGAGAGAAAACTTATGTTTCTGGTGTGATTTTCAATTCTAACTTGAGCGTCTATTTATAGGAAAATGCTAGAACGTCATAGGAGACTAAAATAATAAAATATTATTATTTTTACTCTCATCTTTTACGCATGCTTCATTTGAACAAGCTAGCAACCATCTTTGAAAAAAATTAGCAGCCCACATGTTTTCAAAAAAACAAAAGTGGGTCCCACCCAATTTTAATAAAAATAATTAATTTCTGAAACTTCAACAATTCATAATAAATAGCCATTTTATCAGAAAAATACGAATTTTATGTCCATTCCATACGAAATCGAATTCTCTACAACTTTGTAGCTTTAAGTTTTTCCAAATTCTAAACAGAAAATATTTAAAATCCACAAACGGACGATTTTCAATACCTCATAACAAATCATACGTTAATTTTTAACGGTTCAAAATTTGTGGACATATACTCAACTTATATATGTATAACATATCCAAAAATAACAACGATCAAACGGTTGGATTAAAATTATAACTCACGCAATAGAGCTTTAAGAATACTGATTTGATTTTTAATACCTCCATTCCGATAAAAATACTGATAAAACACCTCAACATTAATTCCTTCATTTATAACCACATATAATAAATAAATCCATCATTTATATCCTCATCGAATAAATATTTCCTTATCAATAATTAATTATTCACCAATAATATTACATAATCACAATAATGACAACCAGGTAGTTCCAAGGAAAGAGGGGGCTTTCCGATAAGGATTTCTCCTTACTGGCGCGCTATTAGGTGACCAAACCTCTCCTTGAAAGAACTTTCTAGACATTGCCAATAATGTTATCTAATAATATTATTCAAATAATATGAATTATTGATATGGTAATGGGAAATATTGTGCCGTGACAAATATTAAAACAACAATAATATAAAATATAAACACATCAATTATTGAATCAATAAAATAAAATATTGAACAGTAATTACTGTAACAATTATTGAGTAGTGCCTTCTTACGTAAGAATCAATAATTCAAAAATATTGTGCAACACCGTGTGCTACTGTACAATCATGCGTATTACTGTATTTTAACCATCGGGTATTCCAACAGTGTTAACGGTAATAATTACGCCGTTATTTATAAAAACTTAAACTTGTCATTTTCTTCATGCGACAGTTATTCTGTTATGGGGCCCACAAATGACTGTGTCATCGTACGGATATTTCTGAAAAAAAAAAGAATATTCCACGACCAAACGAATATTCCCCGACAACAATGAATATTTTATAACCACTTGCTTATTTTGCAAAACTTGCATATTTCACCCATAACCAAAACATTATATCAAATTAATTTCTTATTATTTCAAGATAATGAATATAGGAAATTCAATTTTATTTATAAAAAAAAAAATCGGGGTCTTACACTACTCTTATCTCTCACGAGGAGTTCGAAGGATTAAGCAATCAAATAACAGAGTTGGCTATTATGCTCAAAGAATTACACAAATCAACTCAGGGTCCACAAACACCCATCCACACAGAACCCTCTGCGCATGGAGGAATCCAAGGTCCGGACAGAGAAGTTCCAACACCTGAGTCTCAGACAGAGAAGATTAACAAAACCCCTAAAATCACTCATCTTGAAGAAGATCAAGACACCGGTGATATTCGAAAGAAGGTTCTATAAATAGAAAAGACCATTCGGTCCATCAAAGAGATTGGAACACATGAAAGTGTTTCATATTCAGACGTTTGTATCTTCCCCAGGGTTCATTATCCGGAGAAATTCAAGAATCCCGATTTTGAGAAATATGATGGATTGGGAGATCCATATACCCACTTAAAAGTATTCATTGGAGAGCTCGGATCCTATGCCGAGAATGGAAAGCTCAGAATATAGCTATTTCAAAAAAGTCTAACTGCAGAAGCCAGAGCATGGTACACCAGATTGGATAACTCCAAAATTCACAGCTGGGAGGAGTTGGCCCATGCTTTCCTCAGTTAATACAGCTTTCAGACACAGATGGCTCCAAACAAGTATCAAATTACCAAAGTTAAGAAGCAAGTTAATGAGTTATTCAAAGAGTATGCCCAAAGATGGAGGCGTTTGGCTGCTCAAGTTATCTCATCCATGACTAAGTCTGAAATGGTGATGACCTTCACAGATATTCAAGAAGCTCCATTTTATAAGAGGGTCCTAGCTGGAATAGGAAAGCCATTCTCAGCTGTAGCCAGCTTATAAATTATATGCGGTGTTTGAATATCCTTAGATGGCTCTCATTCCCACAAAGAGTTTGGCACTGCTATGTATCTTATTTTCTCAAAAATGCTTCGCATCTCGAAAATAAAAGCAATCAAGCCGAACACATAATAAAATGGAAGTATGAAAGGCCTCAATTACTATTAACCACAAGGGTTTAAAAAACCTATTTTACAAAACATCACTGCTATATCTTGTTAAAATTGAACTTTTATACAAAAGTCAAACCCTTTGTATATAGGTACAAACGAGGTATAGCACTAATTCCAAATAACTGAACATAGACCTAATTCACACACACACACACATATTCACAGAGAAAAGTTTAATGAAAAATGGTGGTAACCATGTTATCACGGAAGGCAGAGGGTGCCTAACACCTTCCCTCTGCTTAATCAAGCCCCCAGACCCTAACGAATTTTAGTTTTGCAGACCAGTTAAACAGTGTCACATCACTAGGTCTTTGTGCAAACTTTTTCTCGGTTGAGTTGGTGCAACCATTTAAAAATAACCAACTGGAAACTCTTACAGTCAAATCGTCGACATATACATGTCGGACCTTTTCAAACTTATTTTTTTAAACAAATCTCACCTAAAATGAGAACACCAAAAGACAAGAACAAAAAGGGACAAATAAAATCCTGACGTCGATATGAGACTGTGGCAAAAAAAATTCACGAGTTTAGGCATTTAATGAACATGTATTTTTAACTCTATTGTGGATGTATGTTAACACAATACATGTATTAGGACTTAGATTATGCATGAAGCAATGATTTGAATTTAATAAGCTTTAAGTTTAGAACATACCTCACCCTTTCTGAGGTTATTTAGAGATTTTTCACGCAATACCCACAGTTCAGGACACCAGACCTTCTCGATGTTTTGACAAGGGCCATTTTCAATAACCTCTATCATTGACTTTCTGAACCCCACATCCGGGTTAATACAAATGACTTATATGTAGATTAAAAGTTTGGTATCTAAATATAGGGTTCCAGAGTACCGAGAGATCATCCATTTATAGGCCTTTCAAGCTTTCAGGCTTTCTTTTCCATTCTTCCCCGTCGCTTCCCCTGGGGTTATCAGAGGGCTTTGTCTAAGCGTTGGTTCCACCAGACCCAGTCTCTCCATTTGTTAGATTATGAGGTGATGATGACACCGATGGACTGGCGGTTCATCACTAGGTTAGAGTTTATAGGGGCACTAGTGCCTTTAGTGGTTGTCATTTCCCCGACTGTCGTTCAATCCCTTTAAAGAGTTTCTGCCATGGCCCTCAAGGGTCGGACCATTGATTATGGGCCCTTGAGTGTAGATACCATGAGTGGGGCTTTGACTTAGCCTTTTCCTGATGATCAAAGGGTTAGAGATCACATTCTTCAGTGATTGTTCCTGATCATTATCAGGGTTTGTTTCCTAGCGGACAACTCCTCGATAGATTCTTTCACTTTAGTTAGCACCACTCGTGATGTGGACCATATCAGAGACTTTGATTGGGGCTCATACACCTTTGCCTATTTCCTTATAGGGATGCGCCTATGATCAGAGGGCATGACGGAGGCTTGGCTAGGCTTTTACCTATTTTTGTTGGTGAGTATTTTCTTTATTTTTCAATTTTCCCCCACTCGGGCTGTCAGTTTTCATGACGGAGGATATTTGATATTTGCATTTTCAGTGCTGAGGATATTTGATACACCCATAGTTTTAAGCTTTCTAAGAATTTAGATCTCATTAGAATGATCATCATCATTATTCAAAAAACATTGCTTAAAACTATAGGTTTATCACATATTATAAAACAGCATCATGTAGATAATTAAAAGACTTTAATAAATTAATACTTTTTATTAATAAATGAATAAGATTGTTATAAAGTATATGCTTTATCATCAAACATGATTGGCTTGTGTGCATACTACTTTTAATCTCCCACTTGCACTAAAGTCAATCGCCATGGTATCTCATACCCTTCTTCTCTAAGTGACGATTATCCTGTTGTTGGATAAGCTTTAGTTAATGAATATGTAATATTGTTCTTGAAAGTTCACTATCTCTATAGTGATTTTCCATCTTTCATTGATTCCTATAATCAAATGAAAGTGCTACAACAAATGTTTAGATCCAAGATGAGACTTAAGAACTATTCCTAGTTCTGTAATGAACTTTTCATCCAAGCAATCAACTTACAGCTTTATTTATAGCTATATACTTTGTCTTTATCACTAAACCAGCAACTCTTTGCTGTTTAAAACCTTTCCAATTTACTGCACCATCGTTCAAGGTAATGCTTTACCTTAAAGTGGATTTTCTGTCGTCTTGGTTTGTCTAAAAAACTTGAGTCTGTTAAGCCCTCTAGTTTAAATTTAGACCCACCATAAATTTTAATCACATCCTTAGTTCCGGTTAAGTACTTTAAGATGTTTTTCACCGTCTTACAGTGATCTTCTCCAGAATATGACCGATCAACATCAGGTCTCGTATATTTCATTGTATACATGATTGTCACTCATACAATCTGTCTTTTAAGAGTCTATGAGGACTATTAAGAGAGATACACTCCAAGGCTCATCAACATAAGACATCTCTTGGAGTTTCCATGCTAAACGACTTTAACATCAAATGAATATACGTTCCTTGTGTTAAGTCGAAAATCCTCCTAAATCTATCAATATAGATTTGTATTCCCAATTAAGATACTCTTCCTAAATCATTCATGGAGGAATGTTTAGACAACTTTATCTTTACTGATTGTAGCATTAGTATGTCATTCCTTATCCGTAATATATCAACATATAACACTAGAAATGTCACAACGCTCCCACTGACCCTTTTGTACACACTAGGTTCATTATTATTTTTGATAAAATCAAACTCTTTTGATTTATTTCATCAAAACGAATGTTCCATTTTTGAGAAGCTTTCTTTAATCCATTTCTCTGAGTGTTTACAACTCTTACCTCATCGTATTTAACTGGATCATCATCTTCTATGATGTGTACCTCATCATCATCATCTATGATGAATCCATACACATAGGTATCTTCGGTACTATTCCAGATTTACGATTTAGTTGTGATACAATAGGTCTATCTACAAGTTCCCCTTATTTGACTTATAGTGTTTTGTGGTTCTAGAACTCATTAAGATTCTATTATCCTTGTAACGCCCCAAAAAATTGAATATTTTGTAAATACTTTTAATAATTAATAAAATAACGTTATTTATTATTATTATTATGTGTTGATTAAATGAATGTCGTTCTATAACCTAGAAACATCGAAATGTTGTAGTATTTTAACTATGTGGGAGAATTAAAGTGTTTGAATTTCTAAAACGAAAATAAATGTTTTCCATGAAATTTTCCGAAAAACACTATCCATCGATTTACGCTCGGAAATTATTCTCGAACTTCCGAGAAATACGTAACGTTACAATATCAAGGTGAGATGAATTATATAATAATAATCTAAGTATGGAAAACATAATATTTCGCATGCGGACTTATTTTGAGAATGTTAGGAATATTAAGCGTTAAGGAGAAAGTGTAATGATTGTATGATACGAAGTATTGTAATATTATGTATGAAGAATGAAATAACGTATGTTACGAATTAATATACGAACTAGAATACGAGAATTATACGTATGGTATAATGATAAGGCTTCTAATTAAATGGATTGGACTTGTAGGATTATTGTTAAATTGGTAGAGTCCAATGAGAATTTAGATGCAAGCCCAAACTATTGTAATACAAGCCCAACAAGGAATGAGCTAGATTAATTAAGCAATTCCAATGTAATGATCCAATGGATTAGTCATGATCCATGGAGCAACCATGAGTCATATGGGTTAAACTTGATAGCCAAGTACTTTAAGTGGTGATCAAGCATAAGATAAGTGTTGTGATGGCCAAGAAAAGTGAGTGATAGACAAGTTTACTTAGGGCCAAAGTAATGAATAGTAAGGAGGTTAGAAAGGAGGTGGGAGGTTATAATGACCATTCTACCCTAACTTTGCCAAGCCTATAAATAGAGAGCTCCACAATTCATTTGTTGCTTGATTAAAATTCATTCAACTTCTATCAAGATAAGTGCTTAAGTGTTAGAGAGAATAAGTCAAGAATAAGTCAATCAACCTTTGTGAGATTTTCAAGAAAGAGAAGTACTAGTCTTCAAGGGTAAGACTCTTGTCTAATACATCTTTATCTCTATCATTGTAGGGTGATAAGATAAGTGTAATTTAATGGACATATATACTAAGAACATGTAAGAATTGATTAAGCAATGGACTTAAGCCGAATAAGTCATGAATAAGTAACTTGAACCTAAATAAGTTATTAACTTATGATGAACTTGTCATATGGTTGTCATATGAAGTTAGTATGTTGGATATGAAATGAGAACATTGAGTAAAGGACTTAAATCAATAATAAGTCATAAGTAAATGAAATCATGAAAGTTATAAGTTGATAAGTCATAAACTTATGAAGAATAAGTGAAAACCTAATTTGAAAATAAGTTAATGTAATAAGTAGTTTGAAATGTTCATATGATGATTAGAATCCATTTAGAATAATAATCAAATCGTTAGTAACAAAGTTATGCCGGAATTCACACGATTGGACGTTAAGCGTCGAATTCGTGAAATTCACAAAATGGAGGTCGTATTTTGTGTTTGAACTCAGAAACGTTGGTTTTCGATGGAGTCAAGTCATATTTGGCATTATAGAGTTGCAGACTCAAAAATGACCGGATTCCGACTTAGAATGAAGAAACGAGCGTTGAACGTTCACGAACATTTATCGTTTTCGTTAAAATGAACTAATAGGTGAAATTTTAGCAAATGAAGTCAAATAGATAAAATTCTTGCATGAACACGTAGAGTATGTCATTTGGGAACTGTAGGCTCTTGAACGAGTCAATTCAGACTTATAACAAAAAAGTTATGCGTCCGGGAGTTTCGCAAAATTTCAAAGTCTATCAAAATTTTCTAAGGCACAGAGTTGGTGCCGCGGAGCCTTCCCAAGGCCCAATGGTGGTGCAGCAGCGCCGGCACAGTGTTTTAACATACTGCAGAGTCGCGCCGCGGCGCGACTGTGAGAGTAAATTGTGGCACCGCAGCGCTAAGTCCGGATGCTAGGTACTACTAACTCGCGCCGCAGTGCGAGATGAAGAGCAATGACCGGCGCCGCAGCGCCAATCCTAGGGTTTCGAGAGATAAAAATATTTATAACTATAGAATGAAAGATAACTCATAAGTAATGAACTAAGATGTAATTATAACATTGTTAAGGCATTGTTAGACACTTAATGTATGATGATTAAAGGTTGATAATCAATTGGAGATGAAGTAATAAGAACGACGTAATGAAAAACCAGAACCAATAAGAACAAATCTAAGTTATAATTAGATTGAGAAGAAGGGTAAAATACGTTAGGGACTGTGTATGCTCATTCATGACCTAATGTGTTATGTAATATTATCATTACTGTAGAGACTCAAAGACTTAGACCAAAGAACGTGTTATTAACTGT
This sequence comes from Panax notoginseng, assembly GCA_016801055.1. Taxonomy (NCBI): domain Eukaryota; kingdom Viridiplantae; phylum Streptophyta; class Magnoliopsida; order Apiales; family Araliaceae; genus Panax; species Panax notoginseng. The sequence continues at coordinate 165,952,259 of CM029017.1, read as the reverse complement.
AGCAGACGCCAAAGGCAAGTAGTCTAACCCTTGTTTCAGTTCATTCTGAACGAGCTTTGTGATTCATGTATTCTTACGCATGAATTGATGTATGATAAAGTCAACGCCAATTCTTTCGGCTAGACTTAAATTATGTTTCTATCAAAGCATGGTCAATATTTACCAAGTTATATTGGTGTGGTTTTCAATCGAAGACTGAGTATGCTAAAATGTTTTGTCGTCATACGACAGGCACGTGAGGTTGCCACAACTTAAACGTACACACGTTTAATGAATGTAGTGTTGATCAACATAGAATACTATAGGTTGATCACCTAGACGTACTCGTAAGCTATGTCGAACTTACGGACTTAGTGTTGGGATGTCCTTTTCAAAGAACTTATGCTCAAGGTCTTGGACTGGAATTGATGTTTTACTGAATATTGTTGTTGTAAAACATTTTGAATGAAAAGAAGTGCTATTTTGAATTATCGATAGTACTTCGTAACTATTGTTCAATTATTGAAGATATACGTATCCTATGTTTCAAGCATGTTGTTTATTAGAAATGTTGTACTTGTTGAGCTAGTCATGCTCACTCTTTCTTGAACCATATGAACACAGCTAAGATCGAACGGACCGAAGGCTCTAGCAAGGATAAGGTAAAAGCGAAGACGAACCCATAGAATACTTTTGTAATAGTATAGGATGAACGATTGTAATATATTTGATATTATGACAAGAACAAGTGAAAGGTTTATAAAGAACCTGGGAAATGTAAATATTATTTTAATATATAGAAGACATATTCGTTCTTTTGAGGCATTTCAATTGAATGTATGTATGAATGGTAGTACCGTGTAGAACCATCTGTCGGGTTGGAAGAGACCTAGATTTGGGGGCGTCACAATCCTCCCACTAGCCCCTTCAAGATAAACACCTTTATCTTAGAAGATAGCATTTTTCGCAACAAACACCTGTTGCAAAGTACGATTATAGAACATATACTCTAAACTTACTTTAGGATGTCCCACAGATCTGTACTTGTCAAATTTTGTCCCAAGCTTATCCTTTAAAACCTTTTCACATAAGCTAGACAACCCCTTATCTTAACTTACTTAAAATTAAGAATCCTTCCTGTCCATAACTTTAATGGAGTCTTGTGGCCGGATTTTGAGGTTACCTTTTAGTAGATATGCAGCAATTTCTAGGACATTATCCCATAAGGATACTAGAATGTCGGTAAAATCATTATGGACCGCACCATGTCCAACAAGGTATAATTTTTTCTTTCAGATACATTAAGCAATTATTGCGTATCAGGAGGGGTCCATTATGAGAAAACCATTTGAGATGATCTAGAAACTCATTGCACAAGTATCCCTTCCATGATCCGATCAAAGAATCTTAATACTTTTCAAATTAGTTTCACTTTTGAATTCTTTGAACCTTTCAAATAATTCATACTTGTATTTCATCAAATACAAACATTCAACTTGTAAGATCCCGAATTTTATGAAATGAAAGTATTTAATTTTCTTATAATTATTATTTTATTTCGTAAATGGTTAAATTGATAAAAGGTTAAAGTTAAGAGTGATATGTGAAAATTTTTGCAAAGTAAGAAAGTTGTTATAAAATATTCGTTTGGCCGAAAAATATTCTTTTTATCGGGAATATCCGTACGATGGCACAATCATTGGTGGACCCTACAATGGAAGTATTGTCGTAGTTAGAAAACGACAAAATTATCATTTTATAAAAATAACGACGAAAGTGTTACCGTTAAAATTGTTGAACTACCCGGTAGTAAAAATACAGTAATACGCGTGGTTGCTTAGTAGCACACGGTATTGATTATTGATGCTTACGTAAGAAGTCACTCAGTTATACTTAATTATTGCTACAGTAATTGCTGCATCATATCTCCCATATTATTGATTCAATTATTGTCACAGTATCATCTTAATAATATGTTATACTATTAAATCAATAATTGAGATGACAAAGTTATTCATATTATTATTTGCAATATGGACAATGTCTAGAAGTTCTGATAAGGAGAGGTTTGGTTACCTAATTGCGCGCCAATAAGGAGAAATCCTTATCGGAAAGCCCCCTCTTTCCTGGGAATGACCTGGTTGTTAACTATTCTGAGTTATAATATTAATGATGAATAAGTTCGTGTTGATTAATGATGAAATTGATAGTTTCATTATGTGGAAATTATTAGTGTTAGTGGAAATCGACATTTATTTCAGTAATAATTGATGTCTGGAGGTTATATTGACCAATCGGGTAATTCACCGGATAAATGAGAAATTAAATGCTATTAATTCATGTGCTTATAACTATGTGTTCACATGTGTGTACTATTGATTCACATGATTTACTATTAGGGGAGTTGGTGCAAGATTGATAATACTTGCATGACTAAATTAAAAATAGAGGTATAGATGAAGGTACTATACTATAATTAGTTTTTTCACATGATTATACTATTGAGTCACACGAATGAACTATTAATTCACATGATTTACTATTAGGGGAGGTGGTGCAAGTTTGATAATACTTACAGGAGTAAATTAAAAATGAAGAATAAGAGGAAGGTATTATATTGTAATATTTTGAGCCCCAAAACGTGCAATTATCGAAACTATATTTTCCTGTAAATAGAAGCTCATTCTTCTTTCATTCTCACCAATTCACTAAGTCTCACAAGAGCAATTATTATAGGTAAATTATAAAGAGAAAGAAGAAGAGAAGTCTGCTACCTCAATATTCCAGTATCCAGTTTTCTTCTAAGGTAAGGGGTATTATTTCTTTTGTATTCATGAAGAGAGTTATTTTCTTTCAATACTTATAAGGGTTGTTATTCTATTTTTTATTATTCTGTTGGAATAACCTGTCTACGCGGACTACCGTATGCATGGTGAATTATTCTTTTATTCCATTCTTTATTATTCTGTTGCAATAACATGTCTACGCAGACTACCGCATGCATGGTGAATGACCCTTCGTATTCATTCCTTATTAAATTGTGGAAATGATTTGTCTACGTAGATTACCGCATGGCGGGTGAAAATCCATTTGTAGTTTCGTATATTCTATTATACTCGTATGAGATATCATTTCTTTTGTACTCGTCATGAAATATCGTTTTCTTTAGTATTTTTCTTTTACGAGTTAATATTCACCTGGTTACTATTCACTCTAGTATTATTCGCTCGGGTATTCGGGGCACTTTTCATGTCGAAGTACTATTCACAAGTTACTATTCACCCAATTACTATTCACTCTAGTATTATTCACTTGGGTATTTGGGGTAGTTTTCATGTCGGGATACTATTCACGAGGTACTATTCTCAAAGTACTATTCACAGGGTACTATTCACGGGGTACTATTCCCCTGAAAATATATTTCTTTTCTGTCCAAATTATTTTTGGTATATGAATATTATTGTTGAATTTTACTCCACAAAGCAGTATCATGTTGACAATTTGGATATTTTTAAACTCTAGATAAATTTAAAGTCCTTAATATTTATCCTTGATTTCGTTTGATTATTGCTTATATCATTGTTATCATCCTCGTGTTTATATTGTGATGAAAGTCATCTTTGGCTTACGTGCATAGATGGACTGTTGATTGGTATGATTATGACTAGGGATTATTTGGTATAATCATGACCCGTAATGTTACAAATGATGTGATAAAAGTCTTCATTGGCCCGTAATGCATTGATGTACAGTTGTTGGTATGATTATGACCAGGGATTATTCGGTATAATCATGACCATTGGTGATTACATGAATATCCTTGGCCCGTAGTGCAAGGATGATTCGATGATGTGGTTTATTTATTAAGCTGAGTCTCAGCGATAAATTTGATGAAAAACTTTTTAAATCATAGAAGATAGTAGATTTTATGCTCTACTTGACTCTTCTAATGGATTGCTTATTCCGCTGCAGTTGTTGATATAAAACTTATTGCCTATTATATTCTATCAGTTGTTATACTGTTGAAGGCTAAGGATAATTTATTATGCATTATCTTAGTCATAATATTTCTTGCTGGGCTAGTTGAGCTCACCCTTTTCTTTCACTCTTCTATTCAGGAAATGAGAATATAGCTGGGACTAATCGGGGAACAGAGTGATGGTCCAGATGGTTGCTTTAATAGTCCTCACCATTCTATTAAATAGTGTGACAATAAATATAATGAGGATTCCATTGAGTGTGGATATTGTCTAGATGAAAATATTCTTATTAAAACTCTTAGATTATGTTTTGTCATATTTTACACGACTGTTGTATAATTAAGTTGTATTTGAATTTTGTACCATGTATTTGGCGACTCAAGATAGGTGATGTATACCTATTTTGGGGGCGTCACAGTTGGTATCAAAGCTTAGGGATATGATCCCTGGCTAAGATGTGAGACAAGAACTAGGAGGGGAGAGACGGGAAATTCCTTCGCAAGTATGATCTACCTAAGTTTATTTGGTATTTAATTGGTCGGTCAGAGTATATGGATAATATGTGATATGTCAATTAACCCTTGTTTTGTGACAGTGTTTGAAAATTGCCTATGAAAATGTTGAGATCGGTAATGAAGCACATGAGACCGTTGAGTCACCAACGATCAATACCCAGGATAATGTGCAACAGGAAGACAATAATCCTCAGGTGAACAACAACACCGATCAGATGATGAACGATGGGATGTTCAGAGGCTTTGTCCAATTCATGCAACATCAGGCGAGAGAGACTCTTGTTCAAAATGAAGGTGGAATCAATGGCAACCCACGGTTGGTTACTACTAAGCAGTTCAAGGAGCTGGGACAGTCGGAGTTTTTGGGAAAGCCAGAGCCACTTAAGGCGAAGACGTGGTTAAAGTAGATCACCAAGATATTTGATGTCTTGGGATGCTCTGAGGAACAAAAGGTTCCCTTTGCCACCTTTATGTTGCGTGAAGAGGCATACTACTGGTGGGAATCTATAAAACGTACCCAGCCTGACGCACTCAAGATGTCTTGGGAGAAGTTCCAAGAGTTATTCAATGACAAGTACTTTCCCGAAAGTATTCGTCACATGAAGGAGGTGGAGTTTATCAAGTTGGCGCAAAACAATATGACCGTGTTGCAATACGAGGCTAAATTTGCGGAGTTGTCCTTGTTTGCATCCCATTTGGTCGATAATGAGGAGCGAATGACGCGAATGTTTCTAAGAGGTTTGAAACCCGAAATATGTTAATACCTCATTTCTCACAAACTTTGTTTACATTCAGATGTTGTGAATAGGGCTCAGTTATTAGAGCGCGATAATGAGTCAGCACAACCAAAAGGCAACGACCAACAACACGATAATAATTATACCAGTGGCAACGACCATCAGAACAATGATAACCATCGTAGGGGAAATTATCATGCCAAGAATGGTAACCACTTCGGTGGTAATCATGGCCAAGATAATAGGAGTAGAAATTTCAAGAAGAGAAGGTTCAATAATGACAGAAAGATAGTAGCACCAATACCCGTTTTCAAGGAAGGAGAACGACCACCAATTGTATGCTTCAAATGCGGAGGGGAGGGACATATCAGTCCAAGTTGCACGATGCAGTCCAAAGCATGTTACAATTATGGAAAAGAAGGTCACCTAGCCCGATTTTGTCGTGCACCAAAGTCAAGTCTAGCTGGGACAGTGGCACCAAAGGCGGATACGGACAAAACAAAGTCGGTGGTTTCAGGGAGAGCATTTTTCGTGACTTCTCAAAAAGCGAATAAACCGGACAGAGTTAGTACGGGTTAGTTAATTATAAATTCTTGCAAAGTCTATACCTTATTAGATACCGGTTCTACCCATTCTTTTATCTCTCTTGCTTGCGCTCAGCGTTTAAATTTAACTCAGGAGAAATTAGACTTTGACTTATCGGTTGAAACTCCATTAGGAGAAACCTTATTTACACCCATTATTTATAAATCTTGTTGATTCAAATTGACACTTTCACGTTACCTGTCGATCTTATCTCTTTGAAAATACTTACCTTTGATGTGATTTTAAGAATCGATTGGTTAACTACTCATCATGCTTTTCATAAGGTTGTTAACTTTCATATTCCTAACCAACCTGTTATGCAAATTTAAATAACCAAATCACTAAAGTCAATCACTGTCATATCAAGCCATAAGTAAAGAGCCCCGAGCCTTTATCTGGTGACTTCCTTGTGTGGAATGCACCGAAGCCAGACTTTCTATAAGGGAAGCTGTGAATAACGATGGCAAGTTGATAGGTATCAATGTGACATGCTATCCAAGTCTTGGGATGAGAGTTACAGTTTTGAATGATATTTTTATTGTTAATAAATTTCCTGACGTATTCCTGAAGACTTCTTAGCCTAACCCTAGAGCGTGACATCAAATTTTGTATTGACCCCAGTACAAAACTCATTTCTAAAACCCTCAAGTATTTCTTTAACTAAAATGAACGTAACATGCGCCAAAGATGTTGGCTCGAGCTGTTGAAGACTACAACTATACCATTCAATATCATTGTGGAAGAACGAACGTGGTAGCTGACGCGTTGAGTAGAAGATCATATAAGTTTACGAGTGTAATGTTGTTAACACAAAAACTCATTTCATATAACTTACAAATGATGAAGATAGAGTTAAAGACTCTAGGGACCCACGTGGTGATATCAAATATACGAGTAGAATCGACTTTAATCGATAAAGTTAAAAGTCGTTCAAGCTTCAGACCCAGAGCTGATAAAAACGAAGAAGAAGGTTCAAGAAGGCATTATCTCAACCCTCAATTTAATTGGCCCATTTGAAATCCTCGATCGAGTAGGAACTATGGCCTATAGACTCACTTTACTGCCAAGTATGTCGCGTGTTCATAAAGTTTTTTTTACGTATCGATGTTACTTAAATATGTGGACGACCCGAACCACATTATTGAATTAGAACTAGACGAAATAGCAAAAGATTTAACGTATGAGGAGATACGTGCTAAAATCTTGGATAAGAAGGATCATATTCGACACTCAAAGTTTATACCTCAAGAGTTAGAATCTGAAATGAAGTCAAGGTATCCTCACCTCTTCGGCATACCAGGTACATACTTAAATTTTGAGGGCAAAATTTCATAAGGAGGGGAGATTGTAAGACCCCGAATTTTATGAAATGAAAGTATTCAATTTTCTTATAATTATTTTATTTCGTAAATGGTTAAATTGATAAAAGGTTAAAGTTAAGGGTGATATGTGAAATTTTTTGCAAAGTAAGCAAGTTGTTATAAAATATTCGTTTGGCCGAGGAATATTTTTTTTGTCGGGATTATCCGTACGATGGCACAATCATTGGTAGACCCCACAATGGAAGTATTGTTGTAGTTAGAAAATTACATAATTATCATTTTATAAAAATAACGGCGAAAGTGTTACCGTTAAAACTGTTAAACTACCCGGTAGTAAAAGTACAATAATACGCGTGGTTGCATAGTAGCACACGGTATTGATTATTGATGCTTACGTAAGAAATCACTCAGTTATACTTAATTATTGCTACAGTAATTGCTGCACCATATCTCTCATATTATTGATTCAATTATTGTCACAGTATCATTTGTATAATATGTTATATTATTAAATCAATAATTGAGACGACTAAGTTTTTCATATTATTATTTACAATATTGACAATGTCTAGAAGTTCTGTCAATGAGAGGTTTGGTCACCTAATTGCGCGCTAATAAGGAGAAATTCTTATCGGAAAGCCCCCTCTTTCCTAGGAACGACCTGGTTGTTAAATATTATGAGTTATAATATTAATGATGAATAAGTTCGTGTTGATTAATAATGAAATTGATAGTTCCATTGTGTGGGAATTATTAATGTTAGTGGAAATCGACATTTATTTCGATAATAATTGATGTCTGAAGGTTATATTGACCAATTGGATAATTCACCGGATAAATGAGCAATTAAATGCTATTAATTCGCATGCTTATAACTATATGTTCACATGTGTGTACTATTGATTTACATGATATACTATTAGGGGAGTTGGTGCAAGATTGATAATACTTGCATGACTAAATTAAAAATAGAGGTATAGATGAAGGTATTATACTGTAATTAGTTTTTTCACACGATTATACTATTGAGTCACATGAATGAACTATTAATTCACATGATTTACTATTAGGGGAGGTGGTGCAAGTTTGATAATACTTACAGGAGTAAATTAAAAATGAAGAATAAGAGGAAGGTATTATATTGTAATATTTCGAGCTCCAAAACGTGCAATTATCGAAACTATATTTTCCTATAAATAGAAGGTCATTCTTCTTTCATTATCACCAATTCACTAAGTCTCACAAGAGCAATTATTATAGATAAATTATAAAGAGAAAGAAGAAGAGAAGTCTGCTACCTCACTATTCCAGTATCCAGTTTTCATCTAAGGTAAGGCGTATTATTTCTTTTGTATTCATGAAGAGAGTTATTTTCTTTCAATAATCGGAAGGGTTGTTATTCCATTCTTTATTATTCTGTTGGAATAACCTGTCTACGCGGACTACCGCATGCATAGTGAATTATTCTGTTATTCCATTCTTTATTATTGTGTTGGAATAACCTGTCTACACGGACTACCGCATGTATGGTGAATTCTTCTGTTATTCCATTTTTTATTATTCTGTTGGAATAACCTGTCTACACGGACTACCGCATGCATGGTGAATTCTTCTGTTATTTCATTCTTTATTATTCTGTTAGAATAGCCTGTCTATGCGGATTACCGCATGCATGGTGAATGACCCTTCGTATTCATTCATTATTAAATTGTGGGAATGATCTGTCTACGTGGATTACCGCATGGCGGGTGAAAATCCATTTGCAGTTTCATATATTCTATTATACTCGTATGAGATATCATTTCATTTCTACTCGTCATTAAATATCGTTTTCTTTGGTATTTTTCTTTTACGAGTTACTATTCACCCGGTTACTATTCACTCTAGTATTATTCGCTCGGGTATTCGGGGTACTTTTCGTGGTGGAGTACTATTCACGAGTTACTATTCATAGGTTACTATTTACCCAATTACTATTCACTCTAGTATTATTCACTCGGGTATTTGGGGCAGTTTTCATGCTAGGATACTATTCACGAGGTACTATTCCTAAAGTACTATTCACAAGGTACTATTTACGGGGTGCTATTCACCTGAAAAATATATTTCTTTTCTGTCCAAATTATTTTTGGTACATGAATATTATTCTTGAATTTTACTCCACAAAGCAGTATTATGTTGACAATTTGGATTTTTTTAAACTCTGGATAAATTTAAAGTCCTTAATGTTTATCCTTGATTTTGTTTGATTTGAATTCGTTTGATTATTGCTTATATCATTGTCATCATCCTCATGCTTATATTGTGATGAAAGTCATCTTTGGCTTACGTGCATAAATGGACTGTTGATTGGTATGATTATGACCAGGGATCATTCGGTATAATTATGACCCATAATGTTATAAATGATGCGGTAAAAATTCTCATTGTCTCATAGTGCATTGATGGACAGTTGTTGGTATGATTATGACCATGGATTATTCTGTATAATCATGACCATTTGTGATTACATGAATATCATTGGCCCGTAGTGCAAGGATGAGTCGATGATGTGGTTTATTTATTAAGCTGAGTCTCAGCGATAAATTTGATGAAAAACTTTTTAAATCATAGAAGATAGTAGATTTTATGCTCTACTTGACTCTTCTATGGATTGCTTATTCCGCTGCAGTTGTTGATATAAACCTTATTGTCTATTATATTTTATCAGTTGTTATACTATTGAAGGCTAAGGATAATTTATTCTGCATTATCTTCGTCATAATATTTCTTATTGGGCTAGTTGAGCTCACCCTTTATTTTCACTGTTATCTTCAGGAAATGAGAATATAGCTAGGACTAGTCGGGGAACAAAGTGACGGTCCAGATGGTTGCTTTAGTAGTCCTCACTATTTTATTAAATAGTGTGACAATAAATGTAATGAGGACTCCATTGAGTGTGGATATTGTCTAGATGACAATATTCTTATTAAAACTATTAGATTATGTTTTGTCGTATTTTACACGACTGTTGTATAATTAAGTTGTATTTAAATTTTGTACCATGTATTTGGGGACTCAAGATGGGTGATGTATACCTATTTTGGGGGCGTCACACAACTTTTTGAATAATCATCTCTTTTTCTTATACTAATTTGTTCAATTTGCAAAATAATTTTTCACGTAAGTTAAGTATACAAAATCTATTAAGTAATATTCCAGTTTTATACAAAATATTATTATTATAAATAGAACAACAATTGTTCTTAAATATAATACCAAATTTCATTGTCCAACAACAAAATAAAAATAATGTTTCTAATGAGAACTGGAATACAATAACAACTTATTGACTTAATAGACTTGCCCATAGGCAATGCTAAGTTCATATGGCTAATGTAGCAACCTTTGTTTTATTTCTCACACATAGGATTACTTATCTTTGTTTAGCTTTCTACTTCTATTTGGTCCCTTCATAAATCTATATTTATGATAACCAAAGTTGGTATCCAATACCCAAGTAGAACCTTGACTTAAAGAAAAATTTATTTTAATCACGAACAAAAACTATATTTGTAACCAAAATTTCACTAAGCTTCTTCTGGTTAGCTTTACAAGATGCTTCTCGCAGTTTCTTTTCCAGTGTCCTGACTTATTGCAATGGAAACAAACTCCTTCACTATCAATATCAGTTTTGTTCTTATTATCCTTTGTTTTTTTGCATTTCTATTTACCTTCTTTGAATTGTTCTTCTTTTTAGAAGATCATTTGGCCCCTACCAGTAAAACTTGGTCTTTCTTGGTTGGAAAGTGACTTTCAACTTTTTTCACCATTTTATGCAAATCAGCGAAGCTGATATCTAGCTTGTTCATATGAAAAATTCACAACAATTGTGAAAGGAGTCCGGGAGTGAGTGCAAGATCAAATCTTGGCTCAACTCTCCATCCATGACAAAACCTGTTGTCCTAATTGATCAATCAAATTGGTAATGTTAAGGACTTTTATCTGTACTGTAGTGTCATCGGTCATTCTAGATCGGAAGATCTCCTTAGATATCTGATATCTATCAGTTCTACTTTCTTCACGATCAACTACTTGATGTGCAGGAATATAGTAGGAGCATCCATAGTTTCATGCTGACGCTGAAGCTCGTTACTCATGGATGCGAGCATGATGCATTGAGCCAACTGTGCATCATCTTGCCACTTTCTAAAAGTAGCAATCTCTTCCTCAGAGGCTTTATCTGTAACTATTTCATGGATAGGCGTATTAAGGACATAAGATAGCTTTTCAGCTATGAGAACTATTCTCAATTTCCTTAACCAATCTGTTTAATTCGATCTGGTTAATTTAGCATCTAATATGCTAAGCATTGTTAGTAATTTAGACATTGTACATTTTTATAAATGAATTTGTAATTAACAACATTTTAGCATACATTCTTTTATTAATTACCAAAATAAATTAGGTCTTGTTTTAAATTGGTATCTCCCACTATTTTCATCAAACTATATTACCCTCACTTATATAGTTCGGCAAAATCTAATTAAAGATTTACTAGTGAGAATAAGGATCTCATTTTAAATGTATATAGCCTTGTGGTGACACAACAAACTATATATAAATAAATAGGTAGATAACTCTTGTCAATTACATCAACTATGTAACTCCTTGTATTTTTCCTCTTAGATTATTTTAATCAAGTGGTGGCACATCCGAATCAAAATTATCCGAGTTAAGTCCAACCTAACACTCCATATATTCAAATAAGAAAAATATTTTCCTTGTGGTGACACAACAAAACAACATTGTTAAATTTTCTTTATAAGCATCAAATGTGATAAAATTAACATCTCAAAGAATTAAGATAAGCCTTGTGGTGACTCAACAAACTTATAATAATTAATTGATACTCTATTATTTTTATCATGCTAGAAGGCAACGTTCGATATTCCAAATATCTTTGAACGCTTAGGACTTAATATAAAAAATTTGAGGGGTTTTCATGTTATTATTTTGTCTCATCTTGTTTAGTGCAAATGCACACACACGCACACACACACACATACACACACACACACACACACACACACATATATATATATATAGTATAAGCATGCACATATAGAATATTATATTCTACCCGGATTGATTATGGACTTTTATTCTAGTTTGGTTCACTAGAGCCATCAAGTGAACCAAAAGGTCAAACCCTAGGGGTGCAAGAATAACGGGTCTTCAAGCTCTCCTTATTCCTTAATCTCCAATTCTTCAAAATTAATTTTAACTATTCATATTACAAAACTATTTAAAATAAATAGAAACCTTGATCAACAGTCAATGGGAAGTACATAGGAGGAAGTTAGAATTTACATTAAGAAAAATTAGAGAAGACGAGGTACGCAAACCCCATTTAATAAAACCCACACATTCATGCATCCAGCTAAAATAAAATCCAATCACATTAGTCAATAGTCCATAATCAATCCTATTTATTATCATACACATCACCATATGTATCAATAAATAACATTCATCTCATGAATAATAAACATTCAATATATATATTGATATCATTTAATGGGCAAATTTAGTTAGCATAAAATCTAATTTTGAATCAAAATAAACTCCTTTATTTTAATCCAAATTTAAATCAAAATAAACTTCCTTTATTTTAATTTATCTAATTTTGAATAACATAAACTATTTTATTTTAATCAAATTCTTTAATCAAAATAAACTCATTTATTTTAATTAATTATGGAATCCAATTTCAAGTAAAAATAAATAAACTCCTTTATTTAAGGAAACACAAATTCTCTTTCCTATTCACAAATAAACTCCTTTATTTTGAATAATATGAAGTCTTATTCTATATCTAAATAAACTCCTTTATTTAAGGAAACACGAATTCTCTTTCTTATTCATAAATAAACTCCTTTATTTTGAATAATATGAAATCTTATTCCATATTTAAATAAACTCATTTATTTAAGGAAACATGAAATCCAATTTCAACTCCAATTAGTTATCATGGAATTCAATTCCAACTCTAATTAGTTAGCATAAAATCTAATTTTAAAATTAAAATAAACCTTTTATTTTAATTATATATTTTATATATAGAGAGAGCAAGGATCAAGTGCATACCCCTTATCTTACTTACCCGTGCTCACCCTCCTTTAGACGACGGTTTCGGTCATACAACCGTCGTTTATACTTTTAGCGACGGACAACATATAGCGTCGTTTAAAGTATAGACGACGGTTGTATGACCGAAACCGTCGCCTAAAGGGGGGTGAGCACCGGTGAGTAAGATAAGGGGTATGCACTTGATCCGGACCGTATATATATATATATATATATATATATATATATATATATATATATATATATATATATATATCCGTGAATATGACACAGCCATATATATTCCGTGAAACATGATATATAATATTATTTATATATCCACGTGAGTGACTATTATATATTATAATACGAATATAGTATAAATATATATATCATATTTCAGGAAACATGATATATAATCATATATGATCCTGCTTTGGAATACCACTTACCATAATATTATATATATATATATATATATATATATATATATATATATATATCAATGAAATCATAGTCCGTAGCATGTTCAGGTACTACAAAGTAATATGTGTTAATAGGTCGTAATTGACGGCTTTTCTTCCTTTTTTTTTAAATAAATTTTATACAACAAATTATGTCCAAAAAATTTGTTCTAAACACATATCAATATACATATCAAATTAAAATAATTAATAATTCGCATAAAAGTTTGGCTTTGTTACCACTGTTAGGTTTGTAATATTCATGAACGCAATCAAATTTGTGACAACCCCAAAATAGGTCCATTCCATCCAACCTATTCTGGGTCGCCAAATACATGGTACAGAAAATAACTACAACTTTATTACAACAATTATCGTGCAAAATACAACAACACATATGCTTTGAGTTCGGAAACAAATATATACCAAATATGACTCATATTCCAACCGTGGACAGCACCTCACAATGACACCTTACATAAAGGTATAGTCAAAAACTGTTTTAGAAATTAGAATCTTTGGGAAGTGCTCAAGGAAACCTTTGTACATGGGAGGCCATGCTTCTAGGTTATGATAGATATCATATGGCCACAGAATTATTCTTGGTTGACCCAATAGACTCCAAAGAAGAACGAGAAGATTACTATCATATTCTTCCCAATGGTGAGTCTTCTCTTGACTTATCATTATCTCCACTGTCTCTAATTGAGAATTATATTTCAAACAAACACCAAGATTATATAGGTAGTGCTCGCATATATACTCAGCAAGTGGATGAGCACATCCCTGTCTTATGATGATACAAAGTTGTACGCCATTAGACATCTTGTATGATAGTGACAAAACACCCTTCCAACGTTGGGTTCGCCTCACCCTCAATAGCTATAGACCTCCGTTCTATTTCCCTGTTATCCCCCACTCGACTCAGCTACATTTTTATTACCTGAAAGGAATTGTGAAGCAAAAGGGTGAGCACAACTAGCTCAGTAAAGAATATCATGACTAAAGATAATTAAATTATCAATAGCCTTCATAAATAATAAATCAGAGATTTAGAACATATGGTAGATGATAAAAAAAATTCAACCATAGTTGCAGCGGAACGAGCAATCCATTAGAAGAGTCAAATAGACCATAAAGTCTATTATCTTCTCCATGTTAAAAATCCACCAACAATATTTTATCCCTGTAACATCACTCAACAGTTCCTTTCCACAATCATATGAGTAACTCATAATCATAATTGTGATTCTAAATTTTTCTTTGCACCCAGGACGAAGAATATTTTCATCACCTGTCTTTACCTAAAACATCAAAGATCATGGTTATACCAAATCACAGTTACTGTTCATAATCATGCTAATAAATCCATCTTTGCACTACGTCCAAAGATATTCATCAACAAATCATCTTTGCACTACAGGCTAAAGATATTCAACAACAGTTCATCTTCGCACTACAGGCCAAAGATATTCATCAATAATTCATCTTTGCACTACAGGCCAAAGATATTCATCAACAGTTCATCTTTGCACTACAGGCCAAAGATATTCATCAATAGTTCATATTTTCACTACAGGCCAAATATATTATTATCTCAAAGAAATATATAATCATTTCATAATTTATATAAACAATAATTATAACCATGTTGATCAATTCACCTTTGTACTTAAGCTAAAGATATTCAATTATAAATTCAATGGTCATGATCATACCAGTTAACAATTTAACTTTGCGCTACTGGCCAAAGAGAACCCATAGTCATGATCATTCCAATAATTTACCCATCTTTACACTCAAGCGAAAGAGAATTTCAACATCAATGTTATAAAAATGTTATATATGATAATAAAAACTATATGATCAAAACATGGATTTAATTTCAAGAGTAATATTCATAAATCAACTAATGAATGTATGATGATTAGTTACATTATAATTGACTGGTATTATGAACGTAAATGATATGTAGGATTAAATCAAGGAACGAGTATAATTAACGTGTAATCTACGCACGAGGCAAGGTTCCTAACCCTACTTATCATTTTGTGTAACAATCACCACATAACTCATCTAATTTAATTACCTCAATTAAATTAGAACTATAACATAAAATTATTATATTAATTAAATTAAATACTAAATATTCATTTAATTAATCTGCTACACTTAATTACCTTACTCTATAATCAAAATAAAATTTATTTATTGAACTCAATAAATAATTCAATTAAATATTTATATATATTAAAAATTAATATATAACATTCTCTTCACATCAATTCACATATTCTACAATATATGACATACACATACTCACACCCACCATATCTCATTTATAAAATTCTCATTTATAAATTCTAAAAATCTGGGATGTCACATCCTTCCCTCCTTATAAGGATTCCGTCCTCGGAATCACCGAAACCCTACCTTACTCAGGTTTTCCTCAAATATATTCATTGAATAACTTCAACATATTACCTTTATATAGGTTTTATATTTTCTACTCTCACCATTCTTGATAATAAATTCTTATAAGTTTTATTTCGTAACATTTACTTAGACTCAATTATATTTGAGTATTATATATTCTTTGACCCATTCATTATCTTTCTCTAAGGATCAGTATCATATATTATATGATCAAACTCTCGGGACATTACATTCACCCCTTCTTCTAAGAATTTCGTCCTCGAAATTTTTATTTATTACTCTTCATTCATTCAATCTATCAAAGTAGATTTTTACGTCACTACTTCATTCATTCATTGGTTTCTATAACCACTTTCTTTCCACAAACATCATTCTACAATTATTAAACTTTTTTATTAAAAGTTTTACATTATTCTTTGATAACTCACATCCTTCTCACTTCAAAAAAATAAATAAATAAATTTCTCACTTATTCAGCACATTCATCATTCAGTGTCGTATTCTACGACTTACTTCTTTCTAAGGAATACTTTCATTTTTCACTTCCATCTTGCAGAATGACAAGAATCCTCCACAATTGTTCAATAATTGGGAAGTAGTATGAATAACTCAGGAATTTAAAAGATTCCAAATCATGCTGAGGGTCACAAGACCATGAACTCTATTCTCTTGGTTTAATAGTGCGTCACCCCCGGTTCTTCACACTTTAAACCCTCTTTGGCAGAATGTTTATCAATCACAAAGACTGAAAACACCCTCCGCAAGTACTCTAGGTGATCAACCTATTGTACATGTATTGTATACAAACATTTCAGCACAAAGTATAAAACTAAGCGCAACCCCTAATAATAGGGTTGTTCATCTCAACTTTTCAACATCTGAATCCGCACCAAAATAATTTGGTTTGGCATAACTTCTCAAGAAACTCTTGAATTTCATGAACATCTTTCAATATTTGTCTAGCTGAATCAAATAGCATAGACCTCTACAATAATTCGGACATCAACCAAAATATACATATACATACATACATATGTATTCTCATATCCCAAAAAAATCTCAAAAATCTTTTTATGACGTCATGATACCGCACTGTATTTACAGTCCGTTGAGGATTCCGTCATTTGGTGATTTTATCATACTACATCATACCATAGTGGGCTGACGATCCTTAGATCACATCCAACACTAGGTAATACTGCATTGATGACTCCATCATTTTTATCATCTTTACACCAGGTTACATGATGCATTAATGATATAAAATACATTTTGATATATTGCAAATTATTTTTGTCTAACCGAAGCAATTAGCATAGACATACGAATAACAGTATTGTTGTTAAAACTCATTGGTTCCATCATTTGATCCAATATTTTTCAAGAAAATAGAAGTGTAAACATCAGCACGAAGTCAATAAATTTCGAAAGTCTAGCATAGCTAGTAGATTTAGAGTACCTATGCTTCCACCATCAACTCCACTTTCTATAATGATCCATTGCTTAATAGGTATATCTATTCCTATCATCCTCAATACTCCATTTACACTTATCTATACCCAGTTCGTCAAACTTACCACACGTTATGAGTTCAGGAACTTGCCATAATCATATGAGTTTAAGAACTTATCCTAGTCAGACCATAGGCATCCATTCGCTGAGGGGTTCAAAAACATACCATATAATTATGAGTCACGAACCTACCATAAGTATGAGTTTGAAGAACTCGCACTAAACATTATAATATTCTCTAATTATACTCTACCTATCTGTTATACACATGAGAAAAGAATCACCTTCTCAACAGGCATATAGCAAATAACGCGACACAAACATTCCAATGATTATCAATGTGATAAACTTAGTGCAAGCACAAAACCCTCGCCCATACAAAGGTTTGTACAACTCAGCCATCACATGAGTCCTCAATTGAAATCCCACCTAACTCTATCTTGCTTATAACTTGCTCTTTGCTCGATACGAATTCCTCGTATCACATCATATATAACTCCTCATGAGTTATCTCGTACTATTTCATAGTACTCCATCTTCATAGCATTAAGCTATAATTATTCAAACATTATAGACCATCTTTCTTTTATAACTTAAACAGACCACGTCGTGATCTTATTATATAATCATCTCCCTTAAAATTATTTTCTTAACTCGTGATCGTTTTATTTTACGATCCTCTTTCTTTTTTTTTTCATTTACGACATTATTCGTTATCTTGGCTATTGGAGTTAGGTAACTCCCATTTCTTATCTACATATCTCTTCAAGATTCTTCTTTGAATCTTCTTGTTTATATAACAATTCCTACTTTAAGAATTTTCAACTTCATTTACATCGCTCAAAATTTCATTCAAGTTCTACACTCTCATCATACGTGTCCATTTCCATACTTGGTACACATCGAGTCTCTAACAGTTTCAATATGGTACGCTGAGTGGTTTCCCACAAACAACCAACAAACTAGGTTCCGAGTTACTAGTTCGTATATACCTCCGCTCTATGAAGGAATCGTTTAGCCCAGATACCATACATCAACTACTAAAGAGTACGATTGTACCACACTTAGTATAACTTTTTGATTCTTAACTTCTTTATTACTCTCTTCTTATAGACATTGTCTATTTATTATCACCTTACAACCTTATTATTGGAGTTAGGTAACTCCACATTCATATTCCTTATAACTCTGCGAGATTCTTCTTTGAATCATTTCACGCAAGTTTTATCCCTTCTTTATACATTTCTTACATTACTTCTTATTGTTCAAACTCTATTTGAGCTTATTCTTTCATTATCTTCACCTTCTTTCTTTAAGGTTATAGCCTAAGGTACCCCTACCTAAGGTTTATAACCTACAGCTTTGATACCAACTGTAACGACCCAAAAATTCATACAATTTAATTCTCGACTTCGGTCGTTAATAACACATTCAACCTCTAATTTTATATCATTAAACGATAACACAACCATTGAAATTTGCGGAATAATTTAAATTTTATATTACAAACTATTCTCGTTCCCAAAACCTTCAACCTTTACATCTAAATATCTCAGAATCATTTTAATACTACAATAGTTTACATTCGCAAAATAATATTACAATTCAACATTAATACATTATTCGAAACATTAGACATAGTTTACAAGAATAACAACTTAGCTAGGATATTAAATCTTTATATATAACTGTTGATCCATAACAATCAAGTAGCACATAACGTTACCTCCAATTCTTGAATCTACAAAAATGGTTATTTGTAAGAATGAGCTCGACAGCTCAGTAAAATCTAACAGTTTTCATGCATCACGTAGCACATAATAACATGCTCAACATACAAGAATAATCATAAACAAACATAGCATACATGTTTAGTTCACATAACAACTATAAAGATTGAGTTCCTTACTGAATCAACATTCATAGTTCAATCATCATAGTCATAGATTGACTTTCACATTTCATACTTTTGACATATATAATACATCATACACTAAAATTTTAAAGCAGATCATCATCAAGTTCACATAGCAAAAAAGGAACTGAAAGACTTGCCTTTACCAGCGTTTTACCAACACGCTAATACTTCGCATCCTTGAACAACCTACACTGTATGCAAGATTGATAATAAATAAAATCAATACTCAATCTCATGGTCAAATTTATTCTAAGACCTTACTTTATCTTATTATCCTTTATAATATCTTTATAGACATCTAACTGTGTTTTATATGCAACTCGATTTTATTTTAATTTTCATCACCACACATGCTAGACTATCTCACATGTAGTTTAATGTACGTATATCACACCATTTTATTTTTACCAATTTGGTTTCAAAAATGCATATTCAACACATTGTTTACATGTTTAATTTTCTTTCATAAATCAAAAATTACCCTTTTCGATTTCTTTCCATTATTATTCTTATATTATCATTTTTTTCATACTTAGATATCCAATATTAGCCATTAGTTAGACACTTTGTATACCAAAGTTTAGAAACACTATTACTTTAAGGCATTTTATCGAGCACGTTATGTGCACATATTAACTTATCTCAACTCTTGATCTTAAATGGTTAATTATGCATAGAATATGATAACACATATCTATATTCATTACATACGTCAAAACATATTTTTAATCATCAAAATATACCATCACCCAAAATCTTAATTCAAACATATTTATAAAACTTCATCTTCACAATTTTTTTTTAACAAAACGTTGTTTTCATTTTTAACGTATTTGTTTCGTTACATGTCCGTTTTTGTTCCTTCTTATATAGAATTAACTCTTACTCAGTGTACTACAACCTCATCTAGGCCTTAAAGTCAGACCCTTATCCATCTAAACTAGATTCTGCAATTCATCAACTAGTGTAGAAAATTTCATTGTCTGGACATCCTTACTAAACAATTTATTTCGGACATGATCCAGTCCATAAAATGGCTCAATCACGCGAGTCTAGCTAGTAAACGTCCATATCTACAACTTTGCAGTTTTAAGTTTCTTCAGATTCAAAACACACGAATTTATTTGAATTTTTCAAAGTCAGAAACCGTAACAATTTTGATTTTCTGGACAGATTATTTTCCCTTCGGACCAACCTTACTAAAACAAACATTCCGAAAAATCTACAAAGAGTTTTCATGTGATTCCACTTTCAGAATATAGCTTACTTCCATATCTTCTGTTTGATATAAGGCTCATTTTCTAACTCATTATACCCAAAAAGATATGAATTTCACAAGATATGTCCACAATTACTCAAAACCTACGAATTTTGTTCTTCAAATTTACTTTCCATTTAATTTTCTTTCTTGAATCCTCTTGTTTAATTCTTGATAATCCAAGATTAAATCAATACAAACAAGATTAAGCATGATCTATTACCCTAGAACATAAATCTACCCAAAAATCAAAGATTAAATAAGAGTTTACTTCAAACTTTTTCTTCTTCTTCTTCTAGCTCATCTCAATTCCTCTATCTCTCTAGATTTCTCAATACAACTTTTATATAACCATTATCCTACATTTGAAGAACATAAAATATAATTAAAATAAAGAATTTAGATTATAGTCTTATTAATATGAATTTAAGAGAGAGATGAAGATGATGATGATGGGGCTTGTTTTGTCTTCTCAAAGCTTTCCCTTCTTCTTCTTTTTCTTCCTCTTCTTTTTCTTCCTTTTTCTTCCTCTTCTTCTTCTCCTACAACTCTCTCTAACTCTCTTCTTCTTTCTTTGGTTTATTTTCTAAAACTAACATACTAACTTGTAGTATATACATATAATATACAATACTAGTAATATATAATATATGTAACTCCTAGTATTTATTAGATATACTAATTACTAGTTAATACATAGGTTACACCAATTTGAACTTGAAAAACCTAAGACCATGTTTGGCAAATACTCATTATTTAAATTAATCAATAGCTTAACATCAATCAATCTCATCAAATTGTCATATAATTATATTTACTTGTTAATTATAATTTTGTGTAACAATCACCACATAACTCATCTAATTTAATTACCTCAATTAAATTAGAACTATAACATAAAATTATTATATTAATTAAATTAAATACTAAATATTCATTTAATTAATCTGCTACACTTAATTACCTTACTCTATAATCAAAACAAAATTTATTTATTTAACTCAGTAAATAATTCAATTAAATATTTATATATATTAAAAATTAATATATAACATTCTCTTCACATCAATTCACATATTCTACAATATATGACATACACATACTCACACCCAACATATCTCATAAATAATAATTTTATTTATAAAATTCTCATTTATAAATTCTAAAAATCTGGGATGTCACAGGAACAAAGGTGGTGGTATACACAGATCACTTGGCGATTTGTTATTTGATCTCAAAGAAGGATGCTAAGCCTAGACTAATCAGATGGATTCTACTCCTTCAGGAATTCGACTTAGATATAAAGGATAGGAAGGGGACAAAAAATCAAGTGGCGGATCATCTTTCGAGGCTAGAAAATTCGGATAAGGATGGGGCAGATAAATGTGTAATCAATGAATCGTTTTCGGATGAGCAGCTTTTTGGTGTAAACTCGGAGTTTCAGTGGAATGCAATTTTGCCAATTACATTTTAAGCAAAATTCTTCCCCTGATCTGACATGTCAGCAAAAGAGAAAGTTACTACATGATGTCAAGTGGTACATGTGGGACGAGCCCTATTTATTCAGATAGTGTGCAGACAAAATGATTCGTAGATGTGTGCCATACAGCGAAGTGAAAAATATTTTGCACGAATGTCATTCATCTACTTATGGGGGAAATTATGGTAGTGAGCGGACAGCGGCAAAGGTACTTCATGCAGGATTCTATTGGCCTACGATGTTCAAGGATGCCCACCAGTTCATGAAAAACTGTGACAGATGCCAAAGGGTGGGTAATATTGTGACGCCCCCAAAATAGGTGTACATCACCTATTCTGAGTCGCCAAATACATGGTACTGAATACAAATACAAACTAATTATACAACAGTCGTGTAAAATACGACAAAATATATGCTGTGAGTTTTAATACGAATATTGTTATCTAGACAATATCCACACTCAAAATAAGTTCTCAATACATTTATTAACACACTATTTCACAGAATAGTGAGGACTACTAATACTATCCTCTGGACCGTCACTCCATTCTCCGACTAGTCCCTGCTACGTTCTCATTTCCTGAAGAGAACAATGAAAGAAAAAGGGGTGAGTTCAACTAGCTCAGTAAGAAATATTAGGACTAAGATAATGCAGAATAAATTATCGTTAGCCTTCAACAGTGTTAAACAGATAAAATATGACAAATATCGAGTTTAACTGCAGCGGAACAAGTAATCCATTAGAAGAGTCAAGTAGAGAATAAAATCTACTATCTTCTATGATTTAAAAGGTTTTTCATTACTTTTATTGCTGGGACTCAGCTTAATAAATAATCCACATCATCCCTGCACTACGGCCAAGGATATTCATTAGTATCACAACCATAAATTATCCATCCACTACGAGCCAAGGATATACGTGTATTCATCAATGGTCATGATCATGCCGACAACTGTCCATCAATGCACTACGGGCCATTGAGGACTTTTACCACATCATTTGTAACATTACGGTCATGATTATACCAAATAATCCCTGATCATAATCATACCAAGTTCATCTATGCACTACAGGCCACAGATGACTTTCAATATAATATAAACATGAGGATGATGACAATTATATAAGAATTTAATAAAACAAGTTCAAGAATTAATTTATTCAGGAACCAATAACGTCTAAATCGTCAACATGATACTGCTTTGTGGAGTAAAATTCAAGAATGCTCAGAAGAATATTTTCACGAAAGGATACTGGATGAAGCGCAAATATCAAGGATATTCCACTAATTTCATGGAGTATAAAAGCCAAAACTTTAACTAACTTAGTAAAATAAAGAATAGAATAACAAATGAAATCACCAGGCATGCGATAGACCACACAGACAGGTTATTCCAACAGAATAATAAATAGTGGAACCAGGTACGGCGTAAAACGCAGAGACAGGATATTTCAACAGAATAATAAAGACGAAACCAGGTCCAGCGTAAAACGCACAGACAGGATATTCCAACAGAATAATAAAGAATGGAATAACAGAAGAATTTCACCAAGTATAGGGTAGTCCGCGTATACAGGTTATTCCAACAGAATAATAAGGAATGGAATAACAGAAGTTCTCTTCATGAATACAAAAGAAATAATACCCTTTACCTTAAAAAGAATAGTATTTCGACGGGTAGGGCGGGAAATATACTTGAAGAAAATTTGCACTATCTG
Organism: Panax notoginseng; assembly: GCA_016801055.1. Taxonomy (NCBI): domain Eukaryota; kingdom Viridiplantae; phylum Streptophyta; class Magnoliopsida; order Apiales; family Araliaceae; genus Panax; species Panax notoginseng. The sequence goes on along the minus strand of CM029017.1, from coordinate 165,928,245 downwards.
CTACGCTCAAAACATTCTTAAACTCTAAAGAAATACGCTCGAGATTATAGAAGAAGAACTCTCTTTATAGTTTCAGTGAATTCGTAAGAAATAATGAAGTAATGAGCTTCTATTTATAGAAGAATGGACTGCATAGTAACTAATTCATGAACGGTCCAGATTGATTTACTTTTAAACGGACGGTCCAGATTGATTTAATAAAATATTTTAATAAAATAAAATCTTTTAAATAAAATATAATATATATTGTGTGTGTGTGTGTGTGTGTGTGTGTGTATATATATATATATATATATATATATATATATATATATATATATATATATATATATATAACGCCTGATAACTCACGGGTTGCTATCCCCGTGATTACCATCTCAGCCAAAATTTCAACTATCAATTATATATAAATATATAAAAAACATATAGTACTCCCACCATCCTTTTTCTTCTTCTTTATTACCACCCGTGAATACCTTTCCCATTTGTCAACTTCACAAGCACCCACACATGCTTATATATATATATATATATATATATATATATATACATAATAACTTTCTACCGATTATTTTGATAAACGGGTAAATGAGGGGTCCATAAAATAAGATAATTTACATCAAATACTTCATAAAAAAAATCCCCTCAATATTTTTAACAATATTTATCATCTTTATTATAATTCACAATATTAATCGACCAGGTCGTTCCTAGGAAATAGGGAGCTTTTCAATAAGGATTTCTCCCTATTGGCGCGTAAATAGGTGACCAAACTTCTCATTGGCAGAACTTCTAGACATCGTTAATATTGCAAATAATAATATTAATAACTTTGTCGTCTCAATTATTATTTAATAATATATAAAATATTGACAATAATTGAATCAAATAACGTGAGATACTATGCAGCAATTACTGTAGCAATAATTGAACAAAACTGGGTAACTTCTCACGTAAGCATCAATAATCAATACTGTGTACTACTATGCAACCACGCGTATTACTGTACTTTTAACACCAGGCGTTTCAACCGTTAACGGTAAAACTTCCGCCGTTATTTATAAAAAGATATTTTTGTCGTTTTCTCAATCCGACAATAATTCTGTTGTGGGGTCCACCAATGATTGTGTCGTCGTACGAATATTCCTTATTAAAACGAATATTCCCCAACCAATCGAATATAATATAACAACTTGCGTACTTTGCAAAATTTATAATTATTACCCACAACTATAACATTATTTCAAATTCACACCATAATATAAAAATATGATATTTATATAAAAAATTGATCTTTATTCATAAAAGTTGGGGTCTTACAACCTCTCATTCTTAAGAAATTTTGCCCTCGAAATTAGGGTACATACCTGGTATGTCGAAGAGGTAAGGATACCTTGATTTCATTTCAGATTCTAACTCCCAGGTCATTTCCTCAACATCGTGGTTTCTCCACAAAACTTTGACTTGAGGTATAACCTTGGAGCGTAGAATATGTTCTTTCTTATCCAAGATTTGAACAGGAACATATTCATACGTTAAATCCTCCGCTATTTCATCCGGTTCTAACTCAATAATGTGGTTCGAGTCTTCCACATATTTACGTAACATGGATATGTGAAAAATATTATGAACACGATACATACTTGGCGATAAAGCGAGTCTATAGGCCACAGCTCCTACTCGATCGAGGATTAAAAATGGGCCAATGAATCGAGGATTGAGCTTTTCTCTCTTTCCAAATCTCGTAACTCCTTTCCATGGAGCAACACGTAACAACACATGATCTCCCATATCGAATTCTACGTCCTTTCAATGAAAATCATCACAACTCTTTTGTCGATCTTGTGAGATTTTTATACGTTGTCGGATCGTTGAATCTTTTTAATAGTCATACGTACCAACAATGACCCAACTTTCTTCCATACAACGCCTCGAATGGAGCTATGCCAATACTTGCTTGATAACTGTTATTGTAGGAAAACTCACCAATGGTAAGAACTTGTCCCAACTTCCCTTGAAGTCAGGGAAACAGAGTCTTAATAGATCTTCAAGAGTTTGAATCGTCCTCTCCGACTGCCCGTTCGTCTGAGGATGATATGCCGAGCTAAATCATAAATCCATGCCTATAGCTTTTTGCAAACTAACCCAAAATCGTGAAGTGAATCTTGGGTCTCGATCAGAAACAATGGATACTGGCATACCATGCAGTCTTACAATCTCGTTTATGTACATATGAGTAAGACGTTCAAGTGTATAAGTTTCTCGTATTGGTAAGAAATGAGCAGACTTTGTTAATCTATCAACAATGACCCAAATTGCATCTATGCCTTGAGAAACCATGCGAAGACCAGTAACGAAAGCCATGGTAATGTGCTCCCACTTCCATTCTGGAATTTCAAGTGGTTACAATGGACCTTTTGGTACTTGATGTTCCGCTTTGACTCGTTAACAAGTTAGACACCTTGAGATAAATAGCGCTATCTCTCTCTTCATATTGCTCCACCAAAATGTATAATGAAGATCACGATACATTTTGGTACTCCCACAATGGATTGCAAATGGTGTGTTGTGCGCCTCCATCATAATTTTTTACTTTAAATTAGGGTCATTAGGAACACAAAGTCTGGAGTTAACTCAAAGTATTCCTTCTTCATCGATTCTTGCTTATGGTATAGCACCTTCTTGCACTTTCTTCCTTATACGCATCAGCTCCAGATCTGTAGCTTGAGCAGCTTTAACTTTATCAATTAAAGTCGGTTCTACTCATAAATTTGCCATCATCACATGGGTCCCTGGAGTCTTTAACTCTATCTCTATCCTTTGTAAGTCACACAAAATGGGCCTTTGCATTGACAATATCGCACTAGTACCCGCATATGATCTTCTACTCAATGCGTCAGCTACCACGTTCGCTTTTCCAAGATGGTATTGGATGGTATAATCATAATCTTTCAACAGTTCAAGCCAACGTCGTTATTGCATGTTGAGTTTCTTTTGAGTGAAGAAATATTTGAGGCTTTTATGATCCGTAAAGATCTCCACTTTCTCCCCATACAAGTATTGCGTCCAAATTTTAAGTGCAAAAACAACAGCTTCCAACTCTAGAGCATGAGTAGGATAATTCCTCTCATATTCTTTGAGTTGTCGAGAGGCATAGGCTATGACTTTCCTATGTTGCATGAGAACACATCCCAACCCTTTGCCCGAAGTATCACTGTAGATGACAAATCCCTCCGAGCTAGATGGTATTGTCAGAATAGGTGCTGAAATGAGTCTCCTCTTAAGTTCTTGAAAACTCTTCTCACATTCTTCGCTCCAACCGAACTTTGTATCTTTCCGAGTCAACTGAGTTAATGGAGTAGCGATTCGAGAAAATCTTTCCACAAATCTCCGATAATAACCAGCTAAACCGAGAAAGCTACGTACTTCGGTCACTGATTTAGGTTGCTCCCAACTTTGAATTGCTTCAATTTTTGTCGGGTCAACAGATATTCCATGACTTGATACTACGTGCCCAATGAATGCTACTTTCTCAAGCCAGAACTCGCATTTCTTCAACTTTGCATAAAGCTTGTATTCACGAAGCTTTTGGAGTATCAGCCTCAAGTGTTGCTCATGATCTTCACGAATTTTGGAATAAATAAGGATGTCATCAATAAAGACTACCACAAAGTGATCCAAATATTCCTTGAATACTCGGTTCATCATATTCATGAAGGCATCATGAGCATTAGTCAATCGAAAGGACATGACTAGGAATTCATAATGCCCGTACCGAGTTCTGAAAGCTATCTTTGGAATGTCATCTGTTCTAATCTTCAATTGGCGATATCCGGAACGAAGATCAATCTTTGAAAAGAATTTGGCTCCTTGCAACTGGTCAAACAGGTCATCAATACGTGGCAATGGGTACCTATTTTTGATGGTGACATGATTCAACTCCTGATAATCAATATAAAGTCGTATACTCCCATCTTTCTTCTTCACGAATAGAATAGGAGCACCCCAAGGAGAAGTACTAGGACGAATAAAGCCAATGTCTAACAATTCCTGTAGTTGGGTCTTTAACTCCTGAAGTTCAATAGGAGTCATTCGATATGGGGCTTTGGAAATGGGTTTTGTACCGGGTTCAAGGTCGATACAAAATTTAATTTCATGCTCTAAGGGTAGGCCAGGAAGTTCTTCAGGGAATACGTCAGGGAATTTATTAACAATTGAAATATCATTCAATACTGACGTATTTTAGTTTAGATCCGTGACATGAGCTAAGAAAGCTTGACATCCATTTTTCAATAAACGAATAGCTTTATGGATTGAGATGACAGTGATTAATTTTAATGGTTTGGTTGCATGATGAGTAGTTAATCAATCAATTCCTAAAATCACATCCAAGGCAAGTATTTTCAAAGAAATTAATAAGATCGACAAGTAACGTGAGGGTGCCGATTTGAATCAAACAAGATTTATAAACAGTGGATAAAGGTTTCTCATAACAAAGTTTCAACAGATAAGTCAAAGTCTAATTTCTCTTGAGTCAAATTTAAACGTTGAGCGCAAGTAGGAGAAATAAAAGAGTGGGTAGAACCGGTATCGAATAAGGTATAAACTTCATAAGAGTTTATGATTAGCTTACCCGTGATAACTTCATTTGGGTTCCTCACTTGTTGGGAAGTCATGACAACTGCTCTCCCTTGAACTACCCGGCTTTGACTCGTCTGGGGCAACATTTGGTGTCATCACTACCGTTGGAATTAACTTTTCTATAGGGCATATTCCACCCTCAACTGCTTCATCGTACTCCTGATTCATGATCTGAATCATCAATATTCGATCTATATCGAATTGAGGTTGACCGCTCTGTACAGAATAATTCAAGACTCGATGTTGGGTTCTCCTAATTGCTGTCCAAAAAGAGAAATATATATCATCTATTTTAGCCTTTTTGGATCGAACGTCTCTTTCTACAATATCAATATGTCGTGTGACTTTTACCCATGCATCCTTCATTCTTACTTGTTCAGTTGTTTCTTCTTTCAGCTGACCCTTGATATTAGAATTCTCAGATTCCAACTTTAATATTTTACACTCTACCAAAGAGTGTTTTTGTTAAAGCATCACATATCGGGTAACATAATTTTGAATTGTTGCATCCCTTTGCTCCACGACCGCCTATCGTTCTTCAGCCTGCTCTTCCAACTCATGAATACGATTTTGTAATTCTAAATTTTGATCATAAACTTCTTCTAACCAATTCTCCTTAGGTTCCTCTTCTTCCCCTTCTTCCTCACTCTCTGCTGCTACCTCTGCAACTAGCTCGGGTGCAACTATTAGTTCTTCACTTACCACTTAGATATCTCTAATTTCTTCTTTGTCTGACACCACATTAACCTGATTAGTGATTAAAGGTGTCTCAACGGTCTCATTCATTCCATTGTGAATATTTTCAGCTGCTATTTTCAAACACTGCCACAAAACAAGGGTTAATTAACATATCACATATTATCCCTATACTCTGACAGACCAATTAAATACCAAATAAACTTAGGTAGGTCATACTAGCGAAGAAATTCCCCGTCTCTCCCCTCCTAGTTCTTATCTCACATCTTAGCCAGGGATCATATCCCTAAGCTCTGATGCCAACTGTGACGCCCCCAAAATAGGTATACATCACCTATTCTGAGTCGCCAAATACATGGTACTGAATATAAATACAAACTAATTATACAACAGTCGTGTTAAATACGACAAAATATATGCTATGAGTTTTAATACAAATATTGTCATCTAGACAATATCCACACTCAAAATAAGTCCTCAATACATTTATTAACGCACTATTTCACATAATAGTGACGACAACTAATACTATCCCCTGGACCGTCACTCCATTCCCCGACTAGTCTCTGCTACGTTCTCATTTCCTGAAGAGAACAATAAAAGAAAAAGGGGTGAGCTCAACTAGCACAGTAAGAAATATTAGGACTAAGATAATGCAGAATAAATTATCGTTAACCTTCAACAGTGTTAAACTGATAAAATATGACAAACATCAAGTTTAACTGTAGCGGAACAAGCAATCCATTAGAAGAGTCAAGTAGAGAATAAAATCTACTATCTTCTATGATTTAAAAAGTTTTTCATTACTTTTATTGCTGGGACTCAGCCTAATAAATAATACACATCATCCCTGCACTATGGCCAAGGATATTTAATAGTATCACAACCACAAATTATCCATGCACTACGGGCCAAGGATATTCGTGTATTAATCAATGGTCATGATCATGCCAACAACTATCCATCAATGCACTACGGGTCAATGAGGACTTTTACCACATCATTTGTAACATTACGGTCATGGTTATACCGAATAATCCCTGGTCATAATCATACCAAGTCCATCCATGCACTACAGGCCACAGATGACTTTAACATAATACAAACATGAGGATGATGACAATGATATAAGAATTCAATAAAATAAGTTCAAGAATTAATTTATTAAAAAACCAATAATGTCCAAATTGTCAACATGATACTGCTTTTTGGAGTAAAATTCAAGAATGCTCAGAAGAATATTTCCGCGAAAGGATACTGGATGAAGCGCAAATATCAAGGATATTCCACTAATTTCATGGAGTATAAAAGCCAAAACTTTAACCAACTTAGTAAAATAAAGAATAGAATAACAAATGAAATCACCAGGCATGCGATAGACCACACAGACAGGTTATTCCAACAGAATAATAAATAGTGGAACCAGGTCCGGCGTAAAACGCACAGACAGGATATTCCAACAGAATAATAAAGACGAAACCAGGTCCAGCGTAAAACGCACAGACAGGATATTCCAACAGAATAATAAAGAATGGAATAACAGAAGAATTTCACCAAGTATAGGGTAGTCCGCGTATACAGGTTATTCCAACAGAATAATAAAGAATGGAATAACAGAAGTTCTCTTCATGAATACAAAAGAAATAATACCCCTTACCTTAAAAAGAAGAGTATTTCGACGGGTATGACGGGAAATATACTTAAAGAAAACTTGCACTATCTGCTACGCTCAAAGCTTTCTTAAACTCTAAAGAAATATGCTCGAGATTACAGAAAAAGAACTCTCTCTATAGTTTCAGTGAATTCGTAAGAGATAATGAAGGAATGAGCTTCTATTTATAAAAGAATGAACTGCATAGTAACTAATTCATGAACGGTCCAGATTGATTTAATAAAATATTTTAATAAAATAAAATCTAATATTATATATATATATATATATATATATATATATATAACGCCTGATAACTCATGGGTTGTTATCCCCGTGATTACCATCTCAGCCAAAATTTCAACTATCAATTATATATATAAATATATATAAAAAATATAGTACTCCCACCATCCTTTTTCTTCTTCTTCATTACCACCCGTGAATCCCTTTCCCATTTGTCAACTTCACAAGAACCCACACACGCTTTTATATATATATATATATATATATATATATATATATATATATATATATACATAATAACTTTCTACCGATTATTTTGATAAACGGGTAAATGAGGGGTCCATAAAATAAGCTAATTTACATCAAATACTTCATAAAAAAAATCTCCTCAATATTTTTAACAACATTTATCATCATTATTATAATTCATAATATTAATCGACCAGGTCGTTTCCAGGAAAGAGGGGGCTTTCCAATAAGGATTTCTTCCAATTGGCACGCAATTAGGTGACCAAACCTCTCCTTGACAGAACTTCTAGACATCGTTAATATTACAAATAATAATATTAATAACTTTGTCATCTCAATTATTGATTTAATAATATATAAAATATTGACAATAATTGAATCAAATAACGTGAGATACTATGCAACAATTACTGTAGCAATAATTGAACAAAATTGGGTGACTTCTCACGTAAGCATCAATAATCAATACCGTGTGCTACTATGCAACCATGCGTATTACTGTACTTTTAACACCGGGCGTTTCAACAGTTAACGGTAAAACTTTTGCCGTTATTTATAAAAAGATATTTTTGTCGTTTTCTCAATTCGACAATAATTTCGTTGTGGGGTCCACCAATGATTGTGCCAAGGTCATTCTTAAATTCCTACAAAAGAATATCTTTACAAGGTTTGGCACGCCAAGAGTAATTATAAGTGACGAGGGAAGTCACTTCTGCAATAGGTCATTTACAGCTCTTTTGGCGAAGTACGGGGTCAATCATAGGGTTGTAATAGCATATCACCCCCAGACGAGTGGTCAAGCTAAGGTTTCCAACAGAAAGGTGAAGAAAATTTTAGAGAAGGTAGTGAATCCGAGCAGAAAATATTGGTCTCTAAAGTTGGATGACGCATTATGGGCTTACAGGATAGCATACAAGATGCCAATAGGGATGTCTCCGTATTAGCTGGTCTATACGAAAGCGTGTCACCTCCCAGTGGAATTACAACATAAGGCGTATTGGGTTATTCAGAAACTCAACTTTGATCAAACAGCTACAGGAGAGAAGAGGTTACTCCAATTGAATGAACTCAATGAATTCCAACTGCAAGCGTATGAGAACTCAATGTTATACAAAGAAAAAGTCAAGAAGTGGCACGACCAAAAGATTATGCAAAGAAAGTTCGAACTGGGACAATCAATGTTACTGTTCAACTCATGGCTGAGATTGTTTCCCGGAAAGCTCAAATTCCGATGGTCAGGGCCATTCACAATCAAGATAATTTTCCCATATGGTGCCGTTGAACTATATAGAAGAAATCCACTTGAGAGATTTAAAGTCAATGGTCAACGGTTAAAACATTACTGGGGTGGCGACATCGACAACGACGCCACTGTGATCACACTAGCCGATGTGTCATGAACAGGGAGTAGTCAGGCTAAAAGACTCAAAAACAAGTGCTCATTGGAAGGCAACCCAACTTTACTTCCATTTACAGTATTTTTCTGTTATGTTAGACAATTTGTAGTTTAATTTGTAATTCTAGTAGCAATTAGTTTATTGTAGGACAATAGCTAGTTAGTTAATTCATGATTTTTAGTAAATTCGATCTTACTTGCTCAACCTTCATGACATTATCTCATGTTTGTGATTTTAATGTGTTTAAGGTACTGAGGATACCATTGGACATGCGTATGAGGAGAAGAAGTTAAAAAATCAAAGTCAACTGCAGAATACCCCCCCTCCCGGCCGAGGCCGACCTTATTGTGAAGAAAACCCCCGCCAGGGCGGGTTCCAAACTAAGAACAAAATACCCCCCTTCAGGGCGGGCTTGTACAGTGTAATAACCCCCCGCCGGGGCGGGGGTACGGGACTTTAAGAAAAAAAATTAACTGCAGAAGCAGTCTTCTCCACTTCCCCACTTCACTTCTCTTCTAACCGATCCACTCACTCCATAAACCCATTACGTACCCCACGAAATCCATCACTTATCCACTAAATCAAAGCACTTCTACTACAATATATATATATATATATATATATATATACAAACCCTATCTCCATCAACTCCACACAATCTCACACCCTTTACACACCAAATTTAAAATTTCCCTATCCAAAAACCTAGGGCTTGTCACCAATTGGGTCTGCAGGGAACAAGTTTGGGGGAAACTTCAAATTAATTGCCAATACTGCAAATTCATCATCAACAAAAGGGAAAATCAGTGGGTAAGCAACTAGTACACTTTGTCATCACACTTTGGAATCCAAGTTTGTTAGTTTGGGTAGTTTGGCAGTGTGCACACAAACTGTTTGACAAATTGCTTCAAACAAGTTTGGGGGATTTTGTGATTGAATTGACTTCCATGGCACCGAAAACACCATCCAAGCCCAAAGCACTAACTCCTGAGAGGGACTTGGCACCAGACTCTGTTGATGGGCAGATGAGGAGGCAAATATATGAGCAGAGATGGGACATTCTCACTGATGATCCTGACCCAGCAATAGTCAATGTGGTGAAAGAATTTTACGCCAATACTGAAGATAGGGCACCGTTCAGTGAATTTTTGAGGGGTAAACAGGTTCCCTTCAATCTAGAGGCCATCAACAACTACTAATGCTTGCGAGCCCCTGTAATATGCCAATACACTCAGCTGCATGACAGTAGTCCCGACTACGACCAGATTTTAACTAAGATAACTAAGTCGGGCACTACTTAGGTTAAAGGAAGGAAGGGTGGCATAATCTTCCTGAGCAAAGACTTAAGCCGCTGTGACGCCCCCAAATCCGGGTATCTTCTAACCCAACCGATGGTGCTACACGGTACTACCATTCACACATACATTCAATTGAAAAGTCTCAAAAGAACGAATATATCTTCTATATATTCAAAATAATATTGCATTTCCCCAGGTTCTTTATAACCAATACATTCGTTCCTGTCATAATATTCAATATATTACAAGCATTCATCTATACTATTACATAAGAAATCTAAGGGTTCGTCTTCGCCTTGCCCTTATCCTTGTCAGAGCCTTCGGTCCGTTCAATCTTAGCTGTGTTCATATGGTTCAAGCAAGAGTGAGCACGACTAGCTCAGCAAGTACAACAATTCTAATAAACAACATGCTTGAAACATAGGAATCGTATATCTTCAATAACTGAACAATATTTATGAAGTAATATTGATAATTCAAAATAGCACTTCTTTTTCCTTCAAAACATTTTACAACAATAATATTCAGTAAAACATCAATTTCGGTTCAAGACCTTGAGCATTTCATAAGTTCTCTTGAAAAGGACATCCCGGCACTAAGTCTGTAAGTCCGACATTACGTACGAGCACTTCTGGGTGATCAGCCTATAGTACTCTGTGTTGATCAACACTACATTCATTAAATGTGTATACGTTTAAGTTGTGGCAACCTCACGTGCCTTTCGTTAAACGACAAAATATTTTTAGCGTACTCAGTCTTCATTTGAAAACCACACCAATATAACTTGGTAAACATTGACCATACTTGATAGAAACATAATATAAGTCTAGCTGAAAGAGTTGGCTTTGACTTCATCATACAATACTTCATGTGTAGGAATACATGAATTACAAAGCTTGTCCAGACTGAACTAGAACAAAGGTTAGAATACTTACCTTGAGCGTCTGCTACTGATTATAACACGTTCTTGGTTAAGTCTTTAGGTCTCTACAGTAATGATAACATCACATAACATATTAGGTCATGAATAAACATACATGGTTCCTAATGAATCTTACCCTTCTTCTCAATCTAATTATGACTTAGATTTGTTATTTATTAGTTCCGGCTTTTCATTACGTCGTTCTTACATTAACATACAATTGACTTACGTTAACCTTAATTGATAATACTTAAGGTTTAAACATGTCTTGACAATATTGTAATCCAGCCTTAGTTCGTTACTAATGAGTTACCAATCATTTCTTACTTGTAAAACTTCTTCACCGGCTAAACCATAGGACTGGCGTTGTGGCGCCGGTCATTGCCCTTCAACTCGTGCTGCGGCGCGGGTTAGCAGTACCTGACATCCAGTCTTGGCACTGCGGCGCCACACATAACTCTCATGTTCGCGCTGCGGCGCGACTCTGCAGTAGGTAGGGACACTATGCTTGGTGCTGCAGCGCCACCAATTGGCCTTGGGTTGGCGCCGTGGTGCCAACTCCGTGCCTTAGAAAATTTTGACAGACTTTTTACATTGCAAAACTCCCTTACGCATAACTTCTTCGTTATAAGCCTGATTTGGCTAGTTCAAAAGCCTACGATTAAAAAATTACATATTCTACGCGTTCAAGCAAGAATTTTATCTATTTAACTTCGTTTGCTAAAATTTCACCTATTAGTTCATTTTTAACAAAAATGATAAACGTTCGTGAACGTTCAACGCTCGTTTCTTCGTTCTAATTCAAAATTAGGTCATTTTTGAGTCCGCAACTCTATAATGCCAAATATGACTTGTCTCCATTGAAAACCAATGTTTTCGAGATTAAACACAAAATACGACTTCCATTCCGAAAATTTCACGAATTCGACGATTATCGTCCAATCGTGTGAATTCCAACGAATCTTCATTTCTAATGATTTGATCAACATTCTAAATGGATTCTAACCATCACAAGAACATTTTAAACTACTTATTACATCAACTTATTTTCAAGTTAGGATTTTAACTTATTCTTCTTAAGTTCATGACTTAATCAACATATAAACTACAATTTTCATTTCTTAAGACTTATTATTAGTTTAAGTCCTTTACTTAATGTTCTCACATCTTATCCAACATACTAACTTCATATGACAATCATATGACAAGTTCATCATAAGTTAATAACTTATTTAGGTTCAAGTTACTTATTCATAACTTTATTCTGCTTAAGTCCATTGCTTAATCAATTCTTACATGTTCTTAGCATACATGCTCATTAAGTTACACCTCTCTTATCACCCTACAATGATAGAGATGAAGATGTATTAGACAAGAGTCTTACCCTTGAAGAACGTGTACTTCTCTTCTTTGAAAATCTAACAAAGGAAGCTTTTGCTTATAAGTGCTTATTCTCTTTAGGCAATAAGTTGATTTATATTTGGAAGTTGTTAGTGTTTTGAATAATGAACAAATGTCTAGCAAACTTCCTCTAGTTATAGGCTTGACAAAGTTAGGGCATAATGGTCATTAGAACATCCCACCTCCTTTAATCACCTCCTTACTATTAATTTACTTAACAATTAAGTTAACTTGCTAGCTATATAACTTTCTTGCCTATCAAATAAAGTACTTGGCCATTACACAAAGTTCTTGCCCACCAAGACAACCCACATCAACATGGTTGCTCCATGAATCAAACTTAACCATTGGATCATTACATTGGGTTTAAGTCAATTACCTTAGCTTATTCCTTTTGGGCTTGCATTACTTTAGTTTGGACTTTTAATTATCAAACACTTGGGCTTGCACATCCAATTTATATTGGACTCTTCCATTACTACACAATCCTATTAATTCATTCCATTTAACTAAAAGTCTTATAACATATACTATATGTATAATTCTCGTACTCTAACTTGTATACTAAATCATAATATATGAATTACCATCATTCCCATATACTTGTATAATACTTCGTATCATACTCGCATATACTACCTCGCACAATACATACATATCATACGATCATTATATAAGATTATTAATACTTGATTTTCCTAACGTTCACGAACTAAGTCCGCATGCGAAATATTGTGTTTTCCATACTTAGATTATTATTACATAATCCATCTCACCTTGATATTATAACATTACATATTTCTCGGAAGTTCAAAAAATAATTCCCGAGCAGAAATCGATGAATAGTGTTTTTCAGAAAATTTCTCGAAAAACTTTTATTTTCGTTTTAGAAATTCAAACACTTTAATTCTCCCACGTAGTTAAAATACTACGACTTTTCAATGTTACTAGGTTATAGAATGACATTCATCTTATTAACACTTAATAATAATAAATATTATTATTTTTTTATTCATTATTAAAAGTATTTACAAATGATACGATTTTCTGGGGCGTTACACTCTCTCCCCCTTATAAGGATTTTGTCCTTAGAATCTCGTTATATATAAAAAAAATTACACAAATAATTGAGGGTAATTCTTTTTCATCTTCTATTCCAATTCCCACGTTGCTTCTTCTGCATCGTGGTTTTTCCATATCACCTTCACGGAAGGTATGACATTGTTCCGCATAACTTGCTCTTTCCTATCGATGATTTCAATCGGCAATTCTTCATACGTTAAGTCCTTCTTGATATGAATAGGCTCATATTCTATCACATGTTTATAATCTGGATTATAAGGACGTAACATGGATACGTGAAACACATTATTTATTCGTTCTAGGTCTGGAGGTAATGCTATCATGTAAGCTACCTCACCCACCTGTTTTAATACTTAAAAAGGTCCTATAAACCTCGGACCTAACTTTTCCTTCTTTCCAAAGCGTATCTTTCCTTTCTAGGGAGATACTTTTAGAAATACGTAAGAACCTACTTCAAATTCTCGATTTTCTTGATGTGAATCTGTAAATTTCTTTTGTCTATCTTGAGCTACTAAGAGACGCATTTGTATCACCTTAACAATGTCCGCTGTTTCCTGCACCATTTCTGGTCCTAGCATTCGGCGTTCTCTCACCTCATCCCAATACAATGGTGTTCTGCACTTTCTTCCATACAAAGCTTCATAAGGCGGTATACCTATGCTTGCATGATAACTATTGTTATAAGTAAACTCTACTAATGGTAGATGATCATCCCAACTACCATTGAAATCAATGATGCAAGATCTTAATATATCTTCTAATGTCTGAATTGTCCTCTCACTCTGTCCATCAGTTTTTGGATGATATGTCGCACTCAGCTTCAACTGCGTTCCTAACTGCTCTTGTAGACTTCCCCAAAAGTTTGATGTGAATTATGGATCACGATCTGACACAATCGATACAGGCACTCCATGTCTGGAAATTATTTCCTTAATATAAAGTCTAGCTAACTGGTCTAAGTTATACTTGACCCTTATTGGCAAAAAGTGAGCCGACTTCGTCAACCGGTCCACTATTTCCCAAATCGCATCATACCCCTTCTGAGTAGTCGAAAGTCCTACCACAAAATCCATCGTGATATTCTCTCACTTCCACTCTAAAATTTCCAATGACTGTAGCAAGCCACTTAGTCGTTGATGTTTGGCCTTAACTCTCTGACAAGTCAATCACCTACTCACATACTCAGCGATCTCTCTCTTCATGTTCGGCCACCAAAAACTCTGTCGAAGATCTTGATACATCTTAGTGCTACCAGGATGAATCGAAAACCTCGAGCTATGAGCCTCTTGTAGAACCTACTTTTTTAATTCCGTCTCATTCGAAACCCAAATTCTTCCTTCAAATCTCAATACCCCCTCGTTATCAAGACTGTACTTAGTCTCTTTTTCTTTGGTTAATAGCTCCTTTACTCGGTCACACTCATCAGTTTTGAGTTGCACCTCCTTGACTCTCTCTACGATGGTAGATTGTATCTCCGTCGCGAAAAGTATCTTCGCTGCTTCACTTGGCAACTTCACTTCTATCTCCATTCTAGCCATCTCTGTTATTAACTCAGTTTGAGCCGTTAACATAGACAACTTTTCCCGACCCTTTCTACTTAAGGCACCGGCAACTACATTGGCTTTTACAGGGTGAGACAGGATTTCACAGTCGTAATCCTTTATCAACTCCAGCCATCTCCTCTGCCTCATATTCAACTCCTTCTATGTGAAGATATATTTTAGACTCTTGTGGTCCGTGTATATCTCATATTTTTCTCCATAAAGATAATGTCACCATATCTTTAATGCAAAAACTACTGCGGCCAATTCCAGATCATGAGTAGGGTAAACTTTCTCATAATCCTTCAACTGCCTAGATGCATACGCAATGACATTGTCATGTTGCATGATCACGCAACCAAGTCCTCTATGCGAAGCATCGCTATAAACTACAAAATTTCCTATGTCATCGGGTAATGACAAAATAGGAGCTTCACTCAATCTCTTCTTCAGTTCTTGAAAACTGTCCTCGCATTTATCATTCCACGCGTATTTCACTGTCTTCCTTGTCAAGTTAGTCAACGGAGTAGTTATCTTTGAAAAATCCTGGATGAATCTCCGATAGTAACCCGCTAACCCTAGGAAACTCTGCACCTCAGTCGGCGTTTTTGATTGTTCCTAATTCATCACGGTTTCCACCTTCGGTGGATATACTGAAATCCCCTCATGGTCAATGACATAACCTAAAAATTGTACCTTCTTCAACCAAAATTCACACTTAGTGAACTTCGCATATAACTTTTTCTTCCTTAATATCTCCAACACTTATCTTAGATGTTCCGTATGTTCTCCTGGCATCTTAGAATAGACTAGAATATCATCGATAAAAAGCACGACGAACTTGTCCAAATATTGTTTGAACACTCTATTCATCGTATCCATAAATGCAGCTGGTGCATTAGTCAATCCAAATGACATCACCAGAAACTCGTAATGACCATAACGAGTCCTTAATGCTGTCTTTGGTACATCCTCCTTCCTAACCTTTAACTGGTGATACCCCGTTCTTAAATCTATTTTAAAAAAATTCTTTGTCCCTTTCAACTGATCAAAAAGATCATCGATCCTGGGCAATGGGTATTTATTCTTTATCATTAACTTGTTCAACTCCCTGTAGTCGATACAAAGTCTTAATGATCTTTCCTTCTTCTTGACAAACAGTATCGGTGCTCCCCACAGCGAAACACTCCATTTAATGTACTTCCTGTCCAACAGTTCTTGTAACTGCACCATCAACTCCTTCATCTCTACCAGCGTCATACGATACGGTGCCCTAGAAACTGGTGCCGGTCCTGGCACGATGTCTATTACAAACTCTATCTCCCTATCTGGAGGAAGACCCGACAATTTAGTCAGAAATACATCATCGAATTCTCTCACTATAGGTATTTGTTCCATGGTTGCTACCACTCTCTAGGTATCAACAACATAACACAGATAACCTACACACCCCTTCCTCAATAATTTCCTAGTTTGTGCCATGGTTAGACAACACAAACGTCCCGGCGATCTATTCCCGTAAAATACTACCTGAGGTTGTCTTAATGTTTTAATGTTCACACATTTCTTCTGACAATCTATAATTGCCCCATGATTAACTAACCAACCCATTCCGAGAATTACGTTAAATTCTCCTAACTTTATCGGTATAAAATCTATCGATAATTTACAACCCCGTATGTCTACGCAATAACTCCTATGAACATCTTCAACAGGAATTATCTCTTCGTTCGCTACCTTAATATTTAAAGGTATAGGCAACTTTTCGGGAAGTAATCCTACTCGTCTAGAAAAATCACAAGCTATAAACGAACAAGTAGCACCTGAATCAAACAACACATAAGCATTAATATCGTTGATCAGAATAATACATGCGACTACGTCCCCTGATGCAACTGCATCTTGGACTGTCATATTAAAGGTACGGCTCATCGGCCTACCCGGCTGCGCTGGACCCCCAATAGCTAATTTCCCGCTATTAGTGCCTCGGTTCCTGTCTATCCCCTTCTTCGGGCAGTTCTTTGCCATGTGGTCAGTTAACCCACACACAAAGCATCAGTAGTTTTTCTTTGGACTTGGACAGTTAGGTGAGATATGCCCTTCCTATCCACAGTTATAACATATGGCCTTCCCCTTGAGACAGACTCCTAAATGAGTCTTCCCACATGTCTTGCAGACCTCCATCCTCCTCTTCGGGTCTCCTCGCTTCACTCCAATATTCCCAGAGCTAAATGCCTTCCTCTTCTGTCCCTCGCCACTACCGTTGGCTCCTTCGACCTTTACTCCCCCATCCACTTTCCCTTTATTTTTCTTATCCTCGTGGTATTGGCTCAATGCCTCACTACCACCTTCGGCGATTATCGCCTTCTCTAAAATGGTTCCAAATGAAGTACTTTGGAATACCAAAATATGGTTATAGAGCGAAGGTTTCAAACCTTGCTTGAACCGTCGTGCCTTCTTTACCTCGATATCCACTTGGTGTGGAGCAAACCTTGCTAGTTCATTAAACTTGGCGGCGTATTGGGGAACTGTCATGTCCCCTTGTTTCAACTCAAGAAATCGCATCTCCATCCTTCCCTGCATGCTTGTGGGAAAGTAGTTCTCGAAGAATATCTCCTTGAACCTATCCCACGTTACGTTCCCAATATCTGCTTTGGCCTGATTGGCCTCCCACCAAAAGTTAGCCTCTCCCTTCATCATGTAGGTTGCAAAGGCAACCTTCTGGGCCTCTTCGACATTTCATATCATAAATGCCTTCTCGATTTCCTTCACCCACATTAGGCCTTCAATAGGGTCTGTAGTTCCTTTGAACTCCGACGGACCCACACTCTTAAAATCCTTAAAGGTCGTAGCTCGTGCTACTCCTGGATTAACGGGGATATTAGCCCCAGTTCTATTAAATGCGGCTATTATTGAATTAACAAACTCCTGCATTGGGTTAACCGGACCTCCCTCCGGTTGATTTACATTAGCTCCTTAGTTACGTTGTGCTCTTCTCGGCGACATTTTGCTGATACAATAAACAACACATCGCGTTATTATTTCCTTCTTTATTAGTTAGTTATTATTCAAAATTAAATAATAACTTCAACATTCATTGCTCGGTTATTCCATAAAAAGGCTTATATTCATTCATTCCTTGTAATATAATACTACATCATTCCAATACACAGCCTAAGCTGGTTACAATACTATCCCGCTATTGCTTTTCCAAAAATTGGGACTTATAAAAGACTGCCCTTTGCTATACAAAAGAGGGTTTTACGTCACTACTAGATACAAATATTTACATATCTAAATTACTCTATTCACTAATAGATCACATCTGCCTCAAGGAATTATCAAAATCTGTCTTGACAAGACCGACAATAATATCACGACTGATAGTATACCGCGTCTGCCTTGCCTCTACCGGATAACCAGCTACCTACTGCTAGAAATCTGTGTGAGAACTCCTATGGATATAGGACATTCTCCCTATCTTTTGACATTTGGTTTTTTAGCTCCTCCTTGAGCTCAAAAACCTCATGCTTCAACTCGTGGACTTTGTCCTTAGCAAAAATCCTCTCATCATGTTCTTGCTCCCACATAGACTCCACGTCCGTCTTGTCCTCTATAACAGCTTGGAGCTCTACCTTCAGCTCCTTAACCTCCTGAAAGTAATGGATATTTCTATCCAATACTGACATAAATAATGACATCATTGACTCCCCAGGAGCCATCTCTGCTGCTATTTCTACCAGGTTGAAGGTCACTACCTCCACCTCTTCTTCCATCATGTCGTCAAACACGGACATGAGATCGGGATCCTCTGAGTCTCCATACTCGATGACAACTATCTTTGGTTCTTCTGCTATGGGGTTCAGTATAACCTCTATTTGGATCATCGACTCTTCACTAACTGCATGTTCATCTAAATGCATTTCATTTACTCCTGACATCTACACAAAATAATTAAGTTAATTAGTACACGTCCGTAAAATAATAAAAACACATAATATAATCATAATGCATTTTTATAAGGTTATTTTCTTCTTTTACTTCTTTGACTCCTCTTAAGGTCATGACTTAAGGTTTTTAATTCCCCCTTAAGTTTTATAACCTAATGCTCTGATACCAACCTGTGACGCCCCCAAATCTGGGTATCTTCCAACCCGACCGATGATGCTACACGGTACTACCATTCACACATACTTTCAATTGAAAAGTTTCAAAAGAACGAATATGTCTTCTATATATTCAAAATAATATTACATTTCCCCAGGTTCTTTATAACCAATACATTCGTTCTTTTCATAATATTCAATATATTACAAACATTCATCTATACTATTACATAAGAAATCTAAGGGTTCATCTTCGCCTTGCCCTTATCCATGCCGGAGCCTTCGGTCCGTTCAATCTTAGCTTTATTCATATGGTTCAAGCAAGAGTGAGCACGACTAGCTTAGCAAGTACAACAATTCTAATAAACAACATGCTTAAAATATAGGAATCGTATATCTTCAATAACTGAACAATAGTTACGAAGTACTATTGATAATTCAAAATAGCACTTCTTTTTCCTTCAAAACGTTTTACAACAATAATATTCAGTAAAACATCAATTTCGGTCCAAGACCTTGAGCATTTCATAAGTTCTCTTGAAAAGGACATCCCGGCACTAAGTCTGTAAGTCCGACATTACTTACGAGCACTTCTGGGTGATCAGCCTATAGTACTCTATGTTGATCAACACTACATTCATTAAACGTGTATACGTTTAAGTTGTGGCAACCTCACGTGCATGTCGTTAAACGACAAAACATTTTTAGCGTACTCAGTCTTCGTTTGAAAACCACACCAATATAACTTGGTAAACATTGACCATGCTTAATAGAAACATAATATAAGTCTAGCCGAAAGAGTTGGCTTTGACTTCATCATACAATACTTCATGTGTAGGAATACATGAATTACAAAGCTTGTCCAGACTGAACTGGAACAAAGGTTAGAATACTTGCCTTAAGTGTCTACTACTGATTATAACATGTTCTTGGTTAAGTCTTTAGGTCTCTACAGTAATGATAACATCACATAACATATTAGGTCATGAATAAACATACATGGTTCCTAATGAATCTTACCATTCTTCTCAATCTAATTATGACTTAGATTTGTTATTTATTAGTTCTGACTTTTCGTTGCGTCGTTCTTATATTAACATACAATTGACTTACGTTAACCTTAATTGATAATACTTTAGGTTTAAACATGTCTTCACAATATTATAATCCAGCCTTTGTTCGTTACTAATGAGTTACCATTCATGTCTTACTTGTAAACATTCTTCACTGGCTAAACCCTAGGACTGGCCCTGCGGCGCCGGTCATTGCCCTTCAACTCGCGCTGCGACGCAGGTTAGCAGTACCTGACATCCGGTCTTGGTGCTGCGGTGCCACACATAACTCTTATGTTCGCGTCGCGGCGTGACTCTGCAGTAGGTAATGACACTGTGCTTGGTGCTGCAGCGCCACCAATTGGCCTTGGGTTGGCGCCGCGGCGCCAACTCTGTGCCTTAGAAAATTTTGACAGACTTTTTACTTTGCGAAACTCCCGGGCGCATAACTTCTTCGTTATAAGTCCGATTTGGCTCGTTCAAAAGCCTACGATTCACAAATTACATATTTTACGCGTTCATGCAAGAATTTTTTCTATTTAACTTCGTTTGCTAAAATTTCACCTATTAGTTCATTTTTAACGAAAACGATAAACGTTCGTGAACGTTTAACGCTCGTTTCTTCGTTCAAATTCAGAATTCGGTCATTTTCGAGAGCGCAACTCTATAATGCCAAATATGACTTGTCTCCATTGAAAACCAACGTTTCTGAGATTAAACACAAAATACGACATCCATTTCGAGAATTTTACGAATTCAACAATTATCATCCAATCATGTGAATTCCGGCGAATCTTCATTACTAATGATTTGATCAACGTTCTAAATGGATTCTAACCGTCACAGGAACATTTTAAACTACTTATTACATTAACTTATTTTTCAAGTTAGGTTTTTGACTTATTCTTCATAAGTTCATGACTTAATCAACTTATAAACTATAATTTTCATTTCTTAAGACTTATTATTAGTTTATGTCCTTTACTTAATGTTCTCACATCTTATCCAACATACTAACTTCATATGACAAGTTCATTATAAGTTAATAACTTATTTAAGTTCAAGTTACTTATTCATAATTTATTTGGCTTAAGTCCATTGCTTAATCAATTCTTACATGTTCTTAGCATACATGCTCATTAAGTTACACTTCTCTTATCATCCTACAATGATAGAGGTGAAGATGTATTAGACAAGAGTCTTACCCTTGAAGAACTTGTACTTCTCTTCTTTGAAAATCTAACAAAGGAAGCTTTGGCATATAAGTGTTTATTCTCTCTAACCAATAATGTAACGCCCCCAAAATAGGTATACATCACCCATCTTGAGTCGCCAGATACACGGTACTGAATACAAATACAAACTAATTATACAACAGTCGTGTAAAATACGACAAAACATATGCTGTGAGTTTTAATACAAATATTGTCATCTAGATAATATCCACACTCAATGGAGTCCTCATTACATTTATTATTATACTATTTCACAAAATAGTGAGGACTACTAATTCACCATCTAGGACCATCACTCTGTTCCCCGACTAGCGTCAGCTACGTTCTCATTTCCTGAAGAGAACAATGAAAGAAAGGGTGAGCTCAACTAGCCCAATAAGAAATATTATGACTAAGATAGTGCAGAATAAATTATCGTTAGCCTTCAACAGTGTTAAACTAATACAATATAACAAACATCAAGTTTAACTGTAGCAGAACAAGCAATCCATTAGAAGAGTCAAGTAGAGAATAAAATCTACTATCTTCTATGATTTAAAAGGTTTTTTATCACTTTTATCGCTGAGACTCAGCTCAATAAATAATCCACATCATCAAATCATCCCTGCACTACAGGCCAAGGATATTTTTTAGTATCACGACCATGAATTATCCATGCACTACGGGCCATAGATAATCGTATTTTCATCAACGGTCTTGATCATGCCGTAAAACAAGTCATCTTTGCACCCTTGGCCGAAGAGAATCCATAGCCATAATCATACCAAAAATTATCCATCAATGCATTACGGGCCAATGAGGACTTTTTCCACATCATTTGTAACATTACGGTCATGATTATACCGAATAATCCCTGGTCATAATCATACCAAGTCCATCTATGCACTACAGGCCACAGATGACTTTCAACATAATATAAACATGAGGATAATGACACTGACATAATAATTCAATAAAATAAGTTCAAGAATTAATTTATCCAGGAACCAAATACGTCCAAATTGTCAACAAGATACTTCTTTGTAGAGTAAAATTCAAGAATGCTCAGAAGAATATTTCCAGGAAAAGATATTGGATGACGCGTAAATATCAAGGATATTCCACTAATTTCATGGAGTATAGAAGTCAAAGCTTTAACCAACTGTGTATAAGAGAATATATGAAACTGCAAATAGATTTTCGTCCGCCATGCGGTAATCCACGTGTAGACACTCAAAATTTTCTGTACTATTGACACTAACATTGCAGGAAGGCAGATTCGTCTTTTATGAGAGATCCCTGAAAGACAATCCACAACCATACCGGATACTACCGGAGGTTCAGCATCAACCCCAGATCGCAATCTGGGAGTAACCGTTCCAATCTTGGAGAACCTCGAGGCATGTAGATCAATACCGGAACACATACCGGAGAAAACCGTTTAATCTCAAAGATAATCCTGAGGTATCCAATCTCAGCCCTAAACATGGGAATAGCCTCCAACCTTGGTGATAGCCCCAAGGAAAGCAATTTCGGCATTAACCCCAAAAATGCTTGTTACAAGTGCAACTAGCTTCAATCTCGGCGCTCATAACGAGATAAACTGTATCAGCCCAGCGATGACATTGGGAAGATAGACACACCTCAAAGATGACAAATGAGGACTTTCAACCAATTGCAGCAGTCCAATCCCAGCGAAGCTGAGCAACGTCTGCTTTATCGACCCAACCCAGCAATAACACCGGTAAGGGCAACATCGTCATCTGACCAACACGATGCCACACCAAGTCATCTCAACACATCTACGCAACAACGGCCCACAAGGCTAACCAATCCCGAGTTGCTATTGTTCGGGGTAACGGATTAAAGTTGAAGCTTGAAGACCGAAGGGCACCGTCCCATCTTCAAAGACTTCGTACAAACTCTAATCCCATGCCATCGTACAAACTCTCGACAACGGCGGTCTGAAATACGTCCTGTATACCTCAAATGGATGTCCGAATTGCACTTCAGAAAAACCAAGTGGACATTACAGTGCCCGCGTGCACGTACTTTGAGACGACTCGACCCGACCAAATTGGGCCGACCCGACCTGCCTCTGGTACACCTGCGGCACCTTTTGCCCATAAATAAAAGGCTTTCTGATTTTTAAGAGAAAAAAGATGGGGAAACCCTGCAGAATTCGCTCTACACTTGCCATACAATGTATTTTCCCACTTTAAACACATGTGAGCTCATATGCAGCCCTCTTTTGTACCTACACAAGTCTGTGTTTACTCACTCTAAAGATATAGAAGTCTTCTTTGGTAGCCCACTGTAAGCTTTCTCACACACTTTAGAGTCTTTCTCTTCATATTTATACACCCCCTTCTACACGTTGAGAGTCGTGTTGCTTGCTTTTGCCCGAACTTCGATCTGGAGCGTTTATTTGCTTTTCTATATATATATATATATATATATATATATATATATATATATATATATATATAGAAAGCAATTAAACGCACCAAACCGAAGTTTAGGCTAATCGAACAAAGTCCGACACACAATTAATATATATAAGTGTATATATATATATATATATATATATATATATATATATATATATATATATATATATATATATATAAATTGTGGTCGAACTCCGTTCGATGAGCCTGGATTTTACATCCGGTGCGTTTACTCGCTTTTATATATATATACTTATATATATGAACTGCTATCGAACTCTGTTCGGTGAGCCTGAATTTTATATCCGGTGCGTTTACATGCTTATATATATATATATATATATATATATATATATATATATATATATATATATATATATATATCGTCCCACCTGGAGTTTACTTCATGATGGTTGACCATTTTTTACAGCTTTCGGTACATTTCATCCCGCCTGGAGTTTCCTCCGTGGCGGTTGATAGCCTTTAACAACTTTATTTATATTTTTAATCCCCCATGGAGCTACCTCGTGGTTGGTGATCATGTCTGTATATATATATTTACGGCTTTTATATATATACATGCTTACTGCTTTCATACAAATTGCGGTATCATGTGAGCCTAGGAATCATGTAATCACATATTCATCCATTGGATCTAGATTCGGTTCCCGCGATGGACATTTTCAGCTGTAAGCAGCTTGTAAATTATTCTGCGGTGTCTGAATTTCCTCAGATGGTTTCCATACCCACGAGGAAGTCGGCATTATTTTGTACATTATTTTCGTACGGATGCTTCGCAGCCGTCAAATAAAATCAACCAAGCCGCGCATTTAATAAAAATGGGAGTGCAAAAGGCCTCAATTACTATTGAGCGACAGGGTTTAAAAAAATCTCTTTTAAAAAACATCATTGCCATATCTTGCTAAAATTAAATTTTTACATAAATTCAAACCCTTCGTATATAGGTGCGAACGAGGCCTCGTACCACTTTCAAATAACAGCACATTGACTCACATACACACACACACACACATTTAGATAATAGTTTCTTGAAAAGAGGTGGTCACCGTGGTAACACGGATGTCGGGGGGTGCCTAACACCTTCCTCCCGCATAACCAAGTCCCTAGACCCTAAATGAATCTCGGTTTCACCGACCCGTATAGCAGTGTCACATTACTGGGTCAATGTACAAACCTTTTCTCGGTTGTGTTGGTACAACCATTTAAAAAACTAACTGGCGACTCTTAACAGTCAATCGTCGACATTATACATGTCGGACCTTTTTCACTTGTTTTTTCAAACAAATCTCACCTAAAATGAGAACACCAAAGAACAAGTAACGGAAAGGAACATCTAAAATCCCGACGTCGACAGGTGGCGACTTTGCTGGGGATTCCAGTAAGAGGACTTAAGCCGCTATTTCAATCTTTTCAAAATTGTTATCTTGTTGTGTGTGGATGTTGCATTTACATTGGATGAATGTGTACGAATGCATGTCTTGTTTATTTAGTGCCTCGCACTATAAACTGCCTGTGATGTTAGTGCCTCGCACTATAAACTGCCTGTGATGTTAGTGCCTCGCACTATAAACTGCTCATGATATTAGTGCTTCGCACATGTCATCATTTCATACGGTGAGACGCGATGTATGTGAATGTATGTTGTGTGGTCCCTCCACCAGGAGGCTATCCCGTCGGTGTTTGATTACTAGACTCGTGAGAAGCCTGATTCTCTGAGGCTCAGGAAAGGCACCACCCAAATTCGCTCCAGTTGAAAGACCGGATTAATGTAACGGCCCCGAATCCAGGTCCTAAATCACCTCGGATCCGGTTCAATCATTCTATACAACTATTACTATTTGCAGAAGATATAAACATAAATTGTTTATATATTAAACTTATATACTTTTTCCCAAAATTGAATAACCTTAACTTATACACAATTCATAAACTATCTGACATATAACACATTATCAAACTATACCATTACAATCTAGCTGCACATTTTATCCCAAGCTGAACTTGGCATTATTCTTTTCCTGTATCCGAACGCATTCGCCTTATCTGCAATGTTTATCATGATATAGCAAGGGTGAGCATGAAAGTTGCCCAGCAAGTTTTAAAACAATTTAAAGATATATCATGATTGAAAGAGTCTGAATAATAAGCTGGCTATCTATCACAATGTATTTGTGAATTAGCACGAACAAAATTTTGACTGAACAAGTATTGAACAGGAACAATAATATATCTGGACCAAATGGTAATGAAGGTGATCAGCCTTTCATACCTGACTTATACATACAAGATGTACAGAGTATAATTCAACATGGCAATTAGAGATGATTAACCATAAGTATATCCGAATGAACAACTCTTAGTAGAGTTAAGTAAAAGAAAACTTGCCTGAACCGTTGATTACCGTAACACAATATAATAAGCTTCGTCTGGGACCTAATATTAATAATATAAATCTCCAATATTAGAATAATATCATCACAGTATAATACTGTTATATATATACATAGAATAACCTAAACACATAGCATATAATCCTATCAGTCTATTATACATATAAGACATAGCATCAAGTCAAACTATTGCAGTCCAAGTTGAAACCGACACAATTCTATCATTCCGACGGTCTAGTCGGACAATTCACGAGTTTAAGTTCAATTAAACTCTGGCTAAACACTAAACAATTATCACAGATAATTTTGTTATCAGTCAAGATAATTTTCATAGACTTGCAATAATTTTCAGATAATTGATATCATTTATCAACATTTTCAATTATTAATATTGTATTTAAATGAATTAAATACCACGTAATTCCTTAATCATTAATATTTATTTAATATCAAATATTAATGAGAATCATAACATAATATTATAATATATTTATAATATTACAAAGTATTTTTAATACCTTAAAATCACATTTATATGATTTTTAAACGATTAAAATCATTATCCGATAATTGATATTAATAATAAAATATTAATATTTTCATGCCAAAATATCAAAAGTTATATTTTATAACTTAAAATATTTTCTAACATCATAATATAATTTTTCATGATTTTTCATGAATTAAAACCATTTTTAAATCATTAATTTAATATTATAATTAAATAAATAAATACCTTTTATATTCCAAAAATATTGCATATTTTTGAAATATACTCAAAATAATTAAAAACTATTTTTCAGGCTTTAAAATAATTTTTCATAATTTATTATGTATTTTTAATAATTAAAAACCATTTATTTCTATTTTTAATCATTTTCCGGAAATTAGGAAAATAAAACTAAATAAACCGTTGCAATAGGCCTTTAGCGACACATTCTGTAGTCATAGGTGTTCTTGAGCCTTCATGTCAGACTTCGAGGTGTGAGGTTTGACCAGATTTAAATCTTAGCCTATTGTGTTTCTAGGCCAGATTAAAGATTGATCATGTAGCTGAATTGTAACACTACAATAACAAACCACCAATTTGGTCATAAATCAACATATCAAGGAGATATGGGCTACCAAATATACTGTCAGACCATATCTGGGTTTCTCCAGAAACCCAGAACTTCGTCTGGTCACATTCATACTTAATTATGTTTATGTTCCAGTCATATTATGGGTGCTATGAAGGTTCAGAACTATAGTAAGCATGTCAGGGAACATTTATATGTCATGATATTAGTTTAACAACAACACATTAAAGAGATAAAAAGCGGTCAACTCTGACAGAAAATATGTTTTTGAAGGATCTGGGTTTTTTTTCCAGAATTTTAACAAAACAGGCGGTCAACTCTTGTTTGACCGCTTATAACTTTAATTCTATATGTTTTCTGGGTGATATAGAAGCTTGATGTTGTAGTTCTTATACCATACTACAATTACAATACAAAAACATAGCAAAATAACCTGACAGAAGAAAGATCTAAGACCTGAAAAATGTTGTTAGAAATCTGGGCTTCTGGGTTTGTCCAGAATTCCAGAAATCGTGTTCGGTCAATGCACTTTGACCGATCATATCTTGTAATCTAAGCATGCTCTGACTATACTTCAAGTTGCAGAATAGAGATCTCATGTCATAGAACATATCAAAAACATAAAACACACAAAACAATAAACACATAAAGATCTATGAGGTCTGACATATGACTGTCAGGCCATTTTTTTGAAATTTTCCAGATTTGATAAAAATGCAATTTCGTGCACTTTGGTGTTATGGATCTTGAATTTAACAACCCAGATCACTAAATGACACCCTAATACACAACTTTAACCAATCAATTACAACAAATAACATCAGATCAAAGGATTTCAAAATTTTAGGGTTCTTACCTTTTTGAACTTGATTTTTGATTTCTGACTTCTTGATCTGTTCTAGGCTTGCTATGAACTGATCTTAGCTTCTCTCCTCACCCTTTCACACTTCCATTTCCCGAATTCTAGAGAGAGGATGGCTTGGGAGAAAATGAAATGGTAAGTAATTTTTTTTTCTCTCTCTTTAATCTTATAAAATGTAACAATGAAATGATTTGGATGATGCTAGTGGGGTTGATATGTTGGAGATATGTCACATGGACTAGAATTATTGCCCAACTCAATTATTTTGCTAGATTCCTCCAACAATGCTCAAATAATATAAAAGGGTAAAATGGTAATTTCTCTTTATTTCTAGAATTTCCATTTAATTTAATGGCAATTTGGACAATTAGCCAAACCCTTAAGGTTTAGGGTTTAGTTTAGGGTTTAGGGTTTAAGCCAATTTAGTACTTAGGGTTTGAAACCCTTAGGGTTTACACAATTAATTTTCTAAAATTTCCAATTTAAATTTTAAAAATATGAAATTAATATTTCTAAATTATAATTAGAATTTTCTAATTATATTAAAATTTCTTAATCATACTTTAATTAGGATTAATAATTCCCAATTAAATATCGCTAATTTAGCAATTAAGCCAAAATCGCGGATTAGGGTTTTCAATCCACTAATTAGGGTTTTTAGTATCGAAATTAGGATTTTATAAATTCGAAATTAGGGTTTTGCTAATTAACCAAACTTTACCCTAATTAAAATTATAAGTATTTACACTTACGCCATTAAGCTCCCGATTTAGGGTTTCATGCACCGAATTAGGGTTTTGGATTCCCGGAACCGAAATTAGGGTTTCTTGTCAAACGCTAGGGTTTTCTAACCGAACGTTGACGTTCTTAATATACGATTAGGGTTTGACTTTGATAAAATTTATTTGGTCAACCCTTGGCCCTTAACCACATTCTGTGCACATAATCACTGACTATACTCACGTATAGACTTAATCCTGAATAATTCTTCAAAAGAAATTTTAAATTCTCAAAATTTCATCCTGAAAATATCAAACACGTACACTTATTTTCTGTCTAGATTCTAATTTTGAACCTTAAATCAATTAATAAAATTTTTAAAATTATTCCAAATTTTCTGGTTGTCACAATTAACTTCCCGTCAAGTAGATTGCGATGATTTGGGAACCTTCATGCCAAAAAGCTGCGAGAGTAACCTAAGATAGGTCAGCCTCTGATAAACCCAAAATGGAGGAAAGTCTCTTCATGCTCTCATTTTAAATTACACAATTTCATGACATATCTATCTCCATGTAATGAGAAATATGAAGGAATGTGTACACATATACATACATGCTACAAACAGCTGACATCCATTTTTGCAAGATAAAATTCCTAAAATGTACTCATCACATTGCATATTAATATTCACCTTCCCTAAGGACTAAACTATGCAAGTCTTTCGCAGGGAGTCAATTGGGCCTACTACCCGTTCAAAGTCCAAAAAGGCAACAGGCCTACAGTCAATTATGTCGTCATCCGACCAGACTGAACTTAATCCAGTTTCTCGCAAAGAATTCGACGGATTAAGCAAACAAATTGCAGATTTGGTTGTTCTGCTCAAAGATTTACACCAGTCTACACAGGGTCAGAAAATACCCGTACATGCTGAATCCTCCACACAAGGAGGAGCCCAGGTCATTACCATACCTGAACTACAGTTGGATCAGACCAACAAAACTTATGATGCTGCCCATCCCGGTAGAGACCCAGACACTGGTGACATCAAAAAGAAAGTCCTCCAAATGGAAGAGACCCTTCGCACTATCAAAGGAATTGGAAGACACGTGAGTGTTTCATATGTTGATCTATGTATTTCTCCTAGTGTTCATTATCCAGAAAAATTTAAAACTCCTGACTTTGAAAAATATGATGGGTTAGGAGATCCTTATACACACTTAAAGGTATTTATTGGAGAACTTGGATCTTATGCAGAGGATGAAAAGCTCAGAATGCAATTATTCCAAAAGAGTCTAACTGGATAAGCCCATTCATGGTACACAAGATTAGACAACTCCAAAATCCACAACTGGGAAGAGCTAGCATATGCCTTCCACACTCAATACAGCTTTCAAACTCAAATGGCTCCTGATCGGTACCAAATTACCAAGATCAAAAAACAGTCTAACGAGTCTTTCAGAGAGTATGCCCAGAGGTGGAGACGCCTGGCCGCCCAAGTGAATCCTTCAATGACCGAATCAGAAATGGTCATGACGTTCATAGACATACAAGAAGCTCCCTTCTATGAGAGAGTTTTAGCCGGCATCGGCAAACCATTTTCTGAAATGGTCAAATATGGGGAGATGGCTGAGATGGGATTGAAATTCGGAAAGATTCAAGACCTATCTGCACTCAAAGCTGTTGCTGATCACATCTAGTCTGGAAATTATGGGAA
Source organism: Panax notoginseng (assembly GCA_016801055.1). Taxonomy (NCBI): domain Eukaryota; kingdom Viridiplantae; phylum Streptophyta; class Magnoliopsida; order Apiales; family Araliaceae; genus Panax; species Panax notoginseng. The sequence goes on along the minus strand of CM029017.1, from coordinate 165,897,512 downwards.
CAACCCCAGGAGGGTCCATAAAAAGAAAGAGGAAGATGTTTCCCTGATACTACAAGGTCAAAAAGGCAGTCAAAATATGCCTCTTCAGAGGAGAATCTATACTCCCTTTCCATCACAGTCTGTAAACCCTCAAATACCAAAAGGTGGAGAAGCCAAATGCCCTCGAGTGTTCACACCCTTAGGGGATACCCTCGAGAATATCCTTAATCTTCTGACAACACAAAAGAAGATTACACATCTACTTCCACCAGCCAACCCAAATGGAAGGGGTTTTAATGCTGCTCGAAAATGTGCTTATCATGTCGGGGCACCTGGACATGATACTCAGGATTGTTGGGCCTTGAAACACAAGATCCAAGACCTAATAGACAACGGTGAGATCGTGGTGACTAAACCAGATCAACCTAACGTTCAAGACAACCCTCTTCCTCAACACAAAGAAGAAGAGGTCAACATGATTAATTGGAGCAGTGGACAGAGTTCCAACTTCAGTTGTGATTCTTCCCAAACCATCAAAGATGGTGACAACAGATGGGATTATGCCAAGTTCCAGTTCACAATGGAATGAAAAATGAAAGCTCTCTACAAACAAATTGAGCAATTAGCGGAACTGGTGACTTATCAGCATCAAGTGACTTGTCAGCTAATCAGCCAGGAGCATGCCAATCTCCTGCCCATTATCATGAATATTCCCTCTTCACTTTCAAAAAATGAAATGCTGGAAGACAAAGTGACGAAGAGAGCAAATGCCAAGGCCCGTCGGGATTTCGCCAACAAAAGGAAATTCACCTATTTGGGTCAACCTATGGAGGAGATACTTCACATGTTAATCAATGAAGGAATAATCAGTTCCCTTCTACCTCTAATCAACCCCCGTTCGGGACGGTACAATTCTGAGGGAGTATGCCAATATCTTTCCCAATCTCGTGGTCACAATACAGAAGAATGCTGGGCACTCCGCCACCTTATTCAGAACCTAATCGACAGTGGCGTACTGCGCCTGGCAGATGCGACATTGTGCTACGCGCCAGTGAGAATGCAGGTCCCACTAAATGGAAGAGTGTGGTAGCCGTCATATCTATTGAAGCTGATCAATCACTCGTCATGCCAATAGTTCAACTCAAAGGAAGCAACAATCCTTTGAAAGTGGCCGCTCCCGAGCCAATCAACTTGCCATGTAGAGCACAATATCCTATTGTTAGCTTGCATAAAGTTTTGTGGAATTATGGAGAAGGTGAAGGATCCACCTCACATACCACTGTTGCAGTGTCAAAAGAAAATACAGTGTACCTTCCCCAACGGGTGATGAAATCTGTCGTCAAATTAAAGGGGAAAATACCCACGGAGAAGATTGAAAAATTCCTCCGCACTATAGGTCATAACAAAGCTACGGTGGTTTCAAGCTTGAAAGAAGCTCCACAACAGATATCAATTTTGGACTTGGTCCTCACTTCCGATAATCACCGGAAGATTTTGTTAAAGGTTTTAGAAGAAGCCTATCTCCCGACATCCGTGGATGAGGAAAAATTTCAATATCTGGTTGATCACATTTTCAACGACAATGTGATATCCTTCACCGATGATGACATTCCGCCTGAAGGGACCAGTCATTGAAAATCGTTGCACATCGCAGTTTTGTCCTCCGGATATATGGTGGCTGGAGTCCTGATAGATGGAGGCTCATCCCTAAATATCTGCCCATATGCTACCTTGGTGAAGATGAACATCAATCCTAATCGAATGCAGAGTAGCCATACTATCATCAAATCTTTTGATGGAGCCCGCCGAAATTTGGTTGGAGTAATTGAGCTGCCAATTGAGATTGGTCCTCATACATTCTGCGTATCCTTCCATGTGCTCAAGATAGAGTCGGGATACAACCTACTCTTGGGACGACCATGGATCCACATGGATGGGGCAGTCCCCTCCATCCTTCATCAACAATTAAAATACATTGTCAACAATAGCCTGGTCACGGTCAACGCTGAACCAGAGTGTCCTCAACACGGGGATTTATCGGTCATCAATGCTAATACGGACGTTGAACCAGTCAGTTTTCATGCTTCGGAAATAAGCAATACCCAATACCATTGTGACGCCCCCAAAATAGGTATACAACACCCATTTTGAGTCGCCAAATACATGGTACAGAAAGCAACTACAACTTCAATAATACAATTGTCGTGCAAAATACGACAACACATATTGTGAGTTTAAATACAAATATTGTCTTCTAGACAATATCCACACTCAAATAAGTCCTCATTACAATTATTCAAACACTATTTTACAAAAATAGTGAGGACTGCTAAAACATTTTTCTAGAACCATCACTCCATACCCCGACTAGATCCTGCTATGTTCTCACCTCCTGAGAAGAAAAAATGGAACAAAAAGGAAAAGGGTGAGCTCAACTAGCCCAGTAAAGAATATTATGACTAAGATAATATACAACAAATTATCATTAGTATTCAACAGGGAAAAATCTGATAGAATATAATCGACAACAAGTTTTAGATCAACAACTACAGCGGAAACAACAAACCATTAGAAGAGTCAAGTAGAGAAAGAATTCTACTATCTTCTAAGATTTAAAAGTCCATCATCAATATTTTATCCCTGTAACATCAATTAATAATCATCTTTATCCAAATATTCATCTTTGCACTACAGGCCAAAGATATTCATTTGTATCACCTGTCAGTCATGTTCATCTCAACACCTGTTCATCTTTGCACTACAGGCCAAAGATATTCATCAAGTAAGCATACATCTTTGCACTACAGGCCAAAGATATTCAGTAATATCATCATTTAGGACTGAGGATGATGAAAAATATCTTAAAGAGAATGAATCCAGTGAGACAGAAGGACAAATATTAGGGATTCGTATAACAGTTTATCCAAGATCAATAATACTTCATAATAATCAATTGTGAAACAGAATTCAAAAATAAAGATCAAAACATGGATACAATCAAAGATAGTAACCATAATAGACATCTTGGACAAAAAGGGAAAATTTTATTTTTCAGTGAATAGTGTCGTATTCGTGAATAGTACCGTATACGTGAATAGTGCCGTATACGTGAATAGTAACCCCGACACAAAAAGTTCTAAATTTGATAAAAACTCATATCAATATTTCAGCATAATGATATTGAAGAAAATAATATCATTAAGAAGAAAATAATATCCCTTACCTCAAGATATCAGTACTTCTGGTCGGAATACCGGTATAAGGCTGAAAGAAACTTGCTCTGATGAATAGAAACTCTCAAAGTATCTAAATACTCACAAAATACACTCAATAATCTAGAGAGAGAAAGAGAGAAAACTTGTTTCTGGTGTGATTTTCAATTCTAACTTAGCCCTCTATTTATAGGAAAATTTTAGTAGGCTTGACCTGCAACCTGATGGTTTTACCTGCTACTATTCCCACCCACCACATTTGAAATATAATTCAGCACATTTCTTCACCAACCACAGGTGGGGCTCACCAATTCTAGAATTTTCTATCAAAATGATAAACTCCAAAAATTCAACAATTTCTGAACCAGTCATCTTGTAAAATTCATAATAAATCATACGTTCATTTTTAACGGTTCAAAATTTGTGGGCATATACTCAACTTATATATGTATAATATATCCAAAAATTACTACGATCCAACGGTCGGATTAAAAATTATAACCCCCGCAAAATATCTCAAAAATCCTGATTTTTAATACCTCCATTCCGACAAAAATACGGATAAAAACATCAACATTAACTCCTTCATTTTTAACCACAAAAATATATCCCTCATTTATATTCACATAAAATAAATATTTCCTTATCATATGAATCAATAATTAATTATTCACAAATAATATTACAAAATCACATTTATGACAACCAGGCCGTTCCCAGGAAAGAGGGGGCTTTCCAATAAGGATTTCTCCTTACTGGCGCGCAATTAGATGACCAAACCTCTCCTTAGACGGAACTTTCTAGACATTGTCAATAATGTTATCTAATAATATTATTCAAATAATATGAATTATTGATCGTATAATGAAAAATACTGTGCATCAACAATTATTGAAACAACAATAATATAAAATATCAATGCAGCAATTATTGAATCAATAAAATAAAATATTGAATAATAACTACTGTAACAATTATTGAGTAGTGCCTTCTTACGTAAGAATCAATAATTGGTGTAATACCGTGTGCTACTATATTTTAACCACCGGGTATTCCAACAGTATTAACGGTAACAACTACATTGTTATTTATAAACAACTTATACTTGTCGTTTTCTTCATCCAATCGCTTTCCGTTATGGGGCCCACACAAGGCTGCGCCGTCGTACGAATATTTCCCGACAGCAAGAATATTCCACGACCAAACGAATATTCCCCGACAAAATGAATATTTTATAACCACTTGCTTATTTTGTAAAATTTGCACATTTCACCCATAACCAAAGTATTATATCAAATTAACCCCTTATTATTCACAATAATATTTAGAGAAAGTTTGATTTTATTCATTAATAAGTTGGGGTCTTACAACCTCCCCTCCTTATGAAATTTCGTCCTCGAAATTGACGTACGTACCTGATGTTTCAAAAAGGTGAGGATACCTCGCTTTCATTTCTGATTCCAACTCCCAGGTCATTTCTTCAATAACATGGTTTCTCCACAAAACCTTAACTTGTGGAATAACCTTTGTGCGTAGGACATGCTCTTTCATATCCAAGATCTTAACAGGTACCTCCTCGTACGTTAAATCTTCAGCTATCTCGTCTAGTTCTAACTCAATAATGTGGTTCGGGTCTTTAACATATTTACGAAGCATAGATATGTGAAAAATATTATGAACACGAAACATGCTTGGAGGTAATGCGAGTCTATATGCCACATTTCCTATTCGCTCAAGAATCTCAAATGGACCAACAAATCTTGAATTGAGCTTTCCTCTCTTCCAAATCTTGTAACTCCCTTCCATGGTGCAACACGTAATAATACATGATCCCCAATATTAAATTTCACGTCCTTCCGATAAAGATCCGCATAACTCTTTTGTAGATCCTGTGCCGTTTTTATACGTTGTCGAATCGTTTGGATCTTCTCTGTAGTAATGCGTACCAACTCTGGTCCCAACAATGTTGCTTCACCCACCTCGTCCCAGCATACTGGAGAACAACATTTTCTTCCATACAACGCCTCGAATGGAGCCACACCTATGCTCGCCTGATAACTGTTGTTATAGGAGAATTCCACCAATGGTAGGTACTTATCCCAACTCCCTTTGAGATCTAGGACACAAACTCTTAATAGATCTTCAAGAGTTTGAATAGTCCTCTCTGATTGTCCGTCCGTTTGAGGATGGTATGCCGAACTGAATCGTAAATCCGTGCCCATAGCTTTCTGCAAGCTAACCCAAAATCGTGAAGTGAATCTTGGGTCACGATCCGAAACTATGGATACTGGCATGCCATGCAATCTCACAATCTCGTTCACATACATACTAGCAAGACGTTCAAGGGAATAAGTCTCACGTATCGGCAAGAAATGAGCGGACTTGGTTAATCTATCAACAATAACCCAAATCGCATCTATGCCTTGAGAAACCTTGGGAAGACCCGTAACAAAATCCATAGTAATGTGTTCCCACTTCCATTTCGGAATCTCAAGTGGTTGCAATGGACCCTTTGGTACTTGATGCTCCGCTTTTACACGTTGACAAGTTAAACATCTCGAGATAAACTCTGCGATCTCTCTTTTCATATTGCTCCACCAAAATGTATGTCGAAGATCGTGATACATTTTGGTACTCCCAGGATGGATTGCAAATGGTGTGTTGTGTGCCTCCATCATTATTCTATGCTTCAAGTCAAAATCGTTAGGAACACAAAGTCTGGAGTTGACTCGAAGTATTCCTTCTTCATCGATTCTTGTTTCTGGAATAGCACCTTCTTGCACTTTCTTCTTCATACGCATCAGCTCCATGTCCGTAGCTTGAGCAGCTTTAACTTTATCGATTAAAGTCGGTTCTACTCGTATATTTGATATCATCATGTGGGTACTTGGAGCCTTCATCTCTATCTCCATCCTTTGCAAGTTATACAAAATGGGTCTTTGTGTTAACAACATTGCACTCGTATCCGCATATGATCTTTTACTCAGTGCGTCAGCTACTACGTTTGCTTTTCCAGGATGATATTGGATGGTATGATCGTAATCTTTCAACAGCTCGAGCCAACGTCGCTGCCGCATGTTGAGTTCCTTTTGGGTGAAGAAATATTTGAGGCTTTTATGATCCGTATAGATCTCCACTTTCTCCCCATACAGGTAGTGTCTCCAAATCTTCAACGCGAAAACGACTGCTGCCAACTCCAAATCATGAGTAGGATAATTCCTCTCATATTCTTTGAGTTGTCGCGAGGCATAGGCTATGACTTTCTCATGTTACATGAGAACACATCCTAACCTTTTGCCCGAAGCATCACTGTAGATAACAAATCCATCCGAACTAGATGGTATTGTCAGAACAGGTGCCGAAATGAATCTCCTCTTGAGTTCTTGGAAACTCTTCTCGCATTCCTCACTCCATGCGAATTTTGTATCTTTCCGAGTCAGTTGAGTTAACAGAGTAGCGATTCGAGAAAATCCTTCCACAAATCTCCGATAATAACCAGCTAAGCCCAGAAAGCTACGTACTTTGGTCACTGACTTTGGTTGCTCTCAATTGTGATTCATATCCCAAACTTGGATAGCACGTCACAATGGCACCTATTGTTTTACCACCACACAAATATAGAGTCCCTTACGGAGAGTCTGGCTTTGGTGCATTCCACAAAGGAAGTCACCAGATAGAGGCTCGGGTACCAACTTCTATAGTTGGGTTTTTAACTCCTGAAGTTCAATAGGAGCTATTCAATATGAGATTTTAGAAATGGGTTTTGTATCGAGTTGAAGATCAATACAAAAATTCAATATCATGCTCTGGGTTAGGCCAGGAAATTCTTTAGGAAATACGTCAGGAAATTCACTAACAACAGAAATATCATTCAAATCTGACGTATTTTTGTTCAAGTCTATGATATGGGATAAGAAAGCTTGACATCCGTTTTTCAATAAACGAATGGCTTTATGGCTTTGGTATGACAACGATTGATTTTAGTGGTTTGGTTGCTTGAATTCACATAACAAGTTGGTTATGAATATGAAAACTAACAACCTTACGAAAACAATCAATTTTGGCATGATGAGTAGTTAATCAATCAATTCCTAAAATCACATCAAAAGCAAGTATCTTTAAAGAGATAAGTTCAACAGGTAATGTGATTGTGCCAACTTGGATTAAGCAAGATTTATAAACTGTAGATGTAATGAAAGTTTCTCCTAACAGAGTCTCCACAGATAGGTCAAAGTCTAATTTCTCCGGAATCAAGTTTAAACGTTGAGCACAAGAAGGAGAGATAAAAGAATGGGTAGAACCGGTATCTAGTAAAGTATAAACTTCGTAAGAATTCAGGATTAGCTTACCCGTGATCACCTCGTTCGGGTTTCTCGCGTTTTGGACAGTCACGACAAACGCCCTTCCAGGAACCGCTGATTTCGACTTATCCAGGAAAACTTTTGGAGTCACCATCCCCGCTGAACTTGGTTTTGCTACAGGACACTCTCGAGCTATATGACCCTCCTTTCCACAGTTATAACATACCTTAGATTGTTGTGGGCAGTTTGGGCTGATATGTCCCTCTTTCCCACATTTGTAACATACTACCGGTGGTCGTTCTCCTCCCCTAGAAACAGTTGATGTTTGTGCTGACGTCTTCACGTTATCATTGTTGTACCTTCTCTTCTTGAAATCTCCTCCTGACTCGCTCCTTCTATTATCACGACCACGATTACCACCAGAGTGGTTACCGCTTTTGTCCGAATGTTTTCTTCCCTGCTGGTTTTCATTGCTTCGATGACTGCCGCCACCGGTATGACCCTGGTTGTGGTCCCTCGGTTGCACATACTCATTATCTCGCTCTAATAATTGAGCCCTATTTACAACATCTGAATATAAAAAAAATTTATGAGAGATAAGATATTGCCGAATCTCGGGTTTTAGACCTCTCAGAAACATCCTTGTCATTCGTTCCTCATTTTCGACCAAATGAGGTGCAAACCTGGATAACTCTACAAACTTCGCCTCGTACTGGGACACCGTCATGTTGTTTTGTTCCAGTCTGATAAACTACACCTCCTTCATATGACGAATACTTTCAGGAAAGTACTTGTCATTGAACAGTTTTTGAAATGTTTCCCAGGACATGTTGAGTGCGTCAGGTTGGGTACGCTTCACAGACTCCCACCAGTAGTCTGCCTCACCGCGGAACATAAAGGTGGTGAATGGAACCTTCTGTTCCTCCGTGCATCCCAAGACATCGAATATCTTGGTAATTTGCTTGACCCACGTTTCCGCCATGATCGGATCCGGCTTTCCCTTAAATTCTGGTGGTCCCAATTCTTTGAACTGCTTAGCTGTGACAAACCGCGCGTTATTATCATTTCCACCCGTATTCTGCACACGAGTCTCCCTCGTCTGATTTTGCATGAATTGCAAAAAGCTCCTAAACATTCCATCATTCATCGTTTGCTCGGTAACGTTGTTTACAGGAGGAATATTGCCTTCTTGTTGCACGTTCCCCTGGGTGGTAACCAAAAGTGTCTCCACTGTCTGATTTACTCCATTATTAACGTTCTCAGCTGCCATTCTTAAATACTACCATAAAACAAGGGTTAATAGTCATGTCATATATTATCCCTATACTATGACCGACCAAATAAACACCAAATAAACTTAGTCAGGTCATACTAGCGAAGGAATTCCCCGTCTCTCCTCTCCTAGTTCTTGTCTCACATCTCAGCCAGGGATCATATCCCTAAGCTCTGATACCAACTGTGACGCCCCCAAAATAGGTATACAACACCCATTCTGAGTCGCCAAATACATGGTACAGAAAGCAACTACAACTTCAATAATACAATTGTCGTGCAAAATACGACAACACACACTGTGAGTTTAAATACAAATATTGTCTCCTAGACAATATCCACACTCAAATAAGTCCTCATTACAATTATTCAAACACTATTTTACAGAAATAGTGAGGACTGCTAAATCATTTTTCTAGAACCATCACTCCATACCCCGACTAGATCCTGCTATGTTCTCACCTCCTGAGAAGAAAAAATGGAACAAAAAGGAAAAGGGTGAGCTCAACTAGCCCAGTAAAGAATATTATGACTAAGATAATACACAACAAATTATCATTAGTATTCAACAGGGAAAAATCTGATAGAATATAATCGACAATAAGTTTTAGATCAACAACTGCAGCGGAAATAACAAACCATTAGAAGAGTCAAGTAGAGAAAGAATTCTACTATCTTCTAAGATTTAAAAGTCCATCATCAATATTTTATCCCTGTAACATCAATTAATAATCATCTTTATCCAAATATTCATCTTTGCACTACAGGCCAAAGATATTCATTTGTATCACTTGTCAGTCATGTTCATCTCAACACCTGTTCATCTTTGCACTACAGGCCAAAGATATTCATCACGTAAGCATATATCTTTGCACTACAGGCCAAAGATATTCAGTAATATCATCATTTAGGACTGAGGATGATGAAAAATATCTTAAAGAGAACGAATCCAGTGAGACAGAAGGACAAATATTAGGGATTCGTATAACAGTTTATCCAAGATCAATAATACTTCATAATAATCAATTGTGAAGCAGAATTCAAAAATAAAGATCAAAACATGGATACAATCAAAGATAGTAACCATAATAGACATCTTGGACAAAAAGGGAAAATTTTATTTTTCAGTGAATAGTGCCGTATTCGTGAATAGTACCGTATACGTGAATAGTGCCGTATACGTGAATAGTAACCCCGACACAAAAAGTTCTAAATTTGATAAAAACTCATATCAATATTTCAGCATAATGATATTGAAGAAAATAATATCATTAAGAAGAAAATAATATCCCTTACCTCAAGATATCAGTACTTCTGGTCGGAATACCGGTATAAGGCTGAAAGAAACTTGCTCTGATGAATAGAAACTCTCAAAGTATCTAAATACTCACAAAATACACTCAATAATCTAGAGAGAGAAAGAGAGAAAACTTGTTTCTGGTGTGATTTTCAATTCTAACTTAGCCCTCTATTTATAGGAAAATTTTAGTAGGCTTGACCTGCAACCTGATGGTTTTACCTGCTACTATTCCCACCCACCACATTTGAAATATAATTCAGCACATTTCTTCACCAACCACAGGTGGGGCTCACCAATTCTAGAATTTTCTATCAAAATGATAAACTCCAAAAATTCAACAATTTCTGAACCAGTCATCTTGTAAAATTCATAATAAATCATACGTTCATTTTTAACGGTTCAAAATTTGTGGGCATATACTCAACTTATATATGTATAATATATCCAAAAATTATTACGATCCAACGGTCGGATTAAAAATTATAACCCCCGCAAAATATCTCAAAAATCCTGATTTTTAATACCTCCATTCCGACAAAAATACGGATAAAAACATCAACATTAACTCCTTCATTTTTAACCACAAAAATATATCCCTCATTTATATTCACATAAAATAAATATTTCCTTATCATATGAATCAATAATTAATTATTCACAAATAATATTACAAAATCACATTTATGACAACCAGGCCGTTCCCAGGAAAGAGGGGGCTTTCCAATAAGGATTTCTCCTTACTGGCGCGTAATTAGATGACCAAACCTCTCCTTAGACAGAACTTTCTAGACATTGTCAATAATGTTATCTAATAATATTATTCAAATAATATGAATTATTGATCTGATAATGGAAAATACTGTGCAGCAACAATTATTGAAACAACAATAATATAAAATATCAACGCAGCAATTATTGAATCAATAAAATAAAATATTGAATAATAACTACTGTAACAATTATTGAGTAGTGCCTTCTTACGTAAGAATCAATAATTGGTTCAATACTGTGTGCTACTGTATTTTAACCACCGGGTATTCCAACAGTATTAACGGTAACAACTACGCCGTTATTTATAAACAACTTATACTTGTCGTTTTCTTCATCCAATCGCTTTCCGTTATGGGGCCCACACAAGGTTGCGCCGTCGTACGAATATTCCCCGACAGCAAGAATATTCCACGACCAAACGAATATTCCCCGACAAAATGAATATTTTATAACCACTTGCTTATTTTGTAAAATTTGCACATTGCACCCATAACCAAATTATTATATCAAATTAACCCCTTATTATTCACAATAATATTTAGAGAAAATTTGATTTTATTCATTAATAAGTTGGGGTCTTACAACCATGCTATTGGAGCACCACTGCCCGAACCCCAGATTTCTGCCGAAGTGATGTCAGCCACTCAAGAAATGATGTCGTTGGGTCATAAACTAGGACAAGGGTTGGGTAAAGATTGTTCGGGTATCAAGTACCCTATTCACTTAACCAAGCACACTAGAATAGTTGGACTAGGCTATTCGGCCAGCTCTAGTCACAGGAACCCTCATAAACATCCACAGGTTCCTTCAGCTTCAACTATGTGGTGTTTATCTTCGCCTTCAAGTGCTGAGTCCGCACAACCTCCTGTAAAGGTGCCAGCCAATGTCATGGCTATGTTATTTCCTAAGCCGAAACTGGTGGAGGAAAACAAAATCGTTATTCCAGATCCCGCAATTGAAGAAGAAGAGCGGAGAATCAAGGAGAACGTTGTCCGAATAATGTCGGGCATGTGTATCATCGTCCATGATGAACATACCAACCGATACACCCCAGACGATGATTGCCCAGACATAATGTCCATCATTCGGGACAGGGAGGATGATGACAGTCCCTCCATCACTACGGTTCACCCGAACTTTGCTCTTGCCAATTGGAACAGCATTCCTTGCATTGGTCGTCAAGGGTAAAGCGGGCAGAAGTTCTTTTTGCCCTGTAGATATAATAACTGCTTACTTTTCTATATAGTATTAGCAGTTTATTTTGCCAGTATATGCTAACACTGTGTATGATCAAACACGTTTCATATATACTAAGTGAAAGCATATTTTGTTTCAAGACTCTGAATTTAGATGTGTCTGTACTTGCTGATACGATGCCTCTCCTACACAGGGATTGTACCTTTGATGTAGAGATGAATTCAGCCTTGATAGATACACAAGATGACATTGAGGTGCCTCCAGAAATTCAAGAATGGGTCAAAGATACACCTAAACCCAACCTTGATCAAACCACTTCTTTCAATCTCGGAACCTTAGAAAGCCCTAAGTTAATCCAGATTGGTTCAGACCTTGCCCCAAACCAACGGAATGACATGGCTACACTATTAACCCAATTCCAGGATGTGTTTGTATGGTCTCATAAAGACATGGTGGGTTTGTCCACTGACATTGTCCTTCATCGCCTTCCCATTAAAGAGGGATTTAAGCCCATCAAATAGAAACTCAGGCGATTGAAACCTAAGTGGAGTTTAAAGGTGAAAGAGGAAATTGTGAAATAATTTCAGGCTGGCGTCATCATGGTGTCTACATATCCTGAGTGGATATCCAATATTGTGCCCGTGCCTAAACCTGGAGGGAAGGTTCGAGTTTGCGTGGATTACCGGGACTTGAACAAAGCTTGCTTAAAAGACAGCTTTCCCGTGCCATTTATCCACATTCTCATTGACAATACTGCGCAATACAACATGTACTCCTTTGCTGATTGCTTTGCGGGGTATCATCAAATCATGGTTGCCAAGGAAGATCGTGAGAAGACTGCCTTCATCACTCCTTGGGGAACTTTTTGTTATAGACGATTGTCATTCGGCCTCATCAATGCTGGAGCTACCTATCAACGAGCTATGATGGCTCTCTTCCACGACATGATGCACAAAGAGATTGAGATCTATGTGGATGACATCATTGTCAAGTCCCGGAAGGAGGATCACCATATAGACCATCTCAGAAAGCTATTCAATAGGTTGCGTAAGTACAACTTGAAGTTGAATCCAGCCAAATGCGCCTTTGGCGTTAAATCAAGCAAGTTGCTAGGATTCCTAGTCAGCCACAAAGGGATTGAGCTGGATCCTGCCAAAATCCAAGCCATCACGGAAATGCCCATTCCTCAGACAGAAAAGGAAATCCGGGGATTTTTGGGAAGAATCAACTTCATTAGCAGGTTCATCTCCCAACTCACAGCAACCTATGAACCAATCTTCAAACTATTAAGGAAGAACTCCTCCATGAAATGGAATGATGAGTGTCACAAAGCATGCTGGGGCAGAAGGACGATAGAGGCCAAGAACGAGCTATCTATTACCTTAGTAAAAGGTTCAGCAGCAGTGAACACAAGTACACTCTGATCGAAAAGACGTGTTGTGCTTTAGCATGGGCTTCCATGAGGTTACAGCATTACCTCCATGGTCACACAACCCATCTTATATCCCACGTGGATCCTCTCAAGTACGTGTTCAACAAACCCATGTTAAATTACCGGCTGTCCAAATGGCATTTGATCCTACAACAATTTGACATCGTATATGTGACTCAAAAGTCCATCAAAGGTCAAGGAATCGCGGATCAACTGGCCGCCGCACCCTCAGGGGATTTCAAACCCTTAGAAACATATTTCCCTGATGAAGGAGTAATGACAGTACAGCAACACCATCAGTACGATACGCGCCAATCATGGAAGATTTATTTTGATGGAGCTGTTAATATGGAAGGTTCTGGAGCTGGAACAGTTCTAGTATCTGATACGGGGGAGCAGTATCCCGTCACCATCAAATTACAGTTTGACAGCACCAATAATACGGCTGAGTATGAAGGCTGTCTCATGGGGCTAAAACTTTCCCGTTCAATGGGCATCAGACGGTTAACTGTCCTTAGAGATTCAGAGTTGGTAATCCGATAATCCACCGGAATCTATCAAACCAAGGAACTACACTTGCTGCCTTACCATCGGCAGGTTTTAAAGATGGCTTTGGAGTTTGAAGAAATCTCCTTTCTACATGTTCCTCGTAATAGGAATGATTTTACGGATGCATTAGCAACTTTGGCCTCCTTGGTTCATATATAAGATAAGGAGCAATTTCCAGGTGTCACCATTTCTCTGAACAAGGCCCCAGCCTACGGGAATTATGTTGAAGAAGTATCGGATGAGCTACCTCCCATCCCACAGCCTTGGTATCAGCATATCAAGGAATATCTGCGAGATGGATCTACACCCGCTGAGTCGAGCCCGACCGAGAAAAGGCGGATCCATCGACTTGCAATGAAATTCTACCTAAGTGGAGATGCGCTCTACAAAAGAGATACAGGACTAGGCCTCCTCCAGTGTTTGGACAAAGATCAAGCCCAAAGGCTCATGGATGAAATCCATGGCGGAGTCTGTGGCCCCCACATGAGTGGCCCCCTCCTTGTCAAGAAAATCCTCAGAACGGGACATTATTGGCTATCTCTCAAAGCTGATTGTCATGACCACGTCAAAAGATGCTATCAGTGCCAGATTCATGGGAATGCTATACACACCCCTCCACGGGATCTTCACAATATGAGTTCACCTTGGCCCTTCTCAATGTGGGAAATGGACGTTATCGGGCCCATTGAACCTAAAGCCAGTAATGGACATCGGTTTATATTCACCATGATCGACTACTTCACCAAGTGGGTAGAGGCAGCCTCCTTCCCCAGGGTCACTAAAGAAGTCATCATTGCTTTCATCAGAAATAATGTTGTTTGTCGATATGGACAACCAGAGGTGATTGTGTCAGACAATGCCAAAAACCTCAACAATAAGATGATGGAGGAATTGTGCAGTAAATTCCACATCAAACATCTCAACTTAGTCATCTATCGTCCAAAGATGAACGGTACTGTTGAGGCGGCTAACAAAAACATCAAGAAGATTATGCAAAAGATGTCCGCCAACCACAAAGATTGGCCTGATGTATTGCCTCTGACTCTGTTAGCCTACAAAACATCCATGCGTACTTCAACTGGGGCAACCCCCTACGCACTAACCTATGGGATGGAAGCAGTGCTCCCCATAGAAGTTGAGATGGAATCTCTCAGAGTGTTGATAGACGCTCAGCTGGATGAAGATCAATGGGTACAAGACAGGTATAACCAATTGTCTCTAATAGACAAAAGGTGAACCACGACTATCTTCCATGGTCAGTTATATCAGCAAAGGATCGCCCGATCCTACAACAAAAAAGTCAGGCTACGGCAATTTAAATAATATGACTTGGTTTTGAAGAAAATCCTGGACAACCAAGATCAATCTAAGGGAAAATTCGCTCCTAACTGGGAAGGCCCGTTTATTGTCAAAGAAGTATTGACGGGAGGCGCTCTCAGATTGTAAGAAATGGACGGTGATGAATTTCCACAACTCATCAACTCAGACGTCGTGAAACAGTACTATGTCTGAAGTAACTCGCAAACACCCTGGTGTCAAACCATCAGATCACCAGTCATTTCGGTTTTTTAACCCTTTACCACATACAACTTTTCTGTACTTTGCCCCTCAGGAAAACATACTTTTCAAGCCAGCAGCCTGGCTTTCCTTTGCGCTCATACAGCTTAGGTCATCCCACCGTGGATCGAACCTCTTACATTTACAGTTTGGCTACCACACCTGGGATCAAACTTTTCCTCTGCAGTTTATCCTCAACTTAGGATTAAACTTTCTCATCCCCGCACTCTGACCTGCACATGGGATTACGCTTTCTCTTCTCGCCTTGAGGGGTGAACTACGTCGACCTGATCTCCTCTTCAATAGGAGTACGTAGGCAACCATTTCATATGGTCCGGTCGCAATAAAATAAAAACAACAAAAACATTTCTACGCTTCTCTCCTCACAAAAAACAACAAAAATATTCCTACACCATTTCTGCCACATACAACGTTGAACCTCTTACACCAGGTTCGAACTACGCAGACCTGATCTCCTCTTCAATAGGAGTACGTAGGCAGCCATTCATGGTGCGGTCTCACCCCCTACCAAAACACAAACCCTTGTCAGTTGGTACTGGGATCAAACATCAATCCACTACGTTTCATTTGGCTTCAGACCAAAGGGATGGAATTACCCAACCTCTCCTCCCAAATAGGAGATTCAGCGACCATCTAAGCTGCGGTCATACCTTGAAGAGTAACGCCAATCCATAAAAGATGGAATTAACTAGGCTTCTCATGAATAGAAGTATTGGCGACCATCTGTGGTGCGGTCAATCTTAGAGAGGAAAGCCACACTCCTCTCCACATTTTCATACAGAAACCAGTCCTAAGACACGAAAAGATGGTAGGGATACACAGATCGATGATCCATTCTGAACTATCCAGAGACAACTCAATGTCCATCAACCCAGGAGGAATTCAGAATACATCAAGATCACAAGCCCTGAAGCAGCAGGCAAAATATCAAACAAATAGCAAGGTGTATCTAAAAGGGAAGTGATCCAAAAATATATTTCCCTGTCATATATAATGTTGTTTGATATACATGATGTAAACTATACATGACAAAATGGCTAAGCTAGTCTGTGCAGGTAAGTACAAGCTAATCTATGAGTCAGGATACACGCGAGCTAGCAAGCCCAACATAGCATCCCTCTCAGAAGAAGGAGGTAAAGCTGTGGTGACATACTATCATACCATGATCGCATACCCGATGCCACCACTGACGGTGGGGTATGATCTATACGGCTAACTGTCGAAGAAGACATCTGTGAGGGCCGTGTCATAAGACCATCCAGGGGTCAATGCCGAATATCTCTGGACATACATTTATATGCATAACATGATACATGCATTACAGATAATGGATGACAATATTATATAGGGAATGGAAAAGACTGTGCATACATTCCTAAGTATATCATCATCTAATACATCAGCTCTGTACAGCTACAAATACAGGGAAATGGGGCACAAACGCCCTACTACTAACAGAGGCCTATCAAAAGATATAGCGAGAATGGGGAACAACCACCCAATATCTAACAGAGGCCTATCAAAAGATATAACGAGAATACATCAGAAGAAGACAATGGTGTCGATATCCACATCATCAATCCTGTTCACCTGATGTAACTCCTCCGGAGTCACTGGATCTCAATCAATAGGGATGTCAGGCCTATAAAGAGGAGGATCTGCGCCGGCAAAACCAAATGGGTCATCCGAGGGGCCAGCGCCTGAGCTGGAAGGAACAAATAACTCCGCCTCTGCTGGATCTCTGCCCAAGTGCCGAATAAATATATGTGCCTGGTCCAACTGACAGGTCAAGCTATCAATCTGGGTCACATGAGTCGGATCTCGGACACAAGCTATCCAATCCGTCATCATCAAGGATCCAGGAACCATGTCCCCCATAAACTGTGTGGCGCGAGACTGGGCTCCAATAGTACGAGGAAGCCACCAACGCTGGAATGTCTCCTGAGTACATGGACCCTCTGATAATGCAAATCCTTCAACACCCAACAACGGAATATCAATGGCGGCTGACTGCGATACAAGCCAGTGACGCCTGACAGGAGGTAAAATCGATATACGAATCTCCCCTGTGGTGCTCCTGATAGCACGCTCTCCTAGATAGAGCTCCCAACCGCCATCTGTGAAGAGTGGAACTCTCCTGGTGGAAATCAAATACTCGATCCCAATCGGGATCCATCCTCAAAACCCACTGTCAAGTGTTCCCCAGAATAGGGAAGCTAGGTGATGGTGTCGGCCGACAGCAACTCCAACTGCATACCGCAATTAGTGAATCCCTCCGCTACAGGGACCTCGGGCAAAATCGAATGATGTCATCTTCGTCCTTGTGGATAGGTATCTAAACCTAACACACTCACGGGACGCAAACAGGGAAGCCTCTCATAGGCCCAAAATTGCCAACACAATGGCAAGACATCTGCTATCAGTAAACACTATTAACCTATAAATGGGAAAAGACAAGAGAAATACTCACCAGCAGAAACGGGTAAAATCCTATCCAAGCCTCGGTCAAACCATGTGAGCGCATACGCATGCCCTGGAGGAAATAGACAAAGGTATAGGAACCCCAATCGTACTCTCCAATACGGTCCACGTCACGTGTAGTGCTGACCAAAGCAAAAGATACCGTGGAAGAGTTATCTGCTATGAAGCAGCCTCGAATGATCATCAGGAACAATCACCGCAAAATGCGATTCCTGATCCTGACATCATCAGGCATGGGCTCACTCAATAGCCCGCTCACAGCATCCACGCTCAAAGGACCTGAACGAACGGTCCTACCTTTGAGCGCCGCCGCCAGAACTCCTAACAAGGATCTGACGGTAGTAGGGGTAATATTCGCTATGCAAGGCACTGGCTCCCCTCCAAACTCCACGCCAGTGATAAATCGTCAATCCATCAGCGTCATCATCACCTCTCAATTCAGCAGGTGGAGTGACTGAGTCTGGTGAAACCACCGCTCAGACAATGCCCTGAGGTAACCCCAGGGACAACGACGGGGAAGGATGGAGAAGAATGCCCAAAATCCCCACTTATGCACTACTGCTCTATAATCAGGATGAAGCGCCTGGTACATGGAGTGGATGCTAAACCAGTTCCCTTGAGGCTGTGTAAAACCTGGAACCTGCAGGAAATGCAAATCTACGTCATAACCCTTTAATCCTCATCAATAGGAAAGAAGGAAAAGCAAAGTCTAACGCCATACCTCGTTAGCATGTAAGTACATCGATGGATGTCTGCCCAAATCACCCAGTAACTCTGGGTTCGCCACCTGAATGCTCGGAAGCTCCCTACGAGGGACAGGTGCAGCAGGAGCGAGATCCTCTATCGGAATATCCGTCTCCTCGTCCTCAATGTCTGGAACACCTACCTGGACAGGACGTATCACGGCCTCCACCAACCGTCGAGGCTGTCTGACAGAACGGGGACGAGGTACTTCAGAAGCCCTCCGCAGTACACCAGAAGTGGTCCTATAAGAACTGCTCGGCTGATCCGGATCCATAATATCTGGACAATAAGTCTCCAAATCACCTCAGAAAGGGTGTTGTATTTCCTTACCTGGAGCTTTCTCTAATGCATTTATGATTATATGCATGCATGCATTTACTTTAACAAACAATAGAGTTAAAATGCATGACTATCCAATGCCTACCTTTTGAAAATTTTTGCCATAGTCCCCTTTGAAAATAGGATTATCCACATACACTCAGGCATGTTTAGGTGGCCATTCAGTAGCACACCTTCCCCAAAGTCATATACACAATATATGCATTAAAAGTCAAAAGCATCATGGATAATGCCAACCTCAATGTCAGGAGTACTTTGCCTTTCTACATTTTGCTCATTGGACCTCAAATAGGACAAAAAATAGCAGAAAAAGGTGCCAATTTGACTGTCTCAAAAGTCAAATTTTTTCACATCATTATGTTCAGCATAGTTTAATACTAACATTTACTATGTTAAATATTTTTTATCAAGTCATTTGTGCATACATAACCACTACTATGTGTTTAGATGCATTTCGTGCGATAACTCACAATCTAACGGACATAAACTAGAGAAAATACAGGCATATGTTACCAGGATAGTGTGGAACACTTGTACGGTGATAGAATTTGTAGAAAGCAGTCCGAACTCAGCAGATCTGAAGATGGCTCGCGGTTTTCTCTAAGCGAAACAAGTTGAAAGTGACTTGTGAATGCTGCTGGCTGATCCTGGCCGCAGGCCTATCTGTAGCTGTAGCAGGTACACCTGCGGCACCCCCATGTGGGTCCCATCCCTCCGACTAGGTCCAGTTCAAGTTGCAAAGGAGGTCTTACGAATTAAAAAGGTCAAATTGAGAATAAAAACACCATGCGATTGAGCAAAACTGCATACAATCCTGGTCTTCTCTGATGAGACTTTGAATCGGTACATCATGCATTGGTATCCGCCCACACACAGGGTACACTATACCAGTGATCTCAAATGATCTCAGTCAAGCTCGACAATACCGTACGCAGGTCCAATGCCGCTTTCTCAGGATCATCATCCTGGTCAACCTAGATCCCCGACGGGGGTTACAACGTGAGTCCCTAACGGGGGTTACAACGTGAGTCCCCGACGGGGGTTACAACGTAGATCCCCGGCGGGGGTTACAACGCGTGTTTATCCGTTGACACACAAATTAACGAAGGTCAAGCAGCCTTGACATTATCTCAGCCGATGGCAAGTAAACCTATCAGAGCATACACAGTTGTTCGATAAATGCATACGTCCCTAGTAGATCTCCCGAGGGGGTTACAACGTGAATTCACGGCAGGGGATTACCACGTATATTCAAGCCGTTGACACACACATCAACGAAGGTCAAGCAGCCATGACCTCATTCCAGGCGATAGAGGGTTAGACCTATCAGAGCTCTGGAGCCATTCGGGATTCTTACCACCCGATTACCCATATTCCCCGATGGGGGGTCATAACGTAATGTTCTGTTGATCTACACGACAGCGGAAGTCAAGCAACCTTGACAGTATATCCCACAGGATTTTTCAGCCGTTGATTCACATATCGGTGAAATACACGTCAACGAAGGTCATGCATCCCTGACAGCATTTGCTGTTGGCAGTAACTCCAACAGAACCCTGACATGTCCTGACGATACAAACCAGGAGATTGTCATCAAGGAGGATGGATGATGGAATATGTTATACACATCCTCAAACAGATCAAGCTTTATCCCCACAGATCTCTTACACATAAGAGGTACCTATGTAAGATCCAGTCCTTATCTAGAAATTTGATGATAACTCCAACATCAACATCCTGATAGACTCAGATCATACATCAAATCTGGTCATCATTGCCAATCCCCGGTTGAAGCAACAGGGAGCCAGCAATTATCCTCAGCGTTTTGGGCTACAACCCCGTACACATGCATCATACATCTACATCATGTTTCTATCCATAGTACCATGTTTGTCTTATTACGTTTCATGTGTCTAGGATTCTTTATCCTACCCATGCATCGCCATGCATGAATATGATAAAGAGGGGCAACTGTAGGCACTCGAAATTTTCTGTACTACTGACACTAACATTGCAGGAAGGAAAATTCATCTTTTATGAGAGAACCCTGAAAGACAATCCACAACCATACCGGATACTACCGGAGGTTCAGCATCAACCCCAGATCGCAATCTGGGAGTAACCGTTCCAATCTTGGAGTACCCCGAGGCATGTAGATCAATACCGGAACACACACTGGAGAAGACCGTTTAATCTCGGAGATAACCCCGAGGTATCCAGTCTCAGCCCTAAACATGGGAATAGCCTCCAACCTTGGTGATAGCCCCAAGGAAAGCAATTTTGGCATTAACCCCAAAAATGCTTGTTACAAGTGCAACCAGCTTCAATCTCGGCGCTCACAACGAGATACACTTTATCAGCCCGGCGATGACATTGGGAAGACAGACACACCTCAAAGATGACAAATGAGGACTTTTAACCAATTGTAGCAGTCCAATCCCAGCGAAGCTGAGCAACGTCTGCTTTATCGACCCAACCCGGCAATAACAACGGTAAGGGGCAACATCGTCATCTGACCAACATGATGCCACGCCAAGTCGTCTCAACACATCTACGCAACAACGGCCCACAAGGCTAATCAATCCCGAGTTGCTATTGTGCGCGGTAACGGATGAAAGTTGAAGCTTGAAGACCGTAGGGCACCGTCCCATCTTCAAAGACTTCGTACAAACTCTAATCCCATGCCATCGTACAAACTCTCGACAACGGCGGTCTGAAATACGTCCTGTATACCTCAAACGGATGTTCGAATTGCACTTCAGAAAAGCTGAGTGGACATTACAGTGCACATACTTCGAGACGACCCGACCCGACCAAATTGGGCCGACCCGACCCGCCTCTGGTACACCTGCGGCTGAGCCGTAGGTACACTTGCGGCACCTTTTGCCTATAAATAAAAGGCTTGGGGTGCTGATTTTTAAGAGAAAAAAGACGAGGAAACCCTGCAGAATTCGCTCTACACTGCCATACAGTGTATTTTCACACTTTAAACACCTGTGAGCTCATATACAGCTCTCTTTTGTACCTACACAAGTCTATGTTTACTCACTCTAAAGATATAGAAGTCTTCTTTGGCAATCCACTGTAAGCCTTCTCACACACTTTAGAGTCTTTCTCTTCATTTTTGCACACACCCTTCTACATGTTGAGAGCCGTGTTGCTTGCTTTTGCCCGGACTTCGGTCCGTGGTTTCATTTCAGTCTATATATATATATATATATATATATATATATATATATATATATATATATATATATATATTGACTAACATTACTGAGTTATGCCTCGGTTGAGCCTAGACTTCGGTCTGGAGCGTTTATTTGTTTTTCTATATATATATTTTTATATTTATGAACTGTGTATCGGGCTTTGTTCGATTGAGCCTAAACTTCGGTTTGGTGCGTTTAATTGCTTTCTTATATATATATATATATATATATATATATATATATATATATATATATATATATATATATATATATATATATAAACTGTGGTCGAACTCCGTTCGATGAGCCTGGATTTTACATCCGGTGCGTTTACTCGCTTTTATATATATATATTTATATATATGAACTGCTATCGAAATTTGTTCGGTGAGCCTGGATTTTATATCCGGTGCGTTTGCATGCTTTTATATATATATATATATATATATATATATATATATATACACTTCGTCCCACCTAGAGTTTACTTCGTGGTGGTTGACCGTTTTTTACAGCTTTCTGTACATTTCGTCTCGCCTGGAGTTTCCTCCGTGGCGGTTGATAGCCTTTAACAGATTTATTTACATTTCTGATCCCCCATGGAGCTACCTCGTGGTTGGTGATCATGTCTGTATATATATATTTACGGCTTTTATATATATATATGCTTACTGCTTTCATACAAATCGCGGTATCATGTGAGCCTAGGAATCATGTGATCACAGATTCATCCTATTGGATCTAGATTCGGTTCCCATGATGGATATTTTCAGCTGTAAGCAGCTTGTAAATTATTCTACAATGTCTGAATTTCCTCAGATGCTTTCCATACCCACGAGGAAGTCGGCATTATTTTGTAGATTATTTTCGTACGGATGCTTCGCAGCCGTCAAATAAAATCAACCAAGCCGCTCATTTAATAAAAATGGGAGTGCAAAATGCCTCAATTACTATTGAGCGATAGGGTTTGAAAAAATCTCTTTTATAAAACATCATTGCCATATCTTGCTAAAATTGAATTTTTACATAAATTCAAACCCTGCGTATATAGGTGCGAACGAGGCCTCGTACCACTTTCAAATAAAAGCACATTGACTCACATACACACACACACACATTCAGATAATAGTTTCTTGAAAAGAGGCGGTCACCGTGCTAACACGGATGTCGGGGGGGCCTAACACATTTCCCCCACATAACCAAGTCTCCGGACCCTAAATGAATCTCGGTTTCACTGACCCGTATAGCAGTGTCATATCACTGGGTCAATGTACAAATCTTTTCTCGGTTGTGTTAGTACAACTATTTAAAAAACCAACTGGCGACTCTTAACAGTCCATCGTCGACATTATACATGTCGGACCTTTTTCACTTATTTTTTGTAACAACCCGATATTTTCTATATAAATAAATAAGAAATTTTGCGTATAAATTTTTTTTTTATTTTAAGGACGAGAATTTGTATAAGATATTGTGTATATGTATTTATGTGGTAAATAAAAATATAATTATTTACATAAATATTTACAAGTAATTTTATTTTAGAATTATTGATTATTATAAAGTATATTCTAATAATAGTTAAATTATGGTAAAAATGTTTTATTAATTATTTTTCATAAAACTATAATCATATATTATTTAAATAATATATGAAGTGATTTTTAGAAAAATTATAATACTTGTTTTATTATATGAATTATTAAGTTAATTATTTTACCTTAATTATTAAGGTTAAATAGGAAGAATAAATCAGATATGGAATCCAAACCCTAATTTTGGATTATTGTCAAGGTATGAAAATAATAATATAATATTAATTATATTTTAATTTTTCAGTGTTATAAATATGTACTGTATTTCCGTATTGATAATGGTAGGTCAATTACGGTATATTATGACCAAACCCTAGTAATAATGTTAAACCCTAATTTGAGATCCAAATTAGAGTGCAAGATTATTTTATAAGTGTTATATAATTTATGTCGTGTATTAAATGTATTAATTTGGTGAACCCTAATTAAAATTCTAGAAACCCTAATTTTAGAAAACCCTAATTAATATTTCTAAAACCCTAATTTTTGGAGATGATAAACTCTAATTTTAAATTTAAATTAGAGTTCGAGATTGGTTGTAATTATGTTAACGTGATTAATTAACAAGTTTTATAATTACAATTGCTAATTTTGGAAACCCTAAATTTTTAAACCCTAATTTGATAATTAGAAAAACCTAATTATAATTTAGTAACCCTAATTATCAAAAATCGCAAATGCTAATTACTATTTTAGCAAAGTTAATTATAATTATATTTTCACCCTAATGTTCATATATAGTATAATTAGAAGATTAATCATAATTAGAAAACCCTAATTTCAAAATTGTAGAAACTAAAATTTATTTAATTTTTACTTGATTTTATTTATTTTTGTGCAAACCCTAATTGCTAAATCCTACAATTTATGTTAAACCTAAGGGTTAAACCCTAAGGGTTTGCCAAGTTCCAATTATGCCATTAAATGAAAAATATAAATGACCATTTTGCCCCTAGTGTATTATTTTGGCTATCATGTAGGTTTTGACAATAGGTTGAGTGGGTGAACCACTTCAACCACCCCATGTGCTCAAAATAACAGCAACAAGCATTATACATCAGCCATTCCATGCATCTAGCTTGCTTATATATAGATTGGAGAGAGGAATAATTCATTTGTTACTTACATTTTGTCCAACTCTCAAACTAAGCTCTCTCTTTCTTTAACCTCCGAAATATACAAGTATATCAGTCCTAAATCAAAGCCCCATGATCAACCATAACATAGCATAAGCACAGAATCATCAATTGATCAAAGAAGGTATAAAACCCTAGCATAATTTTTGTCCATAGATTCTGTGTTAGATATTAGTTTTTATTGTTAAAATATGTTGGTTGTAGTCCATTTTAACGATCTGGGTTGCTAAATATTGGATCCATAACATTTAGAAGCTCGGATTTGTGTTTTTCAAAAATCTGGAAAATTTGTTCTTGGTGGTCTGACAACGAATGTCAGGCCTTATATCTCTGTGATCTGTTACGAATTTTGTGTTTTGAAATTTTGTAGTTGTAGTCTGATATGTTCTCTTGGATCTGGGCTTGGAATCAGGCTTAGATCGTATGTATATTGCAAGTTATGGAAGGTCAAACTGCGTTGACCGACCATGACTTGCAAGGTTTCTAGGTAACCCAGAAATGGGTTTTTAGCGCCTGACAGCATGTTTGAAGGCAAAGATATGTCAGATTATTGAAGCTTTGATGATGTTTTTATAACTGGATTTTAGACTATAATCTAGACTTTGAATCATGACCTTTAGATCCCTTAAATACCCAACTGATAGAACGCAGTGAGTGGTCAAATCAGGCCACTCGGTCACAATTTCATTTTCTGGAATTTCCAGAATAGTGAAGAACACAAATTCTGACAGCCTTTGACCGGCTTGTATCTGCTTAATCTGTTGTTTTTATTGTTATGTTTTGTGATAGATCTACTCTTTGACATGTTGGCTAGACACTGCAGCTTATAGATCACAAAAACATTATAAGATCAACAAGTTGTGGAAGCCCAAAACGAGCCAGTTGAACTGTTCTTCATTTCTGGGTAGCCCAGAAAATGAAGAACAGCTCTGACAGCTTGTTCAAGGCTCCAGATCTCATTGGTTATGCATGGTTTGATGATGTTGTTTGTTGGATCGTGTAGTCTTGTACTTGTACTACATTATCTGATCAACAAATTGCCTAGAAACACATCACACACGAATTTAATCTCGGTCAAAGTTGCTAGCCCGGTCTCTGACAGGAAATTTTGGGTTTGCTTGAAGAACAACAAGAACACCTATAGCGACGGTTTTGTCGCTATAGGTGGTCTTTTGCGACAAAATGATTTTAAAAATCAGATTTTTATTAAATAATTATAGAATTAGTTTTAAATTATTAAAAATACAAAATAAATTATTAAAAATTATTTTAAATTCTGAAAATTAGTTTTTAATTATTTTAAATATATTTCATCAAAATTTAATATTTTTGGAATATTAAAAGTATTAAATTTATTTAATTATAATATTAAATAAATTAGTTAAAAATAATTTTAATATTTAAAAAATCATTTAAAATTATATTATGATATAAGAAAATATTTTAAGTTATTTTTAATGACTTTAAATATTTTGTGATAAATTTCATTAATAAATTGATATTAATGGTGATTAATTTATTTACTAAATGAATTAAATAAATTAATTAAAAATGATTTTATTATATTAAAAATCATTTTAAATAATAATAAGGTATTTAAAAATATTTTAAGTTATAAAATATAACTTTTAATATTTAAAGATGAATTTCATTAATTAATTATTATTAATGATATTAAAGTTATTTAACAATTTAGTTTTAAAAAAATGATTTTAATATTATAAAAATCATTTTAAATGAAAATAAAGTGTTTAAAAATATTTTAAGTTATAAAATATAACTTTTAATATTTAAAGGATAATTTTATTAATAAATTAATATTAATGATTATTAACTTATTATTAAAAATAGTAAATTTTTTTAATAATTATATTAAATAAATAGTTTAAAAATAGTTTTATTATTTTAAAAATCATTTAAAAGGATATAAATGAATTAAAAATATTTTAAGTTATGAATAAGGACTTTTAATATTTTGATAAATAGAACATTAATACCTTAATATTAATGGTAATTATTTTGAAATGATTTTAAATATTTTAAAAATCATTTAAGGGTAATATTAATACTTTAAAAATATTTTGAGTTATTATAAATAACTTTAATATTTTGGAAATGATTTCATTAATAGTTTAATATTAATTAGATATTAATGATAATAGAATTATTTAGTATTTAAATCATTTAATAATGATTCCGAGGTTTGAAAATTCATGATAAATAATATTAAATGTTTAAAAACTATTATAAGTCATTTAAAAGTAATATGACTGATATTAAGTTACAGTACAGAGTCTTAGACTCGATAATTACCCGATAAAGTTGTCGGTACACCGATATGTTTCAGAAATTGATCTGGACTTAGATAATGTGATTAGATAAGTGATTATTTGTGATTCAATGGTTGTTAAACCTATGTGCCAATGTGATTAGAGAATGTGCTGACTGCAATAAGCAGTATTATATGATATGATATGTTATTCTAATCAGACACATGATCTATTTAATGATAGGGCTTGATAGAAAAGATAAATCTAAGTTGTGTAAGCAGCAGACAAGGCAAGTATCTAACTCTTTGCATTTACTTTATGAAACGGACATGCGTAAGATAATATCTGAATTGTTCATTTCAATTGTTCAAATATTTCAACTTTTGTATATACTTATGCAATGATTTTGTATAAGTAAGTTATTAAACTATAATTGTTGTACAAGTTCCTTTATTCTGTTATTATTGATCAAATTATATATTCTGATCGTTAATTTCTAAAACATAGTTATACAAGTGTCCCCACTTAGATAATCATTATATTTTATCACATGTTGATACATACTTATCGGTGTTCAGTATGTATAAGTTGAATTAAAAGTCGTCTAAGCTATTTGATCCAGCTAGACATATATTTAAAGTTGTTGTTGAACAAGATAAAACTTTATCCAACTAAATTATTTTGGTTTGGATTCAAGACTGGTATGAACATCCCAAATATGGGAAACTTTTATGCGCCTAAGGCGAGAATGCTGGACGAAAATATCGTCCTTTAATGTAGTATTGATCAATACAGGGCATAACGGGCTGATCACCCCCCCCTGTGCCAGTAAGTAATGACGGTTTACAGATGAAGTTCTGTTTAACCTTTTTGAAAATAGAAAATAATGTTCATAGTTTGTCAACTAATCCTCATTTATAGTCAGTACGTAGTTTCAAAAATTTGAAATCGAAATGAGATGTTGTTTATTATCGGTTCAGTTTACTTTATAACTGTTGATTCGTTGTAGAAGTATCGTTCAAAGAAAATATTTAATTCGTTTAGCTAACTATTATTGTTGTTATTACTTGCTGGGCACTCAAATGCTCATCCTTGCTTAAATTTAAATATTTTCAGCTAAAGGTGAACAACCTGTAGGCTCTTCTAAGAACAAATGGAAAGGGAAGGTCGTTGAATGAATGATAAGGCTATCTTTTGTAATAACTAGACTTTATTAGGGTAATGATGATATATATTAATTATCATGTAATGAAACGAATGTTTGAAGGTTTCGTACTTGGGATTGAAAACTCTGATAATATGTAAATTAAATTTGATAATCTATATTATTGTTATTATTATTAGTATTATTCCGCTCATAGAAATGGTATCGTGAAGCACTGAGTTCGGGTTTCAAGTACCTGAATTTGGGGGCGTCACATCATGGTATCAGAGCTTAGGATTTGAAACCTTAGGTGGGTTAGACCTTAGGCTATAACCTTAGAACAGAGGAAAACGTTGAAAATACAAATAACTCATATAGAGTTTAAAAAAGGAGATGAATTGAATTAGTTCATCATCAAACAATATAAAAGATAACTTATATAAAACTATTAATTGTTGTGCGTATAAATTAAGTGATAATCAGGATAACTTAGGTGTGTAGATGTCAGATAGAAAAGAATTAGAATACCGTCAAATCGTAAAGAAGAAGTCAACCTCCATAACCGAGCCAATATCAAAGCCAATAGCTGAAATAGAGGCTCACATTGAAAGCTACCTCAATGGGGTGGTTATTTTGAAAAGTATAGTACCAGACTCTGAAACGATAGTATAACTGAAAGGTAAAGTATAGTTAAAGAATATGTGATCAATGTCGAGTTCTTAAACTCGTATGTTTGTGGTGAGTTCTTAAACTCATAATGTATGGTAAGTTGGACGAACTAGGTGTAGTTAGGTGTGAATGGATTATTGAGGATGATGGGACTATATAGAATACTAAGCAACTGATCATTAGTGAATGCGTAAGAAATAAGTAGTACTAGTATTACTTGAATATGTATGATTCTATGTTATGTAGTGTATATGATGGGTATGTTTGTATAAGGTAATATTTTTCAAATTTTATATAAGTTGTGTCAGCAATTCTTGACTTTTGAGTCATAAAGGGATATCGGATGATTAAAGCAGTATGTGCTATGGTATGTCAAGTGTTATGAATATGAATCTATGATGAATTAGTGAAATAAGTTGGTATAAAGATAGTAGATATTTATCTGTATACTGGTTACTATAGTAAACCGAATTTTCAAAATCTAATATTTTGAGTACATGATTATTGAAATAGAAAGTTTTGTGTTATATGATTATACGTATACGATAAGGCTTAGAATAAAGAATAAATAGTGATAATGCTGTCAATGAGACGAAAATGAAATACACAGACAGAAGAACCTGTCAACAAAGCTGGAAGACAACCAGACCCGATACAGAATTTTGCGAATATGGACGATCAAGCTATGCAGAACGGAATACCAGTCGCGGGAAGATCAGTCAGATAATTGATAGACGAACGTCAAAGACTTCAAGGCCATCGTACTGCCAGGATTTAGAGGGTCAACTGACCCTGTAGCAACATTTGTAATATCTAAGATAATGAAAGGGCAAAAGATAGTTTTGTCACCTATACGATAAAAGGAAATGAGATAAAAGGAAAGTTTGTGTGTTTAAGTGTGAATCAATGGAGTATAAAGTGGAAGACTGTCCAAGAAGGAGAATGGAGGCAAGGAATGTGAATACGGTAAAAAGGCAGCAGGACATTGGCAACGATGGGACCAACATCAACAATCAAACCAACGAAATCAATCGCAAGCGTCTTCAACATGACCGTTCAAGATATCGTGGCAGCCGGGGATGCAACTCCAGGTATTATTCAAACTCATTTTATT
The DNA here is from genome assembly GCA_016801055.1 of Panax notoginseng. Taxonomy (NCBI): domain Eukaryota; kingdom Viridiplantae; phylum Streptophyta; class Magnoliopsida; order Apiales; family Araliaceae; genus Panax; species Panax notoginseng. Next base: position 165,867,220 of record CM029017.1, on the reverse strand, counting down.
TTCTTATATATTATTTTCTTATGTATAATAACTTATTTTATAAATAAATTTTGAGGAAGAATTTGAGTTCTTTTAGAAACCAATTTTTCCGTTTAATCAGAAAGACAAGCTTTATATGAATAGTTAAAGATCAGTTCGATCAACGTTGATCAAGATCTACTTGCGATAATTGTGTATGCTATGTAACCGTGTATGTATAGGTTTTTAAACGGTGATTCCGGGGACGGATTCTTTATAAGGGAGGGTGAATGTAACAACCCGATATTTTCTATATAAATAAATAAGAAATTTTGCGTATAAATTTTTTTTATTATTATTTTATTTTAAGGATGAGGATTTGTATAAAATATTGTGTATATGTATTTATGTGGTAAATAAAAATATAGTTATTTACATAAATATTTACAAGTAATTTTATTTTAGAATTATTGATTATTATAAAGTATATTCTAATAATAATTAAATTATGGTAGAAATGTTTTATTAATTATTTTTCATAAAAATATAATCATATATTACTTAAATAATATATGAAGTGATTTTTAGAATAATTATAATACTTTTTTTATTATATAAATTATTAAGTTAATTATTTTACCTTAATTATTAAGGTTAAATAGGAAGAATAAATCATATATAGAATTCAAACCCTAATTTTAGATTATTGTCAAGGTATGAGAATAATAATATAATATTAATTATATTTTGATTTTTCAGTGTTATAAATATGTACTGTATTTCCGTATTGATAATGGAAGGTCAATTACGGTGTATTATGACCAAACCCTAGTAATAATGTTAAACCCTAATTTGAGATCCAAATTAGAGTGCAAGATTATTTTATAAGTGTGTTATATAATTTATGTCGTGTATTAAAATGTATTAATTAGGTGAACCCTAATTAAAATTCTAGAAACCCTAATTTTTAGAAAACCCTAATTAATATTTCTAAAACCCTAATTTTTGGAGATAATAAACCCTAATTTTAAATTTAAATTAGAGTTCGAGATTGGTTGTAATTGTGTTAACGTGATTAATTAGCAAGTTTTATAATTACAATTGTTAATTTTGGAAACCCTAAATTTTTAAATCCTAATTTGATAATTAGAAAAACCTAATTATAATTTAGTAACCCTAATTATCAAAAATCATAAATCTTAATTGCTATTTTAGCAAGGTTAATTATAATTATATTTTCACCCTAATGTTCATATATAGTGTAATTAGAAGATTAATCATAATTAGAAAACCCTAATTTCAAAATTTTAGAAACTAAAATTTATTTAATTTTTACTTGATTTTATTTATTTTTGTGCAAACCCTAATTGCTAAATCCTATAATTTGTGTTAAACCTTAGGGTTAAACCCTAAGGGTTTGCCAAGTTCCAATTATGTCATTAAATGGAAAATACAAATGACCATTTTGCCCCTAGTGTATTATTTTGGCTATCATGTAGGTTTTGACGATAGGTTGAGTGGGTGAACCACTTCAACCACCCCATGTGCTCAAAATAATAGCAACAAGCACTATACATCAGCCATTCCATGCATCTAGCTTGCTTAGATATAGATTGGAGAGAGAAATAATTCATTTGTTACTTACATTTTGCCCAAATCTCAAACTAAGCTCTCTCTTTCTCTAACCTCCGAAATATACAAGTATATCAGTCCTAAATCAAAGCTCCACGATCAACCATAACATAACATAAGCACAGAATCATCAATTGATCAAAGAAGGCATAAAACCCTAGCATAATTTTTGTTCATAGATTCTATGTTAGATGTTAGTTTTTATTGTTAAAATATGTTGGTTGTAGTTTATTTTGACGATCTGGGTTGGTAAATGTTGGATCCATAACATTTAGAAGCTCAGATTTGTGTTTTTCAAAAATCTGGAAAATTTGTTCTTGGTGGTCTGACAACGAATGTCAGATCTTATATCTCTGTGATCTGTTACGAATTTTGTGTTTTGAAATTTTGTAGTTGTAGTCTGATATGTTCTCTTGGATCTGGGCTTGGAATCAGGCTTAGATCGTTTGTATATTGCAAGTTATAGAAGGTCAAACTGCGTTGACCGACCATGACTTGCAAGGTTTCTGGGTAACCCAGAAATGGGTTTTCAGCGCCTGACAGCATGTTTGAAGGCAAAGATACGTAAGATTATTGAAGTTTTGATGATGTTTTTATAACTAGATTTTAGACTATAATCTGGACTTTGAATCATGACCTTTAGATCCCTTAAATACCCAACTGATAGAACGCAGTGAGTGGTCAAATCAGGCCACTCGGTCACAATTTCATTTTCTGGAATTTTCAGAATAGAGAAGAACACAAATTCTGACAGCCTTTGACCGGCTTGTATCTGCTTAATCTGTTATTTTTATTGTTATGTTTTGTGATAGATCTACTCTTTGACATGTTGGCTAGACACTGCAGCTTATAGATCACAAAAACATTATAAGATCAACAAGTTGTGGAAGCCCAAAACGAGCCAGTCGAACTGTTCTTCATTTTTGGGTAGCCCAGAAAATGAAGAACAGCTCTGACAGCTTGTTCAAGGCTCCAGATCTCATTGGTTATGCATGGTTTGATGATGTTGTTTGTTGGATCGTGTAGTCTTGTACTTGTACTACATTATCTGATCAACAAATTGCCCAAAAACACATCACACACGAATTTAATCTCGGTCAAAGTAGCTAGCCCGGTCTCTGACAGGAAATTCTGGGTTTGCTTGAAGAACACCAAGAACACCTATAGCGACGGTTTTGTCGCTATAGGTGGTCTTTTGCGACGGATTAATTTTAAAAACCAGATTTTTATTAAATAATTATAGAAAATTAGTTTTAAATTATTAAAAATACAAAATAAACTATTAAAAATTATTTTAAATTCTGAAAATTAGTTTTTAATTATTTTAAATATATTTCATAAATATTTAATATTTTTGGAATATTAAAAGTATTAAATTTATTTAATTATAATATTAAATAAATTAGTTAAAATGATTTTAAGATTTGAAAAATCATTTAAAATTATATTATGATACAAGAAAATATTTTAAGTTATTTTTAATGACTTTAAATATTTTGTGATAAATTTCATTAATAAATTGATATTAATGGTGATTAATTTATTTACTAAATGAATTAAATAAATTAATTAAAAATAATTTTATTATATTAAAAATCATTTTAAATAATTATAAGGTATTTAAAAATATTTTAAGTTATAAAATATAACTTTTAATATTTAAAGATGAATTTCATTAATTAATTATTATTAATGATATTAAAGTTATTTAATAATTTAGTTTTAAAAAAATGATTTTAATATTATAAAAATCATTTTAAATGAAAATAAAGTGTTTAAAAATATTTTAAGTTATAAAATATAACTTTTAATATTTAAAGGATAATTTCATTAATAAATTAATATTAATGATTATTAATTTATTATTAAAAATAGTAAATTTATTTAATAATTATATTAAATAAATAGTTTAAAATTAGTTTTATTAATTTAAAAATCATTTAAAAGGATATAAATGAATTAAAAATATTTTAAGTTATGAATAAGGACTTAGAACATTAATACCTTAATATTAATGGTAATTATTTAGAAATGATTTTAAATGTTTTAAAAATCATTTAAGAGTAATATTAATACTTTAAAAATATTTTGAGTTATTATAAATAACTTTAATATTTTGGAAATGATTTCATTAATAGTTTAATATTAATTAGATATTAATGATAATAGAATTATTTAGTATTTAAATCATTTAATAATGATTCCGAGGTTTGAAAATTCATGATAAATAATATTAAATGTTTAAAAACTATTATAAGTCATTTAAAAGTAATATGACTGATATTAAGTTACAGTACAGAGTCTTAGACTCGATAATTACCCGATAAAGTTGTCGGTACACCGACATGTTTCAGAAATTGATCTGACTTAGATAATGTGATTAGATAAGTGATTATTTGTGATTCAATGGTTGTTAAACCTATGTGCCAATGTGATTAGGGAATGTGCTGACTGCAATAAGCAGTATTATATGATATGATATGTTATTCTAATCAGACACATGATCTATTTAATGATAGGGCTTGATAGAAAAGATAAATCTAAGTTGTGTAAGCAGTAGACAAGGCAAGTATCTAACTCTTTGCATTTACTTTATGCAACGGACATGCGTAAGATAATATCTGAATTGTTCATTTCAATTGTTCAAATATTTCAACTTTTGTATATACTTATGCAATGATTCTGTATAAGTAAGTTATTAAACTATAATTGTTGTACAAGTTCCTTTATTCTGTTATTATTGATTAAATTATATATTCTGATCGTTAATTTCTAAAACATGGTTATACAAGTGTCCCCACTTGGATAATCATTATATTTTATCACATGTTGATACATACTTATCGGTGTTCAGTATGTATAAGTTGAATTAAAAGTCGTCTAAGCTATTTGATCCAGCTAGACATATATTTAAAGTTGTTGTTGAACAAGACAAAACTTTATCCAACTAAATTGTTTTGGTTTCGATTCAAGACTGGTATGAACATCCCAAATATGGGAAACTTTTATGCGCCTAAAGCGGAAATGCTGGACGAAAATATCGTCCTTTAATGTAGTATTGATCAATACAGGGCATAACGGGCTGATCACCCCCCCCCCCCCCGTGCCCGTAAGTAATGACGGTTTGCAGATGAAGTTCTGTTTAACCTTTTTGAAAATAGAAAATAATGTTCATAGTCTGTCAACTAATCCTCATTTATAGTCAGTACGTAGTTTTAAAAATTTGAAATCGAAAGGATATGTTGTTTATTATCGGTTCAGTTTACTTTACAACTGTTGATTCGTTGCAGAAGTATCGTTCAAAGAAAATATTTAATTCGTTCAGCTAACTATTATTGTTGCTATTACTTGTTAGGCACTCAAATGCTCATCCTTGCTTAAATTTAAATATTTTCAGCTAAAGGTGAACAACCTGGAGGCTTTTCTAAGAACAAAGGGAAAGGGAAGGTCGCTGAATGAATGATAAGGCTATCTTTTGTAATAACTAGACTTTATTAGGGTAATGATGATATATATTAATTATCATGTAATGAAACGAATGTTTGAAGGTTTCGTACTTAGGATTGAAAACTCTAATAATATGTAAATTAAATTTGATAATCTATATTATTGTTATTATTATTAGTATTATTTCGCTCATAGAAATGGTATCGTGAAGCACTGAGTTCGGGTTTCAAGTACCTGAATTTGGGGGCGTCACATTTTTTCAAACAAATCTCACCTAAAATGAGAACACCAAAGAATAAGTAACGGAAAGGAACATCTAAAAATCCCGACGTCGACACCACGTATACAGATCATTTCCACAATTTAATAAGGAATGAATACAAAGGATCATTCACCATGCATGTGGTAATCCACATAGACAGGTTATTCCAACAAAATAATAAAGAATTGAATAACAGAAGGATTCACCATGCGTGCGATAGACTGCACAGACAGGTTATTCCCAACAGAATAATAAATAATGGAACCAAGTCCGGCGTAAACGCACAGACAGGATATTCTAAAAGAATAATAAATAATGGAACCAAGTTCGGCGTAAATGCACGGACAGGATATTCCGACAGAATAATAAAGAACAGAATAATAAATAATAGAACTAGGTCAGGCGTAATACGCACCGATAGGATATTCAGACAGAATAATAAAGAATGGAATAATAGAAGAATTTCACCATATATGCGGTACTTCGCATAAACATGTTATTCCAACATAATAATAAAGAATAGAATAACAGAAGAATTTCACAAAGTATAGGGTAGACCGCGTATACAGGTTATTCCAACAGAATAATAAAGAATGGTATAACAGAAGTTCTCTTCATGAATAAAAAAGAAATAATACCCCTTACGGGTACAACAAATAATATCCCTTACCTTAGAAAGAAGAGTACTGGATATAGAAGTAGTGAAGTAGCAGAACATTTATCTTCTTTCTCTCTATAGTTTCTCTCTCTAGAGTTTTAGTGAATTCGTAAGAAATAATGAAGGAATGAGCTTCTATTTATAGAAGAATGGACTGCATAGCAACTAATTCATGAATAGTCCAGATTGATTTACTTTTAATCGGACGGTCCAGATTTAAAGCAAAATCTTTTAAATAAAATATAATATATTCTATTTATAATCTAATAAAACGAATAACTTTATAAAAGTATTATGTTTTATATAAAAAGATTTTACTATGCAAAATACTATGCAGGCACTATGCATAATAAAATATAATATATTCTATTTATAAAATAACTTTATAAAAGTATTCTGTTTTATATAAAAAGATTTTACTATGCATAATAAAATATAATATTCTATTTATAGAATAACTTTATAAAAGTATTCTATTTTATATAACAAGCTTTTCTATTTTATTACATTAATAATATCAATAAAACAAAACTGAGTGACTTATCACGTAAGCATCAATAATCAATACAGTGTGCTACTATACAACCACGCGTATTACTGTACTTTTAACACTGAGTGTTTCAACAGTTAACAGTACAACTTCCGCCGTTATTTTCATAAAAAATATTTTTATCGTTTTCTCAATCCGACAATAATTTCATTGCGGGGTACACCAATGATTGTGCCATTGTACGAATATTCCCTGATAAAACGAATATTCCCCCAACCAATCGAATATAATATGACAACTTGCATATTTTGCAAAATTTATAAATACTACCAACAACTATAATATTATATCAAATCCACACCATAATATTAAAAAATAATTTTGAAAAAAAAAATTAAATATTTATTCATAAAATCTGGGGTCTCACAATCTCCCCTCCTTATAGAATTTCGCCCTCGAAATTTACGTACGTACTTGGTATGCTGAACAGGTGAGGATACCTCATCAGATTCTAACTCTTGAGGTATAACCTTTGAGTGTTGAATACGATTCTTCTTATCCAATATTTTAACACGTATCTCCTCAAATGTTATATCATCCGCTATCCCGTCCGGTTCTAAATTAATAATGTGGTTCGGGTCGTCCACATATTTACGTAACATCGATATGTTAAAAATGTTATGAACAAGCGACATACTTGGCAGTAAAACGAGTCTATAAGCCACAGTTCCTACTCAATCGAGAATTTTAAATGGGCCAATTAAATCAAGGGTTGAGATTTTCTCTCTTTAGTAACTCTTACTTTTAAAAGAACGCCCTCTTGAACCTTCTTCTTAGTATTCATCAGCTCCGGGTCTATAGCTTGCACGACTTTAACTTTATCGATTAAAGTCGATTCTACTCGTATATTCGTTATCTTCATATGGGTCCCTAGAGTCTTTAACTCTATCTTCATCATTTGCAAGTTATACGAAATAAGTCTTTGTGTTAACAACATCGCACTCGTAAATGCATACAGTCTTCTACTCAACACGTCAGCTACCACGTTCGCTCTTCCACGATGATATTGAATGGTATGGTCATAATCTTCACCAGCTCGAGCCAACGTCTTTGGTGCATGATACGTTCATTTTGGTTGAAGAAATATTTGAGGGTTTAAGAAATGGGTTTTGTAATGGGGTCAATACAAAATTCGATTTCACGCTCTGGGGTAGACCAGGAAGTCTTAAAGAATACGTCAAGAAATTTATTAACAATAGAAATATCATTCAAAACTGTGACTCTCATCCAAGACTTGGATAACACGTCACATTGATACCTGTCAACTTGTCATCGTCATTCACAACGTCTCCTATAGAAAGTCTAGCTTCGGTGCATTCCACACAAGGAAGTCAACCACGAAAGGATCGGGGCTCTTTACTTATGGCTTGATATGACAATGATTGACTTTAGTGGTTTGGTTACTTTGAATTCGCATAACAGGTTGGTTAAGAGTATGAAAGCTAACAACCTTACGAAAAGCATGATGAGTAGTTAACCAATTATTTCCAAAAATCACATCAAAGGCAAGTATTTTCAAAGAGATAAGATCAATAGGTAACATGAAAGTGTTGATTTGAACAAGATTTATAAATAGTGGAGGTAACGAAGGTTTCTCCCAACTGAGTTTAAACATATATATCAAAGTCTAACTTCTCCGGAGTTAACTTCAAACATTGAACATAACTAGGTGAAATAAAAGAGTGAGTAGAACCGGTATCTAACACGGTATAAACTTCACAAGAGTTTACGACTAACATACCTGTGATAATTTTATTCAGGTTCCTCGTCACGAAAAAAAAATGCTCTCTCTTAAACTACTGGCTTTGGCTTGTCTGGGACATCCTTTGGCATCACTATCCCAGCTAGACTTGACTTCACCATACGATAAAATTGAGATAGGTAACCTTCTCTTTCGCAATTAAAACACGCTTTGGATCGCTGCGTACAGTTTGGACGGATGTGTCCCTCCTGTCTGCATTTAAAATATACGACCGGTGGTCGTTCTTCTTCCTTTGAAACGGGTGTTGGTGCCGACGTCTTCACGTCATTGTTGAACCTTCTCTTCTTGAAATGTCCATTCTTATTGTTTTGGCCATGATTACCACCGAAGTGGTTACCATTTCTGGCATGTTGTTTCCCTCCATGCTTATTGTCATCTCTTTGATAACTGTTATCACCGGTATTATCATTTTACCGGCTGCTCTCTTTTGGTTGGGTTGACTCAGTATTGTGCTCCAATAACTGAGCCCTATTAATAACATCTGAATACAAACACAGTTTATGAGAGATAAGATATTGACGTATCTCAGGTTTCAAACCTCTTAGAAATATTCGCGACAACTCGGCAAATTTGGCTTCGTACTGCGACACGGTCATGTTGTTTTGCTCCAACTTGATAAATTCTACCTCCTTCATGTGACGAATGCTTTCGGTAAAGTACTTGTCATTGAACAACTCTTGGAACTTCTCCCAAGACATCTTGAGTGCGTCAGGCTGGGTACGTTTTACAGATTTCCACCAGTAATCTGCCTCTTCACGCAACATAAAGGTGGCAAAGGGAACTTTTTTCTCCTCGGAGCATCCCAAGACATTAAATATCTTGGTGATCTGCTTTAACCACGTCACCGCCTTAAGTGGTTCTGGCTTTCCCAAAAACTCCGGTGGTCCCAGCTCCTTGAATTGCTTAGCGGTGACCGACGGTGGGTTGCCATTATTTTTACCTGCATTATGAATAGAAGCCGCCTTCGCCTGATGTTGCATGAATTCAAAAAAACTCCTAAATGTACCGTCGTTCGTTAATTGATCAGTGTTGTTGTTTACAGGAGGATTATCGCCATCCTATTGCACATTGTCCTGATTATTGGTCTGTGGAGATTCAACGGTCTCTTGTACTCCATTGCTTATCTCAATATTTTCAGATGTCATTTTCAAATACTGCCACAAAACAAGGATTAACATATCACATATTATCTCTATACTCTGACCAACCAATTAAATACCAAATAAACTTAGGTAGGTCATACTAGTGAAGAAATTCCTCGTCTCTCCCCTCCTAGTTCTTGTCTCACATCTCAGCCAGGGATCATATCCCTAAGCTTTGATAACAACTGTGACGCCCCCAAAATATGTATACATCACCCATCTTTAGTCGCCAGATACACGATACTGAATACAAATACAAACTAATTATACAACAGTCGTGTAAAATATGACAAAACATATGTTGTGAGTTTTAATGCAAATATTGCCATCTAGATAATATCCACACTCAATGGAGTCCTCATTACATTTATTATTACACTATTTCACAGAATAGTCAGGACTACTAATTCACCATCTAGGACCATCACTCTGTTTTCCGACTAGCCCCAGCTACGTTCTCATTTCTTGAAGAGAACAATGAAAGAAAGGGTGAGCTCAACTAGCCCAGTAAGAAATATTATGACTAAGATAATGCAGAATAAATTATCGTTAGCCTTCAATAGTGTTCAACTGATACAATATAATAAACATCAAGTTTAACTGCAGCGGAACAAGCAATCCATTAGAAGAGTCAAGTAGAGAATAAAATCTACTATCTTCTATGATTTAAAAGGTTTTGCATCACTTTTATCGCTGAGACTCAGCTCAATAAATAATCCACATCATCAAATCATCCCTGCACTACAGGCCAAAGATATTCTTTAGTATCACGACCACAAATTATCCATTCACTACGGGCCAAAGATAATCGTGTTTTCATCAACGGTCCTGATCATATCATAAAACAATTCATCTTTGCACCCTTGGCCGAAGAGAATTCATAGCCATAATCATACCAAAAACTGTCCATCAATGCATTACGAGCCAATGAGGACTTTTTCCACGTCATTTGTAACATTACGGTCATGATTATACCGAATAATCCCTGGTCATAATCATACCAAGTCCATCTATGCACTATAGGCCACAGATGACTTTCAACATAATATAAACATGAGGATGATGACAATAACATAATAATTCAATAAAAAAAGTTCAAGAATTAATTTATCCAGAAACCAATAACGTCCAAATTGTCAACAAGATACTTCTTTGTAGAGTCAAATTCAAGAATGCTCAGAAGAATATTTTCAGGAAAAGATACTGAATGAAGCGCAAATATCAAGGATATTCTACTAATTTCATGGAGTATAGAAGTCAAAGCTTTAACCAACTGTGTATAAGAGAATATATGAAACTACAAATAAATTTTCGTCCGCCATACGGTAATTCACGCATACAGATCATTTCCACAATTTAATAAGGAATGAATACAGAAGGATTCATCATGCATGCGATAAACTGCACAAACTGGTTATTCCCAACAGAATAATAAATAATGAAACTAGGTCCAGCGTAAACGCACAGACAGGATATTCCGACAGAATAATAAATAATGGAACCAGGTCCCGCGTAAACGCACAGACAGGATATTCCGACAGAATAATAAAGAACGAAATAATAAATAATGGAACCAGGTCAGGCGTAATACGCACCGACAGGATATTTCGACAGAATAATAAAGAACGGAATAATAGAAGAATTTCACCATATATGTGGTACTTCGCATAAACAGGTTATTCCAACATAATAATAAAGAATGGAATAACAGAAGAATTTCACCAAGTATAGGGTAGATCGCGTATACAGGTTATTCCAACAGAATAATAAAGAATGGGATAACAGAAGTTCTCTTCATGAATACAAAAGAAATAAAACCCCTTACGGGTACAACAAATAATATCCCTTACCTTAGAAAGAAGAGTACTTGATATAGAAGTAGTGAAGTAGCAGAACACTTTTCTTCTTTCTCTCTATAGTTTCTCTCTCTAGAGTTTCAGTGAATTCGTAAGAAATAATGAAGGAACAAGCTTCTATTTATAGAAGAATGGGCTGCATAGTAACTAATTCATGAACGGTCCAGATTGATTTACTTTTAATCGGACGATCCAGATTTAAAGCAAAATCTTTTAAATAAAATATAATATATTCTATTTATAATCCAATAAAACGAATAATTTTATAAAAGTATTCTGTTTTATATAAAAATATTTTACTATGAAAAACACTATGTAGGCACTATGCAACACTATGCATAACTTTATAAAAGTATTATGTTTTATATAAAAAGATTTTACTATACAAAATACTATGCATAATAGAATATAATATATTCTATTTATAGAATAACTTTATAAAAGTATTCTGTTTTATATAATAAGCTTTTCTATTTTATTACATTAATAATATCAATAAAATAAAGCTGAGTGACTTATCATGTAAGCATCAATAATCAATACCGTGTGCTACTATGCAACCACTCGTATTACTGTACTTTTAAAACCGGGTGTTTCAACAGTTAACGGTACAACTTCTGTCGTTATTTTCATAAAAAAATATTTTTGTCGTTTTCTCAATCCGACAATAATTCCGTTGCGGGGTCCACTAATGATTGTGTCGTTGTACGAATATTCTCTGATAAAACTAATATTCCCCCAACCAATAGAATATAATATCACAACTTGCATATTTTAAAAATTTTATAAATACTACCCACAACTATAACATTATATCAAATCCACACCATAATATTAAAAAATTATTTCAGAAAAAAAATTAAATATTTATTCATAAAATCTGGGGTCTCACAAATAAGTTGCTTTATATTTGGAAGTTGTTATTGTTTTGAATAATGAACAAATGTCTAGCAAACTTTCTCTATTTATAGGCTTGACAAAGTTAGGGCATAATGGTCATTAGAACATCCCACCTCCTTTAATCACCTCCTTACTATTCATTTGCTTAATAATTAAGTTAACTTGCTAGGTACACAACTTTCTTGCCTATCACATAAAGTACTTGGCCATTACACAAAGTTCTTGCCCACCAAGACAACCCACATCAACATGGTTGCTCCATGGATCAAACTTAACCATTAGATCATTACATTGGGCTTAACTCAATTAACTTAGCTTATTCATTTTGGGCTTGCATTACTTTAGTTTGGACTTTTAATTATCAAACACTTGGGCTTACACATCCAATTTATATTGGACTCTTCCATTACTACACAATCCTATTAATTCATTCCATTTAACTAAAAGTCTTTTAACATATACTATATGTATAATTCTCGTACTCTAACTCGTATAATAAATCATAACATACGAATTACCATCATTCCCATATACTTGTATAATACTTTGTATCATACTCGCATATACTACCTCGCACAATACATACATATCATACGATCATTATATAAGATTATTAATACTTGATTTTCCTAACGTTCACGAACTAAGTCCGCATGCGAAATATTGCATTTTTCATACTTAGATTATTATTACATAATCCATCTCACCTTGATATTATAACATTACATATTTTTCAGAAGTTCAAAAAATAATTTCTGAGCAGAAACCGATGAATAGTGTTTTTCAGAAAATTTCTTGAAAAACTTTTATTTTCATTTTAGAAATTCAAACACTTTAATTCTCCCACGTAGTTAAAATACTACGACTTTCTGATGTTACTAGGTTATAGAATGACATTCATCTTATTAAAACATAATAATAATAAATAATAATATTTTATTCATTATTAAAAGTATTTACAAATGATACGATTTTCTGGGGCGTTGCAGCCGCTATGGAAAGATCTGGTATGTGTTTCTATTTGCAAAGTTGTTTCCGTTCACGCATACCAGTGAGCTGACAAGGGAGAAAGTGCTTTTGTTGTACGCAATTGTGAAAGACTTCGACTTTAACATAGGCTCGATTATCAGCTTTTCTATATGGCGATGCCTGCGAGGGCTATTCTCCGGCGGTCTGCCACACCCATCCCTCATCGGTGGGTTGTGCAAGTAAGCGGGCGTTCGATGGTCCGAAGATGAGCCTTTACAGCAGCCTCTCTAGCTATTAGACTACCGAATGATTGCATGATATATTGTCTGTCCTGGAGGGGAGTCTCATCCAAGAGCTGTCGATTTCATATTCCCTACGGCTTCTGAGGAGGAAGAAGATGTTGAGGACACCTCGCGGGATGAGGAGTTTCGAGCTGATGAGGTCCTAGGCGATGATGAGACTGCGGGGAGTAGCAGGTCGAAGAAATCCATGTTCAGTAATCAATTTGGCAGTCTCTAGTGCCTTGTTGATAAAAGAGATAAAGAAGCCAACCGACAGATGAAGCGACTTGCGCCCAGGAAGGACCATATGTTCAACGCTATGAACACGTCCTTTGCCTTTCTAAATGCGGAGTTACAGACTCTAAATCCAACCGCAGCGGCGTAGTTTCCATACCAGACGCCAGAGCCTATGCCACAATACCCACCATTTGATTCAGACACGGACAAGCTGTGACTCTTTGTGCCACGGCCACCATCACCTTAACCTTAGCTGATTTCAGTGAAGTCCTCGTGTGCTTGCTGTTATATTTTTACAATGAGGGCATTGTAATTGCTAAGTTTGGGGGAATTTAGTTTAGTTATTTGTTGCATGTTTAGTTATGTTATTTATTTGTTTAGTTTGCCTATGTTGTCATGTTTAGTTTAAGTTCTTTTTGTTTGTATTCATGTAGTATAATTGTATAGTAGTTTTGCATAGTAGTATAGTATTGTAAATAGTTATAAATAGTTGTTTATAATTAGTTTCTTATTATGTTATTCTTATTCTATTATTTGGAAGGAAAAAATTGCAAAAATTAGTAGTTAGTTTACTATGTTTATGTAGCATTTAGTTCATCTAGCATGTTTCCAGCTATTAGATAGTTACAGTCTATTTTGGCCAATGATGAGACTGGAATTGAGTAGACAAGTACAATGCTAACTTTTAGAGCTTTGATGTGATTTCCTGCTATGAATTGAATTATTTTCTGTTTGAAACAGGTATAATAAGGTTAGCACAATAAAAATAGCTTTGTTAACTAATTGAGTCTAAATTGACACATAATGGAACTCTAAAGGATAATCCTAGTTTGAATGAAAGAATGACAAGAGTAGGCAGTGATGGCTAAAGTTGGACAAGAACCTAAGTTTGGGGGAAAATCTGGGGTATATAAGCTATTTATATATAAAAAAATATTAATAAACACTGTGGCTAGTTTAGTTGTGTGACCTTTGTTACTTGAGTAAGTAATCCTGAGGGGATTGTCTTTACACCTAGTGCCCTAAGGCCTTAATTGGTTTGGGAGTCGTTGGTCGAAAGCTCGCTAAGGTAGAATTGAAAAGCCTAAGGGAATTAGATATTGCATAGCCATGAGAATAAAAAAAGTGAATAAAACGATGAATAAAAACAAAAAACCCCCGTGAACGAAAAATAAAGCATAAGTACCCTAGTTTGACCCTCGATATTGGTAACTGTTTCATTTTAGTTAGACCTAGCTCATTTTTGGATTTCTTGAGTTTACACTATATGATGCTTTCTAAGAGACCTATTATGTGTTAAATTTGATATTATATCAGTTAACATGGCTGTGGAGCACACACGCACTATATTAGTGATAACAGTCTGAGATTTGATGATTGATTAAGAATTACTGATTTGTTTTCATATGATGTATTATCATGTTTACTTGTTTTCTCTGAGGCCAATTGAACAAACTTGTTTATGTCATACTGCTGGATTCGTAGGCATGTCGTTTAGCTGCATTACATTCCATTGCATTGCATTACGTTTTGGTTTGTGCTTGAGTACTAGCACGATTTAAGTTTGGGGGAGTTTGATGAGTGGGTTATATACCTATGAATCGGCTTCTGATTTGGACTTAAACTGTGTTGATCCTGTCAATTTATGTTCGTTTTTACTTGTTTTGTGTTTGTTTTATGTTTATGAGTGCAATACGTGGCATGGTGGTTTAATGGCGGCGTTATGGCGAGAAATGGCATGCAAAAGGGACAAAAGCAGAACTACAAGACACCCACCCCCCTCGGTCGGGGCAGGCATATTTACAAAAGAAACCCCCCACCGGGGCGGGCCTCATCAGTGTAAACCCCCCCCCCCCCGATAGGGCGGGGGTGCGGGGAGAGAGCAAGTGTTATATTTCAATCAGAACTCTGTAGCTGCGTACAAGGAATAATTTGGCATAGACTGGAACTCTGTTAGGCGTCGTTTATGAACTAATTACATGACTTATGATTAGAGAACATAACCATAACAAAAAAATCATTACATCAATCAATCAATTAGAAAGATTTGAGCCCTAATTTTAGAAGATCATTGGAGGAAAACAAGGAAGGTCAGGATAGCGAAGATTACATATTTAAAGGTGAAGAAGGGTGGTTTTGTAACTATTCTCTTTCTTTAATTCGAATTTTGTAATTGGGATGATGGATTCTCAACTTATTTTAGTTTTTAACTTATTCATGATGAACTAAATTACTTTTTAGGCTTGCAATGGATCTTTATTGTTGAACAATGATTGTCATGCCTTGAATTTAGTTCAATAATCTATCAATTCAGTTTATCTATTGTGATTTGCACTTTAATTTATGAATTGCTTGATCACATCAGTTCTGGGTGGATTTATATGGACTCAAGAGATAATGTATGAATCTAGACCTAATCACTATAGCATGTTTTCTTGAATTTTGTGTTTAATGGAATCTTGATGAATGTTAGGATAGAGATATACTTAACATCGCATGTAATCGGGTAAAGAACTTGGAATTTAAAACTTCTTTGATTTTAATTCACATAGAGATATAGTGAATTAGTTAATTAGGTTATTTGGCTTAATTCTATCGATTTTGTGGATTTAAGTTAATACGGTATTAGTGCATCGAGAGATGGCTAATTCTACTTAAGTGTTCTTGATTAATAAATTGAGATAGTGAATTGAACTGAAATAAGGTGTGATAATCGGAGTGAGACTTAAAGCGAATTTGTAAGCCTAATTCTCCATTATATGTTGATATTTTCGATTACTTAGTGTGTTGATTAGGTTGGAATTTTAGTTTCTTAGTTTTTCTTAGTTATAATCCTTAATTTGAATAGTTTAATAAAATTGAGTTAATATAAAATTGGTAATTGTTAGGTTTAATTTCATACTAGTCTCTGTGGGAACGATACTTTTTCTTACTATTATATTAATTGGTGACCACGTATACTTGCGTGTGAGCGTATCTATATTTTACCCAACACATAACTAATCGAGGAGAGTCTATATATATATATATATATATATATATATATATATATATGGCTATATGTATATTCACAGCTGTGTATTACAGAGTAGGGCTATAGCGACAGATTTTTTGGACTATAGCGATGGTAAACTGTCGCCATAGCTCAGAATAGCTATGACGACCGGTGAAACTGTCGCTATAGCCCAAAAAACCGTCGTTATAGCCTACTGTGTAATACACAGTTGTGTACATATATTTTTTCTATATATATATATATATATATATATATATATATATATATATATATATATATATATAAAAGTAGTAGAAAGTTTCAAATATGAAAAAATCTTACAGTGTGCTGCAAAGAAGGCTTCAGACTTCTTTTGTAGCTTGAAAACTCAATTTCCTTCGGTTAAAATTTGATATGTCGTAGTATATATGTATACAAGTGTTTAGAAAGAAGAATATTGAAGTTTGGAACACTATAGAAGGGGTTAACAGCTGAAATAGACATAGTTTTCTCTCTCTTTTCCTTTTTCCTCTTTCTTTTGGCTGATGGGGGGTCTTATTTATAGACCAAAGTAGCAACAAGTCTACCAGCAGCAGCCGCGGGTTTACCTGTAGCTGTCAAGGTGGGTCCCATTATCTTGAAGTACGTGCACTCGGGCCAATGCGCTGTCCGCTCGAACTTTCATAACTTTCAATCCGGGAATCCAATGGAGGCATGCTTTACCTTTCCAGAATGCCCTTGGCGAGAGATACACAATGACATGGGATTTGACATTTTTTGAATTCGGAAAGATGGGTCCATGACCAGATCTTTAAGTCGTCACAGTCCATCTGTTAAGCTGTCTTGTGTTGTTTTCACTCGGAATTGATGTTATGATTTTGCATGACCTCTTTTGCAGTGATTTAGGCTGAATTAATGTTGAGTTAGCAAAGTTACTATTTTTCTCCTCTCGGGTTGGTTTCGAGCTTGATGTAGTTGTAGCTATTTTTTCTCAAGGTTGTCTCCGAGATTGGACTGTTGTTAACTTCTAACAGTCCTCAAGGTTATCTCTGAGGTTGGTTTGATGTTTCCCGAGTTTGTCTCTGGGTTTTTGGCTTGATCTCTCGGGGTTCTCTCCGGGGTTGGATTCTGTGAGACCCCGAATTTTATGAAATAAAAGTATTCAATTTTTCTATTTTGGTAAATAGTTAAATTGATAAAAGTTTAAAGTTAAGGGTAATATGTGAAAATTTTGTAAAGTATGCAAGTTGATATAAAATATTTGTTGTGTCAGGGAATATTCGATTAGTCGGGGAATATTCTTTTTGTCGGGGAATATTCGTACGACGGTACAATCATTAGTGGACCCCACAACGGAATTATTGTCTGATTGAGAAAATGACAAAAATATTTTTATGAAAATAACGGCGGAAGTTTTACCGTTAAAACTGTTGATCTAATAGGTAGTAAAAGTACAGTAATACGCGTGGTTGCATAGTCGCACACGGGATTGATTATTGATGCTTACGTGAGAAGTCACTCAGTTTTGTTTAATTATTGCTATAGTAATTGTTACATAGTATCTCACGTTATTTGATTCAATTATTGTCAATATTTTATATATTATTAAATCAATAATTGAGACGATAAAGTTATTAATATTATTATTTGCAATATTAACGATGTCTAAAAGTTCTGCTAATGAGAGGTTTGGTCACCTAATTGCGTGCCAATAGGGAGAAATCCTTATTGGAAAGCCCCCTCTTTCTTGGGAACGACCTGGTCGATTAATATTGTGAATTATAATAAAGGTGATAAGTTTTGTTTTATTATTATTATAAATGTAATAAAACAGAAAACTTTTTATATAAAACAGAATACTTTTATAAAGTTATTCGTTTTATTAGACTATAAATAGAATATATAATATTTTATTATGCATAGTGTTTGCATAGTAAAATCTTTTTATATAAAACAGAATACTTTTATAAAGTTATTCGTTTTATTAGACTATAAATAGATATATAATATTCTATTATGCACCTGCATAGTGTTTGCATAGTAAAATCTTTTTATATAAAACAGAATACTTTTATAAAGTTATTCATTTTATTAGATTATAAATAGAATATATTATATTTTATTTAAAAGATTTTGTTTTATTAGAATATTTTATTAATACTGCATAGTAAATTAATATGGACCGTCCGTTTAAAGGTAAATCAATCTGGACCGTTCATGAATTAGTTACTATTCAGTCCATTCTCCTATAAATAGAAGCCCATTCCTTCATTATTTCTTATGAATTCTCTGAAACTCTAGAGAGAGAAACTATAGAGAGAAAGAAGAAAAGTATTCTGCTACATCACTACTCCTATATCCAGTTTCTTTTAAGGTAAGGGACGTTATTTGTTGTACTCGTAAGGGGTATTATTTCTTTTGTATTCATGAAGAGAACTTTTGTTATTCCATTCTTTATTATTCTGTTGGAATAAACTGTATACGCGGACTACCCTATACTTGGTGAAATTCTTCTGTTATTCTATTCTTTATTATTATGTTGGAATAACTGTCTATGTGAAGTACTGCATATATGGTGAAATTCTTCTATTATTCCATTCTTTATCATTCTGTTGGAACATCCTGTCTGTGCTTTACGCATGACCTGGTTCCACTATTTATTATTCTGTTGGAATAACCTGTCTGTGCGGTCTATCGCATGCCTGGTGATTTCTATTGTTATTCCATTCTTTATTATTCTGTTAGAACATCCTGTATGTGCGGATTACGCATGACCTGGTTCCATTCTTTATTATTCTGTTGGAACATCCTGTCTATGCGGATTACGCATGACCTGGTTCCATTCTTTATTATTCTGTTGAAATAATCTGTCTACGTGGATTACCGCATGGCGGGCAAAAATCCATTTGCAGTTTCGTAATTTTTCTGTCCCTCAAAAATTCTGAAAAAATTTGAAATGATAATTTGATGAGTTTTCTAAATTGTGTCCAAAAATGGCGATTTTTGGATGTATAGATTAGGAGTTATGAATTTTATAGGAAAAAACTATTTTAAAAGTAAACCCTTATAACTCTTTGTGGTTAACTCCAAAATTGGTTAAATTTTTATTAGGAGTACATGTATATAACAGGAGTATATCCTGTAAATTTTGGAATTTTTGGACAAAAGTACAATTTATGATAAATATCTAAATATTCGGCAGTTTTAGCCATATGAAAAATAGTAAATGAATTTTAAAAATTCTGAGAAAAATATATGTTCAATATGGGACTATATTCTGCTAAATTCCAGAAAAGAAATATTTTTGGGACTGATTTGGTATTTTTCATGAAAATGAACTAGTTATGAGTAAATAAATTAAATATGTTATGTGAAGTAGTAAAATTGAAAAATAGGATTTTATGGCTTGGAAATCCTATATAGGGTATATGCATATTTTTGATGAGGGATTTGATCATTGATGATGAAATCTTATGAGTATGGAATTTTTTGAATAATTAAATGCATTATTTGATAAAGTGTAAATAATTGAAATAAATTATTTATAAGTTTAAGAAATCATTAAAATATTGTTATAATATTAATGATATTAGATTATGAGATTATTAAGAAATTAATAACATTTGGTTATTATTGAACGCTGGATAAATTGTATTATAAATGTTTAATATTTATCATTTATCTCATTTGATTGATTCTTTATATCATTGTCATTATCCTCATGCTTATATTATGATGAAAGTCATCGGTGGCCTGTAGTGCATAGATGGACTTGGTATGATTATGACCAAGAATTACTCGGTATAATCATGACCGTAATGTTACAAATGATGTGGTAAAAGTCCTCATTGGCCCGTAGTGCATTGTTTTTGGTATGATTATGGCTATGGATTCTCTTCATCCAAAGGTGCAAAGATGAATTATTTTATGGCATGATCAGGACCGTTGATGAAAACACGATTATCTTTGTCTCGTAGTGCATAGATAATTTATGGTCGTGATATTAACGAATATCCTTGACCTGTAGTGCAGGGATGATTCGATGATATGGATTAATTATTGAGCTGAGTCTCAGCAATGAAATATTAATTCATGGATGTAATATTAACGAATATCCTTGACCATAGTGCATGGGTGATTCAATGATGTGGATTATTTATTAAGCTGAGTCTCAGCGATAAAATATTGATAATAAATTTTTAATTCATAAAAGATAGTAGATATCATGCTCTACTTGACTCTTCTAAAATACAGTTATATGTCTTTGGCCTGTAGTGCAAAGATGAATTGTTAATGAATATCTTTGACCGTAGTGTGTTGCCTCTTTTTCAGTTCTGTTAAAAGAGCTCTAACTCATGCAAGCATACATGTGTCAACAAGTAATACAGAGTAAGTAAAGTATCAATCCCACAGAGAAAGTTGTTAAATTTAAACTATTATGCATCAATTAAATCATTGTATTCATATGCTTAGACTAATGACTATATTGGTGAATTACTCTAATTCCAAATACCAACTAAAACAAGAATAATAACGGAATAAACCAAATATGGAAATAATAGGATCCTAACTTCATTTAATATTCCATCTAATTACCACTATCATGCAAGAATTGTTCACATATCACAGGAAAATAGCCAAGAGCACTAATAGAGTCATGGCCATTTTTTAATGCACTATGACCTACTTACACAGCATCCACAAATGATAGACTCCATGTAATCAACAATATAACCACAATCACTATATGTGTATGTGAAATTGCAATTATACTGAATTTAAGCACAAGCCCTTATGTAAAATCATATGGTGAAACAGTATATGTCTATCTGGTTCACAAAATACATAAGCCATATAAAACAGCCCCATATTCGTATGCTATCATGATTACAATCCATACTCGCATGTTCATTGTCAGTTCCATACAAGTACAGAAACGAATGGTGATCAAGCATTTATATATGCAAACCAACCATGATAGAAATCCCATATGATATGTAGAACAACCCTAGCAATCAAGCATGCAACTAAACTACATATTAAAATCCGTTAGAATCCCATAATGGAGTTTAGTAAATGACTGAACCAAAAGTCATTATGGGATCAAAGCAAAACATGGCTAATACGTAAACAATTGAAAGATGAAGGAGAGAAACTATCAAACCTAATTGCTGAATATAAACCAATGTTAGCATTCAAATCCTCATAGAATTCTAGCAAAATATTAATAATAATCCACACTAACAGAAAATCCCAAGAAGAATTGATGAAATAGACGTTTTGGCTTCGTTCTACGTTGGAATCTCTCTCCAGGTGTAAACCCTAGTTACTACGATGAAAATACGTAAAAAGTTATGAAAGATACGTCTGACACCAGTCAGATATTGTTTTAATCGAAATACAATAATTTTAATTAAAAATTAAAAAAAAAACTAATAAGCAGCTTCAGGCATCGTGCGCGGCTGTGCGCCCCTCCAGTGTATTCCTCGCGCGGCCGTGCGACTTACAGTAGGTCATGTTGTCCAGTCGACCTCTCGTGCGGGCACGCGTCCCCAAGCTTGTCCTGTCGCGCGGCTGTGCGGCTTGTAGTATCTGAATTCTGGTTCTGTTGCTGCACTGAGTTTGGTTCTGCATTGTTGCTGCTGCTACTGAAGTGTCCTTTGTCCATCCATGCTTGTCCATCCATGCTCCACTTGATCCTCATGCCGTGCATATCCCAGCTCGTGCCTCGCTTCAAGCGTCCATTAGCCTCGTGCCCTCTAATACCACCAAATTAAGCCATTTTCCTGCACTTTTTCACCAAAAGGAGTTTTAAGTAAATGCAATGCAAAATAACATAAAATGCAACTAAAACACAATAAAATGTACTTGAGATAGGCATAGTTCGCATGAATTGGAATTCAATAAGTAGGTATAAAACCCACTTATCAAATATCCTCAAACTTAAACTGTAGCTTTCCCTCAAGCAATGCACACTAATGAATAATTAAAATGCAGCTACACTACTATGCAACTAAGCTATGATGCAAACTAGTCTCATATAGTTCCAGCCATAATAGAATTTCAGTCCAATTTGCCTCAGTGAATTATCCAGATCCAAGAATACAATTTCAAACCAAACTATAGGCATAATATCATACACTCAGACCCCAACTTTTTATAAATAAAATTAAATTTCCTCTATTTATTATTTTGAAATAGTAAGGGTTGATTTGATTAATGTGGTAAGTTATGGGCAAAATGCGCAAATATTTTAAATAATCAAGTGGTTATAAAATATTCATTGTTGTCGGGAAATATTCGTTTGGTCGTGGAATATTCTTGCTGTCGGGGAATATTCGTACGACGGTGCAGCCTTTTGTGGGCCCCATAACGGAAAGCGATTGGATGAAAAAAACGACAAGTTTGAGTTTTTATAAATAACGGCATAATGGTTACCATTAATATTGTTGGAGTACCCGGTGGTTAAAATACAGTAATACGCATTGTTATACAGTAGCACACGGTATTGCACCAATTATTAATTCTTACGTAAGAAGGCAATACTCAATAATTGTTACAGTAATTACTGTTCAATATTTTATTTTATTGATTCAATAAATGCTACGTTGATATTTTATATTATTGTTATTTCAATAATTGTCACTATACAGTATTTTTCATTATCAGATCAATAATTCATATTATTTAATAATATTATTAGATAGCATTATTGGCAATGTCTAGAAAGTTCTGTCTAAGGAGAGGTTTGGTCACCTAATTGCGCGCCAGTAAGGAGAAATCCTTATTGGAAAGCCCCATCTTTCCTGGGAACGGCCTGGTTGCCAGTATTGTAATTCTGTAATATTATTTGTGAATAATTAATTATTGATTTGTGTGATAAGGAAAATATTCATTTTATGTGGATATAGATGAAGAAAATTTTAAAGTGACAATTGTTAAAAAATTAATATTTTATCTTTTCTGATAAATAATTCATTTAAATATATTATTATATTTTAATAATATAATAATTGTGATATTTTTACAATGAATGTGGGATATATGAGTATATGAGGAGAAAGAGTATTTTTGTTACTAAAAATATTTAAAACATATTTTTCATGTTTGTGGACCCCATTTCTTAACTGAGATTTGATTATAGCCTGTTAAATCGCCCGTTTTTTGATAAAAGGGCTATTTATTATGAATTATTGAAGTTCCGAAGTTCCAGAATAATTGATATTTGAAGTTTTAATTATTTTTTTTAAGAAAAACGTTTTTGGTGAATGTCCCACATGTGATATAAATGTGTTGAATGCTGAATTCAGTTGGTAAAAGTGAGCGTAAGAAATTTGTATGTATGTATATATATATATATATATATATATATATATATATATATATATATATATATATATATATATATATATATATATATATTATATTTTATTAAATTTTCTACTTTGGTGTTCTAAGTATTTTCCTATAAATAGGGTGCTTAGGTTAGAATTTAAAATCACACCAGAAACTAAAGTTTTCTCTCTCTATATTATTGAGCGTATTCTTGTGAGTATTTTAAGACTTTGAGTATTGCTATACGGTGCAAATTTCCTTCAGCACTATATCCGATATTCCAGCTAGAAGTACTGTCTTTTTGAGGTAAGGGATGTTATTTTTTTATAAATGATATTATTTCTTTCAATATCATTTTGTCGAAATATTGATCTAAACTTTTTATCAAATTTGGAACTTTTAGTGTCGGGGTTACTATTCACGTATACGACAATATTCATGTATACGGCACTATTCACGAATACGACACTATTCACAGAAAAAAAAATTTATTTTTCATCCAAAATATCTATTATGGATACTAGCTTTGATTGTATCTATGTTTTGATCATTCTTGAATTTTTCTCCACTATGATTATTTATTAAGTATTTTTGGACATGGATAAACCGAACTACGAATCCTTAATATTTATTCTTTTGTTTCACTGGATTCGTTTTTTTTTAAATATTTTTCATCATCCTCAGTCCTAAATGATGATATTACTGAATATCTTTGGCCTGTAGTGCAAAGATGAATGATTTCTGATGAATATCTTTGGCCGTAGTGCAAAGATGAACAAGTGTTTAGATGAACATGACCAACTGATGAATATCTTTGGCCTGTAGTGCAAAGATGAATATTTGATTCAAGATGTATATTGATTGATGTTACAGAGATAAAATACTGATGATGGACTTTTAAATTCATAGATGATAGTAGATTTCATCCTCTACTTAACTCTTCTAATGAATTATTATTTTCGCTGCGAATATTGATTTAAAATTTGATGTCTATTGTATTTTATTAGATTTTTTCATGTTGAAGACTAACGATAATTTGTTCTATATTATCTTAGTTATAATATTCTTTACTGGGCTATTTGAGCTCATCCTTTTCCTTTTTGTTCCATTTTTTCTTCTCAGGAGGCGAGAATGTAGCGAGTACTAGTCGGGGTATGGAATGATGGTTCTAGAAGTTGTTTTAGAAGTTCTCACCATTTTTATAAAATAATGTATCAATAATTGTAATGAGGACTTTAACTAAGTGTGGAAATTGTCTAAAAGACAATATTTGTATTTAAACTCACAGTTTATGTGTTGTCGTATTTTGCACGACAATTGTATTAATAAAGTTGTAGTTGTTTCTGTACCATGTATTTAACAACTCAGAATGGGTGATGTATACCTGTTTTGGGGGCGTCACAGTTGGTATCAGACCTTAGGGATATGATCTCTGGCGGAGATCGGGGAATAGAACTATGAAGGGAGAGATGAGTAAATCCTCGCTAGTGTGTCCTACCTAAGCATATTTGTTGGTCAATCATAAGATAGGGATATTATGTGATATGTTAATTTGTTTAATTAACCCTTGTTTTATGGCAGTATTTGAGAATGGCAACTGAGAATGTTAACAGTGGAGTAAATGAGACCGTGGAGACATCTGTACTCACCAATGAGGAGAACGTGCAACAGGCCGGCAATGTTCCTCTGTAAATAACACCATTGAGCAGACGATGAACGATGAAATATTTAGAAGCTTTTTGCGGTTCATACAAACCAGACGAGGGAGACTCCTTTTCAAAATATAGGTAGAAATAATGGCAACGCACAGCTGGTCACAGCCAAGTAGTTCAAGGAGTTGGGACCACCAGAATTCTGGGAAAAGCCGGATCCGATTAAGGCGGAGACATGGGTCAAACAAATTACCAAGATATTCGATGTCTTGGGATGCACAGAGGAACAGAAGGTTCCATTCGCCACCTTTATGTTCCGTAATGAGGCAGATAACTGGTGGGAATCTGTGAAGCGTACCCATCCAGCCGCACTCAGCATGTCTTGGGAGACGTTTCAAAAACTGTTCAATGACAGGTGCTTTCCTGAAAGTATTCGTCATATGAAGGAAGTGGAGTTTATTAGACTGGAACAAAACAACATGACGGTGTCCCAGTACGAGGCAAAGTTCACGGAGTTATCCAGGTTTGCACCTCATTTGGTGGAGAATGAGGAACGTATGACGCGGATGTTTCTGAGAGGTTTGAAACCCGACATACGTCAGTATCTCATTTCTCATAAATTTTCTCTATATTCAGATGTTGTCAACAAGGCTCAATTATTAGAGCGAGATAACGAGTACGTTCAGCCGAGGGACCACAACCAGGGTCATATCGGTGACAACAGTCATCGGAGCAACGATAACCAGCGGGGAAAGAAAAATTCAGACAAAACCGGTAACCACTCTGGTGGTAATCGTGGCCATGAAAATAGAAGAAGCGAGTCGGGGGGAGATTTTAAAAAGAGGAGATTCAACAATGACAATGTGAAGACGTTAGCACCAGCAGCAACTGTTTCTAAGGGAGGAGAACGACCACCGGTCGTATGCTATAAGTATGGGAAAGAAGGGCATATCAGCCCAAACTGTCCACAACAGTTCAAGGTATGCTATAATTATGGAAAGGAAGGACATATCGCTCGAGATTGTACTGTAGCGAAACCAAGTCCAGCGGGGATGGTGATTCAAAAGGTTGTCCCAGAAAAGTCAAAGTCAACGGTTCTTGGAAGAGCGTTCGTTGTGACTGGTCAAAATGCAAGGAACCCAAACGAAGTGATTACGGGTAAGCTAATTATAAATTCTTGCGAAGTTTATACCTTACTAGATACTGGTGCTACCCATTCATTTATCTCTCCTGCTTGTGCTCAACGTTTAAACTTGACTCCGGAGAAATTAGACTTTGACTTATCTGTGGAGACTCTATTAGGAGAAACTTTCATTACATCCACTATTTATAAATCTTGTTTAATCCAAGTTGGTACCATCACATTACCCGTTGACCTTATCTCTTTAAAGATACTTGCTTTTGATGTGATTTTAGGGATTGATTGGTTAAGTACTCATCATGCTAAAATTGATTGTTTTCGTAAGGTTGTTAGTTTCATATTCCTAACCAACCTATTATAAGAATTCAAGTAACTAAACCACTGAAATCAATCACTGTCATATCAAGCCATAAAGCCATTCGTTTATTAAAAAAGGATGTCAAGCTTTCTTAGCCCATGTTATGGACTTGAACAAAAACACGTCAGATTTGAATGATATTTCTGTTGTTAGTGAATTTCCTAACGTATTTCTTGAAGAATTTTCTGGCCTACCCCAGAGCGTGATATTGAATTTTGTATCAACTTTGTACCCGGTAAAAAACCCATTTCTAAAATCTCATATCAAATGGCTCCTATTAAACTTTAGGAGTTAAAACCCCAACTACAGGAGTTGGTACCCTAGCCTCTATTTGGTGACTTCCTTTGTGAAATGCACCGAAGCCAGACTCTCCGTAGGGGATGCCATATTCTTGCGGTGGTAAACTGATTGGTGCCATTGTGACGTGCTATCCAAGATTGGGATATGAGTCACAGTTGAGAGCAACCTAAGTCAGTAATCGAAATACGTAGCATTTTAGGCTTAGCTGGTAACTATCGGAGATTCGTGGAAGGATTTTTTCTCAAATTGCTACTCCATTAACTCAGCTAACTCGTAAAGATATAAAATTTGAATGGAGCGAGGAATGTGAGAAGAGCTTCCAAGAACTCAACATGCGGCAATGACGTTGGCTCGAGTTGTTGAAAGATTATGATCATACCATCCAATACCATCTTGAAAAAGCAAACGCGGTAGCTGACATGTTGAGTAGAAGATCGTATGCGGGTATGAGTACGATATTGTCGAACACAAAGACTCATTTCCTACAACTTACAAAAGATGGAGATAGAGTTAAAGATTCTAAGAACCTGTGAAGATAACGAATATACGAGTAGAATCGACTTTAATCGATAAAGTTAAAATCGCTCAAGCTACACACCGGAGTTGATGAATATAAAGAAGAAGGTGCAAGAAGGCGTTATTCTAGAAGTAAGAGTCGATGAAGAGAAGAAATCTCAACCCTTGATTTGTTGGTTCATTTGAAATCCTCGATCGAATAGGAACTGTGGCCTATAGACTCGTTTTACCACTAAGTATGTCACGTGTTTATAACATTTTTCATGAATTGATGTTACATAAATATGTGGATAACCCGAAACACATTATTGAGTTAGAACCAGACGAGATAGCCAAAGATTTAACGTACGAGGAGGTATCTGTCAAGATCTTGGATAGAAAGGAGCATGTCCTACGCTCAAAGGTTATACATAAAGTCAAAGTTTTATGGATCGAAACACCAGGTACGTACGTCAATTTCAAGGACAAAATTTCATAAGGAAGGGAGGTTGTAAGACCCCAACTTTTTATAAATAAAATTGAATTTCCTCTATTTATTATTTTAAAATAGTAAGGGTTGATTTGATTAATATGGTAAGTTATGGGTAAAATGCGCAAATATTTTAAATAATCAAGTGGTTATAAAATATTCATTGTTGTCGGGGAATATTCGTTTGGTCGTGGAATATTTTTGCTGTCGGGAAATTTTCGTACAACGGCGCAGCCTTTTGTGGGCCCTATAACGGAAAGCGATTGGATAAAAAAATGACAAGTTTGAGTTTTTATAAATAACGGCGTAATGGTTACCATTAATACTGTTGGAGTACCCGGTGGCTAAAATACAGTAATACGCGTTGTTGTACAGTAGCACACGGTATTATACCAATTATTGATTCTTACATAAGAAGGCACTACTCATTAATTGTTACAGTAATTATTGTTCAATATTTTATTTTATTGATTCAATAAATGCTGCGTTGATATTTTATATTATTGTTGTTTCAATAATTGTCACTACACAGTATTTTTCATTATCAGATCAATAATTTATATTATTTAATAATATTATTAGATAGTATTATTGACAATGTCTAGAAAGTTCTTTCTAAGGAGAGGTTTGGTCACCTAATTGCGCGCCAGTAAGGAGAAATCCTTATTGGAAAGCCCGCTCTTTCTTGGGAACGGCCTGGTTGCCAATATTGTGATTCTGTAATATTATTTGTGAATAATTAATTATTGATTTATATGATAAGGAAAAAATTTATTTTATGTGGATATAGATGAAGAAAATTTTAAAGTGACAATTGTTGAAAAATTAATATTTTATCTTTTCTGATAAATAATTCATTTAAATATATTATTATATTTTAATAATATAATAATGGTGATATTTTTACAATGAATGTGGGATATATGGGTATATGAGGAGAAAGAGTATTTTTGTTACTAAAAATATTTAAAACATGTTTTTCATGTTTGTGGACCCCATTTCTTGACTGAAATTTGATTATAGCCTGTTAAATCGCCCGTTTGTGAATTTCGGTCAATTTCTGTTTGGAATTTAGAAAAACTTAAACTTATAAAGTTGTAGAGAATGAAATTTTCTATGAAAAAGACATAAGGTTCGAATTTTTCTGATAAAAGACTATTTATTATGAATTATTGAAGTTTCGAAGTTCCAGAATAATTGATATTTGAAGTTTTAATTATTTTTTTTTAAGAAAAACGTTTTTGGTGAATGTACCACATGTGATATAAATGTGTTGAATGTTGAATTCAGCTTGTAAAAGTGGGCGTAAGAAATTTGTGTGTGTGTGTGTGTGTGTGATTTTCTGCTTTGGTGTTCTAAGCATTTTCCTATAAATAGGTGCTTAGGTTAGATTTGAAAATCACACCAGAAACTAAAGTTTTCTCTCTCTTTCTCTCTCTATATTATCGAGCGTATTCTTGTGAGTATTTAACGACTTTGAGTATTGCTATACGGTACAAATTTCCTTCAGCACTATATCCGGTATTCCAGCTAGAAGTACTATTTTTTTGAGGTATAAATGATATTATTTCTTTCAATATCATTATGCCGAAATATTGATCTAAACTTTTTATCAAATTTGGAACTTTTAGTGTCAGGGTTACTATTCACGTATACGGCACTATTCATGTATATCACTATTCACGAATACGACACTATTCATAGAAAAAAAATTAAATTTTTATTTTTCGTCCAAAATATCTATTATGGATACTAGCTTTGATTGTATCCATGTTTTGATCATTCTTAAATTTTACTCCACTATGATTATTTATGAGGTATTTTTGGACATGGATAAACCGAAATACGAATCCTTAATATTTATTCTTTTGTTTCACTGGATTCGTTTCCTTTAAAATATTTTTCATCATCCTCAGTCCTAAATGATGATATTAATGAATATCTTTGGCCTGTAGTGCAAAGATGAATGATTTCTGATGAATATCTTTGGCCGTAGTGCAAAGATGAACAGGTGTTTAGATGAACATGACCAACTGATGAATATCTTTGGCCTGTAGTGCAAAGATGAATATTTGATTCAAGATATATATTGATTGATGTTACAGAGATAAAATACTGATGATGGACTTTTAAATTCATAGATGATAGTAGATTTCATCATCTACTTAACTCTTCTAATGAATTATTATTTCCGCTGCGAATATTGATTTAAAATTTGTTGTCTATTGTATTCTATTAGATTTTTCCATGTTGAAGACTAACGATAATTTGTTCTATATTATCTTAGTTATAATATTCTTTACTGGGCTAGTTGAGCTCACCCTTTTCTTTTTTGTTCCATTTTTTCTTCTCAAGAGGCGAGAATGTAGCGAGTACTAGTCGGGGTATGGAATGATGGTTCTAGAAGTTGTTTTAGTAGTTCTCACAATTTTTATAAAATAATGTATCAATAATTGTAATGAGGACTTTAACTAAGTGTGGATATTGTCTAGAAGACAATATTTGTAATTAAACTCACAGTTTATATGTTGTCGTATTTTGCACGGCAATTATATTAATAAAGCTATAGTTGTTTCTGTACCATGTATTTGACAACTCAGAATGGGTGATGTATACCTGTTTTGGGGGCGTCACATATGCTATAAAGATGCTGTGTGTGTAAGACCCCAACTTATTATGAATAAAATTAAATTTTCTTTATTTATTATCTTGAAATTGTAAGGACTTAATTTGATATAATACTTTGGTTATGGGTGAAATGTACAAATTTTACAAAATAAGCAAGTGGTTATAAAATATTCATTTTTATCGGGGAATATTCATTTGGTCATGGAATATTCTTGTTGTCGGGGAATATTCATACGACGGCGCAGCCATTCGTGGGCCTCATAACAGAATAACTGTCGGATGAAAAAAACGACAAGTTTGAGTTTTTATAAATAATGACGTAATCGTTATCGTTAACACTGTTGGAATACCCGGTGGTTAAAATATAGTAATACGCGTGGTTGCACAGTAGGACACGGTATTGCACAGTATTTTTGAATTATTGATTCTTCCGTAAGAAGGCACTGCTCAATAATTGTTACAGTAATTACTGTTCAATATTTTATTTTATTGATTCAATAATTGATGCGTTGATATTTTATATTATTGTTGTTTCAATAATTGTCTCTACACAATATTTCCCATTATCCGATCAATAATTCATATTATTTGAATAATATTATTAAATAGTTTTATTGGCAATGTCTAGAAAGTTTTGTCTATAGAGAGGTTTGGTCACCTAATTGCGCACCAGTAAGGAGAAATCCTTGTTGGAAAGCCCCCTCTTTTTTTAGAACGGCCTGGTTGTTATAATTGTGATTCTGTAATATTATTTGTGAATAATTAATTATTGATTTATATGATAAGAAAATATTTATTTTATATAATTGATGGTTATATTTATTTTATGTGGTTATAATTGAAGGAATTAATGTTAAGGTGTTTTATCAGTATTTTTGTCAGAATAGAGGTATTAAAAATCAAATCAGTATTTTTTAGATATATTACGTGAGTTATAATTTTTAATCTGACCGTTGGATCGTTGTGATTTTTGGATATGTTATACATATATAAGTTGATTATATGTCCACAAATTTTGAATCGTTAAATATGAACGTATGATTTGTTATGAATTTTAAGAGGTGACTGATTCAGAAATTATGTTATAAATGATTTTTGGTGGAAAGTTCTAGAATTGAGTGGGCCCCACTTTTGGTTGGTGAGAAATGTGCTCAAATTGAATTTCAAATGTGGTGGGTGGCAATAGTAGCAGGTAAAGCCATCAGGTAGCAGGTCAAGTCTGCTTCGGCGTGCTAACATTTTCCTATAAATAGAGAGCTAAGTTAGAATTGAAAATCACACCAGAAACAAAGTTTTTTCTCTTTCTCTCCCTATATTATTGAGCGTATTTTATGAGTATTTAGATACTTTGAGAGTTGCTATTCAGTACAAGTTTCATTCAGCATCACATCCGACCTTTCATTCTGAAGTACTATTTCTTTGAGGTAAGGGATGTTATTTTCTTCTTAAATTATATTATTTTCTTCAATATCATTATGCTGAGATATTGTTATAAATTTTATTGTGGAGTTTCTACCTTTTTGTGTCGGGGTTACTATTCACGTATACGGCACTATTCACGTATACGGCACTATTCACAAACACGATATTATTCACCGAAAAATGAAATTTTCTCTTTTTCGTCGCAGATGTCTTTTATGGTTACTATCTTTGATTGTATCCATGTTTTGGTCTTTATTTTTGAATTCTACTTCACACTTGGTTATTATGGAGTATTATTGAATTTGGATAAACCGAAATACGAATCCCTAATATTTGTCCTTCTGTCTCACTGGATTCGTTCTCTAAAATGTTTTTCATCATCCTCAGTCTTTAATGATGATACTTGATGAATATCTTTGGCCTGTAGTACAAAGATGTATGATTACCTGATGAATATCTTTGGCCCGTAGTATAAAGATGAACAGGTGTTGAGATGAACATGACCAACTGGTGATACAAATGAATATCTTTGGCCCGTAGTGCAAAGATGAATATTTGATTCAAAATGTATATTGATTGATGTTACAGGGATAAAATATTGATGATGAACTTTTAAATTCATAGATGATAGTAGATTTCATTCTCTACTTAACTCTTCTAATGAATTGTTGTTTCCGCTGCAATTGTTGATCTAAAACTTGTTGTCTATTGTATTCTATCAAATTTTTCCCTGTTGAAGACTAAGGATAATTTGTTGTATATTATCTTAGTCATAATGTTCTTTACTGGGCTAGTTGAGCTCACCATTTTCCTTTTTGTTCTATTTTTCTTCTTAGGAGTTGAGAATTTAGCAGGGACTAGCCGGGGTATAGAGTGATGATTCAAGATAGCTGTTTTAGTAGTCCTCACTATTTTGTAAAATAGTGCATCAATAATTGTAATGAGGACTTTATTTGGGTGTGTAGATATTGTCTAGAAGACAATATTGTATTTAAACTCACAGTATGTGTTGCCGTATTTTGCACGACAATTGTATTAATAAAGTTGTAGTTATTTTTCTGTACCATGTATTTGGCGACTCAGAATGGGTGATGTATACCTATTTTAGGGGCGTCACAGTGTGTGTGTGTGTGGTGTTCACCAAAACTCGACTTAAGCAAATAATACACATGTTACATTGCTCGAAACAGAAAATTATAGTCTAAATCAAGATTCATGTATACTCATGCAACACAGACTGTTTCAACATATCAACACAAACTAAGGTTCAACAATGGGCTTACTGCATTATTGCTACTCACGAGGGCGATTTTCGCTCTTTCCCGCGGTGTTTATTGCTATTTTTCTTTTCTTTTTCTCTTTTTTTTATTCACATGACTGTGCAATGTCTTAATCCATTAGGCACACTGCTACCCCTTAGCGAGCTTTCAACCAACGACTCCCAGACCATGAAAGACCTTAGGGCGCTAGGTGTAGAGACAATCCCCTCAGGCGTACTTTGTAATACCCCGAATTTTATGAAATAAAAGTATTCAATTTTTCTTATAATTACTATTCAGTAAATGGTTAAATTGATAAAAGTTTAAAGTTATGAGTAAAATATAATTTTTTTTCAAAATACGCAAGTGGTTATAAAATATTCATTGTTGTCGGGAAATATTCGTTTGGTCGTGGAATATTCTTTCTGTCGGAGAATATTCGTACGATAGCGCAGACATTTGTGGGCCCCATAACGAATAACTGTCGGGTGAAGAAAACGACAAATTTGAGTTTTTACAAATAACGACGTAGTTGTTACCGTTAACACTGTTGGAATACCCGGTGGTTAAAATACAGTAATACGCGTTATTGCACAGTAGCACACGGTATTGCATAGTATTTTTGAAATTATTGATTCTTACGTAAGAAGGCACTACTCAATAATTGTTACAGTAATTACTGTTCAATATTTTATTTTATTGATTCAATAATTGCTACGTTGAAATTTTGTATTATTGTTGTTCAATAATTGTTGCTGCACAGTATTTCCCATTATCAGATCAATAATTCATATTATTTGAATAGTATTATTAGATAACATTATTGACAATGTCTAGAAAGTTCTGTCTAATGAGAGGTTTGGTCATTTAATTGCGCGCCAGTAAGGAAAAATTCTTATTGGAAAGCCCCCTCTTTCCTGGGAACGGCCTGGTTGTCATAAATGTGATTCTGTAATATTATTTGTGAATAATTAATTATTGATTCATATGATAAGAAAATATTTATTTTATGTGGATATAAATGAGGGATATATTTTTGTGGTTAAAAAATGAAGGAGTTAATGTTGAGATTTTTATCCGTATTTTTGTCGGAATGGAGGTATTAAAAATCAGGGTTTTTGAGATATTTTACGGGGGTTATAATTTTTAATCCGACCGTTGGATCGTGGTAATTTTTGGATATGTTATACATATATAAGTTGAGTATATGTCCACAAATTTTGAACCGTTAAAAATGAACGTATGATTTATTATGAATTTTACGAGATGACTGGTTCAGAAATTGTTAAATTTTCGGAGTTTATCATTTTGGTGGAAAATTTTAGAATTGGTGGGCCCCACTTGTGGTTGGTGAAGAAATGTGCTGAATTATATTTCAAATGTGGTGGGTGGGAATAGTAGCAGGTAAAGCCATCAGGTTGCAGGTCAAACCTACCAAAATTTTCCTATAAATAGAGGGCTAAGTTAGAATTGAAAATCACACCAGAAACATAAGCTTTCTCTCTTTCTCTCTCTATATTATGAAGCATATTTTGTGAGTTTTTAGATACTTGGTGAGTTGCTATTCATCAGTGCAAGTTTCCTTCAGCATCACATCCGATATCCAGTCAGAAGTACTGCTCTTTTGAGGTAAGGGATTGTAAGGGATAGTAAGGGATAGTAAGGGATTTTAAGGGTTGTTATGATCTTTAATTTCGTAATTTTTCTGATCTTTAAAAATTCTGGAAAAATTTGAAATGTTATTTTGATGAGTTTTCTTGATTGTGTCCAAAAATGGTGATTTTTGGATGTATAGATTGAGAGTTATGAATTTTATGAGAAAAGACTATTTTAAAAGTAACAGCTTATAATTCCTTGTGGTTAACTCCAAAATTGATGAAATTTTTATTGGGAGTACATGTATATGATAGAAGTATACTCTGTAAATTTCAGAATTTTTAGACAAAAGTACAATTTTTGATAAATGTCTAAATATTCGGCTATTTTGGCCATATGAAAAATAGTAAATGACTTTTAAAAATTCTGAGAAAAATATTTGTTCACTATGGGACTATATTATACTAAATCCCAGAAAAGAAATATTTTTGGAACTGATTTGGTATTTTTCATGAAAATGGTCTAGTTATGAGTAAATGAATTAAATATGTTTTGTGAAGAAAGAAAATTGGAAAATAGGATTTTATGGCTTGAGAATCCTATATGAGCTATATGCAGATTTTTGATGAGGGTTTTGGTTATTGATGATGAAATTATAAGAGTTGGCATTTTATGATGATTAAATGCATTAATTAGTAAAGTGTAAACAATTAAAATAAATTGTTTATAAATTTAAGTAATGTTATTCTTTCAATATCATTATACCGAAATATTGGTATGAATTTTATTGTAGAATTTCTATCTTTTGTGTCGGGGTTACTATTCATGAGTTACGAATATTACTCTTGAGATTAAAACTATATGTTGATCATATTATTTTTTAATCATATATAACATTTTTATACCCCTGATGTTGAAATTCTCTTTCACTGGAGTGTAAAGATGGTAGATTATTGGTATGATCATGACTAGGGTTCTCTTTGGCCCGTAGTGCAAAGTTGGTTTGTTGATGAATATCTTTGGCCCGTAGTGCAAAGATGGATTTGTTAGTATGATTATAAACAGGAATTGTGATTTGGTATAACCATGATCTTTGATGTTTCAGGTAAAGACAGGTGATGAAAATATTCTTCGTCCTGGGTGCGAAGAAAAATTTATAGTCACAATTATGATTATGAGTTATTCATATGATTGTGGAAAGGAACTGTTGAGTGATGTTACATGGATAAAATATTGTTGGTGGATTTTTAACATGGAGAAGATAATAGACTTTATAGTCTATTTGACTCTTCTAATGGATTGCTCGTTCCGCTGCAACTATGGTTGAAATTTTTATCATTTACCATATGTTCTAAATCTCTGATTTATTGTTGATGAAGGCTATTGATAATTGAATTATCTTTAGTCATGATATTCTTTACTGAGCTAGTTGTGCTCACCCTTTTGCTTCACAATTCCTTTCAGGTAATAAGAGTGTAGCTGGGTCGAGCGGGGGTAACAAGGGAATAGAACGGTGGTCATCATTTAGTAGTTATATTTGGTGAAGAAAATAGGGTGAGGCGAACCCAACGTTGGAAGGGTGTTTTGTCACTATCATACAAGATGTCTAATGACATACAACCTCGTGTCATCATAAGACAGGGTTGTGCTCATCCACTTGCTGAGTATATCTATGGGCACTACCTATATAATCTTGGTGTTTGTTTGAAGTATAATTCTCAATTAGAGACAGTGGAGATAATGATAAGTCAAGAGAAGACTCACCATTGGGAAGAATATGATAGTAATCTTCTCGTTTTTCTTTGGGGTCTATTGGGTCAACCAAGGATAATTCTGTGGCCATATGATATCTATCATAACCTAGACGCGTGGCCTCCCATGTACGAAGGTTTCCTTGAGCACTTCCCAAAGATTCTAGTTTCTAAAACAGTTTTTGACTGTACCTTTATGTAAGGTACCTTTGTGAGGTGCTGATACATGATGGTGTCCAACGTCACATTTGGTATATATTTGTATCCAAACTCACAGCATATGTGTTGTTGTATTTTGCACGACAATTGTTGTAATAAAGTTGTAGTTGTTTTCTGTACCATGTATTTGACGACTCAGAATGGGTTGGATGGAATGGACCTGTTTTGGGGTCGTCACAGGTGGTATCAGAGCTTAGGGATATGATCTCTGGCGGAGATCGGGGAATACAACTAGGTGGGGAGAGACGAGTAAATCCTTCGCTAGTGTGTCCTACCTAAGCTTATTTGTTGGTCAGTCATAATATCGGGATATTATGTGATATGTTAATTTGTTATATTAACCCTTGTTTTGAAGCTGTATTCTAGAATGATATTTGAAATACAGGAGATGAGCAATGGAGAAATTATGATGACAGAGAAGATGGAATCTGAAATAAAAGGAAGGTATTCTCAACTCTTTGAAATACCAGGTACGTAAATTTCGAGGACGAAATTTCATAAGGAGGGGAGATTGTAAGACCCCGAATTTTATGAAATAAAAGTATTCAATTTTTCTTATAATTACTATTCAGTAAATGGTTAAATTGATAAAAGTTTAAAGTTATGAGTGAAATATAATTTTTTTTCAAAATACGCAAGTGGTTATAAAATATTCATTGTTGTCGGGAAATATTCGTTTGGTCGTGGAATATTCTTTCTGTCGGAGAATATTCGTACGATAGCGCAGACATTTGTGGGCCCCATAACGAATAACTGTCGGGTGAAGAAAACGACAAATTTGAGTTTTTACAAATAACGGCGTAGTTGTTACCGTTAACACTGTTGGAATACCCGGTGGTTAAAATACAGTAATACGCGTTATTGCACAGTAGCACACGGTATTGCATAGTATTTTTGAAATTATTGATTCTTACGTAAGAAGGCACTACTCAATAATTGTTACAGTAATTACTGTTCAATATTTTATTTTATTGATTCAATAATTGCTACGTTGAAATTTTGTATTATTGTTGTTCAATAATTGTTGCTGCACAGTATTTCCATTATCAGATCAATAATTCATATTATTTGAATAGTATTATTAGATAACATTATTGACAATGTCTAGAAAGTTCTGTCTAAGGAGAGGTTTGGTCATCTAATTGCGCGCCAGTAAGGAAAAATTCTTATTGGAAAGCCCCCTCTTTCCTGGGAACGGCCTGGTTGTCATAAATGTGATTCTGTAATATTATTTGTGA
The DNA here is from genome assembly GCA_016801055.1 of Panax notoginseng. Lineage (NCBI taxonomy): Eukaryota > Viridiplantae > Streptophyta > Magnoliopsida > Apiales > Araliaceae > Panax > Panax notoginseng. Next base: position 165,828,687 of record CM029017.1, on the reverse strand, counting down.
ATAATTAATTATTGATTCATATGATAAGAAAATATTTATTTTATGTGGATATAAATGAGGGATATATTTTTGTGGTTAAAAAATGAAGGAGTTAATGTTGAGATTTTTATCCGTATTTTTGTCGGAATGGAGGTATTAAAAATCAGGGTTTTTGAGATATTTTGCGGGGGTTATAATTTTTAATCCGACCGTTGGATCGTGGTAATTTTTGGATATGTTATACATATATAAGTTGAGTATATGTCCACAAATTTTGAACCGTTAAAAATGAACGTATGATTTATTATGAATTTTACGAGATGACTGGTTCAGAAATTGTTGAATTTTCGGAGTTTATCATTTTGGTGGAAAATTTTAGAATTGGTGGGCCCCACTTGTGGTTGGTGAAGAAATGTGCTGAATTATATTTCAAATGTGGTGGGTGGGAATAGTAGCAGGTAAAGCCATCAGGTTGCAGGTCAAACCTACCAAAATTTTCCTATAAATAGAGGGCTAAGTTAGAATTGAAAATCACACCAGAAACATAAGCTTTCTCTCTTTCTCTCTCTATATTATGAAGCATATTTTGTGAGTTTTTAGATACTTGGTGAGTTGCTATTCATCAGTGCAAGTTTCCTTCAGCATCATATCCGATATCCAGTCAGAAGTACTGCTCTTTTGAGGTAAGGGATTGTAAGGGATAGTAAGGGATAGTAAGGGATTTTAAGGGTTGTTATGATTTTCAGTTTCGTAATTTTTCTGATCTTCAAAAATTCTGGAAAAATTTGAAATGATATTTTGATGAGTTTTCTTGATTGTGTCCAAAAATGGTGATTTTTGGATGTATAGATTGAGAGTTATGAATTTTATGAGAAAAGACTATTTTAAAAGTAACAGCTTATAATTCCTTGTGGTTAACTCCAAAATTGATGAAATTTTTATTGGGAGTACATGTATATGATAGAAGTATACTCTGTAAATTTCAGAATTTTTAGACAAAAGTACAATTTTTGATAAATGTCTAAATATTCGGCTATTTTGGCCATATGAAAAATAGTAAATGACTTTTAAAAATTCTGAGAAAAATATTTGTTCACTATGGGACTATATTATGCTAAATCCCAGAAAAGAAATATTTTTGGAACTGATTTGGTATTTTTCATGAAAATGGTCTAGTTATGAGTAAATGAATTAAATATGTTTTGTGAAGAAAGAAAATTGGAAAATAGGATTTTATGGCTTGAGAATCCTATATGAGCTATATGCAGATTTTTGATGAGGGTTTTGGTTATTGATGATGAAATTATAAGAGTTGGCATTTTATGATGATTAAATGCATTAATTAGTAAAGTGTAAACAATTAAAATAAATTGTTTATAAATTTAAGTAATGTTATTCTTTCAATATCATTATACCGAAATATTGGTATGAATTTTATTGTAGAATTTCTATCTTTTGTGTCGGGGTTACTATTCATGAGTTACGAATATTACTCTTGAGATTAAAACTATATGTTGATCATATTATTTTTATAATCATATATAACATTTTTATAACCCTGATGTTGAAATTCTCTTTCACTGGAGTGTAAAGATGGGTAGATTATTGGTATGATCATGACTAGGGTTCTCTTTGGCCCGTAGTGCAAAGTTGGTTTGTTGATGAATATCTTTGGCCCGTAGTGCAAAGATGGATTTGTTAGTATGATTATAAACAGGAATTGTGATTTGGTATAACCATGATCTTTGATGTTTCAGGTAAAGACAGGTGATGAAAATATTCTTCGTCCTGGGTGCGAAGAAAAATTTATAGTCACAATTATGATTATGAGTTATTCATATGATTGTGGAAAGGAACTGTTGAGTGATGTTACATGGATAAAATATTGTTGGTGGATTTTTAACATGGAGAAGATAATAGACTTTATAGTCTATTTGACTCTTCTAATGGATTGCTCGTTCCGCTGCAACTATGGTTGAAATTTTTATCATTTACCATATGTTCTAAATCTCTGATTTATTGTTGATGAAGGCTATTGATAATTGAATTATCTTTAGTCATGATATTCTTTACTGAGCTAGTTGTGCTCACCCTTTTGCTTCACAATTCCTTTCAGGTAATAAGAGTGTAGCTGGGTCGAGCGGGGGTAACAAGGGAATAGAACGGTGGTCATCATTTAGTAGTTATATTTGGTGAAGAAAATAGGGTGAGGCGAACCCAACGTTGGAAGGGTGTTTTGTCACTATCATACAAGATGTCTAATGACATACAACCTCGTGTCATCATAAGACAGGGTTGTGCTCATCCACTTGCTGAGTATATCTATGGGCACTACCTATATAATCTTGGTGTTTGTTTGAAGTATAATTCTCAATTAGAGACAGTGGAGATAATGATAAGTCAAGAGAAGACTCACCATTGGGAAGAATATGATAGTAATCTTCTCGTTTTTCTTTGGGGTCTATTGGGTCAACCAAGGATAATTCTGTGGCCATATGATATCTATCATAACCTAGACGCGTGGCCTCCCATGTACGAAGGTTTCCTTGAGCACTTCCCAAAGATTCTAATTTCTAAAACAGTTTTTGACTATACCTTTATGTAAGGTACCTTTGTGAGGTGCTGTACATGATGGTGTCCAACGTCACATTTGGTATATATTTGTATCCAAACTCACAGCATATGTGTTGTTGTATTTTGCACGACAATTGTTGTAATAAAGTTGTAGTTGTTTTCTGTACCATGTATTTGACGACTCAGAATGGGTTGGATGGAATGGACCTGTTTTGGGGTCGTCACAGGTGGTATCAGAGCTTAGGGATATGATCTCTGGCGGAGATCGGGGAATACAACTAGGTGGGGAGAGATGAGTAAATCCTTCGCTAGTGTGTCCTACCTAAGCTTATTTGTTGGTCAGTCATAATATCGGGATATTATGTGATATGTTAATTTGTTATATTAACCCTTGTTTTGAAGCTGTATTCTAGAATGATATTTGAAATACAGGAGATGAGCAATGGAGAAATTATGATGACAGAGAAGATGGAATCTGAAATAAAAGGAAGGTATTCTCAACTCTTTGAAATACCAGGTACGTAAATTTCGAGGACGAAATTTCATAAGGAGGGGAGATTGTAAGACCCCGAATTTTATGAAATAAAAGTATTCAATTTTTCTTATAATTACTATTCAGTAAATGGTTAAATTGATAAAAGTTTAAAGTTATGAGTGAAATATAATTTTTTTTCAAAATACGCAAGTGGTTATAAAATATTCATTGTTGTCGGGAAATATTCGTTTGGTCGTGGAATATTCTTTCTGTCGGGGAATATTCGTACGACGGCGCAGCTATTTGTGGGCCCCATAACGAATAACTGTCGGGTGAAGAAAACGACAAATTTGAGTTTTTACAAATAACGGCGTAGTTGTTACCGTTAACACTGTTGGAATACCCGGTGGTTAAAATACAGTAATACGCGTTATTGCACAGTAGCACACGGTATTGCATAGTATTTTTGAAATTATTGATTCTTACGTAAGAAGGCACTACTCAATAATTGTTACAGTAATTACTGTTCAATATTTTATTTTATTGATTCAATAATTGCTACGTTGAAATTTTGTATTATTGTTGTTCAATAATTGTTGCTGCACAGTATTTCCCATTATCAGATCAATAATTCATATTATTTGAATAATATTATTAGATAACATTATTGGCAATGTCTAGAAAGTTCTGTCTAAGGAGAGGTTTGGTCATCTAATTGCGCGCCAGTAAGGAGAAATTCTTATTGGAAAGCCCCCTCTTTCCTGGGAACGGCCTGGTTGTCATAAATGTGATTCTGTAATATTATTTGTGAATAATTAATTATTGATTCATATGATAAGAAAATATTTATTTTATGTGGATATAAATGAGGGATATATTTTTGTGGTTAAAAAATGAAGGAGTTAATGTTGAGATTTTTATCCGTATTTTTGTCGGAATGGAGGTATTAAAAATCAGGGTTTTTGAGATATTTTGCGGGGGTTATAATTTTTAATCCGACCGTTGGATCGTGGTAATTTTTGGATATGTTATACATATATAAGTTGAGTATATGTCCACAAATTTTGAACCGTTAAAAATGAACGTATGATTTATTATGAATTTTACGAGATGACTGGTTCAGAAATTGTTGAATTTTCGGAGTTTATCATTTTGGTGGAAAATTCTAGAATTGGTGGGCCCCACTTGTGGTTGGTGAAGAAATGTGCTGAATTATATTTCAAATGTGGTGGGTGGGAATAGTAGCAGGTAAAGCCATCAGGTTGCAGGTCAAACCTACCAAAATTTTCCTATAAATAGAGGGCTAAGTTAGAATTGAAAATCACACCAGAAACATAAGCTTTCTCTCTTTCTCTCTCTATATTATGAAGCATATTTTGTGAGTTTTTAGATACTTGGTGAGTTGCTATTCATCAGTGCAAGTTTCCTTCAGCATCATATCCGATATCCAGTCAGAAGTACTGCTCTTTTGAGGTAAGGGATTGTAAGGGATAGTAAGGGATAGTAAGGGATTTTAAGGGTTGTTATGATTTTCAGTTTCGTAATTTTTCTGATCTTCAAAAATTCTGGAAAAATTTGAAATGATATTTTGATGAGTTTTCTTGATTGTGTCCAAAAATGGTGATTTTTGGATGTATAGATTGAGAGTTATGAATTTTATGAGAAAAGACTATTTTAAAAGTAACAGCTTATAATTCCTTGTGGTTAACTCCAAAATTGATGAAATTTTTATTGGGAGTACATGTATATGATAGAAGTATACTCTGTAAATTTCAGAATTTTTAGACAAAAGTACAATTTTTGATAAATGTCTAAATATTCGGCTATTTTGGCCATATGAAAAATAGTAAATGACTTTTAAAAATTCTGAGAAAAATATATGTTCACTATGGGACTATATTATGCTAAATCCCAGAAAAGAAATATTTTTGGAACTGATTTGGTATTTTTCATGAAAATGGTCTAGTTATGAGTAAATGAATTAAATATGTTTTGTGAAGAAAGAAAATTGGAAAATAGGATTTTATGGCTTGAGAATCCTATATGAGGTATATGCAGATTTTTGATGAGGGTTTTGGTTATTGATGATGAAATTGTAAGAGTTGGCATTTTATGATGATTAAATGCATTAATTAGTAAAGTGTAAACAATTAAAATAAATTGTTTATAAATTTAAGTAATGTTATTCTTTCAATATCATTATACCGAAATATTGGTATGAATTTTATTGTAGAATTTCTATCTTTTGTGTCGGGGTTACTATTCATGAGTTACGAATATTACTCTTGAGATTAAAACTATATGTTGATCATATTATTTTTATCATCATATATAACATTTTTATAACCCTGATGTTGAAATTCTCTTTCACTGGAGTGTAAAGATGGGTAGATTATTGGTATGATCATGACTAGGGTTCTCTTTGGCCTGTAGTGCAAAGTTGAATTGTGACTGGTATGATCATGACCATTGAATTTATAATTGAATATCTTAAGCTTAAGTGCAAAGGTGAATTGATCAACATGGTTATAATTATTGTTTATATAAATTCTGAAATGATTATATATTTCTTTGAGATATGAATATATTTGGCCTGTAGTGCAAATATGAATTGTTGATGAATATCTTTGGCATGTAGTGCAAAGATGGCCTGTTGATGAATATCTTTGGCCTGTAGTGCAAAGATGAACTGTTGTTGAATATCTTTGGCCCGTAGTGCAAAGATGGTTTGTTGATGAATATCTTTGGCCCGTAGTGCAAAGATGGATTTGTTAGTATGATTATAAACAGGAATTGTGATTTGGTATAACCATGATCTTTGATGTTTCAGGTAAAGACAGGTGATGAAAATATTCTTCGTCCTGGGTGCGAAGAAAAATTTATAGTCACAATTATGATTATGAGTTATTCATATGATTGTGGAAAGGAACTGTTGAGTGATGTTACATGGATAAAATATTGTTGGTGGATTTTTAACATGGAGAAGATAATAGACTTTATAGTCTATTTGACTCTTCTAATGGATTGCTCGTTCCGCTGCAACTATGGTTGAAATTTTTATCATTTACCATATGTTCTAAATCTCTGATTTATTGTTGATGAAGGCTATTGATAATTGAATTATCTTTAGTCATGATATTCTTTACTGAGCTAGTTGTGCTCACCCTTTTGCTTCACAATTCCTTTCAGGTAATAAGAGTGTAGCTGGGTCGAGCGGGGGTAACAAGGGAATAGAACGGTGGTCATCATTTAGTAGTTATATTTGGTGAAGAAAATAGGGTGAGGCGAACCCAACGTTGGAAGGGTGTTTTGTCACTATCATACAAGATGTCTAATGACATACAACCTCGTGTCATCATAAGACAGGGTTGTGCTCATCCACTTGCTGAGTATATCTATGGGCACTACCTATATAATCTTGGTGTTTGTTTGAAGTATAATTCTCAATTAGAGACAGTGGAGATAATGATAAGTCAAGAGAAGACTCACCATTGGGAAGAATATGATAGTAATCTTCTCGTTTTTCTTTGGGGTCTATTGGGTCAACCAAGGATAATTCTGTGGCCATATGATATCTATCATAACCTAGACGCGTGGCCTCCCATGTACGAAGGTTTCCTTGAGCACTTCCCAAAGATTCTAGTTTCTAAAACAGTTTTTGACTGTACCTTTATGTAAGGTACCTTTGTGAGGTGCTGATACATGATGGTGTCCAACGTCACATTTGGTATATATTTGTATCCAAACTCACAGCATATGTGTTGTTGTATTTTGCACGACAATTGTTGTAATAAAGTTGTAGTTGTTTTCTGTACCATGTATTTGACGACTCAGAATGGGTTGGATGGAATGGACCTGTTTTGGGGTCGTCACATACTTACTAAAGTAGCCAGGGCCCCGAAATAAGACTAACCACGTTATTGCTAATCGATTTTTCTTTTTTTTATATAGCATACCCATATTTTTCCAAAGTTTAAATGTCAATGTTTCATACAGTCTAAGATCACTTTCCACATATTTCTCTTTTTAAAACTACATTTGCCATCAAGCAATGCAACACATACTTCTTAAACCTACAAGTGATTGTAAACACATTCGTGCAAACCGAAAGCATTTAAACAGCAATGTGAATTTCATCGTGTAAAACATTATATCTTAGCTCATGTTATTCAAAATACCCAAGAATCTTTTACAATTCACTATCATCATTGGCTAGACCAAATTTCCATAAGGCTAAACATTGTGAGACATGCAAACTAAAACATACTAGCACAAGCAATAATAACTAAAAATTTAAAAAATTTCTGCAAAATTAAAACTAAACATAAACATGCAAAATTAAAAGTAAATGAACTAAACATAAACATGCAAAATTAAAACTAAATGAAACTACATGCAACTACACTACTACCCCAATAACCCCAAACTTATAATATTCAATGCCTTATTGAATGAAGGTAAAGGGTACAGAAAACTCCCCTAATGATCGGCTGAACCACCCTCCTCGAGTGGTGAATCTGGTGGTGGATATGGCACTGCTGTACCGAACTGAGGCCACTCGAGCATTGTTCCTTGTTGTGTAAATGCCTCAGCCAAGGCCCTTGTGAGTCCCGTAGTAAATGTGCCGAAGTTGTCATACATGGCATCGACTTTGCGCTTCAACCTTCGGAGCTGGCGATCACCATGAGCAGCATGTGGGCGTGACGACAGGCCTGCCTCATCTGTCTGAGGGGGTTGCTGGGATGGCTCTAGAAATGTGGGCTAGAGAATAAATCCTCGTTCGCGCTGGTGTGGCTCACCACCTGCCCAGTCCTCGAATTTTGCAGTGGTGGCATGAGTTATGTCTTAGCTCGGATATTGCATTTGTTCGTTGCCCCAGTTGCATCCCTGATGAGTACATAGCATGGCTACCATTGATGCGTGTGGAACGCTCCCCGGGGTACTTCCCCTCAGATACTTCAAAATATTTTGATGAATTAAATGGCCCACGTCAATATACTTGCCCGTAATTATACCCCACAAAATTATGGCCCTTTCCGCCGTGATCTCATGCTGATGAGACAAGGGTAATAGCTTGGCACATATGAACAAATTCCACGCCTTGGCATATCGATTCAGTGCAGCTTTAGGGAATATGCGAGGCTGGGTCGTGCCGACTTTGTAAGTCCACTTCGTGCCTGGCACGCACAATTCCGCAATAACAAGCTCCAAGTCTATTGCCATATGTGCCCCTGTGATCCAATTGGCAGCCCCTGTTGGTGGTCTCTCGGTGAGTCTGAAAATGTTTCTGATGGCGGTGGGTCTATAGTCTCCCTCGACACCTTAAACCATACCAATATCGTTCATGGTGACTTTGGCATTAGCGTAAAACTCTCGGACTATGCTCATTGGAATGTGCGTGGGAGTGGCAGTGAATCCAACCCATCCCCATTCGCGAATCATGGCACATAACTGACCATCTTGCTCCTCCAGTTTGAAACCGTGCTCCTTGACAAACGTCTTCGCCACAATTCTGTAATACTCTTGATGGGCTGCCAAATTCAGGAACTTAGTGTGATCAACCACATCCCCTCCTTGGCTGCCTGAGGAAGATGAAGAAGAAGATGAAGCGGAGCGAGCTCTTTTTGGACCCATATGCTTTGAAATGATGCAGATGATTTTGGACTGAGAATGATTGAAAGCTTATGAATGGATAACCCCCAAACTAGTTTCTGCAAACCCAAATTAGGAACCCTAGCTTTATATTATGGATGAGAGCGTGGGTTTGAGCTTTGAACGTGGAGAGAATCGTGAAGATGTGATTGAGAGATGTACGGCTTCAATTTGCAACTGATAGAGAGATAGAGACGTGAGTTATGGAGAGACCCTCTAATTTCGTGTCTGTTATGTTTTCAAATGAAAGCCCAAATAACCTCAAACACATTTTTTAAAACTTTTAACACTGTCTAAGTCCGGTGGCGCGTGCGGCCACGTGGCCTGTCATTGTGTTTTGGCCACGGGCGCGCGAATGCTGATTAATGTCTGATATGCATGCGGCGCGGGCACACAATAACATGGAGCGGCCGCACGAGTGTTGTTTGTTGCACTGCTGATGTTAAACTCATATCAGTGATGCCTTCAGTTGTAGGGACCTACATAGACATTAATGCACACTATTAAGATATGAATTAATGACCAAATAAAGTCTAACCTTTTTCAAAAATTCTCACTATATTTCCTTCTACACACTCAATCATGCAAATCCGACATATTATCAAAAATGAACTCAATATAAACTAACAACAATCTAAGCTGAATAAATAAAGAGCTAATAGAGATAGAAGTAATGGGTTGCCTCCCATCAAGCGCTAAGTTATAGTCAATTAACTTGACTGTCTCGAAATATCATGTCGAAGGAAGAGTGGAGGTGACTTTCTGCTTGTCCACCTCACCCCTAAATTTAATGACTTCAGCTTTCGCCAATGGCTCTACCTTAAACTCTAAATTTTCACCCGTTACACACCTCAACAGTCCATAATTCCCCCGTTTCTGTACCTCATCATTTAGGCCCCCATCCACCAAGTCAACCAGGAAGCATTCTTCTTCATCCGTTGGGAACTTTATTGCTTTAAAGACATTGAATGTGACCTCCTGATCATGTACACGCATAGTGAGTTCCCCTTTTTGCACATCTATCGAAGTCCTGCCTATGGCTAAGAATGGTCTCCCCAGTATGATCGGTATGCTTTTGTCCTCTTCGTAATCTAAGATGATGAAGTCAACTGGAAAGATAAACTTGTCCATCTTAACCAACACATCTTCAACAATTCCCCGTGGATACTTGTTGGATCTGTCAGCTAGCTGTAAAGATATGTTTGTCGGCCTTAGGGCCGGCAATCCCAACTGATTGAACACTGACAAAGGCATCAAATTTATACTTGCCCCCAGATCACATAAACACTTACTAAAGCTCATCTGTCCGATTGTGCATAGAATTGTGAAGCTACCCGGATCCTTTAGCTTTGGAGGTAATTTACGCTGAAGCACTGCACTGCATTCCTCTGTCAAGGCCACTGTCACAAACTCATCTAGTCTCCTCTTCCTTGACAATATACCCTTCATGAACTTTGCATAGCTTAGCATTTGTTCCAATGCCTCGGCGAACGATATGTTGATCTGCAGCTTTTTAAATACCTCCAAGAACTTGCTGAACTGTTTATCTTCCCTCTGCTTATTTAATCTCCGCAGATATGGTACTTGAGGATGAATTGGTGGTACTGAACTCTTAACCTTCTCCTCTGAACCTGCTTTATCTTTCTTTTCCTGCTGAACCTCAGAATTTTCTAGATTTTCTTCCTCAGCATTCACCTGCTCTGCCTCGTGCGGTCGCGCGACCTCCTTAGTGTTATCAGGCACGGGCGCGTGACTTGCAGTACCTGCCAGATCCTTCCCAGATCTCAATGTGATCGCTTGGCACTATTCCTTCCCATCTCGTCTTGGATTTATCTATGTGGTACTTAGCAAAGAACCTTGGGGCCTGTTGTTAAGCATGCTCGCCATCTGCCCCATTTCAGTCTCCAGATTCTTGATAGCCACTGCTTGGCTTTTGATCATAACCTCCGTGTTTGCCATGTATTTCAACATCATCTCCTCCATTTCTGATTTCTTTTTTGGTTGTGGTGTATCTAGAGTGTGATGTTGTTGTTGTTGAGAGAATCCCGGTGGAAACGGTGATTTGGATGAAAACTGTGGCTGAGATGACTGTGGTTGAAATTATTGGTTCGGCTAAAACTGATTCTGTTGTTGTCCTTGGTTGTTTGACCAACTAAAGTTTGGATAATTTCGGTTGTTGGGGTGGTATGTGTTCTAAAACTGTCCTTGATCTTTCCTGTAATTGCCCACATACTGTACCGACTCTGAGCTGATAGCACACTGATCTGTCGAGTATGACCCCGCACAAATTTCACAGACGAAAGTAACTGTTTTCACTTTGCTCTCTGCCAATGTATCTATTTTCTTTGCCATCGCTGCCATCTGTGCCGACAACTGGGTAATAGCATCTACCTCCAACACACCAGTAACCTTGGGCTATGGCATCCGAGCTGTAGGATTCTGGTAATCCTTTGCAGCCATAGTTTCAATAAGTGCATAGGCCTCGTCATAGCTCTTTGCCCATAATGCCCCTCCTGCATATGCATCCAAAATAGGTCTCGACTGTCATCCCAATCCATTGTAAAATGAGTTGATCACCATCCAATCTGGTATACCATGATGCGGACACTTCCTTAGCATCTCTTTATATCTCTCCCATACTTCATATAAGGACTCGCCCTATTGTTGCTCAAACTGAGAGATAGATGTCCTCATTTTTGCAGTCTTAGCCATTGGAAAGAACTTGGCCAAGAATTTCTATGCTAAGTCCTCCCATGTAGTGATTGACCCTGACGGCAAAGAATGTAACCACTTCTAGCCTTATCTCTCAAAGAGAATGGAAATAACCTCAGTCTAATAGCATCCTCCGTCACACCATTGTATCTGAATGTATCACAGATCTCGATAAAACTCAACAGGTGTTCATTCGGATCATTTGTAGCAGCACCCCCAAACTGTACCGAATTCTGCACCATCTGAATTGTGCCTGATTTAATCTCAAAAGTATTGGCTGCTATCGCCGATTTGACTATGCTAGGCTGTAGTCCATTTATATTTGGCATGGAATAGTCCTTTAGAGCCCGGTGCTTTTCTCTCTGCTCAATTCTATGTCCTTCTGCCATGTCCGGTATAGTACCTTCTAACTGTGCTTGCAAATTTCTCCGCACACTTGCTTTCCAACCTCTTCCGTTAATGTTAGCCTGTGCTGGTGTTAATTCTGAGTTGGATGATCGTGTGTGCATAAAATCTACAAGTACCTGAAACCAAAAACAAAATAGAAATAGAAATGAGAAACTATCAGAATTGCCTAAGTCATACAATATAGCTTGAAACTGATGATAATTATTTAAATTAAACGCATTTCCCCAGCAACGGCGCCAAAAACTTGTTGCCTCTTTTTCAGTTCTGATAAAAGAGCTCTAACTCATGCAAGCATACATGTGTCAACAAGTAATACAGAGTAAGTAAAGTATCGATCCCACAGAGAAAGTTGTTAAATTTAAACTACTATGCATCAATTAAATCATTGTATTCATATGCTTAGACTAATGACTATATTGGTGAATTACTCTAATTGCAAATACCAACTAAAACAAGAATAATAACGGAATAAACCAAATCTGGAAATAATGGGATCCTAACTTCATTTAATATTTCATCTAATTACCACTATCATGCAAGAATTGTTCAAATATCACAGAAAAATAGCCAAGAGCACTAATAGAGTCATAGCCATTTTTCAATGCACTACGACCTACTTACACAGCATCCACAAACGATAGACTCCATGTAATCAACAATATAACCAAAATCACTATATGTCTATGTGAAATTGCAATTATACTGAATTTAAGCACAAGCCCTTAGGTAAACTCATACGGTGAAACAGTATATCTCTATCTGGTTCACAAAATACACAAGCCATATAAAACAGCCCCATATTCGTATGCTATCATGATTACAATCCATACTCGCATGTTCGTTGTCAATTCCATACAAGTACTGAAACGAATGGTGATCAAGCATTCATACATGCAAAACAATCATGATAGAAATCCCATATGATATGTAAAACTGCCCTAGCAATCAAGCATGCAACTAAACTACGTATTAAAATCCGTTTGAATCCCATAATGGAGTTTAGTTCATGACTGAACCAAAAGCCATTATGTGATCAAAGCAAAACATGGCTAATACGTAAACAATTGAAAGATAAAGGAGAGAAACGATCAGGCCCAATTGCTGAATATAAACCAATGTTAACATTCAAATCCTCATAGAATTCCAGCAAAATATTAATAATAATCCACACTGATAGAAAATTCCAAGAAGAATTGAAGAAATAGATGTTTTGGTTTTGTTCTATGTTGGAATCTCTCTCTAGGTGTAAACCCTAGTTACTACATTGAAAATACGTAAAAAGTTAAGAAAGATACGTCTGACACCAGTCAGATATTGTTTTAATCAAATTACAATCATTTTAATTAAAAATTAAAATAAAACAAATCAGTAGCTTCAGGCATCGCGCGCGGCCGGGCGCCCCTCCAGTGTATTCCTCGCGTGGGCGCGCGACTTGCAGTAGGTCATGTTGTCCAGCCGGCCTCTCGCGTGGGTGCGCGTCCCCAAGCTTGTCTTGCCGCGGGGCCGCGCGCCTTGCAGTCTCTGATTTCTAGTTCTGCTGCTGCACTGAGTTTGGTTCTGCATTGTTGCTGCTGCTACTGAAGTGTCCTTTGTCCATCCATGCTTGTCCATCCATGCTCCACTTGATCCTTGTGCCATGCATATCCCAGCTGATGCCTCGCTTCAAGCGTCCATTAGCCTCGTGCCCTCTAATACCACCAAATTAAGCCATTTTCCTGCACTTTTTCACCAAAAGGAATTTTAAGTAAATGCAATGCAAAATAACATGAAATGCAACTAAAACACAATATAAGTAGGTATAAAACCCACTTATCATAGTGTAAAGATGAATTTATTAGTATGATTATGAGCAGAAATTGTGATTTGGTATAACCATGATTTTTGATGTTTTAGGTGAAGATAGGTGATGGAAATTATCTTCGTCCTGGGTGCGTGCGAAGAGGAATTTAGAATCACAATTATGATTATGAGTTATTCATATGATTATGGACATGAATTGTTGATTGATGTTACAGGGATAAAACATTATCGGTGGACTTTTAACATAGAAAAGATAATAGATCTGATGGTCTATTTGACTCTTCTAATGGATTGCTCGTTCCGCTGCAACTATAGTTGAAAAGTTTTATCATCTACCATAAGTTCTAAATCTCTGATTTATTACTGTTGAAGGCTATTGATGATGTAAATTATGTTTAGTCATGATATTCTTTACTGGGCTAGTTGTGCTCACCCTTTTTGCTTCACAATTCCTTTCAGGTAATAAGAGTGTAGCTGGGTCGAGTGGGGATAACAGGATAATAGAACGGTGGTCTATAGCTATTGAGGTTCTCCCTAAATAGTATGGATATAATTTTATTGATGACTTTAGATAAGTGTGTCGTATTGTATACGTCATTTGATATTTAATTTTGGTGAACCGAATAGGGTGAGGTGAACCCAACTTGGAAGGGTGTTTTGCCGCTATCATACAAGATGTCTAATAACATACAACCTCATGTTATCATAAGACAGGGTTGTGCACATCCACTTGCTGAGTATATCTACGAGCACTACCTATATGATCTTGGAGTTTATTTGAAATATAATTTTCAGTTGGAGACAATGGAGATAGTTATATGTCAAGAGAAGACTCACCATTGGAAATAATATGATAGTAATCTTCTCATTTTTCTTTGGGGTCTATTGGGTCAACCAAGGATAATTCTGTGGACATATGATATCTATCATAACCTAGACGTATGGCTTCCCATGTGCGAAGGTTTCCTTAAGCACTTTCCAAATATTTTAATTTCTAAAACAGTTTTTGACTATACTTTTATGTGAAGTATCATTGTAAGGTTGTGGTCGAGGCACCATGAAAGTTACATACATTTGTATTAAAACTCACAGTTAACTGTGGTCGTATTCTATACGACAGTTCAATAGTTGTATAAATGAAGTTTATATTTAATTTTTATAGTGTGATATCTGGCGACTCAGAATGGGTCGTGTGGACCTATTTTGGGGGCGTCACAGATTTGATCTCCCGGGGTTGTCTCCGGGCTTGGATTTGATCTCCCGGGGTTATCGCCATGATTTAAATTTGATTATTTGACTTCCAAGGTTATCTCTAGAAGATGAAAGATGATTCTGCCCTCCTGCATGGTTAGTAACATGAATGAAAAATTTTGAGTGTCTACACCTTTGATATCCACTTTCGTCCAACCAGAAACTGTGACATGGTCCCTTAGAACTCTCAGAAATTTATCTTCCTGCACTTTGGTTAAATTACTAGCAATAATCACAAGGTATCATTAGTTCCCAAATATGCATATTTCAAATGTGCAGGTAATTATTTCAATTCTAAGGTTGGAGCTTGCACAACATATGGTAATAACTTTTGATGAAAAATAGGTAATTAAATTGAATGAACTATATACTTATCCAAGAATTTTGGCAATGAGTGTAGTGCAGCCACAACTTCCTTCAATTCCTGATTTTGTTCAATCTCGTCTTCCATGTTCATGTCCAAACTGTTGGTAATAGCAACCTCTAAGTTATCATTGTGTAGTTGTTCAAAAGCTTTCTACATTAAGGAGTCATTCATATCCATAGCAAAAACCTGACTAATATAACTAGGGTTGTGACGCCCCCAAATTCGGGTTACCTGACCCCCGAATTTGGTGCTCACGATCCACAATATAATAACATCTAACTACCCATTCATATAGAAATAGTAATACATAACTCATTAAAAGATATTGTTAATACATAAGTCCCAGGTCCTCTAACCTTAACATTACAAACTTACCCTTTAGATATATAAAAAGGGTTTACAAGCATAACATAATAATAATGTTATTCATAACTAATTTATCACTTTGCCTTTGCCTTTATTCTTCACAGCACCTCCTGCCACTTCGTCCCTAGCTGAAATATTTTATTTAGCAAGGGTGAGCAACAAGTTTGCCCCCCAAGTTAAGACATACAATGAGTGTATAAGAATCAAGAATAAAAGACTATCTATTTTGATAGAATGACAACAAAGTTCGAAGAACTTTGAAATAGCTGAACAAAGCTTTAATAACTAACAAGTCTTCTCGAATTATATGCAACACAATAATCTAATAATGAAAGAGTACAACGCTTTCAAAGTTTCTACGATATTCTAATGAATAATCAAGAATCAATTCTACGCATTAACCAAGTGGAATGTTTTCCAGATTTATGTTGAGTGATCAATTGGATCTTGAACTTCTCTTCTTGAGTCACTATCAAAGATTTTGACTTTGATATACTCAGGTGTATCAGATAACCATAAAGATTAAATCATACCTGTAAGACCCCAACTTTTATGAATAAAGATTAATTTTCTCTAAATATCATTTTTGAATATTATGGTGTGGAGTTAATATAATGTTATAGTTGTGGGTAATATTTATAAATTTTGCAAAGTAAGCAAGTTGTTATAATATATTCGTTTGGTCGGGGAATATTCTTTTTGTCGGGGAATATTCCTACGACGACACAATCATTGGTGGACCCCACAACGAAATTATTGTCGGAGTTAGAAAATGACAAAAATATTTTTATGAAAATAACGACGGAAGTGTTACCGTTAACACTGTTGGAATACCTGGTGGTTAAAATACAGTAACACGCGTTGTTGCACAGTAGCACACGGTATTGCACAGTATTTTTGAATTATTGATTCTTACGTAAGAAGGCACTACTCAATAATTGTTACAGTAATTACTGTTTAATATTTTATTTTATTGATTCAATAATTGCTACGTTGATATTTTGGATTCAATAATTGTCATTACACAGTATTTCAAATTATCAAATCAATAATTCATTTAAATATATTATTATAATATTATATTATAGTAGTATGATGTGATTATATGATAGTATGTTTTTTATAATTTGAATGGTAACATTATTATAGTAAATTCATGGTATAAAAGTAAAATGAGGTGAAAGAGAACAAATTAAATTTGAATTCTGATGATGTAAGCGATGATGTCATCGAAACAATGAGGTAAGCAATGATGTCATCGGAAGGATGATGTAAGTAATGATGTCATATGATCGATGATGTAAGCAATGATGTCATATAATCAATGATGTAAACAATGGTGTCATAAATTATGGCGAAAAGACTATTTTACCCTTACTTTACCAAGCTTATAAATAGAAGCTCATTCCTTCATTATTTTTCACGAATTCACTAAAGCTATAGAGCGAGAAAGAATAGAGAGAATAAGAGAGAAATAAGAAGAATCTTCTGTTACTACAATATTGCGGTATCCAATTTCCTACTAAGGTAAGGAATATTATTTCTTTTGTATTCATGAAGAGAACTTCTGTTATTCCATTCTTTATTATTCTATTGGAGTAACCTGTATACGCGGACTACCCTATACTTGGTGAAATTCTTCTGTTATTCCATTCTTTATTACTATGTTGAAATAACCTGTCTATGCGAAGTACTGCATACATGGTGAAATTCTTCTATTATTCCATTCTTTATCATTCTATTGGAACAGCCTGTCTGTGCTTTACACATGACCTGGTTCCATTATTTATTATTATTCTGTTGGAATATCATGTATGTGCTTTACGCATGACCTGGTTCCATTATTAATTATTTTGTTGGAATATCCTATCTGTGCGTTACGCACGATCTGGTTCCATTATTTATTATTCTGTTGGAATAACCTGTCTGTACGGTCTATCGCATGCTTGGTGATTTCTTTTGTTATTTCATTCTTTATTATACTAAGTTGGTTAAATTTTTGATTTCTATACTGCATAAAATTAGTGGAATATCCTTGATATTTGTTCTTCATCCAGTATCTTTTCATGAAAATATTCTTATGAGCATTCTTGAAGTTGCATAAAATTCTTGTTTTATTGAATTCTTATATCATTGTCATCATCCTCATGCTTTTATTGTGATGAAAGTCATCTTTGGCTTACGTGGATAGATGGACTTGGTATGATTATGACCAAAGATTATTCGGTATAATCATGACCGTAATGTAATGAATGATGTGGTAAAAATCCTCATTGGCCCGTAGTACATTGATGGATAGTTGTTGAGATGAACATGACTAACTGGTGATAATAATGAATATCTTTGGCTCGTAGTGCATGGATAATTCAGTGATATGGTTTATTTATTAAGCTGAGTCTCAGTGATAAAATTGATGATAACTATTAAATCATAGAAGATAGTAGATATCATGCTCTACTTGACTCTTCTAATGGATTATTTGTTCCGCTACAGTTAAACTTGTTGTCTATTATATTCTATCAGTTTAACACTGTTGAAGGCTAATGATAATTAATTTGCATTATCTTAGTCATAATATTTCTTACTGGGCTAGTTGAGCTCACCCCTTTTCTTTCATTGTTCTCTTCAAGAAATGAGAATATAGCTTGGACTAGTCGGGGAACGGAGTGACGGTCTAGATGGGTGTCTTAGTAGTCCTCACTATTCTATAAAATAGTGTGATAATAATTGTAATAAGATTGAATTTGAGTGTCGATATTGTCTAAAAGATAATATTCGTATTTAAACTCTCAGCATATGTTTTGTCGTATTTACACGACAGCTGTATTAATTAAGTTATATTTGAATTTTGTACCATGTATTTGACGACTTAGAATGGGTGATGTATATCTATTTTGGGGGCGTCACAGTTGGTATCAAAACTTAGGGATATTATCCCTGGATAAGATGTGAGACTAGAACTAGGAGGGGAGAGACGGGTAATTCCTTCGCTAGTATGACCTACCTAAGCTTATTTGTTTCGGTCAGAGTATAGGGATAATATGTGGCATGTCAATTAACCCTTGTTTTGTGGCAGTATTTGAAAATGACATCCGAGAATGTTAAGATAAGCAATGGAGCACATGAGGCTGTTGTGTCACCAATGATCAATACCCAGGATAATGTGCATCAAGAAGACCATAATTCTCAAATAAACAACAATATCGATCAAATGACGAACGATGAGATTTTCAGAAGCTTTATGCAATTCATGCAACATCAGGCGAGAGTGGCTCCTGTCCAAAATGTAGGTGCAAACACAGACAACTCTCGGACGGTCACCGCTAAGCAGTTCAAGGAGCTGGGACCACCGGAGTTTATTGGAGAGCCAAAACCACTTAAGGCGGAGACGTGGATAAAGCAAATCACCAAGATATTTGATGTCTTGGGATGCTCCGAGGAGCAAAAGGTTCCCTTTGCCACCTTCATGTTGCGAGGCGAGGCAGATTACTGGTGGGAATCTATAAAGCGTACTCAACCTGCCGCACTAAAGATGACTTGGGATAAGTTCCAAGAACTGTTGAACGACAAATACTTTCCCAAAAGTATTCGTCACATGAAAGAGGTAGAGTTCATTAAACTAGAGCAAAACAACATGACCGTGTTGCAGTACGAAGCCAAGTTTGCCGAGTTGTCCCGGTTTACGTCCCACTTAGTTGATAACGAAGAGAGAATGACACGGATGTTTTTAAGAAGTTTGAAACCCGAGATACGTCAATACATTATCTCTCACAAACTATGTTTATATTATGATGTTATAAATATGGCTCAGTTATTGAAGCGCGATAATGAGTTAACCCAACCAAGAGAGAGCAGCCGACAAGTCGATAATACCAGTGGTAGTAGGCATCGAAGCGGTGACAACAAACGTGGAGGAAATCAACATGCCAGAAATTGTAACCACTTCGGTGGTAATCATGGCCAAGATAATAGAAGTGAAAATTTCAAGAAGATGAGATTTAATAATGATGGAAAGACGTCAGCACTAGCACCTGTTGTTAAAGAAGGAGAATGACCACCGGTTGTATGTTTCAAATGCGGATAGGAGGGACACATCAGTCCAAACTGTACGCAGCAGTCCAAAGCATGTTACAATTGTGGAAAAGAAGGTCACCTAGCCCGATTTTGTCGTGCACCAAAGTCAAGTCCAGCTGGGATAGAGGCATCAAAAGCAGTCCCAGACAAGACAAAACCGATAGTTCAAGGGAGAGCGTTTGTCGTAACCTCCCAAAAAGGGAGAAATCCGAACGAGGTGATCACGAGTAAGCTAATCATAAACTCTAGCGAAGTCTATACCTTATTTGATACCAGTTCTACCCATTCTTTTATTTCTTCTACTTGTGCTCAACGTTTAAATTTGACTCTGGAGAAATTAGACTTTGACTTATCTGTTAAAACTCCGTTGGGGGAAACCTTTATTACATCCACGGTTTAAAAATCTTGTTTGATTCAAATAGGCACCCTCACATTTCTTGTCAATCTTATTTCCTTAAAAATACTTGCATTCGATGTGATTATAGGGATTGATTGGTTAACCACTCATCATGCTAAAATTGACTATTTTCGTAAGTTGTTAACTTTCATTTTCCTAACCAACCTATTATGCGAATTCAAGCAACCAAACCATTAAAGTCAATCACTGTCATCTCAAGCCACAAAGTCATTCGTTTATTGAAAAACGGATGTCAAGCCTTTTTAGCCCATGTCACAGATTTAAATAAAAATACGTCAGAGTTAAATGATATTTTTATTGTTAACAAATTTCTTGACGTATTCCCTGAAGAACTTCCTGGTCTACCCCTGGAGCGTGAAATCGAGTTTTTTATTGACCTTGAACCTGGTACAAAATCCATTTTTAAATCCCCATATCGAATGGCTCCTATTGAACTTCAGGAGTTAAAAACCCAACTACAAGAATTGTTAGACATCGGTTTCATTCGTTCTAGTACATCTCTATGGGGTGCTCCTGTTCTGTTCGTGAAGAAGAAAGATGGAAGTATGCAACTTTGTATTGATTATCGGGAGTTAAATCATGTCACCATCAAGAATAGGTATCTGTTACCTCGCATTGATGACATGTTCGACCAGTTGCAAGATCGATCTTCGTTCAGGATATCATCAGCTGAAGATTAAAAATAAGGATATTTCGAAGACTGCCTTCAGAACTCGGTACGGGCATTATAAATTTTTAGTCATGTCTTTTGGATTGACTAATGCTCCTGCTACTTTCATGAATATGATGAATCTAGTATTCAAGGAATATTTGGATCAGTTCGTTGTTATCTTTATTGATGACATCCTCATCTATTCCAAAAGTCGTGAAGATCATGAGCACCATTTGAAGCTGATACTTGAAAGGCTTTGTGAAAATAAGTTATATGCCAAGCTGAAGAAATACGAGTTCTGGCTTGAGGAAGTAGCATTCCTTGGGCACGTGGTGTCAAAATATGGAGTATCTGTTAACCCAGCAAAGATTGAATCAATACAAAGCTCAGAGCAACCTAAATTAGTGACCGAAATACGTAGCTTTCTCGGCTTAGCTGGTTATTATCGGAGATTTGAAGAAGGATTTTCTCGAATCGCTACTCCATTAACTCAGCTAACTCGGAAAAATACAAAATTTGGTTGAACCGAGGAATGTGAGAAGAATTTTTAAAAACTCAAGAGAAGACTCATTTCGACACCTGTTCTGGCAATACCATCTAGATCGGAAGGATTTGTCATCTACAGTGATGCTTCAGGCAAGGGTTTAGGATGTGTTCTTATGCAACATGGGAAAGTCATAGCCTATGCCTCATGACAACTCAAAGAATATGAGAGAAATTATCCTACTCATGATCTAGAGTTGGCAGCTGTCATTTTCGCACTTAAAATATGGAGGCATTACCTGTATGGGGAGAAGGTGGAGATCTTTACGGATCATAAAAGCCTCAAATATTTCTTCACCCAAAAGGAACTCAATATGCGACAACGACGTTGGCTTGAACTGTTGAAAGATTATGATCATACCATTCAATACCATCCTGGAAAAGCGAACGTGGTAGCTGACGCATTGAGTAGAAGATCATATGCGGGTACGAGTGCGATATTGTCAACGCAAAGGCCCATTTTGTATGACTTGCAAAGGATGGAGATAGAGATAAAGACTCCAGGGATCCACGTGATGATGGCAAATATACGAGTAGAACCGACTTTAATCGATAAAGTTAAAGTTGCTTAAGCTACAGACCTGGAGATGATGCGCATGAAGAAGAAAGTGCAAGAAGGTGATATTCCAGAAGCAAGAATCGATGAAGAAGGAATACTTAGAGTCAACTCCAGACTTTGTGTTCCTAGCGACTTTGATTTGAAGTATAAGATCATGATGGAGGCTCACAACACACCGTTTGCAATCCATCATAGGAGTACCAAAATGTATCGTGATCTTTGACATACATTTTGGTGGAGTAATATGAAGAGAGAGATAGCGGAGTTCATCTCAAGGTGTCTAACTTGTCAACGAGTCAAGGCGGAGCATCAAGTACCAAAAGGTCCATTGCAACCACTTGAAATTCTAGAATGGAAGTGGGAACATATTACCATGGATTTCGTTACTGGTCTTCCCAAGGTTTCTCAAGGCATTGATGCGATTTGGGTCATTGTTGATAAATTGACCAAGTCTTCTCATTTCTTACCTATACGAGAAACTTATACACTTGAACGTCTTGCTCGTATTTACATAAATGAGATTGTAAGACTGCATGGTATGCCAGTATCCATAGTTTTTGATCGAGACCCAAGATTCACTTTATGATTTTGGGTAAGTTTACAAAAAGCTATGGGCACGGATTTACGATTTAGTTCGGCATATCATCCTCAAACGGACGGACAATTAGAGAGGACTATTCAGACTCTTGAGGATCTATTAAGACTCTGTGTCCTTGACTTCAAAGGAAGTTGAGACAAGTTCTTGCCATTAGTGGAATTCTCCTACAACAACAGTTATCAAGCAAGTATCGACATGGCTCCATTTCAAGCGTTGTATGGAAGAAAGTGTCGTTCTCCAGTATGTTGGGACGAGGTGGATGAAGTAATGTTATTGGGACCGAAATTAGTACGTATGACTACGGAGAAGATTCAAATGATCCGCCAACGTATAAAAATCTCACAGATCGACAAAAGAGTTATGCTGATCTTCATCAAAAGGACGTGAAATTCAATGTTGGAGAACATGTGTTGTTACGTATTGCTCCATGGAAAGGAGTTACAAGATTTGAAAAGAGAGGAAAGCTTAATCCTCGATTCATTGGCCCATTTGAAATCCTTGACCGAGTAGGAACTGTAGCCTATAGACTAGCTTTACCGCCAAGTATGTCTCGTGTTCATAAAATTTTTTACATATCCATGTTACGTAAATATGTGGAGGACCCGAACCACATTATTGAGTTAGAACCGGACGAAATAGCGAAAGATTTAACGTATGAAGAGGTTCCTATTAAAATCTTGGATAAGAATAAACATATTCTACGCTCTAAAGTTATACCTCAAGTCAAAGTTTTGTGGAGAAACCACGATGTTGAGGAAATGACTTGGGAGTTAGAATCTGAAATGAAATCAAGGTATCCTCACCTCTTCGTCATACCAGGTATGTACCCTAATTTTGAGGACGAAATTTCATAAGAAGGGAAGGTTGTAAGACCCCAACTTTTATGAATAAAGATTAATTTTCTCTAAATATCATTTTTGAATATTATGGTGTGAAGTTGATATAATGTTATAGTTGTGGGTAATATTTATAAATTTTACAAAGTAAGCAAGTTGTTATAAAATATTCGATTGGTCGGGGAATATTCTTTTTGTCGAAAAATATTCGTACGACGACACAATCATTGGTGGACCCCACAACGGAATTATTGTCGAAGTTAGAAAATGGCAAAAATATTTTTATAAAAATAACGGCGAAAATGTTAACACTGTTGGAATACCTGGTGGTTAAAATACAGTAACACGCATTGTTGCACAGTAGCACACGGTATTGCATAGTATTTTTGAATTATTGATTCTTACGTAAGAAGGCACTACTCAATAATTATTACAGTAATTACTGTTTAATATTTTATTTTATTGATTCAATAATTGCTACGTTGATATTTTTGATTCAATAATTATCATTACACAGTATTTCAAATTATCAAATTAATAATTCATTTAAATATATTATTATAATATTATATTATAGTAGTATGATGTGATTATATGATAGTATGTTTTTTATAATTTGAATGGTAACATTATTATAGTAAATTCATGGTATAAAAGTAAAATGAGGTGGAAGAGAACAAATTGAATTTGAATTCTGATGATGTAAGCGATGATGTCATCGAAACGATGAGGTAAGCAATGATGTCATCAGAAGGATGATGTAAGCAATGATGTCATATGATCGATGATGTAAGTAATGATGTCATATGATCAATGATGTAAGCGATGATGTCATAAATTATGGCAAAAAGACTATTTTACCCTTACTTTACCAAGCTTATAAATAGAAGCTCATTCCTTCATTATTTTTCACGAATTCACTAAAGCTATAGAGCGAGAAAGAATGGAGAGAATAAGAGAAAAAGAAGAAGAATCTTCTGTTACTACAATATTACGGTATCCAATTTCCTACTAAGGTAAGGGGTATTATTTCTTTTGTATTCATGAAGAGAACTTCTATTATTTCATTCGTTATTATTCTGTTGGAATAACCTCTATACGCGGACTACCCTATACTTGATAAAATTCTTCTGTTATTCTATTCTTTATTATTATGTTAGAATAACCTGTCTATGCGAAGTACTGCATACATGGTAAAATTCTTCTATTATTCAATTCTTTATCATTCTGTTGGAACAGTCTGTTTGTGCTTTACGCATGACCTGGTTCCATTATTTATTATTCTGTTAGAATATCATGTCAGTGCTTTACGCATGACCTGGTTCAATTATTTATTATTCTGTTGGAATATCATGTCTATGCGTTACGCATGACCTAGTTCCATTATTTATTATTCTGTTGGAATAACCTGTATGTGCGGTCTATCGCATGCTTGGTGATTTCTTTTGTTATTCCATTCTTTATTATACTAAGTTGGTTAAAGTTTTGATTTCTATACTCCATAAAATTAGTGGAATATCTTTGATATTTGCGCTTCATCCAGTATCTTTTCATGAAAATATTCTTATGAGCATTCTTGAATTTTACTCTACAAAGAAGTATCATGTTGACAATTTGGACGTTATTGGTTCCTAGATAAATTAATTATTGAACTTGTTTTATTGAATTCTTATATCATTGTCATCATCTTCATGCTTATATTGTGATGAAAGTCATCTTTGGCTTACGTGCATAGATGGACTTGGTATGATTATGACCAAGGATTATTCGGTATAATCATGGCCGTAATGTAATGAATGATGTGGTAAAAATCCTCATTGGCCCGTAGTACATTGATGGACAGTTGTTGAGATGAACATGACCAACTGGTGATAATAATGAATATCCTTGGCTCGTAGTGCATGGATAATTCAGTGATGTGGTTTATTTGTTAAGCTGAATCTCAGTGAAAAAATTGATGATAACTATTAAATCATAGAATATAGTAGATATCATGCTATGCTTGACACTTCTAATGGATTATTTGTTCCGCTGCAGTTAAACTTGTTATCTATTATATTCTATCAGTTTAACACTGTTGAAGGCTAATGATAATTTATTTACATTATCTTAGTCATAATATTTCTTACTGGGCTAGTTGAGCTCACCCCTTTTCTTTCATTGTTCTCTTCTAGAAATGAGAATATAGTTGGGACTAGTCGGGGAACGGAGTGACGGTCCAAATGGGTGTCTTAGTAGTCCTCACTATTCTATGAAATAGTGTGATAATAATTGTAATAAGATTGAATTTGAGTGTGAATATTGTCTAGAAGACAATATTCGTATTTAAACTCTCAGCATATGTTTTGTCGTATTTACACGACAGTTGTATTAATTAAGTTGTATTTAAATTTTGTACCATGTATTTGACGACTCAGAATGGGTGATGTATACCTATTTTGGGGGCGTCACAATACCCCTCTGCTAGTACTTAGAGCGGCCATCTCCTTGTACCCTATATTATGCATAATACTTACACACGCGCAAATGTCGGATATACGACCAATAAAATATTTCCTTTGTATAAAAGGTTGTTCGTCTCAGTCTTAGAATCAGAATTTGATTTAATAACGAAATACTATGATTTCAATATCTAATTACTTTCTCGATCTAGCCGAAATAATTGGCATCGATCTGTTAATAATAATTAAATTCTCTTCTCGAACCTATCAAGTTCTAACAAATTTTCGTCTAGCCAGAATAATTAGCTAAGACCAATCTCAACACAATTCGACAATAGACAGAACTTATCTGTACTGTCAATAAATAGCTTCTACGGATGTAAATATCCAACAACAGTTATTTTCTAAATATATTTTCAGAATCATTGATTCAATTTGAATTTATAAACATGCACTAATTGCGAATAATTAACAATAATTAACCACCATAATAATTAAAAAATATTAACTCAAGGTTGAGTTAGGAAACTTGCTTTCTTCGTTGATTACTGCTACACAATATACTTATATGTGTTCACAAGACCTATAACCAACAATATCGGTCTCACAATTAGCATAATAATTTATAACACATAACACTGTAATTTGCAGTTAATCTTTCTCCTAGACACATTACCACATAGCCACATCAGTGTTTATAACTTATATAAACACCCATTAAGTCTAACTAGTTCGGTCTAGTTAGACTTTGGTCTATTCTCGGTGTTCTGGTCACCTTATCCGACAATTAACACATTTATTGTCAATTTAAACTTGGTCTCAAAGCTTCAATATTATTTTAGACAAGTCAAATATCGTTTATAATATTTTTTGGAAGCTTTTAATAATTTATAAATAATTATTATAATTTATAATAATTTTTTAAACACTGAAATCATTTTTAAATGATTTAATTATCAAATAATCTTATCATCATTAATATTTAATAATATAAAAATATTAATGACATACTTGTCAAAATATTAAAGTTATTATTATTAACTTAAAATATTTTTAAATCATCAATATTCTACTTAACTGATTTTTAAATTAATTAAAATTATTTTTAAACCATCACCATTAATATTTAAATATTAATAAAATTATTAACAAAATATTAAAAGTTATTAATTATAACTTAAAATATTTTTAAATTATTTTTCTCATTTTTTAAATGATTTTTAAATCAATAAAACCATTTTTAATTCATTTATTTAATATAATAAATAAATAAATCTAATATCATTAATATTAATTTATTAATGAGAATTCTCCAAAAATATTGAAAATTATATTTTATAATTCAAATTATTTTTAAACACTTTATTCTTATTTAAAATGATTTTTTTAATATTAAAATCATTTTAACTCATTTTTTTAATATAATAATTAAATAAATCTAATATCATTAATATGAAATTATTAATGAAAATTCTCTAAAAATATTAAAAGTTACATTGTATAACTCAAAATATTTTTAAACACTTTATTCTTATTTAAAATAATTTTTTATAATATTAAAATCATTTTTCTCTAATTTATTTAATACACTAATTAAATAAATTAAATATCATTAATATTCAAATAATTATAAATATTAATGAAAAATATTTCAATTAATCAAAAGTTATTTTTCATAATTTAAAATAATTTTTAAAACTATTTTTGTAATTTTTTAGAATTTATTTCTATTTTTATTTAATTTCTGGAAAATCAGAAATTAGAAATTAAATAAATCGTCACTGAAGCCCTTTAGCGACGCTTTCTGTTGTCTTAGGTGTACTTGGGCTCAAGAACACTGACAGTCCAGTGTTTAAGGTCCTTAGTTTGACCACACTTTAATCTATGTTCTTGTATGTTCTGTCCAATCTAAAAGTCAGATCTTGTAGTGTTTATGTCACACTACAATGAACACCAACAATATAGGTCATATCACACAACACCGTGAAGATCCAAGCCCTTAAATTCATTGTCAGAACGTTTCTCGATTTTCCAGAAACCCAGATAGTTCGACTGGTCACTTTCTAGATCATTTTAAGTTAGGTTCCGATCATTCGTTAAGTGATTTCTTGCTTTATACTTGTAGTATACATGACAATAAACAACTACATTACAAGATCGCGGTCCAACTATAACACAACCACCAGATTTAGTTCGGTCAAATATTGTCAGAATACTTGTTCTAACGGTTTCTGGAAATTCCAGAAACCCGACTTCGTGATCGAGTTGCCCAGTTTGACCACCTGCTAGGTTCGATCTGTTGATATTTTAAGGGATCTAAAGGCATGTATCTATAGTCCAGACAACAGACTACACATTGATTACAACAACAACAACAAACAACATAACACCTGACAGATCTGGGAGCTTAAAAATGTTGTCAAACGCTAGTTCATACTTTCTGGGTTACCCAGAAATTGACTGGTCATGCCCAGTCAACGGGTTTTGATCGTTTATAACTCACAATCTGGACATCCAATAGCTATTATTCCAGTTCCAGATCAAAGTACTCATGGCATACTACAAATGTAAAGCTTAAAACAACAAAAATAATAAACAGAGAAGAATCTGTGGCTCCTAACATTAGCTTGTCAGACGACAAAAATGTTCTTAGACATTTTTTGAAAAACATAATTTTTACCCACTTTGATGCTATGGATCTATGATAGATCATCATATATCATCATAAAACATCTTCTAGCAAACATCTAAACACAAAAACATAACTTTTGTCTTAACATGAAAGATCAAAATTCAAATTAGGGTTTATACCTTCTAGTTTCAAATGCTTGATCTATGATCTCCTTAGCTGATATTGATGATCTAGGGGCTATTTATGTGACTGAGACACTTGATAAATTCGGAGGTTTAGTGAGAGAGAGAGAGAGTTGGTGAGAGCTTGGGTGCAAAATAAGCAAAATGCTAGACTTTCTCTCTCTCAAATCTATATATATTATGATATAGGGCTTAGATCTGATATACAAGACAGATTTGCTAGATATTATAAGCCACAAAGTCAAATTATTAGGTCACCAACTAAAGTTGTTGGAACTTTTACAAGTTACCAATTTAAGAAAATGAAAAAGGGCATTTTGGACATTTGCAATATTGTAAGACCCCAACTTATTAATGAATAAAATCAAATTTTCTCTAAATATTATTGTGAATAATAAGGGGTTAATTTGATATAATACTTTGGTTATGGGTGAAATGTGCAAATTTTACAAGATAAGCAAGTGGTTATAAAATATTCATTTTGTCGGGGAATATTCATTTGGTCGTGGAATATTCTTGCTGTCGGGGAATATTCGTACGACGGCGCAGCCTTGTGTGGGCCCCATAACGGAAAGCGATTGGATAAAGAAAACGACAAGTATAAGTTGTTTATAAATAACTGCGTAGTTGTTACCGTTAATACTGTTGGAATACCCGGTGGTTAAAATACAGTAGCACACGGTATTGTACCAATTATTGATTCTTACGTAAGAATGCACTACTCAATAATTGTTACAGTAGTTATTATTCAATATTTTATTTTATTGATTCAATAATTGATGCGTTGATATTTTATATTATTGTTATTTCAATAATTGTTGCTGCACAGTATTTTCCATTATCAGATCAATAATTCATATTATTTGAATAATATTATTAGATAACATTATTGACAATGTCTAGAAAGTTCTGTCTAAGGAGAGGTTTGGTCATCTAATTGCGCGCCAGTAAGGAGAAATCCTTATTGGAAAGTCCCCTCTTTCCTGGGAACGGCCTATAAATGTGATTCTGTAATATTATTTGTGAATAATTAATTATTGATTCATATGATAAGAAAATATTTATTTTATGTGAATATAAATGAGGGATATATTTTTGTGGTTAAAAATGAAGGAGTTAATGTTGAGGTTTTTATCCGTATTTTTGTCGGAATGGAGGTATTAAAAATCAGGGTTTTTGAGATATTTTGCGGGGGTTATAATTTTTAATCCGTCCGTTGGATCGTGGTAATTTTTGGATATGTTATACATATATAAGTTGAGTATATGCCCACAAATTTTGAACCGTTAAAAATGAACGTATGATTTATTATGAATTTTACAAGATGACTGGTTCAGAAATTGTTGAATTTTCGGAGTTTATCATTTTGATGGAAAATTCTAGAATTAGTGGGCCCCACTTGTGGTTGGTGAAGAAATGTGCTGAATTATATTTCAAATGTGGTGGGTGGGAATAGTAGCAGGTAAAGCCATCAGGTTGCAGGTCAAGCCTACTAAAATTTTCCTATAAATAGCGGGCTAAGTTAGAATTGAAAATCACACCAGAAACAAGTTTTCTCTCTTTCTCTTTCTAGATTATTGAGTGTATTTTGTGAGTATTTAGATACTTTGAGAGTTTCTATTCATCAGAGCAAGTTTATTTCAGCCTTATACCGGTATTCCGACCAGAAGTACTGATATTTTGAGGTAAGTGATATTATTTTCTTCTTAAATGATATTATTTTCTTCAATATCATTATGCTGAAATATTGATATGAGTTTTTATCAAATTTGGAACTTTTTGTGTCGGGGTTACTATTCACGTATATGGCACTATTCACGTATACGGTACTATTCACGAATACGGTACTATTCACCGAAAAATAAAATTTTCCCTTTTTGTCCAAGATGTCTATTATGGTTACTATCTTTGATTATATCCATGTTTTGATCTTTATTTTTTGAATTCTGCTTCACAATTGATTGTTATGAAGTATTATTGATCTTGGATAAACTGTTATACGAATCCCTACTATTTGTCCTTCTGTCTCACTGGATTCGTTCTCTTTAAGATATTTTTCATCATCCTCAGTCCTAAATGATGATATTACTGAATATCTTTGGCCTGTAGTGCAAAGATGTATGATTACTTGATGAATATGTTTGGCCTGTAGTGCAAAGATGAATAGGTGTTGAGATGAACATGAATGACTGGTGATACAAATGAATATCTTTGGCCTGTAGTGCAAAGATGAATATTTGGTTAAAGATGATTATTAATTGATGTTACAGGGATAAAATATTGATGATGGACTTTTAAATCTTAGAAGATAGTAGAATTCTTTCTCTACTTGACTCTTCTAATGGTTTGTTGTTTCCGCTGCAGTTGTTGATCTAAAACTTGTTGTCGATTATATTCTATCAGATTTTTCCCTGTTGAATACTAATGATAATTTGTTGTATATTATCTTAGTCATAATATTCTTTACTGGGCTAGTTGAGCTCACCCTTTTCCTTTTTATTCCATTTTTTCTTCTCAGGAGGTGAGAACATAGCAGGATCTAGTCGGGGTATGGAGTGATGGTTCTAGAAAAATGTTTTAGCAGTCCTCACTATTTCTGTAAAATAGTGTTTGAATAATTGTAATGAGGACTTATTTGAGTGTGGATATTGTCTAGAAGACAATATTTGTATTTAAACTCACATTATGTGTTGTCGTATTTTGCACGACAATTGTATTATTGAAGTTGTAGTTGCTTTCTGTATTATGTATTTGGCGACTCAGAATGGGTGTTGTATACCTATTTTGGGGGCGTCACAGTTGGTATCAGAGCTTAGGGATATGATCCCTGGCTGAGATGTGAGACAAGAACTAGGAGGGGAGAGACGGGGAATTCCTTCGCTAGTATGACCTGACTAAGTTTATTTGGTGTTTATTTGGTCGGTCAGAGTATAGGGATAATATATGACATGACTATTAACCCTTGTTTTATGGCAGTATTTAAGAATGGCAGCTGAGAACGTTAATAATGGAGTAAATCAGACAGTGGAGACACTTTTGGTTACCACCCAGGGGAACGTGCAACAGGAAGGCAATATTCCTCCTGTAAACAACGTTACCGAGCAAACGATGAATGATGGAATGTTTAGGAGCTTTTTGTAATTTATGCAAAATCAGACGAGGGAGACTCGTGTGCAGAATACGGGTGGAAATGATAATAACGCGCGGTTTGTGACAGCTAAGCAGTTCAAAGAATTGGGACCACCAGAATTTAAGGGAAAGCCGGATCCGATCATGGCGGAAACGTGGGTCAAGCAAATTACCAAGATATTCGATGTCTTGGGATGCACGGAGGAACAGAAGGTTCCATTCGCCACCTTTATGTTCCGCGGTGAGGCAGACTACTGGTGGGAGTCTGTGAAGCGTACCCAGCCTGACGCACTCAACATGTCCTGGGAAACATTTCAAAAACTGTTCAATGACAAATACTTTCCTGAAAGTATTCGTCATATGAAGGAGGTGGAGTTTATCAGACTGGAACAAAACAACATGACGGTGTCCCAGTACGAGGTGAAGTTTGCAGAGTTATCCAGGTTTGCACCTCATTTGGTCGAAAATGAGGAACGAATGACAAGGATGTTTCTGAGAGGTCTAAAACCCGAGATTCGGCAATATCTTATCTCTCATAAATTTTCTTTATATTCAGATGTTGTAAACAGGGCTCAATTATTTGAGAGAGATAATGAGTATGTGCAACCGAGGGACCACAACCAGGGTCATACCGGTGGCGGCAGTCATCGAAGCAATAAAAACCAGCAGGGAGGAAAACATTCGGACAAAAGCGGTAACCACTCTGGTGGTAATCGTGGTCGTGATAATAGAAGGAGCGAGTCAGGAGGAGATTTCAAGAAGAGAAGGTACAACAATGATAACGTGAAGACGTCAGCACAAACATCAACTGTTTCTAGGGGAGGAGAACGACCACCGGTAGTATGTTACAAATGTGGGAAAGAGGGACATATCAGCCCAAACTGCCCACAACAATCCAAGGTATGTTATAACTGTGGAAAGGAGGGTCATATAGCTCGAGAGTGTTCTGTAGCAAAACCAAGTTCAGCGGGGATGGTGACTCCAAAAGTTGTCCCGGATAAGTCGAAATCAGCGGTTTCTGGAAGAGCGTTTGTCGTGACTGCCCAAAACGCGAGGAACCCGAACGAAGGTATAACGGGTTAGTTAATTATAAATTCTTGCGAAGTTTATACCTTACTAGATACCGGTTCTACCCATTCTTTTATCTCTCCTGCTTGTGCTCAACGTTTAAACTTGACTCCGGAGAAATTAGACTTTGACCTATCTGTTGAAACTCCGTTAGGAAAAACTTTCGTTACATCTACAGTTTATAAATCTTGCTTAATCCAAGTTGGCACAATCACATTACCTGTTGACCTTATCTCTTTAAAGATACTTGCTTTTGATGTGATTTTAGGAATTGATTGGTTAACCACTCATCATGCCAAAATTGATTGTTTTCGTAAGGTTGTTAGTTTTCATATTCCTAACCAACCTGTTATTGAAATTCAAGCAACCAAACCACTAAAATCAATCGTTTCATATCAAGCCATAAAGCCATTCGTTTATTGAAAAACGGATGTCAATCTTTCTTAGCCCATGTCATGGACATGAACAAAAATACGTCAGATTTGAATGATATTTCTGTTGTTAGTGAAATTCCTGACGTATTTCCTGAAGAATTTCCTAGCTTAACTCAGAGCGTGATATTGAATTTTTATATTGATCTTCAACCCGATACAAAACTCATTTCTAAAATCTCATATTGAATAGCTCCTATTGAACTTCAGGAGTTAAAAACCCAACTATAGAAGTTGGTACCCGAGCCTCTATCTGGTGACTTCCTTTGCGGAATGCACTGAAGCCAAACTCTCCGTAGGGGACGCCATATTCGTGCGGTAGTAAACTTATAGGTGTCATTGTGACGTGATATCCAAGATTGGGATATGAATCACAATTGAGAGCAACCGAAGTCGGTGACCAAAGTATGTAGCTTTCTAGGGTTAGTTGGCTATTATCGGAGATTCGTTGAAGGATATTCTCGAATCGCTATTCCATTAACGTAGCTGACTCGTAGAGATACAAAATTCGTATGGAGTGAGGAATGCGAGAAGAGTTTTCAAGAACTCAAGAGGAGACTCATTTCGGCACCTGTTCTGACAATACCATCTGGTTCGGATGGATTTGTTATCTACAACGATGCTTCAGGCAAAGGGTTAGGATGTGTTCTCATGCAACAAGGGAAAGTCATAGCATATGCCTCACGACAACTCAAAGAATATGAGAGGAATTATCCTACTCATGATTTGGAGTTGGAAGCAGTCGTTTTCGCGTTGAAGATTTGGAGACACTACCTGTATGGGGAGAAAGTGGAGATCTATACGATCATAAAAGCCTCAAATATTTCTTCACCCAAAAGGAACTCAACATGCGGCAACGACGTTGGCTTGAGCTATCGAAAGATTACGATCATACCATCCAATATCATCCTGGAAAAGCGAACGTAGTAGCTGACGTATTGAGTAGAAGATCATACGCGGGTACGAGTGCAATGTTGTTAACACAAAGGCCCATTTTGTATGACTTTCAAAGGATGGAGATAGAGATGAAGGCTCCAAGTACCCACATGATGTTATCAAATATACGAGTAGAACCGACTTTAATCGATAAAGTTAAAGCTGCTCAAGCTACGGACATAGAGCTGATGCGTATGAAGAAGAAAGTGCAAGAAGGTGCTATTCCAGAAGCAAGAATCGATGAAGAAGGAATACTTCGAGTCAACTCCAGACTTTGTGTCCCTAACGATTTTGACTTGAAGCATAGAATAATGATGGAGGCACACAACACACCGTTTGCAATCCATCCTGGGAGTACCAAAATGTATCAAGATCTTCGACATACATTTTGGTGGAGCAATATGAAAAGAGAGATCGCGGAGTTTATCTCGAGATGTTTAACTTGTCAACGTGTAAAAGCGGAGTATCAAGTACCAAAGGGTCCATTGCAACCACTAGAGATTCTGAAATGGAAGTGGGAACACATTACTATGGATTTTGTTACGGGTCTTCCCAAGGTTTCTCAAGGCATAGATGCGATTTGGGTTATTGCTGATAGATTAACCAAGTCTGCTCATTTCTTACCGATACGTGAGACTTATTCCCTTGAACGTCTTGCTAGTATGTACGTGAACGAGATTGTGAGATTGCATGGCATGCCAGTATCCATAGTTTCGGATCGTGACCCAAGATTCACTTCACGATTTTGGGTTAGCTTGCAGAAAGCTATGGGCACGGATTTACGATTCAGTTCGGCATACCATCCTCAAACGGACGGACAATCAGAGAGGACTATTCAAACTCTTGAAGATCTATTAAGACTTTGTGTCCTAGATCTCAAAGGGAGTTGGGATAAGTACCTACCATTGGTGGAATTCTCCTACAACAACAGTTATCAGGCGAGCATAGGTGTGGCTCCATTCGAGGCGTTGTATGGAAGAAAATGTCGTTCTCCAGTATGCTGGGACGAGGTGGGTGAAGCAACATTGTTGGGACCAGAGTTGGTACGCATTACTACAGAGAAGATCCAAACGATTCGACAACGTATACAAACGGCACAGGATCGACAAAAGAGTTATGCGGATCTTCATCGGAAGGACGTGGAATTTAATATTGGGGATCATGTATTGTTACGTGTTGCACCATGGAAGGGAGTTACAAGATTTGGGAAGAGAGGAAAGCTCAATCCAAGATTTGTTGGTCCATTTGAGATTCTTGAGCGAATAGGAAATGTGGCATATAGACTCGCATTACCTCCAAGCATGTCTCGTGTTCATAATGTTTTTCACATATCTATGCTTCGTAAATATGTTAAAGACCCGAACCACATTATTGAGTTAGAACCAGACGAGATAGCTGAAGATTTAACGTACGAGGAGGTGCCTGTTAAGATCTTGGATAGGAAAGAGCATGTCCTACTCACGAAGGTTATACCACAAGTTAAGGTTTTGTGGAGAAACCATGTTATTGAAGAAATGACCTGGGAGTTGGAATCAGAAATGAAAGCGAGGTATCCTCACCTTTTTGAAACATCAGGTACGTACGTCAATTTCGAGGACGAAATTTCATAAGGAGGGGAGGTTGTAAGACCCCAACTTATTAATGAATAAAATCAAATTTTCTCTAAATATTATTGTGAATAATAAGGGGTTAATTTGATATAATACTTTGGTTATGGGTGAAATGTGCAAATTTTACAAAATAAGCAAGTGGTTATAAAATATTCATTTTGTCGGGGAATATTCGTTTGGTCGTGGAATATTCTTGCTGTCGGGGAATATTCGTACGACGGCGCAGCCTTGTGTGGGCCCCATAACGAAAAGCGATTGGATGAAGAAAACGACAAGTATAAGTTGTTTATAAATAACGGCGTAGTTGTTACTGTTAATACTGTTGGAATACCCGGTGGTTAAAATACAGTAGCACACGGTATTGCACCAATTATTGATTTTTACGTAAGAAGGCACTACTCAATAATTGTTACAGTAGTTATTATTCAATATTTTATTTTATTGATTCAATAATTGATGCGTTGATATTTTATATTATTGTTGTTTCAATAATTATTGCTGCACAGTATTTTTCATTATCAGATCAATAATTCATATTATTTGAATAATATTATTAGATAACATTATTGACAATATCTAGAAAGTTCTATCTAAGGAGAGGTTTGGTCATCTAATTACGCGCCAGTAAGGAGAAATCCTTATTGGAAAGCCCCCTCTTTCCTGGGAACGGCCTGGTTGTCATAAATGTGATTCTGTAATATTATTTGTGAATAATTAATTATTGATTCATATGATAAGGAAATATTTATTTTATGTGAATATAAATGAGGGATATATTTTTGTGGTTAAAAATGAAGGAGTTAATGTTGAGGTTTTTATCCGTATTTTTGTCGGAATTGAGATATTAAAAATCAGGATTTTTGAGATATTTTGCGGGGGTTATAATTTTTAATCCGACCGTTGGATCGTGGTAATTTTTGGATATGTTATACATATATAAGTTGAGTATATGCCCACAAATTTTGAACCGTTAAAAATGAACGTATGATTTATTATGAATTTTACAAGATGACTGGTTCAGAAATTGTTAAATTTTCGGAGTTTATCATTTTGATGGAAAATTCTAGAATTGGTGGGCCCCACTTGTGGTTGGTGAAGAAATGTGCTGAATTATATTTCAAATGTGGTGGGTGGGAATAGTAGCAGGTAAAGCCATCAGGTTGCAGGTCAAGCCTACTAAAATTTTCCTATAAATAGAGGGCTAAGTTAGAATTAAAAATCACACCAGAAACAAGTTTTCTCTCTCTAGATTATTGAGTGTATTTTGTGAGTATTTAGATACTTTGAGAGTTTCTATTCATCAGAGCAAGTTTATTTCAGCCTTATACCGGTATTCCGACCAGAAGTACTGATATTTTGAGGTAATGGATATTATTTTCTTCTTAAATGATATTATTTTCTTCAATATCATTATGCTGAAATATTGATATGAGTTTTTATCAAATTTGGAACTTTTTGTGTCGGGGTTACTATTCACGTATATGGCACTATTCACGTATACGGTACTATTCACGAATACGGCACTATTCACCGAAAAATAAAATTTCCCTTTTTGTTCAAGATGTCTATTATGGTTACTATCTTTGATTATATCCATGTTTTGATCTTTATTTTTTAAATTCTGCTTCGCAATTGATTATTATGAAGTATTATTGATCTTGGATAAACTGTTATACGAATCCCTACTATTTGTCCTTCTGTCTCACTGGATTCATTCTCTTTAAGATATTTTTCATCATCCTCAGTCCTAAATGATGATATTACTGAATATCTTTGGCCTGTAGTGCAAAGATGTATGATTACTTGATGAATATCTTTGGCCTGTAGTGCAAAGATGAACAGGTGTTGAGATGAACATGAATGACTGGTGATACAAATGAATATCTTTGGCCTGTAGTGCAAAGATGAATATTTGGTTAAAGGTGATTATTAATTGATGTTACAGGGATAAAATATTGATGATGGACTTTTAAATCTTAGAAGATAGTAGAATTCTTTCTCTACTTGACTCTTCTAATGGTTTGTTGTTTCCGCTGCAGTTGTTGATCTAAAACTTGTTGTCGATTATATTCTATCAGATTTTTCCCTGTTGAATACTAATGATAATTTGTTGTATATTATCTTAGTCATAATATTCTTTACTGGGCTAGTTGAGCTCACCCTTTTCCTTTTTATTCCATTTTTTCTTCTTAGGAGGTGAGAACATAGCAGGATCTAGTCGGGGTATGGAGTGATGGTTCTAGAAAAATGTTTTAGCAGTCCTCACTATTTCTGTAAAATAGTATTTGAATAATTGTAATGAGGACTTATTTGAGTGTGGATATTGTCTAGAAGACAATATTTGTATTTAAACTCACAGTATGTGTTGTCGTATTTTGCACGACAATTGTATTATTGAAGTTGTAGTTGCTTTCTGTACCATGTATTTGGCGACTCAGAATGGGTGTTGTATACCTATTTTAGGGGCGTCACAAGTATAATTTTAATGGCAATCTAGACTTTTGATCCAACCCTTAAGTTTAACCGTAAGGTTCTAACCCTTAGATTTTACAACTTTAGCTACTAGGATTTTTTTTCTAATTAGGGTTTTAATTAGAAAATTAAGATTTCTAAAACTATAATTAGGGTTTCCTAATTATATTAAGTTTACTAATCAAATTAAAGTTTAATAATCATATTAGTCATGCTAATTAGGATTAGGGTTTCTTAATTAGGGTTTAAGATTCTCGAATTTTAAATTAGGGTTTCTCGGCTTTCGATTAGGGTTTCTAACTGTGTATTATATAGGGTTTCTAATCTGAGATTAGGGTTTTTAATCCCTTATTAGGGTTTATTAATTTTAAACCATATCTAATCAATCATTGATCAATAATTCTATACAGTACAAACACGTACTCATCAATACAATTATTTTAATTGTAGTTTCTATCGAATCCCTATCCAGAATTAGGGTTAGGATTTCGAAAGCTGTTAAGCACAACTCTACTCTAATTTTTCAGTCAATACACAAATTGACCACATCTCGATACTCGTATCATAGATCAACAGTACAATATTAACAGTCAATATTAATATTAAATAAATAAAATTTATTCAAAAAATTCGGATTATTCGAAATCTCGGGTTATCACAAGGGTACCTCATGGTATCATAAATGTTAAACTGAATATTTTTTCCATCAAATTCCATTGTCAAGGTCCCATTGTGCACATCGATCTTGGTTCTCGTTGTTTTCAAGAATGGCCTTCCTAACAAGATGTGGGAGGGGTTTGGTGATGTATCATCCTCCATGTCCACAATGTAAAAATTTGCAGGAAAGATTATATCGTTCACCTTTACTAAGACATCTTTAATTACCCCTCGAGGGTAAGTGTTAGTACGGTATGCTAATTAGATAATCACACCAGTATTTTTCAAAGGGCTTAGAGTTAAGAAAGCATAAATAGATAATGGCATCACATTAATTGAAGCACCTAAATCTAGCATGACTTTTTCAAATCTGGTGTTTACTATCTTACATGGGATTGTGAACATGTATGGATCTTTACATTTAGGAGGCATTTTTCTTTGTAGAACAGCTGATACGTTTTCCCCAACTGTGACTCTTTCATCATTTTGCAATTTTCTTTTATTAGTGCACAATTCTTTTAAAAACTTTGCATATCGTGGCACTTGTTTGATTGCATCAAGTAAAGGGATATTTACTTCTACTTTCTTGAATGTTTCCAAGATTTCCTTTTCTTGTTCCTCTTTCCTTGAAGTTTTAAAATTCTTGGGGGGGAAAGGTAGAGGAACATTTTTAAGATGACTAGGAGGGTTAGGTTGTACCTTTGATTTTCCTGTTTCCTCCTTAGCTATTTCCTCCTCAAACTCAACAGTGGTTGTTGGTGTATCCATTTGTTTTCCACTCCGCAGAGTTATAGCACTTGCATTATCCGTTAGATTGATGACAATTTGATACAGTAGCTTCCCTAAACCTTGAGAGTCCAATCTACCAACTGTAGTAGCAAGTTGACTCATCTGACTCTCCAAACTGTGGATGGAAGATCTTATCTCTTGTTAAAATTATTGTGTCTGATTCATGAACTGTTGTGTCTAATTTATGAATGCTTTGAACATATCCTTCCTGGATGTTCCAGTAGGTGCAAAGGTTGCTTGCTTAGGTTGATATTGAGGTTGGGGTGGTTGAAAGCCCTGCTGCCTAGGTGGAAATATAGGTTGTGCCATTTTCTTGTTTCCATAACTCAAATTTGGATAATTCTTCTAACCTGGGTTATAAGTGTTTGAGTACGGATCATACTTTCTTTGAGGTTGTGGCTGATAATTTCCTATTGCATTAGCTTGTTGCACAGTTTCATCATCTTGTAATGTTGGGCATTCATATGTACTGTGATTAGGTTGTAAACAGATTCCACAACCCTTTGCAACTGGCATTTGATCTGCCCCTAGTTGCTAAACCATAGCCGTTAATTTAGAAATCTTCTGACCATGATCACAAGTGCTCATCTCGCTTACCTTTACTGGTGCATGATTCATTCTAGTACCATATTGTTGTGAGTTTGCAGCCATGTTTGCAATTAGGTTCTTTGCAGCCTCTGGGTCTTATCAACCAGTGTTCCTCCACTAGTTTCATAAATCATTCTTTATCCATTGGTACCAGCCCTTTGTAAAAATACTGGATCAAGTGTTGTTCATCTATTTGATGCGGTGGACAGCTAGAACAGAACTTTTTGAATCTTTCCCAATACATATATAGTGTCTATCCACTAAATTGTCTAATCCCACAGATCTCCTTCCTTATATTGGCTACTCTTGAAGCTGGAAAGTACTTCTCCAAGAAGAGTTGTTTCATGTCATTCCAAGATTGTATCAAACCTGAGGGTAAGTAGTACAACCAATCTTTTGCCATATCTGCTAGTGAGAAGGGAAAGGCCCTAAGCTTGATCTGCTCTTTCGTTATCCCATGCGGTTTCATGGTAGAACACACCACATGGAATTCCTTCAGATGTTTGTATAGGTCCTCACCTATAAGACCACGAAAAGTAGGCAGTAAATAGATCAGT
The DNA here is from genome assembly GCA_016801055.1 of Panax notoginseng. Classification (NCBI taxonomy): domain Eukaryota; kingdom Viridiplantae; phylum Streptophyta; class Magnoliopsida; order Apiales; family Araliaceae; genus Panax; species Panax notoginseng. Next base: position 165,787,931 of record CM029017.1, on the reverse strand, counting down.
CCTGATTTAAGTTTAAATGCAGCATCTAAATTAGGTTATTCAATACACGGGTTGTTGATTTAAATTAAGAGTTACCAACTCCCTGAGAGTTCAATAGTTATTTAGAATCTCAATCTCTTCTTCGTTATCTGATTCGGTGGATGATTTGTCGAACAGTAATTCCAAAGCTATGTTGAGGCCCGATGATGGTACAAAAGCCTCGTCTAAATCTGCAGTAGGCTATTGAGCTTTAAGATTTTGTCTCCTTAGCATCCTTGCAATTTTCTCAATCTCTGGGTCAAAATCTAATGTAGAATCCTGAGAAGATCGAGTCAAAAAACAAAAACAAAACAAATAATAGAATAAAATAAAACGCACACTTACTCCCCTATAATGGCGCCAAAATTTGGGAGCTATCATTGACACTCCTAAATTAACATCACTTTCACTTCACAAATCCAACAATTACCACAATAATAAGCAAGGATCGATCCCATAGAGGGTAACTTTGTTTTAGATTTATTCTACTATTTTAACAGAAAAAAAAGACGGGGGTATTTTGAAATTGTTTTAAACTAAGAAAACATAATTAAATTGATGAGTTTAACCAAATATGTAACAACTTCAGTTCTGTAGTTCAGTTTCACCAAGTTACAGCAATCAATTAACTAAGTTATTATTTATCCTTCAATGAAACTATTAGCCCTAGATAACAATTAGCTCTGCTATCCAAAATTTTCCTTAGATAGTCACTGTATGAAACAAGCTCTTCACAAGATTCTAACTATCATACAACCTAGAACAAGCTCTCTAGATTTAATATGACATCAACATTAAGAAATAGAAAATTAGGCTAATCTAAGCAACAAACACATAAGCTCGATTTGTTTAACTTGTTTTCTGATAATCTTAGCAATAGACAAAAGCTTGCCCACATATAGTATCACTAATTTACTACTTGTGATGAAGAAAGATATCAATTACACATAATATCAATCCTAATCTAGCAAATGATAATGATCAAATCAACTCAATTGGCCATATCAAATCAATTAGATCAATTAGCATGCAATCAATGAAAACATATTATCAGAATAAGCATCATGCAAGAAAAAATAAATAATAAAACTTCATTAATCAATTACTTGTAAACAAGATTCCACCTCCCTTTAAAACTGAATAAAGAAATTAGTTTGACGTGACTTCAAATTTGCACTCCAATGTTGTAAATGAGAGATAGTCGTTCCTCTCAAAACCCTGACAATTACATGTATTTATAGTGCTAGACTAAGACTTAAATCCTATGAGAACTAGAAATCCAAATCCTAAAAGGAATTACAAATCTCAACTAGTTTCCATAAAGTAATCGAATCCAATTCAAAAAGAAAATCTCAGTCTAAAAAATCCCAAGTCTAATAGAAATATTAATCTCATTCCATGTAGAAGCCTGTCAAAATCTATTTCTGAGAAGTTTCCAAAAATCCAAGATTTCCCACTTTTCTCGCTGAATTCGTAGGGGGCGGATTGGTTGTACTGCAGGAGCACACTGGAGCGAACTCCCCTTTTCTTGAGCTCTAGAGAGGTTTCCGTCAAGGCGGATTCATTTATGTTGGACGAGCTCGTCAGGACGAATTGGGACCGAGAGGAATGGGCTGGGGCGAGTTCAGTATGTGCTGGGGAGAATCTGGACAGAAACAAATTCGTCAGGTGAATTCTCTGGGCCAAACGAGTCTACTGGGGTGAATATGGCAGTTTCCTGAATTTTATTATTTTTCCTTCTATTCAGCTCCAAATCATCCTGTATCATCACTTAAGCTCCATTTCAACCTGAAACCAATAAAAAACCTTGATAAGCTCATATTCACAACAATTCATGCAATAAACTAAACGTAAAGGAATCAAAATTAATGAGCATTGTGCATGGAAGTTGTCATTGACACTCCTAAATTAATACCTTACTTCTACTCTATTAACGCAAGTATTAGTATAGTAACAAGTAAAGGTCGATCCTACAAAGAGTGTATTATTTATATTTATCCAATTGTTTCCAAGAAAAGGGGGGTTTTGAATTGATTAAACTAAATTACTAAGAATTAACTGATAAAAATAAACAATGATTTAAAAGCTTCAGTTCTTTAGTTCAGTGTCGCCTTTTCATAATTATGGAGTAATCAAGTTATACAATATTTATCCTTCAATGAGATTAATAACCCTAGATAACCGCGATCGCTAAGTATCCTAAATCCTATGAAAACTAGAAATCCAAATCTTAAAAAGAATTACAAATAATAACTCTAGTTTCCAAAAAGAAATAGAATCAATTTAGAAAGTAAATCTAATCTAAAAGAAATCATAAGTCTAATAAAAATATCAATCTCATTCTATATAGAAGTCTACCAAAATTCGCTTTAAGAAACTTTCTAAAAATCTCCAATTCCCGACCTAGCCTGGCTGCTCTAGATTCCTTCTCAAAATGAGTGTGGTCGCGCCCAAGGTCTAGAGCTGTTTTTCATTTCCTGCAGAGCAGTGCGGCCGCGCCGCTTTTGTACTATGTTCTGGCGCGGCCGTGCCAAACACCAGTCTGCAAAACTTTTGCTCCTTTTCCTCTACTCAGCTCCAAATCATGTCATTTCCATCTTTTCCGCTTAAATTCATCCTGAAATCATAAAATACCTTAATAAGACCGTGTACACAACAAAACATACAATAAACTAAATATAAAGGAATTAAAAAAATGAATAATATGCACTCATCCAATTCTCCCACACTTAGCCCTTACACGTCCTTATGTAAAATAAAAGTTTGATTTCCAGAAAAAATTCTATTCAACCATCATGTCAGAAGATCTCAAGATACAAATCATGATTATCAACACTAATCTCATAGAAATCTAATCAATGCCTCATTAGTCAACTCACAATTATCAACTTTACAATTTCGCTAATGAATTTCATTAAACCAAACTATATCCACATAAGCAAACTCTCCTACAATCCACATACTCACTCAACTTAGTTATCATGGAATATAAATTGTGCACACTAACTCACAACTCAGAACAGGTTTCCCTTGCTTTTTATTTTTTTCATAAAACCTTCTCTTTAGCACAGATGAATGTATTTTCATGTTTTTCTTATATTTTATCTTTTATTGACATGTCCAATGTCTCCTTTTCTTAAGCTTTTTAGTGTTACCCATGTAGCGAACTTTTCACCGACTCCCAAACCAGATGGCTTAAGGCGCTGGGTGTAGAGACACCCTTATGGCTTACTTATTCAAGTAACAAAGGCCACAAAAGTCGACTAGTCAAGTTGCTTTTATCCATCCCACTGTTCAGCATGAATATCGATACTTTCTAAGGCTTGGATAGCCAATTAATTTGAATAACGGACATTGAAGTAGATTTTCAATCATTCTTTTTCTTTTCTTTTTTTTCAACTTTTTCTCCATTTGGTTCTACAACACATAAGCAGGTTAAACAGTTCTTAATCAAGAAATCAATGCACATAAACAACTCCACAAATAACTTCGCCAAATAAGCATGCTTCTCATATTCAAGTACTCATGTATCACAAATTCAATTCAAATCAGTTACTATGGATCATGGCTTAGTTTTCATCATTTATTAAACAATTAAGCATCAAGCATATTCTGAATTTTAGCATTAATTTTCAATCTATGACTTTAACCTTTTAAACACTTAGCCAAATAAAATCATGAAACCAATAATTTTCAAAGGCATCAATCAACTTCCCCATCAAAATTAGATCAATATCCCTTAAATAAAACTTAAATCTTCTTCCCACACACTCAAACCTTACATTGTCCCCAATGTAAGAAAATCATGCAAAGAAGAAAATAACTACTACCTAACATGAAATTATCAAATTAAAAAGTAAAAGGATAGAAAAATCAAATCTGAGTCTTGGGTTGCCTCCCAAGAAATTGCCCTTGTTTATTGTCATTGGTTTAACCTCATTCTTCTCATTCTATGTAATTGGACTTGTGTACTTCAAGTGGACTGGTAATAGTTTCAATTCTTCATTAGGAACATCCTTTACTTCATGATCATGTTCCATTTCAGCCCTCAAATACGTCTTGCATATTTGCTCAAAAGATTCATGCACTATCAGTAGCAAAAACAGAATTAATATTACCAAGATACCTTTCATATATGCCAAACTAGATCTTTGCATCATCCAATTTCATGGTTAAGATCCCATGGTGTTTATCATTCATTGTTTCAGCTGTGTGCACATGTGTATCATCTATATCCTCTTTGTAAAAATATGCATAACTTATCAAATTATTCTCCTCTTTCTCTTATTCCTCCTCCTCCTTAAATTTTGTTTTGACTTTGAACACTACATTTTCACACATTGCACTACTGCATGTCTCTGAAGTAAGCACTAAATCTTCTTGCTCGACCTCATTACATCCCAGGGTAATTGCAAATCACGTTCTCAACAATTTGAGGAGGTAAATTCCATAAGCCTTGAGATTCTAAACTACTAACTATGGTAGCAAGTTGACTCGTCTGATTCTCCAACCTGAGGATGCAAGTCCTTTTCTCTTACTGGAACTGTTGCGTCTGACTCATGAATGCTTTGAACATATCCTCTGTAGATGTTCTAGAATTGGCAAGTACTTCATAGCTCAAGTCAGGATGATCTCTCCATCCGGGATTATGAGTTTCTACCCCAGGATCATATTGATGTTGATTATGTCCTAAGAATGTCCCCACAGTATTGACTTGTCGCACAGTTTCATCCCCTTGCAATATTGGACTAGAATCACTTGTATGCCCTGACATTGAGCAAATTCCACACTCCTTTGCAACTTTCATATTTTCTGTAGTCATTTGTCGAACCAAAGTAGTTAATTCAGAAATTTGTAGCTCAAAATTATTAGTGCTTACCCCATTTACCCTTTGAGGTGTGTGATGTGACAACCAGGAAATTAGGATTGTCCAGAATTTAAGTTTAAAGAATTAGTTATTAATAAAATAAATTTTTATTAATACTATTATGTGCTATGTGTTTATTAATTGTTCTATAACCTAGAATGATTATTAATCGGGAGGATTCTGGCTACGAGCTAGATTGAACGAGTAAGAATTTTCAAGACGAAAATGAAATTTTTCCGAGAACAAAATATTTTTCGGGAAAAAAGACGAAATAGGCACTATTCATCAGTTTCTGCTCGGAGATTTATTTTGAAATTCCGAGAAGTTATAGATTACGTTTAATTCTGAGACGTGATGGAATATTCAATAATATTTCAGTTATGGCAAAAACGAAGTTTTTGCCTGCGGACGTAAAACCTAAGGGTTAGGGAAAGTAATTTCCGAGAATTTTATGAATGCGTATAATGATTAGGGTTATTATGAGTAAGAAATACGAGTATAATACGAGTTATTATACAAGTATAGTATGAAGAGTAGTACGACGTATAATACGAATATCGTACGAATGATATACGAAGAGAATACGAGAATACGAGAATGGAATATGCAGAATACGATTAGTCTTACTGGACTTTGAGTTCATGGACATTGTAGAATCCAATTGGACTTGGATTATGTCAAGCCCAATGATTTATGAAATCAAGCCCAAGTTAAGCCCAATAAGAATTAGGGTTAAGGCCCAAACCAAGAAGATAAATCGCGGATCGAACCGATGGGTAAACGGGTGGGTAAAACCATTGGGGCAACCCATGGGGTGACCCATGGGCATGTGGGCCGGCCACTTGGCCACCAAGTAAGGGTGGTGGCCAAGTAAACTTGGTGGTTAAGTTGTTGAGGAGGTGGGAATAGTAAGGAGGTTAGGGGGAAAATGACCATTTTGCCCTTAGCCTTGGTTTTCTATAAATAGAAAGCTTAAGTTTCATTTTCTAGGATTTTGAAAATCCTAGAACTTGAGAGAGAGAGAAGAGCTCGGTTGGAAGAGCATGAGCATGAAGGCTCGGATCAAAAGTGATCGAGAAATAGAAAAGCTCGTAAATCGTTGGCTTTGTCTAACGGAAGAGGATTAAAGAAGAACGGTAATCCGAACCCTATTTCTTCTATTTATTTTCTTTAAGTTTTTATGTTTAAAAACATAACTTAATGAGAATAATGAGTAAAAGATATTGAGAAAGATTTCATATGGTTGAAATAGTAAGAAAATGAAGAAATAAGAATTAGAAATTTATTTTATAAATTTCTTAAGGAAGTATAAGATTTGTGAGGATTTTGAGCGATCCGAATGAATATTATGAACGAGTAGGTCAAATAAGTAAGGAATGGTGTTCTATAACATCAAATTCCAAGAAAAAGTAGAATCGTAATCCAAAATATCAATTAAAACGAAGAACACGAAGAACACGCGAAGAACACGCGACGAACACGAAGAACGTTGTTGATGGACAAATTTAAAATCATCGTAGTGTAAATGTTATTGATGGACAAGTTTAAAACCATCGCGTATAAGTTAGATGCTTATTACTTGGTTAGGAACGCTAGAAACGTTCATGAAGAATGGATTAAATAGAGCTATAACGAAGTTATGGTGAAATTTCGTAAAAGACGAACGAGAATTAGAAAGTTAGTAAATGAACCCGAACATTTAAGGTTTCATAAGAATGTAAGAGAACGTATAAAACGTGAGTTGTAGACTCAAGAACGAACGAATTCTGAGTTCGGATGACCGAATTACGGATAAACGAACGAAGAACGTTAAAATGTTAAAATGAACGAAGAGTGAAGATTAAGCCAATTGAATGGCATGTTAACGGATTCAGAACAAAGTTCTGTCTGAGGGTAATCGAAGTACGTAAGATAAGGAAGAGAATGGCTTTAGAACGACTTCGTTCCGAGTTATAACGAAGAAGTTATGAGATTTCGAAATCGGCGTCTCAAGCTTGTAAAAGACTTAGAAAAAATTTTCTACGTTCCATACTCGGCGCCGCAGCGCGAGTCGTGCCTTGGAGGCTGGCACTGTAGCGCGAGATCGGCAATAACCTTATGGAGAGTGGTGTCGCAGCGCGAGAGATAACAAAGGACTTGGCGCCGCAGCGCCAGGCCGGGAAGAGAAGAGAGAGAAGTGGCTCGCGCCGCAGCGCGAGAGGAAAGGAAGGGCACGACGCCGCAGCGCTGGTGCAAGTCAATACCCAGAAATGAGATTTTAACTGCTCAATTTCTCGGGGAATGTGCAAGAAAGAAGTATGAACATATAGTTCACGTAATGTAACACTTAATCAAGTGTCTTAAACCTTTAATAAAGGTTGAACGAAAAGATAAACGAGATTAAAAGATAAAGAATGCAAACGCGGGTTTCGGATTCGATATCTGGGGACTGTAGTCGAAATGAATGAATGTGAGGGATTGCTATGATTGTGATTCCTTAGACATTGAGTGATGAAGGTAATGAATAACATTCCGATGTTATGGCATGGCATTGTAAGATGAACATAAAGCGTATAGACGCTGTGAACGCAACGTTATTGCGAAGAACGATCGGTCTTAGCATAGAATGAACGGTATGGCTTTGACATTAAGAAAGATTAATGAACATGGGGTTCATGGGATGGATAACGATCAAAAGCAATTAAAAACCTTGAATAAAGGTTGAATGAGAGATTAAGATACGAGCAACGTGAACGTTGAATACGTAAATGATCCTTGTGAATTGTATTCGTGTTGGTCGAACGTTCTAAGTATACCCTGGTTGTATGACATAGACGTTGATGAAGGTAGTAAGTAAGATACGAATGGTATCAAGAGAGCCGTAACGAACGGTAATTAAATTACTGAAAGCCAAATATAAGTCGGATGAGAATGATAGAATTAAAAGTAAGCGCTGAACACTTTAACCAGCGTAAGGGTTGAGTGTAAGCGAGTGTTAAACGGGCAGAACCTACACTCCGTGTATGGTTTAACCGTAAGGTAATGAAGACTAAGTTTAGCCGTGAACGGTGAAAAAATTAAGTTAAAGATAATAACGTGTAACGTTAAGAAGCCGAGTTAATAAGTATAACTTGGATAAACGTTCTGAGTGGAAGGAACTGGACGTTTTAAGATATGAATAAATTCATATGAAATGGTTAATGCTATGACCTCATAGTATTGACAATGAATGATCGTTTCGAGTATACAAATGACTGTATGACTTAGACGTTAAAGAATGAATCCTGAGGTATGACATTTAGTTTCCAGAAAGCCGTAAGGAATATGAATTTGACTTAACGAACATTATAATTTAATAGTTCGGATAAGTTAGATGAATTTAAGTTATGGTACAATCGTAACCTTTGATGATTGTCATATAGACTACTAGCAAAGACACAATGTGTACTGAGTCCTAAGAGAAGTATAAGAAGAAGATAAGAATGTAAATCATCAAAGATGATAAATGTATGAATAAGACATCTCAGTATGTCATAAAGCCATAATCTGGTAATGAAAGTTAGTCGCGTAAGCTTAAATTACAAGAACGCGAACCTTAAGAAGTAAAGTTAAGTAAACCAATGCGTAAGTCAAGTATATGACTAATTGGTGTACGTGTTATTTCCTTATGTGTTATATAGGGATTTGGAATGAGCAGTTCAGCATAAGCTGTAGCTGTGCGTAAGGCAAGTTCCCTAACTTCATTCATATTTTACATGAATGCTAGTTTCTTAAACTTCTCAGATGTTAGACTTGAGAAGTTCTGTATGTGTGCGAATGTATGATATTTGTACAAAGTGGTAGAACGTATGAGGCCTTGTGCCACAATATGAACACTTTGGTGTTTCTTTGAGATGAACTGTTCTGTGATTGAACTGTTCAATAAAAGAATGTTATGTTTATACATGAACCGTTATTGTTAAGTCTGTGCTAATGATTCTAGCCAGACAAAATGTGTATGAAAAAGGTAGAAGAATGAAAGTAGTGTAAAGCGTATGTGATGAATGCTGTAAGATGATAGGAATCGAGACTATTCCTATTATTCAAGCTGCTTCATAACCTTTGTTCGGTTATTGAAGCTCTGAAGAATGTTTAAACTCTTGAAGTTGTTTGTTCAACTGTTATGACTTGCTGGGCAATTGAATGCTCACACTTGCTTTAAATAAAAAATATTTTCAGCGAACGATGTTAGAAAGAACTTAAGGATCCCGTAAAGATCAAGCTGAGTGGTATCTAGAAGAAATGCCATTCAGTATGTGAATGTGTGTGAAGATCAAGTGAAGACTTGTAATGTAGAAAGATGAATTAAACTATAGACTAGTTTAATGAACTGTATGTATCCTTGGTGGCGGATAAAAGTCACTCTTGTAAGATGAAAGGAATAATGTAATTATCATTATTTGTAATGAGAAAGGTTATAAGGTTTCGAGAACCTGGTAATTGAGAATGTATGTTGTTATATTTCAATATATAATGATGTATGATTGGTAAGAAGTGAGACCGTGACGCACGGAGTCTGGGTCTGAAGGTAGACCGGATTTCAGGGCGTTACAGGTTGGTATCAGAGCTGATAGGTTATAAATCTTAGGTAAGAGTACCTAAGACTATAATCGTAAAGAGAAAGATAAGAAGATCACCACGTGATCATAGTAAATCGTAGTAACAGATGAGTTGTGAAACGATGAATGATTTATAGCTAATGCTATGAATGAATGGTACTACGAATTAGTACGGGAAGAAGAACTTAGATTGAGTGTAAAGGATAGTATACGAATTAAAGAAAATTCGTATTAAGTAAAGAAAAGGTAGAAGTTGTAAAATTTTAATTGAGGACTCAGGTGATAGATGAGTTGTGTGAACCTTTGTTATGGATAGAGGTTTATGCTTTGGTGTACCAACTGCTCAGTTTATTACAGTGATAATCATTGGAATTGGTCGCGCTATTAAGATGTATATGACAAGAAGGTGAATCTTTTCTCATGTATATACTTGATAGTTAGAGAACGATAAGGTAGGTGCGAGTTCTTAAACTCATACTTATGGTAAGTTCGTGACTCGTGATAATATGGTATGCATTTGAATGTTTCAGCGAATGGACGCCAAAGGTTTGTCTGGATGTTCTTGAACTCATATTGTTGTGAAAAGTTCTTGAACCCATAATGTGCGGTAAGTTTGATGGACTGTACTAAGTTATAGGAAGGTGTAGACTGAAAACGAAGTATTTTCAGTAGACTTAGCATTGAAGGTGCTAGAGAAGATTAAGTATTGTCGCAGTAAGACAATGAATGGAGATAGAGAATAAGATATTTCAAGTCATCTAGCTATGCTAGATTTCAAAATTTCTTGAAATCGTGCTAATGTGCGCGTTTTGGAAAATGAAAGAATTGGTTCGACTTTTGGAACCAATGGATTTTAAAAGAACTATTCTTTGTATGTCTATGCCAATTGCTTCGGCTAGACAGAAATTGATTTAAAATATCAAAATGAATTTTATACCATCAGTGCATTTGATGCAACGATGGTAAAAAGATGGAGTTATCAATGCCATTAAACCTGGTGTGGAAATTGATCAGAGGATTAACAACCTGCTACGGTAAGATGTATAATGATTAAGTCATAAACTGACGAAGTCCTCAACGTACTGTGAAGAGTACGGTATCATGACGTCATAAAACGTTATGATGTATTGCAAAATGAATTTTAAAGAAGTAGTCGATGTCAAGCGAGTTGACTAGACGAATGTTTCAAGTTGATATCCAATTTATTGGTAAGGTCGAGGCTATTTGATTTGGCTAAGACGAATGGTATGTCATGATTAAAAGAAAATCGAGTTTTCTTGAGAACTTGTGCCAAACCAAATTATTTTGGTGCGGAGATCTAATGATTTAGTCTGAGGAGAACATGGAAGAGGTAGTTTACCTTCTTTGTGATTGTAAACTTACCGTGGAAAGAAAGGTTTACGGCGAAAGGTTGTTTAACCTAGTAAAGAGTTCATGGTCAATTTGACCCCTCAGCAAAAGAATGAAATGTTTTAAAGGAATCCTTATATTCCTAGTTATCCCTTTCGCTTCATGATTCTTGATACGTTATGAAGGGTTGGGAATGTAAGAAAGATAAGAACTTCTTTGAAGAGAAGTTGAGAAGAAGGGTAAGTTAAAATTTTGAGGACGAAATTCTGCGAGGAAGGGGTGAATGTGAGAACCCGGGTAGGGGTTTGGTTTTAAGAAATTCCGAGGACGGAATTTTTATAAGGAGGGAAGAATGTGACAACCCGGAAATTCGGATTGTCCAGAATTTAAGTTTAAAGAATTAGTTATTAATAAAATGAATTTTTATTAATACTATTATGTACTATGTGTTTATTAATCGTTCTATAACCTAGAATGATTATTAATAGAGAGGATTCTGGCTACGAGCTAGATTGAACGAGTAAGAATTTTCAAGACGAAAATGAAATTTTTCCGGGAACAAAATATTTTTCGGGGAAAAAGACGAAATAGGCACTATTCATCAGTTTCTGCTCGGAGATTTATTTTGAAATTTTGAGAAGTTATAGATTACGTTTAATTCTGAGACGTGATGGAATATTCAATAATATTTCAGTTATGGCAAAAACGAAGTTTTTGCCTGCGGACGTATAACCTAAGGGTTAGGGAAAGTAATTTTCGAGAATTTTATGAATGCGTATAATGATTAGGGTTATTATGCGTAAGAAATACGAGTATAATACGAGTTATTATACGAGTATAGTATGAAGAGTAGTACGACGTATAATACGAATATCGTACGAATGATATACGAAGAGAATACGAGATTACGAGAATGGAATGTGCAGAATACGATTAGTCTTAATGGACTTTGAGTTCATGGACTTTGTAGAATCCAATTGGACTTGGATTATGTCAAGCCCAATGATTTATGAAATCAAGCCCAAGTTAAGCCCAATAAGAATTAGGGTTAAGGCCCAAACCAAGAAGATAAACTGCGGATCGAACCGATGGGTAAACGGGTGGGTAAAACCATTGGGGCAACCCATGGGGTGACCCATGGGCATGTGGGCCGGCCACTTGGCCACCAAGTAAGGGTGGTGGCCAAGTAAACTTGGTGGTTAAGTTGTTGAGGAGGTGGGAATAGTAAGGAGGTTAGGGGGGAAATGACCATTTTGCCCTTAGCCTTGGTTTTCTATAAATAGAAAGCTTAAGTTTTATTTTCTAGGATTTTGAAAATCCTAGAACTTGAGAGAGAGAGAGAGAGAGAGAGAAGAGCTCGGTTGGAAGAGCATGAGCATGAAGGCTTGGATCAAAAGTGATCGAGAAATAGAAAAGCTCGCAAATCGTCGGGTCGGCTTTGTCTAACGGAAGAGGATTAAAGAAGAACGGTGATCCGAACCCTAGTTCTTCTATTTATTTTCTTTAAGTTTTTATGTTTAAAAACATAACTTAATGAGAATAAGGAGTAAAAGATATTGAGAAAGATTTCATATGGTTGTCGTAAGAAAATGAAGAAATAAGAATTAGAAATTTATTTTATAAATTTCTTAAGGAAGTATAAGATTCGTGAGGATTTTGAGCGATCCGAACGAATATTATGAACGAGTAGATTAAATAAGTAAGGAATGGTGTTCTATAACATCAAATTCCAAGAAAAAGTAGAATCGTAATCCAAAATATCGATTAAAACAAAGAACGCGAAGAACACGCGAAGAACACGAAAAACGTTGTTGATGGACAAATTTAAAACCATCGTAGTGTAAATGTTGTTGATGGACAAGTTTAAAACCATCGCGTATATGTTAGATGCTTATTGCTTGGTTAGGAACGTTAGAAACGTTCATGAAGAATGGATTAAAACGGAGCTATAACGAAGTTATGGCGAAATTTCGTAAAAGACGAACGAGAATTAGAAAGTTAGTAAATGAACCCGAACATGTAGGGTTTCAGAAGAATGTAAGAGAACGTATAAAACGTGAGTCGTAGACTCAAGAACGAATGAATTCCAAGTTCGAATGACCGAATTACGGACGAACGAACGAAGAACGTTAAAAATGTTAAAATGAACGAAGAGTGAAGATTAAGCCAATTGAATGGCATGTTAACGGATTCAGAACAAAGTTCTGTCTAAGGATAATCGAAGTACGTAAGATAAGGAAGAGAATGGCTTTGGAACGACTTCGTTCCGAGTTATAACAAAGAAGTTATGAGATTTCGAAATCGGCGTCTTAAGCTTGTAAAAGACTTAGAAAATTTTTTCTAGGTTTCATACTCGGCGCCGCAGCGCGAGTCATGCCTTGGAGGCCGGCACTGTAGCGCGAGATCAGCAATAACCTTATGGAGAGTGGCGTCGCAGCGCGAGAGATAACAAAGGACTTGGCGCCGCAGCACCAGGCCGGGAAGAGAATAGAGAGAAGTGGCTCGCGCCGCAGCGCGAGAGGAAAGGAAGGGCACGGCGCCGCAGCGCCGGTGCAAGTCAATACCCAGAAATGAGATTTTAACTGCTCAATTTCTCGGGGAATGTGCAAGAAAGAAGTATGAACATATAGTTCATGTAATGTAACACTTAATCAAGTGTCTTAAACCTTTAATAAAGGTTGAATGAAAAGATTAAACGAGATTAAAAGATAAAGAATGCAAACGCGGGTTTCGGATTTGATATCCGGGGACTGTAGTCGAAATGAATGAACGTGAAGGATTGCTATGATTGTGATTCCTTAGACGTTGAGTGATGAAGGTAATGAATAACATTATGATGTTATGGCATGGCATTGTAAGATGAACGTAAAGCGTATAGACGTTGTGAACGCAACTTTGTTGTGAAGAACGATCGGTCTTAGCATACAACGAACGGTATGGCTTTGACATTAAGAAAGATTAATGAACATGGGGTTCATGGGATGGATAACGATCAAAAGCGATTAAAAACCTTGAATAAAGGTTGAATGAGAGATTAAGAGACGAGCAACGTGAACGTTGAATACGTAAATGATCCTTATGAATTGTATTCGCGTTGGACGAACGTTCTAAGTATACCCTGGTTATATGACATAGACGTTGATGAAGGTAGTAAGTAAGATACGAATGGTATCAAGAGTGCCGTAACGAACGGTAATAAAATTACTGAAAGCCGAATATAAGTCGGATGAGAATGATAGAATGAAAAGTAAGCGCTGAACACTTTAACCAGCGTAAGGGTTGAGTGTAAGCGAGTGTTAAACGGGCAGAACCTACACTCCGTGTATGGTTTAACCGTAAGGTAATGAAGACTAAGTTTAGCCGTGAACGGTGAAGAAATTAAGTTAAAGATAATAACGTGTAACGTTAAGAAACCGAGTTAATAAGTACAACTTGGATAAATATTTTGAGTGGAAAGAACTGGACGTTTTAAGATATGAATAAATTCATATGAAATGGTTAACGCTATGACCTCATAGTATTGACAATGAATGATCGTTCCGAGTATACAAATGACTGTATGACTTAGACGATAAAGAATGAATCCTGAGGTATGGCATTTAGTTGCCAGAAAGCCGTAAGGAATATGAATTTGACTTAACGAACATTATAATTTAATAGTTCGGATAAGTTAGATGAATTTAAGTTGTGGTACAATCGTAACCTTTGATGGTTGTCATATGGACTACTAGCAAAGACACAATGTGTACTGAGCCCTAAGAGAAGTATAAGAAGAAGATAAGAATGTAAATCATCAAAGATGATAAATGTATGAATAAGACATCTCAGTATGTCATAAAGCCATAATCTGGTAATGAAAGTTAGTCGCGTAAGCTTAAATTACAAGAACGCGAACCTTAAAAAGTAAAGTTAAGTAAACTAATGCATAAGTCAAGTATATGACTAATTGGTATACGTGGTATTTCCTTATGTGTTATATAGGAATTTGGAATGAGCAGTTCAGCATAAGCTGTTGCTGTGCGTAAGGCAAGTTCCCTAACTTCATTTATATTTGACATGAATGCTAGTTTCTTAAACTTCTCAGATGTTGGACTTGAGAAGTTCTGTATGTGTGCGAATGTATGTTATTTGTACAAAGTAGTAGAACGTATGAGGCCTTGTGCCACAATGTTAACACTTTGGTGTTTCTTTGAGATGAACTGTTCTTTGATTGAACTGTTCAATAAAAGAATGTTCTGTTTATACATGAACCGTTATTGTTAAGTCTGTGCTAATGATTCTAGCCAGACAAAATGTGTATGAAAAAGGTTAAAGAATGAAAGTAGTGTAAAGAGTATGTGATGAATGCTGTAAGATGATAGGAATCTAGACTATTCCTATTATTCAAGCTGCTTCATAACCTTTGTTCGGTTATTGAAGTTCTGAAGAATGTTTAAACTCTTGAAGTTGTTTTTTCAACTGTTATGACTTGCTGGGCAATTGAATGCTCACACTTGCTTTAAATAAAAAATATTTTCAGCGAACGATGTTAGAAAGAACTTAAGGATCCCGTAAAGATCAAGCTGAGCGGTATCCAGAAGAAGTGACATTCAGTATGAGACTTGTAATGTAGAAAGATGAATTAAACTATAGACTAGTTTAATGAACTGTATGTATCCTTGGTGGCGGATAAAAGTCACTCTTGTAAGATGAAAGGAATAATATAATTATCATTATTTGTAATGAGAAAGGTTATAAGGTTTCGAGAACCTGGGAATTGAGAATGTATGTTGTTATATTTCAATATCTAATGATGTATGATTGGTAAGAAGTGAGACCGTGATGCACGGAGTCCGGGTCTGAAGGTAGACCGGATTTCGGGGCGTTACAGTGTGATCCATTTTAGTTCCATACTGTTGTGAGTTAGTTGTCATGGTTGCAATTAAGTTCTTCATAGCTTCTAGAGTTTTGTCTATCAGTGCTCCTCCGCTTACTGTATCAAGCATGCTTCTATCCATTACTAGCAATCCCTTATAGAAGTACTATATTAAGTAATGATCATTAATTCCATGTGGTGGACCGCTGGAACACAACTTCTTAAACATTTTCCAATACTCAAAGAGAGTCTCCATTGAACTGCCAGATTCCACATATTTCCTTCCTTATGTTGATAACTCTTGAAGCAGGAAAGTATTTCTCCAAGGGCAGCCTTTGCATATCAATTCATGATCATATTGATCCTGAAGGAAGATAGTATAACAAGTCTTTAGCCAAATCTGCTATTGAGAATGAAAAAAGTCTAAACTTGATTTGTTCCTCTATCACTCCTTGTGATTTCATTGTGGAACAAATCACATGGAACTCCTTTAAATGCTTGTATGGATCTTCACATGTAAGACCACGAAAAATAGGCAAAAACTGCATTAATCCATAGTTAAGTTCAAAAGCAACATCTAAAGTAGGATACTCAATACACAAAGATGGTTAAGTCAGGTCAGGAGTAGCCAATTCTTTTAAAGTTTTATTGTTGTTTGGCACTGCCATCTCTTCCTTTTCAAGTGTTGTAAGCACACCAAGTGATAGAACAAGAGCTTCTTCTGTGTCTGTAGTTTTCTCTATCTCTTGATCAAAATTTAATTCAATAGAGTGAGAGGATTGAGTCATAAACTAAAATAAAAGAAAAGAAACAAAGAATAAATAAACAAAAACAAAGAATAAATAAAAACAAATAACACTCTCCAGCAACAGCGCCAAAATTTAGGGGTTGTCATTGACACTCCTAAATTAATACCTTACTTCTACTCTATTAACACAAGTATTAGTATAATAACAAGTAAAGGTCGATCCCACAGAGAGTGTATTATTTATATATATCCAATTATTTTCAAGAAAAAGGGGTTTTTGATTTGATTAAACTAAATTAACAAGAATAAACTGATAAAAATAAACAATGATTTAAAAGCTTCAGTTTTCCAGTTCAGTATCGCCTTTTCACAATTATGGAGTAATCAAGTTATACAGTATTTATCCTTCAATGAGATTAATAACCCTAGATAATCGCAATCATTAATTATCCAAAATTCTCCTTATGTGTAAATCTAATGTGACGATCACCTACAATAGATCCTAACTATCATACAACCCAGAACCATCAGTCTAGATTTAATACAATAACAACATGAAGAATGAGCATTAGGTTATTCCAAACAAAAATTACACAATCAGGACTTATTTAACTTGTCTTCTGAAAATCATAATAATACCCAAAAGTTTGTCCACAATCAAGTATCACTAATTACTACTTATGATCAGATATAATATTGTTTGCTTAATACATATCTTAATCTAGCAGATGATATCAATTCACTAATTTAATCATGCAGAAACCAAATTAATAGATTGAATACCATATAAGAAGTTTAAGTAGATAATTAGAATAAATCTCATGGACGAAGGAATAAATAAAGTAAACTTGATCAAACCTTCAACTATGAATAAGGTTCAACATCCCTTCAGAGCTGAATTGAAGAAATTAGCCTGACATCTTTTGATTCTCAAAAACTAAGGTTTGAATCCAATGTAGAAGATAGATGATAGATTGAATGCATAAAACCATAACTATTACATCTATTTATAGTGCTAGATAAAGTCCTAAATCCTATGAAAACCAGAAATCCAAATCCTAAAAGAAATTACATATCATAACTCTAGTTTCCATAAAGAAATAGAATCAATTTAGAAAGTAAATCTAATCTAAAATAAATCCTAAGTTCAATAGAAATATCAATCCTATTCCATGTAGAAGTCTGCCAGAATTTGCTTTAAGAAACTTATCAAAAATCTCCAATTCCCGACCTAGCGCGGCTGCACTAGATTCCTTCTCAAGATGAGCGTAGTCGCGCCCAAGGTCCAGAGTTATTTTTCGTTTCCTTCATAGTAGCGCGTCCGCGCTGCTTTTGTACTATGTTCTGGCGCGGCAGCACCAGACACCAGTTTGCAACACTTTGCTCCTTTTCCTATGTTCAGCTCCAAAGCATGTTGTTTCCATCTTTTCCGCTTCAATCCATCCTAAAATCATAAAATACCTTAAAAAGCTCATGTACACAACAAAACTTGCAATAAACTAAATATAAAGGAATTAAAATAAATGAATAATATGCACTAATCGGTGCATTTATCAGTTCTACCCCATTGTTAAACATTAACAACACGACATTCCAGCATAATAAACGTGATAATGGATGACAAAATAATAAGAAGTTTCGGGGACGAAAAAATAAATGAGGCTATCATAACAACAAATTCCACAATCGCAACAATTCAGGGCAACAGAAGTGGCAAATGTCTGGGTCGGATAAAAATAAAGAAAATGCATCACAGACAAAGAACAAGCAAGATGTTTGTTTCAGGTGTAAGATGAAAGGGCATTGGTCATGTACCTGTCGTACGCCAAGACATCTAGTTGATTTATACCAGAAGTCTCAAAAGAGCAAAGAAAATGTGGTAGAAACAAACTTTGTTAACCATCAATTGAATATTGTTGATGTTCCAACAATGACCAACAATGAGGAAAAGTTTGGCAGCATTGTTGGACCTTCTGAAAGCATCTTTTGGGATATCGAATAATTTCTTATTTTAATTAAGCACCCTGCATGTATAATATTATTAGTTTTCATTTTGTACGCTACATGTATAATATTATATGTTCCTCATGGATAATATTATGAATACAATTTATGTTTTTTTAATATATTTTTATATGTATCGGGCCAACTTTAATGGATATGTTATGTAGACACTCGAAATTTTCTGCACGACTGTTACTAACATTGCAGAAGGGCAGATTCATCTTTGAGAGATAACCATAGAAGACAGCTTATATCCATTTTGGATACCACCTGAAGTTCAATCTCAACCCCGGAATACACACCAGGAGGATCAGTTCTAACCTCGGAGATAACCCTGAGGCATGCAGCTCAAATACCAGAAATTCCACCGGAGAAGGCCGATTCATCTCAAAGATAACCCCGAGGTATTCAGTCTCAGTCCCAAAAATAACACTGGGAGTAGCAGTTTCATCCTTGGTGATAACCCCACGGAATGCCATTGCAGTTCCGGCGATAACCCCAAAAATACTTGTTTCAAATGCATGCAATTAGCTTCAACCTCGGCACTCACATCGAGGCACTCAGTCCAAAGACCCGGAGATAACACTGGGAAGACAGGCACACCTCAGAGATGACACTGAGGACCTTCAACATTTGCAGCAGTCCAATCTCAGATGTAACCCTGAGCAACGCCTGATTTATCAGTCCGAACCGGAGATAACCCTGGTGAGGGGCAAAGAAGTCATCTTGTCACCTTGACCCCACATTACGCCGTCTCAACATCTCATACATATATTTCTACGTAACAATTTCCCGTAAGAGCAAAGGAGTTCTAATCCCGAGTGACTATTATACAAGATACACAGGATAGAATTTGAAGCTTGAAGACCATGGGCATGGTCCCCTCTTCCTGACTTCGTACAACCTCTAATCCCATGTCATTTCGTAACTCTCAACAACGGCGGTCCAAAATAGGTCTTATATAACTCAGTCGGATGCCCGGATTGCAGTTATGAAAGTTTGAGCGGACATCACAGTGCACGCGTGCACGTACTTCGAGATGGTAGGACCCGCGGAACCCCGGGCAGCCGCAGGTGCATCTGCGGCTACCGCAGGTACACCTGTGGCTCCCCCATCTATAAATAGAGGGCTTGGGGTGGCCATTTGTAAGAGAAAAAAGGCAAGGAAGCGTTGTCAAATTTGCTCTGTAAATACCCTAAATTGAGTGCTTTCTCATTGTAAACACTTTTGAACTCACATATAGCTACTTTTTACCGGCGGGAGCCAAGTGTTCACCCATTTCAAGAAATAGAAGTCTTCTTTGGCAGTCTATTGTAAGCCTTCTTATACATTTTAAAGCCTTTCTCTTCATCTTTGCACACATTGTTTTTCACGTTGAGAGTCGTGTTGCGTGTGTAGGCCCGGACTTCGGTTCGTGGTTTTTATTTCTGTCTGTATATATTTATGTATATATTTATATATATGAACTAACATTATCGAGTTATGCCTCGATTGAGCCTAGACTTATGTCTGGACCGTTTAATTGCTTTTATATATGTATACTTATATATATGAACTGTTGTCAAACTTTGTTCGATGAGCCTGGATTTTACATCTGGTGCGTTTATTGCTTTTATATATATACATATATATATATATATATATATATATATATACATTTACATTCTGTCCCACCTGGAGTTTACTTCATGGCGGTTGATCGCTTTTACTGTTTTCTTTATATTTCGTCTCGCCTGGAGTTTACTTCAAGGCGGTTAATCACTTTTACAGCTTTATTTACATTTCTGGTCCCCCGTGGAGGTGCTTTGTGGTGGTTGATCATGTTTGTATATATATATTTACAGGTTTTATATACATAACTGCTTACTGCTTTTTGCTTTCATACACATTGCGGTATCATGTGAGCCTAGGAATCATGTGATCATAGGTTCGGCCTATTGAATCTAGATTCGGTTCCCGTGATGGACATTTTCAGCTGTAAGCAGCTTGTAAATTATTCATGGTGTTTGAATATCCTTGGATGGCTTTCATGCCTATGAGGAGTTCGGCATCGTTTTGTACATCATTTTCTCAAAGATGCTTCGCATCTCAAAAATTAAAAGCAATCAAGCCGAGCATTTAATTAAAATGGAAGTATTAAAAGGCCTCAATTACTATTGAGCATAAGGGTTTGAAAAATCCTTTTTACAAAACTTCACTGCCATATCCTGTTAAAGCTGAATTTTTACACAAATTCAAATCCTTTGTATATAGGTGCGAACGAGGCCTCGCACTACTTCCACATAACTGTACATTGACCCACACACACACACATTCATACAACAATTTCTTAAAAAGTGGCGGTCACCATGGTAACACGGATGTCGGGGGGTGCCTAACACCTTCCCTCCGCATAAGCAATCCCCTGGACCTTAACGAATCTCGGTTTTACACACCCGTTTAGCAGTGTCACATCACTGAGTCAATGTGCAAACCTTTTCTCAGTTGCATTGGTGCAACCATTTGAAAACACCAACTGGCGACTCTTAACAGTCCATCGTCGACATGATACATATCGGACCTTTTTCACTTATTTTTTCAAATAAATCTCACCTAACATGAGAACACCAAAGAACAAGAAACGAAAAGGGACAAATAAAAATCCCGACGTCGACAGGTGACGACTCTGTTGGGGACCTCCAGTAAGAGGGCTTAAGCCGCTACTACAAACTTTTCAAAATTGTTGTATGCTTGTGTGTGGATGTTGCATTTACATTTTTGATGAATGTGTATGAATGTATATATTTACTGCACTTAATGTTTTACACTATATCTGTTTGTGATATTAGTGCTTCGCACATGTCATCATTTTCATAAACGGTGAGACACGTTGTATGTGAATGTATGTTGTGTGGTTCCTCCACTAGGAGGCTATCCTGTCGGTGTTTAATTACTGTACTCGTAGGGAGACTACTTCCAATGAGGCCCTGGAAAGGCACCACCCAGATTCACTCCAGTTGAAAGATCGGATTAACTTTCCGTCAAGTAGATTGCGATGATCTGGGTCCCTTCATGCCAAAAAGTCGCGAGAGTAAACCTAGGATAGGTCAGCCTCTGATAAACCAAACGCGGAGGAAAGTTTCTTCATATTTTCCACTTTTCAAATTACTTGTAAAAGCATTTACTTGTAATACCATTTCATGTCGATATCATTATAATGGAAACTATGAAGATATATATGTAAATGCATATTTAAATTAGCATGTTGTCTTGTATTACAAATAGCTAACATTCGTTTTGCAGGATAAAATTCCTAAAATGGATACATCACATAGAATGTAAACATTTACATATTCCCTGAAACTAAACTACATAAGTTTTCTTAGGGAAACAATTGGGCATGTTACCTGCTCAAAATCCAAAAAGGCTGCGAGCCTACAGCCAATCATGTCTTCATCTGACCAGTCTAATCCTGTTTCTCATGAAGAATTCGATGGATTAAGTATACAGATTACAGATTTGACTGTTTTGATTAAAGAACTACAAAAATCTACTCAGGGCCCAAAAATGCCCACACATATAGAATCCTCCACACAGGGAGGTATCCAGAGTTCGGATAAAATAAATCTTGAACTCCAGTTGGATACGACCAACAAAGACTCTGAAAGCACCCATCTCAAAGGAGATCCAGACACCGGTGATATCAGGAAGAAAGTCTTTCAAATGGAGGAAACCATCAGTTCTCTCAAAGGGATTGGAACCCATGGGAGTGTTTCATATACTGACCTTTGTATATTCCCTGGTGTCCATTATCCAGAGAAATTTAAAACTCCTGACTTTGAAAAGTATGATGGGTTAGGAGATCCTTACACACATTTGAAGGTGTTCATCGGAGAACATGGGTCTTACGCAGAAAATGAGAAGCTCAGAATGCAGCTCTTCCAAAAGAGTCTAACTGGAGAAGCACGTTCATGGTATACCAGATTAGGCAACTCAAAGATCCATAGCTGGGAGGAGCTAGCTCATGCCTTCCTCACTCAGTACAGCTTCCAGTCTCAGATGGCTCCTGACCGGTACCAAATTACCAAGGTCAAGAAACAGTCCAATGAGTCTTTCAGAGAGTATGCTCAAAGGTGGAGGCGCCTTGTTGCTCAAGTTATTCCTTCCATGACAGAATCAGAAATGGTCATGACCTTTATAGACATACAAGAAGCTCCTTTCTATGAGAGAGTCTTAGCTGGTATTGGCAAACCATTTTCTGAAATGATCAAACACGGAGAGATGGCTAAGATAGGGTTGAAGTCAGGAAAGATTCAAGACCTAACCGCTCTTAAAGTAGTTGCTGAGCACATCCAGTCCAGAACTTATGGGAAAAACCCCCGGAGGGTCCATAAGAAAAAAGAGGAGGATGTTTCCTTGATACTACAAGGTCAGAAAGGCAATCAGAATATACCTATCCAGAGGAGAAACTACTCCTCTTTTCAAGCATAGTCTTCAAACCCTCCATTGCCTAAAGGTGGAGAATCAAAACGCCCTCGAACGTTCACACCCTTAAGGGACTCGCTCGAGAATATCCTTACTCTTCTGACTGCCCAGAAGAAAATCACACATCTTCTTTCACCAGCCAACTCTAATGGGAGGGATTTCAATGCTACTCGGAAGTGTGCTTATCATGCCGGTGCACCTGGACTTGATACTCAAGATTATTGAGCCTTGAAACACAAGATCCAAGATTTAATAGACAACGGTGAGATTGTGGTTACCAAACCCGATCAACCTCATGTGCAAGACAACCCTCTTACTCAACACAAAGAAGAAGATGTCAAAATGATTAGTTCGAGTAGTGGACAGAGTTCTAATTTCACGGTGAGTCATCCCAAACAATCAAAGACGGTGTTGACAAGTGGGATTATGCAAAGTTCTAGTTTGTGATGGAACAAAAGATGAAAGCTTTGTGTAAGCAAGTGGAGCAATTGGCAAAATTGGTGATGCATCAGCATCAAGTCACATGCTAACTCATCAGCCAGGAGCATGCTAATCTCCTTCCTTTGGTTATGAATACTCTATCACCGCCTTCAAACAATGAAATATTGGAGGATAAGGTTTCAAAGAGAGCAAATGCCAAAGCCCGTTGGGATTTTGCCAATAGAAGGGATTTTGCCAACCTATGGAGGAGATATTTCAGATGCTGATCAATGAAGGAAGAATCACCTCCCTTCTACCTCCAATTAATCCCCATTCAAGACGGTTCAACTCTGATGGAGTCTGTCAATATCATTCACATTCTCGCGGTCATAGCACAGACGAATGTTGGGCACTCCGCCATCTCATTCAGAATTTAATTGACAGCGGTGTCTTGCAGCTGGCAAATGATGACACTATGATATTCAAGAGTGAGAATACATGTCCAACTAAATGGAAGGGGTTAGTAGCAGTTATATCTGTTGAGGTTGATGATACTGTCAGATCATTCCCCATACAACCAATTCAAATCAAAGGTACTGAAAATCCTTTGAAAGTGGCTGCTCCAGAGCTAATTACCTTACCATTCATATTGTAATATCATGTTGTCAGCTTACAAAGAGTTCCATGGAATTATGGAGAAGCTGAAGGATCTACATCTCATACTACTGCTCCAGTGTCAAAGGAAAATCCATTTCATCTTCCTCAAAGGGTCATGAAGACTACTGTTAAATCAAGAGGGAAGATTCCCCTGGAGAAGATTGAAAATTTCCTCCGTACTCTGGGACATAATGAAACCAAGGTGATTTTAAGCTTGAAAAAAGTTCCGCATCAAATTTCCATACTGAACTTGGTTTTCTCTTCCGAGGATCATAGGAAGATTTTGTTGAAGGTTTTGGAAGAAGCCTACTTATCAAAATCAGTGGATGTGGAAATATTTCAACATCTGATTGATCACATTTTTAACAATAATGTGATATCTTTCACTGATGATGACATACCACCCGAAGGTAACGGTCATTACAAGCCATTACACATTGTTGTTTTATCCTCCTGGTATATGATAGCAGGAGTCTTGATAGATGGAGGCTCGTCTCTAAATATCTACCCTTATGCTACTTTGGTGAATATGAATGTCAATCTCAAACGAATCCGAAGTAGCCATACAGTTATCAAAGATTTTGATGGATCCCGATGAAATTCTGTCGGAGAGATTGAGCTGCCAATTAAGATTGGCCCCCATACATTTTGTGTATCTTTCCACGTGCTCAAGACAGATTTAGGATACAACCTGCTATTGGGGAGACCATAGATCCAAATGGCTGGAGCCGTCCCTTCTACACTTCATCAACAACTCAAGTATATTATCAACAATAGCCACTGTCAATGCTGAGCTAGAATTTCCTAAACAGGGTGACATCCCACTCATCAGCCTCAACACAAAAGTTGAGCCAGCCAATTTTCACACCTTAGAAGTGAGCAACACTCATTACCATCCCATTGGGGCGCCACTTCCCGTACCCAAGATTTTTGCTGAAGTAATGGCAGCTACTCAAGAAATGATGTCATTAGGTCATAAGCCTGGACAAGGGTTGGGTAAAAATTAGTAAGGCATTAAGCGCCCGATTCAAATGTCCAGCCAAACCGGGATAGCCAAATTAGGCTATTCTGCCAGTTCCAGCCATAGGAATCCTCATAAACACAAATAGGTTCCTCAATCTTCTGCCACATGGCGATTATCTTCACCTGCAAATCCTGAGTCCATACAAGCTCCAGTAAAGACACCAGCCCACGTCATGGTTATGCTATTTCCTAAGCTTGTATCGGTCAAGGAAAAAGAGGTCTTAGTTCCTGATCCTAAGGTGGAAAAAGAGGAGCAAAGACGCAAACAGGACATCACCAGGATGATGTCAGGCATGTGCATTATTGTTCATGATGAGCATACAAACATATACACCCCTGACGATGATTGTCCAAACGTAATGGTCATCATTCGGGAGAAAGAGGATGATGACAACCCCTCCATCACTGCAGTCCATTATGACTTTTCCTTGACAATTGGAGCAGCACTCCATGCATCGGTCGACAAGGGTAAAATGGGCAGAAAATCTCTCTACTCTGTAGATATCATTAACTGCTTACTTTTCTGTATAGTATTAGCAGTTATTTTGTCAGTATATGTTCACATTCTATATAATTAAATAGCTTCATATATTAAGTGAAAGTATATGTTGTTTCAGGACTCTGAACTTAGATGTGCATGTACTTGCTGATAAGGTGCCTTTTCTCCACAAGGGCTATAACTTTGATGAAAAGTTGAACTCAGACTTGATGAAAATACAAGAGGACTTCGAGATACCTCAGGAGATCAAAGAATGGGTCACAGACAAACCTAAACCCAACCTTGATCAAACCTTCTCCTTCAATCTCGGAACCTTAGAAAGCCCTAAGCTAATCCATATTGGTTCAGACCTTACCCCAAACCAAAGGAATGACATGGTTGCATCACTAACCCAATTCTAGGATATGTTTGCATGGTCTCATGAAGAGATGGTGGGTTTGTCCACTGATATTGTCCTTCACCGCCTTCCCATTAAAGAGGGATTTAAGCCAGTAAGGCAGAAGCTCAGGCGATTGAAACCTGAGTGGAGTTTAAAAGTTAAAGATGAAATTTTGAAACAATTTCGAACTGGCATTATCATGGTGTCTACATATCCTGAATGGATATCCAACATAGTTCTCGTGCCTAAATAGGGAGGA
Source organism: Panax notoginseng (assembly GCA_016801055.1). Taxonomy (NCBI): domain Eukaryota; kingdom Viridiplantae; phylum Streptophyta; class Magnoliopsida; order Apiales; family Araliaceae; genus Panax; species Panax notoginseng. Next base: position 165,761,811 of record CM029017.1, on the reverse strand, counting down.
AAGGTGCGAGTTTACATGGATTACTGGGATTTGAATAAAGCTTGCCTTAAAGATAGCTTTCCCGTGCCATTTATCCACATTCTCATTGACAATACTGCACAATACGGCATGTACTCCTTCGCAGATTACTTTGCGGGGTGCCATCAGATAATGGTTGCTGCAAGGGATCATGAGAAAATTTCTTTCATCACACCTTGGGGAACCTTCTGTTATAGATGACTGTTATTTGGCCTCATCAATGCCGGGGCAACCTATCAGCGAGCTATGATGGCTCTCTTCCACGATATAATGCACAAGGAGATAGAGATCTATGTGGATGACATCATTGTCAAATCTCGAAGGGAGGAAGACCACCTAGACCATCTCACAAAGCTCTTCAACAAGTTGCGTAAGTACATCTTGAAGTTGAATCCAGCCAAGTGCGCCTTTGGCATTAAATCAGGCAAGTTGCTAGGCTTCCTAGTCAGCCATAAAAGGATTGAGCTGGATCGCGCCAAAATCCAGGCCATCACTAAAATGCTCATTCCTCAGACAGAGAAGGAGATACGGGGATTTTTTGGGGAGAATCAACTTCATTTGAAGGTTTATTTCTCAACTCACAGCAACCTGTGAGCCCATCTTCAAGTTGTTAAGGAAGAACTCCTCCATGAAATGGAACGATGAGTGTCAAAAAGCCTTCCTTACAATCAAAGAGCAGCTGGTAAACGCTCCTATTTTGGTTCCTCCCAAGGATGATGTTCCCCTATTCATATACCTTTCCATCAACGACAATGCCATGGGTTGCATGCTGGGACAAAAAGACGATAGAGGCCAAGAACGAGCTATCTATTACCTCAACAAAAGATTCAGCAGCAGTGAACACAAGTACACTCTGATTGAGAAGACTTGTTGTGCTTTAGCATGGGCGTCCATGAGATTACAACATTACCTCCATGGTCACACAACCCATCTCATATCCCACGTGAATCCTCTCAAGTACGTGTTTAATAAACCTATGTTGAATTAACGGCTGTCCAGATGGCAGTTGATCCTACAGCAATTTGACATCGTCTATGTAACGCAAAAGTCTATCAAAGGTCAAAGAATTGCATATCAACTAGCCGCCGCACCTGCAGGGGATTTCAAACCCTCGGAAATATACTTCCCCGATGAAGGGGTAATGGCAGTTCAGCAACACCATCAATACAATACATGCCGTAAATGGAAAATATATTTTGATGGAGCTATTAATATGGAAGGCTCTGGAGATGGAGCATTTCTAGTATCCACTACGGGGGAGCAGTATCTCATCACCGTCAAATTATAGTTTGTCAGCACCAACAATACAGCTGAGTATGAAGGTTGTATCATGGGGCTAAAACTTGTTCACTCAATGAGCATCAGGCGATTAACTATCTTTGGGGATTCGGAGTTGGTAATCAAACAATCCATGGGAATCTATCAACCCAAAGGGCTACATTTACGGCCTTACCATTAACAAGCTTTACAGATGGCTTTGGAGTTCGAAGAGATCTCCTTTCTATACATTCCTCATAATAAGAATGACTTTGTGGATGCGTTAGTAATGTTGGCCTCCTTGATTCACATACCTGACAAGGAAAACATGTCAAGCATCACATTTGCACCGCATAAGGCCCCGGCCTATGGGAACTATATTGGAGAAGTATCGGATGAGCTACCTCCTATCCACAACCCTTGGTATCAACACATCAAGGAGTACTTAAGAGATGGATCTACACCCGCTGAGGCAAGCCCTATTGAAAGTAGGCGGATCCATCGACTTGCTATGAAATTCTACCTGAGCGGAGATGCACTATACAAAAGAGATGCAGGAATAGGTCTCCTCAGATGTCTGGATAAAGACCAAGCTCAGAGGCTCATGAATGAGATCCATGGTGGAGTATTGATAAGTGGATTTTATATCCACGAATTGATTTCTAATTCAAGTTTAATTGCTGTTAATTCCTTGCTTTATGTTCATTTTTACTTGTTTATTGTTATTTTGTGTGTAGGATGGTTGGTGTGGTAAATGAGTGGAAAAGGAGGCATTTTGAGCATTATTTGAGTAAGTTAAGAGATTATCCAAAGTTAATTTGCAGATTGCATGCCCGCCAGGGTGGGCCTATTTAGGTTGTATACTCCCGCCGGGGCGGGGATGTTTTGCAATAGACATGCCCGCCGGGGCGGGCGTTTTTCATGTATACACCCCCGCCGGGGCGGGGGGTGCCGAGTCTGGGCTATCCTATCTTGGTTCAAACACTGCTGGAACTTGAATTTTGGTGCTTGCATAGCAGTAGGACTCTAGTTGCCATGGAATTGAGCAGAGATTGTGGTTGTAAAACATATAACTACTACACAAACACAAGATCATAAGGAGAGAGAGCAAATTATCAGAGATTAATTACAGTTTTTCTTATCAAGCTTTGAGGGAAGATTTTGAAGAGATTTTTATATCGATTGCAGATTAAGGCTAACATGAAGGGTGTTCTGCATTATTCTTCTTCTCAGTCTTATATTTGTGATTGAAAGGATGTTATCTTTAATTTATTCAGTTATTATTTCATTCATGATGAACTAATTTACTTTTTAGGCTTATGATGGATCCTTAAGTGAATCGATGATTATGTAACTTTAATTTTTCAGTTTAATAAGCTATTTCCCAGTTTATCTATATTAATTTGAGCTTAAATTTATGAATTGCCTGATCAACAATTCTTTGTGGATTTGTATGGAATCGAGAGTGGATATACGAGTCTAGACTTAGTTAATATAACATGTGTTCTTGAATTATGTGAATGAACAGAATCTTGATGAATGTTAAGGTAGAGATATGATTGACATCTCATGTAATCTGATAAAGAACTTAATCTTAAACCTTCTTTAATTATAATTCACATAGAGATATAGTGAGTTAGTTGATTAAGGTGTTTAACTTGTTTCTATCTAATTTATGGATTTGGGTTAATACGGTATTAGAACATTGAGAGATGGCTAGTGCTACATACGTGTGCTTGATTAATAAACGGGGATAGTGAATTAAACTGGAAAAAATGGCAAAAATTAGAGTGAAACTTAGGGTGAAGTTATAAGTCTAATTCTCCGATAATTGTTTGAAATTTTAGTTTTTAATATTTGTGATTATTTCATGATCATATTATTATTAATAATTTAGTTTTGTTTATAATTTTAATCATTGATTTGGAAGTTTAATAAAATTAGGATTAATAGGAAACTGGTAATTGTGTAGTTAAAATTCTTATAAAAAATTTTGTGAGAACGATACTCTACTTACTATTATATTACTTGTTAACCATGTATACTTGCGTGTTGGGCATATTTAGATTTTAACCAATAACTATGTGGCCCACACATGAGTGGCTCCCTACTTGATAAGAAGATCCTTAGAATAGGACATTATTGGCTTACCCTCAAAGCTGACTGTGATGATCACGTCAAGAGGTGCTATCAATGCCAAATTCATGGGAATGCTATTCACGCCCCTCCAAGGGAACTCCACAATATGAGTTCTCCTTGGCCCTTCTCAATGTGGGGAATGAACGTGATCGGGCCCATCGAGCCCAAAGCCAGTAATGGGCATCGGTTTATCTTCACCATGATTGACTACTTCACCAAATGGGTAGAAGTAGCCTCCTTCCCCAGGGTTACCAAAGAAGTTATCATTGCTTTCATCAGAAACAATGTCATCTGTCTATATGGACAATCAGAGGTCATTGTGTCAAAAAATGCTAAGAACCTCAACAACAAAATGATGGAGGAGTTATGCAGTAAATTCCACATCAAACACCTTAACTCCGTCATCTACCATCCAAAGATGAATGGTGTTGTTAAAGCGGCTAATAAAAATATCAAGAAGATCATGCAAAAGATGTCCGCCAACCACAAAGGATGTCCTGACTTGTTGCCTCTGACTTTATTAGCCTACAGAACTTTAATGCGTACTTCCATTGGGGCAACCCCCTACTCATTAGCTTATGGGATGGAAGCAGTGCTCCCCATAGAGGTGGAAATGGAATCCCTGTGAGTTTTGATAGACGCTCAGCTGGATGAAGACCAATGGGTACAATACAGGTATCACCAATTGTCTCTAATAGACGAAAGGCGAACCGCGGCTATCTTTAATGGTCAGTTATATCAACTAAGGATCGCCGGATCCTACAACAGAAAAGCCCGGCTACGGTAGTTTAAACAACATGACTTGGTTTTGAAGAAGATCATTGACAACCAATATCAATTCAAGGGAAAATTTGCTCCTAGCTGGGAAGGCCCATTTGTTGTCAAGGAGGTATTGACAGGAGGCGCTCTCAGATTGCAGGAAATGGACGGAGATGAATTTCCACAACTTATCAACTCGGACACCGTGAAACGGTACTATGTCTAAGGTTACCATCAAGTAAACATCCTGGTTTTGGATCATCAGATAACCAGTCATTTCAGGTTCTTTAACCCTTACCACATACAATCTTTCCTTTATAACCATTCGCCCCTCAGGGAAAAACACACCTTTCAAACCAGCAGCCTGGCTTTTTTTCATTTTATATCATACAATTCCGGTTATCCCACCAGGGATTGAACCTTTTATACCTGCAGTTTATCCTAAAAACGGGATTAAACTTTTTCACACCTGCTGTTTGTCCCACACATGGGATCAAACTTTCTTTTCCCCGCAGTCTGTCCTGCATATGTGATCCAACTTCTTCGGTCACCACTCGTCATGAGGGGCGAACTACATCGACCTGATCTCCCAGATACATGGGAGTACGTAGGCAACCATATTTTATATAGCCCGGTCACAAGAAAGAAAAATAACAAAAATAATACAAAAACAAAAAACAACAAAAATACTTCTACATCCTTCTTCACCAATAAAGCTCCTACACTCATACAGCGTTGAACCTCTTACACTAGGTTCAAACTATGCAGACCTGATCTCATCTTCAATAGGAGTATGTTGGCAGCCATTTATGGTTTGGTCTAACCCCCTACCAGAATATAAGTATTTGTCAGCGGTACTGGGATCAACCTTCAATCCATTTTTTCATCGGCTTCAGACCAAAGGGATGAAACTACCTCACCTCCCCATAAATGGAAGATTCGGCGACCATCTAAGCTGCGGTTGTGCCTCAAAGAGCAATACCAATCCATAAGAAATGAAACTAACTGGGCTCCTCTTAAATAGGAGTACTGGCGACCATATGTGGTGCGGTCAATCTCAGAGAGGAAAAGGCACACTCCTCTCCACATTTCCATATAGAAACCAGTCCCAAGATACTAAAGAAATGGTAGGGATACATACAGATCAATGATCCATTCTGACAGATCCTGAGGTATCTTAATGTCTACCTATCAAGGATAAGTTCAGAATACATCGTGATCACAAGCCCTAAAGAAGCAGGCAGAATATCAAGCAAGTATGCAGACATGACTAATAGGTGAGTGAATCAAAATATATATCCCTGTCATATATAATGTTATTTGATATATAATATAAACTGTACATGACAAAATGGCTAAGCTAGTCTGCGCAGGAAAATACAAGGCTATCTACAGATCAGTGTGTATGCGGGCCAGCAGATCTAACATATCATCTCTCTCAGAGGAAGGGGGTAGCGCTATGGTCTCCTGCATCAACATATCTACATGAGCCAATAAGTTCGAGGCTAACTGCATGGTGACACGATGCTCATCTATATATGCACTCATCTCAGCAATCATACCAGTGTTCAGGGATCTCACTGAAGTGCTATCTACAATGGCCGTATCCCGGGCAAATATGGCAGCATCCCGCTCAATGATCACTGCATCCATGGCTGATCAAGCATCATCCCGCTCCTCGATAGCAATGTCTCTCCCATCTAGAGCTGTCAACATCGAGGCCCTATCCTGATCTCTCTCGAAGGTCATCAGATAAAGACGCTGCTCATAATACTGTGTTGAATGCTGAATCACAGTGGTACTCGTACTGGGAGAATCTACAAGAGCTGCTGGTAACCCAGTGAATAGCTCCTCCTCAGTGGGAATATCAGTGTCCTCTATGGGCTCCCCATCATCAGAATCAATCCCCTACTCTTGGATATTGCCCCAGTCAATGCAATCTCGGTCTCCATCCATGCAAAATACTCTGTAGAACAACCTGGATGGCTCATCAAAAACTCAGATATCTCACACTAATCCCAACAGGCATACACCCTAGATCGGTCCTCTACTGATAAATGGCGGGAAGCCAAGCATTGACTCAATGCCCCCTCAAAAGGATGAAAGTCCTAGAATGGTCAAACTGACACATCACGGCTAGTGGGTGGTAAGTAGTCATGCCCCTCAAGCTAGCCAGAGGGAGATAATCCATGCCTGGAGCATGAGTAATGAAGCTGTAGGGTGAATAAAGCCATGTATATGGCAATATATCAAATGGATCCTCGATCCCTGCCAGAAAAATAGACCAAGATGCAGCATCTGTACACTTCGCAGGCTAAAAGGAGTATGACATGGCTATCTCATAGGTGAAACAATACCCGTGTCGTCTGAAAGTGCCAATCGGTCTCAGGTGTGACATAAACCACACGTACAGCATGACTGAGCTGCCTGTAAACACTCCCATCGGATAAGTGCAGTAGTATGTGGCCAACCTCAGCGTCTCTGCCACAATCATCGGTACAATGGTGTGACCCTCCCTGAGAGCTCTCACTGCCATGATGACTCCAATGTCTAACTCATCCATGTACCGTGGCATATATACATATGACAGAACGTACAGTAGCAGGACATCTACTCTGGCCAAGCGCCACTGATCCTCTGGTGCGGTGAAATCCCCAGAGTATCGTGTATAGCTATCCTCAGAGCCAAATCTGTCAAACAAAAAATGCTGGGATATCACGTGACTGGATGTGATCTCATCCTGTACCACCCTACACCTCAGCCCAGTGAGGGTCATAAACTGTCTACTCATATCTCCAATAGCCATATGCACGCAAGGTCTGTCCAACGGCAGCATTGTCAAACGTGCATACTCCTCAAGAGTCGGAGTTAACTCCTGGGTCCCAAACTAGAAGACCTGCCTCTCCGGTACCCAGTGCTCTAGAATGCCCTCCACAAATCCTGCGGGAACCTAAAACATCAAGAGGGTCATAGTATGTTGCAACAGCTGATCTACAATCACCCTGTCTGATGGTGACATACTATCATACCACGATCTCATACCAGATGCCACCAATACTGGTGGGGTATGATCAATGCAGCTAACTGTCGAAGAAGACATCTGTATGGGTCGTATCATAAGACCATCCAGCGGTCCATGCTGAATATCTCTAGATATACATATATATGCATAACATAATAACATGCATGATATAATAGATGACAATATGATATAGAGAATGGAAAACTGTACATACATTCCTAAGTATATCATCATCTAATACATCATCTCTGTATAGCTAAAATACAGGGAAATGGGGCAGTGACACCCAACAACTAACATCGGCCTACCAAAAAATATATCGAGAATGGGCCAGAGCTACCCAGTGTCTAACAGAGGCCTATCAAAAGAGATAATGAGAATACATATCAAAAGAAGACAATGGTGTCAATGTCTACATCATCAATCCTGTCTACCTGATGTTACTCCTCCTGAGTCATTGGATCTCTACCAATAGGGATGTCAGGCCTATATAATGGAGGATCTGCACCGGTAAAACCAAATGGGTCACCTGAGGGACCAGCGCCTGGGCTGGAAGGATCAAATGTATCTACCTCTACAGGATCTCTACCCAAATGTCGTATGAAGAAATGTGCCCGGTCCAGTCCCTGGGTTAGACTGTCAATCTGTGTTAAATAAGTCAGATCTCGGACACAGGCCATCCAATCTGTCATCATCACGGATCCAGGAACCATATCCCCCATGAACTGAGTGGCGTGAGTCTGGGCTCCGATGGTACGAGGGAACCACTAATGCTGGAATGTCTCCTGAGTGAAGGGACCCTCTGACAGTGTAAAGCCGTCAACACCCAACAATGGGATATCAATAATGGGTGACTGTGAAATAGGCCAGTAATGCCTGGCAGGGGGCAAGGTCGGCATACGGATCTCTCATGTAGTGCTCCCGATAGCACGCTCTCCTAAGTAGAGCTCTCATCCTCCATTTGTTAAGAGAGGAACCCTACGGGTGGAAATCACGTACCCGACACCAGTCGGGTACCCATCCTCAAAACCAATGCTCAAATGCTCCCCAGAGTATGGAATCCACGTGATGACATCAGATGTCAATAGCTCCAGCTGTAGGCGGTAATGAGTGAAACCCTCAGCAACGGGGACCTCCGCCAGTATGGAATGATGTCATCTCCATCCTTGTGGGTAGGTATCCAATCCTAACACACTCATCGAACGCAAACATGGGAGCCTCTCATAGGCCCAAAACTATCAATACAAAGACAAACATGTACTGTCAGTCGACACTCTTAACTTGTACATGGGAAAAGATAAGAGAAGTACTTACCAGCAGAAATGGGTAGAATCCTAACCAAGCCTCGGTCAAGCCCTCCGAACGCATGCACATACCCCTGAGAAAATAGGCAAAGGTGTAGGAACCCCAATTATACTCTCCAATACGGTCCACATGTCGAGTGGCGATGATCAAAGCGAAGGACACCATAGAAGAGTTATCTACTATGAAGCAGCCCTTAATGATCACCAGGAACAATCACCGAAGAATGCGATCCCTGACCCTCACATCAGCGGGTATGGGCTCACTCAACAGCCCACTCATAGCATCTATGCTCAAAGGACATGCACGTACAGTCCTGCCCTTGAGCGCCCCGTCTGGAACTCCTAGCAAGGATCTGATGGCAGTCATAGTAATATCCACCATACAAGGCACAGGAGCCCCTCCAAACTCCATACCTGTGATAAACCGCCAATCCATTGGCATCATCATCATCTCACAGTTTAGCAAATAGAGTGACCGAGTCTGGAGAAACTAGCGCTTAGACAATGCCCTGAGATAACCCCAGGGACAACGATGGGGAAGAATGGAAAAGAATACCCTGAATCCCCAGTCATTCACAATCGCTCTATAATTAGGATGCAGAGCCTGGTACATGGAGTGAATGTTGAACCAGTTCCCTCGAGGCTGTGTAAGGCTGGGAACCTACATCAAATGCAGATCAACATAAGAATCCTTTAATCTTCATCAATAAGAAAGAAGGAAGATCATGGTCTAATTTCATACCTCATTTGCGTGCAGGTAAACAGAATGGTGTCGACTCAAATCGCCCAAAAGCTCTAGGTTCGCCACCTGAATACCTGGAAAATCCCTACGGGGAGCACGTGCAGTAGGAGCGGGGTCCGTAACTGGAACATCCTCCTCTTCGTCCTCGACGTCCGGCATATTAACTTGGACAGGACGTATCACCGCCTCCACTAAACGACGAGGTTATCTAAAGGAACAGGGTCAAGGCACTTCAGAAGCCCTCCTCCATACACCAGAAGTGGTCCTGCGGGAACTACTCGGCTGATCCGGATCCATAATATCTAGAAAAAAGTCTCCAAATCACCTCAGAAGGGGTGTGGTATTTTTTTAAACCTGAAGCTTTTTCAATGCATTTTATGACTACATGCATGCATGAATTACTTTAACATACGTCTACAGTAGAGTTAAAAATTCATGACTACCCAATGCCTACGTTTAGGAAAATTTTGCTATAGTCCCATTTGTAAATAGGACTATCCACATGCACATAGGCATGACTACGTGGCCATTCAGTAGCACACCTGCCCACAGTCATATACATACTATATGCATTAAAATGTCAAAGTCATCAATCCGTAAGGGTAGCCTAATTACCAGGATTACTTTACATTACCATTTATGCTCATTTGTCCTCAAATAGGATAAAAAATAGCTTTAAAAGGTGCCAATTTGACTGTGTCAAAAGTTAAATTTTTTCACATCATTGTGTTCAGCATAGTCAAATACTAACATTTATTGTGTTGAATAATTTTTATAATGTCATATCTGCATACATATTCACTACTATGTGTTTAGATGCATTTCATGTGATAAATCATTTTTCAACGAATAAAAACTGGAAAAGAGTACATGCATATGTTACCAGGACAGTGTGGAACACTTGTATGGTGACAGAATTTGCAAAAAAGTCGCCCGAACTCAGCAGATACGAAGAAGAGCTCTAGGATTTCCTTCACGGCGCAGCTTGAAAATGACTTATGAAAGCAACTCGTAGGCTTCTTATGCCCATAGTTGGCCGCAGGTCCACCTGCGGCTATTGTAAGTGTACCTACGATACCCCTATGTGGGTCCCACCCCTACAGCTCGGTCCAGTTCGAGTTGTAAAGGAGGTCTCACAAGCTGAAAAGGCCAAATCAGGAATAAAAATGCTACGCAATTGAGCAGAATAGCCTGAAATCCTGGTTTTCACAAGTCAAACTATGGCTTCACATATCACTCATTGGTATTAGCCTAAACACAAGGTACACTATACCGATGATCTCAACTTTCTCAAATCACATACGGTAATGCCTCACACAGGTCTGATGCTGTCAGTTCAGGGTTACAACCCTAAAAACCCTACAACGGGTCCCCGGCGGGGGTTACAATGCATTTTCAACCATTGATGTACATATCGATGAAGGTCAAGCAGCCTTGATGTCATTTCAACCGATGTCAAGTAAACCCATCGAAGCATCAGAAGCCATTCGATGATCTCCTCCATCAGTGCACTTATCCACAACAATCTCCGGCGGTTACAACGCGTTCACGTCCATTGATGTACGTGTCCCCGGCGGGGGTTACAACGTGTTCACGTCCATTGATGAATGTGTCCCCGACAGGGGTTACAACGCGTTCACTTCCATTGATATGTGTGTCCCCGACGGGGGTTACAACGTGTTCACGTCCATTGATGTACGTGTCCCTGTCGGGGGTTACAACGCGTTCACCTACATTGATGTACGTGTCCCCGGTAAGGGTTACAACGCGTTCACGTCCATTGATGTATGTGTCCCTGGTGTATAACACGTTCACATCCATTGATGTATGTGTCCCCGGCGGGGGTTAAAACACATTCGCATCCATTGATGTACGTGTCCCCGGCGGGGGTCACAACGCATTCTGATCCATTGATACACACATTAATGAAGGTCAAGCAACCTTGACAGTTTGCCCAACAGGGATCTATCCGGTGATACACACATCAGTGAAGGTCAGGCAGCCCAGACAATATATGTTGTTGGTAGTAACTCCAACAGAACATTGGGATGTCCTGGTGGTATAAACCAGGGAAGACCATCCTCATCGAAGAGACCGGTGATGGACTATATTATACACATCCTCAAGCAGACAAAGCTTTATCCCCACAGATCTCTTGTACACAAGAGGCACATCTTTGGAGTAAAGTCTGTATCAAGGATTCAGGACTTTGGTGATAACCCCAACGTCAACATCCTAAAAAATTTGGATTACACGTCCAATCTTGTCATCAGAGACATCATTAATTGTCAATCCTCGACAGGAGCAATAAAGAGCAGGCAATCATCCCACCATGTTGGAACACAATCCAACCAACCACATGCATCATACATTTGCATCATGTTACTACACATGGCATAATGTTTATCTTTTTGCATTTCAAATGTCTAGGATTCTTTATCATATCCATGCCTTGCATTGCATGAATATGATAAAGAGGGGCATCTGTAGACACTCAAAATTTTCTGCATAAATGTTACTAATATTGCAGAAGGGCGAATTTGTCTTTCAGAGACAACCCTGGAAGATAGCTTATATCCATTATGGATACCACCAGAAGTTCAATCTCAACCCCGGAACACACACCGGGAGGATCAGTTCTAACCTCGGAGATAACCCCGAGGCATGCAGCTCAAATACCAAAAATTCCACCGGAGAAGGCCGATTTATCTCAGAAATAACCCCAAGGTATTCAGTCTCAGTCCCAAAAATAACACTGGGAGTAGAAGTTTCATCCTTGGTGATAACCCCAAGGAATTCCATTGCAGTTCCGGCGATAACCCTAGAAATGCTTGTTTCAAATGAATGCAATCAGCTTTAACCTCAACACTCACACCGAGGCACTCAGTCCAAAGACCCAGAGATAACACCGGGAAGACAGGCACACCTCAGAGATGACACTGAGAACCTTCAACATTTTTAGCAGTCCAATCTCAGATGTAACCCTGAGCAACGTCTGCTTTATCAGCCCAAACCAGAGATACCCCCGGTGAGGGGCAAAGTCGTCATCTTGCCACCTTGACCCCACATTGCACCATCTCAACATTTCATACATACATTTTTACATAACAATGTCCCACAAGAGCCAAGGAGTTCCAATCCCGAGTGACTATTATACAGGATACACCAGATAAAATTTGAAGCTTTAAGACCATGGGCATGGTCCCCTCTTTCTGACTTCGTACAACCTCTAATCCCATGTTATTGCGTAACTCTCGACAACGGCTGTACAAAATAGGTCTTATATACCTCAGTCAGATGCCCAGATTGTAATTTTGAAAGTTCGAATGGACATCACAGTGCATGCGTGCACGTACTTCGACACGACGGGACCCGCAGAGCCCGCGGAGCACGGGGCACCCCGGGCGGCAGGTACACCTGCGGCTCCCCCCTCTATAAATAGAGGGCTTGGGGTGGCCATTTGTAAGAGAAAAAAGGCGAGGAAGCGCTGTCAAATTTGCTCTATAAACACCCTAAATTGAGTGATTTCTCATTGTAAACACTTGTGAGCTCACATATAGCTACTTTTTACCAGCAGGAGCCAAGTGTTCATCCATTTCAAGCAATAAAAGTCTTCTTTGGCAGTCCACTCTAAGCCTTCTTATACATTTTAAAGTCTTTCTCTTCATCTTTGCACAGACTGTTCTTCACGTTGAAAGTCGTGTTGCGTGTGTAGGCTCGGACTTCGGTCCGTGGTTTTTATTTCTGTCTATATATATTTATGTATATATTTATATATATATAGACTAACATTATCGATTTACGCCTCGATTGAGCCTAGACTTATGTCTGGAGCATTTAATTGCTTTTATATATATATACTTATATATATGAACTGTTGTCAAACTTTGTTCGATGAGCCTGGATTTAACATCAGGTGCATTTATTGCTTTTATATATACATATATATATATATATATATATATATATATATATACATTATGTCCCGCCTGGAGTTTACTTCGTGGCGGTTGATCGCTTTTACAGCTTTATTTAAATTTCTGATCCCCCATGGACGTGCTTCGTGGTGGTTGATCATGTCTGTATATATATATTTACAGCTTTTATATACATAACTGGTTACGGCTTTCATACACATTGCGGCATCATGTGAGCCTTAGAATCATGTGATCACAGGTTCAGCCTATTGAATCTAAATTCGGTTCCCGTGATGGACATTTTCAGCTGTAAGCAGCTTGTAAATTATTCACGGTGTTTGAATATCCTTGGATGGCTTTCATGCCCATGAGGAGATCGACATCGCTTTGTACATTATTTTCTCGAAGATGCTTCGCCTCTTGAAAATTAAAAGCAATCAAGCCAAACATTTAATTAAAATGGAAGTATCAAAAGGCCTCAATTACTATTGAGCATAAGGGTTTGAAAAATCCTTTTTTACAAAACTTGTAAGACCCCAACTTTTATGAATAAAGATTAATTTTCTCTAAATATCATTTTTGAATATTATGGTGTGGAGTTGATATAATGTTATAGTTGTGGGTAATATTTATAAATTTTGCAAAGTAAGCAAGTTGTTATAAAATATTCGTTTGGTCGGGGAATATTCTTTTTGTCGGGGAATATTCGTACGACGACACAATCATTGGTGGACTCCACAACGAAATTATTGTCAGAATTAGAAAATGACAAAAATATTTTTATGAAAATAATGGCAAAAGTGTTACTGTTAACACTGTTAGAATACCTGGTGGTTAAAATACAGTAACAAGCGTTGTTGCACAGTAGCACACGGTATTACATAATATTTTTGAATTATTAATTCTTACGTAAGAAGACACTACTCAATAATTGTTACAGTAATTACTGTTTAATATTTTATTTTATTGATTCAATAATTGTTACGTTGATATTTTTGATTCAATAATTGTCATTACACAGTATTTCAAATTATCAAATCAATAATTTATTTAAATATATTATTATAATATTATATTATAGTAGTATGATGTGATTATATGATAGTATGTTTTTATAATTTGAATGGTAATATTATTATAGTAAATTCATGATATAAAAGTAAAATGAGGTGGAAGAGAACAAATTAAATTTGAATTCTGATGATGTAAGCGATGATGTCATCAAAACGATGAGGTAAGCAATGATGTCATCGGAAGGATGATGTAAGCAATGATGTCATATGATCGATGATGTAAGCAATGATATCATATGATCAATGATGTAAGCGATGACATCATAAATTATGGCGAAAAGACTATTTTACCCTTACTCTACCAAGCTTATAAATAGAAGCTCATTCCTTCATTATTTTTCACGAATTCACTAAAGCTATAGAGCGAGAAAGAATAGAGAGAATAAGAGAGAAAGAAGAAGAATCTTCTGTTACTACAATATTGCGGTATCTAATTTCCTACTAAGGTAAAGAGTATTATTTCTTTTGTATTCATGAAGAGAACTTCTGTTATTCCATTCTTTATTATTCTGTTGGAATAACCTGTATACGCGGAGTACCCTATACTTGGTGAAATTCTTCTGTTATTCCATTCTTTATTATTATGTTGGAATAACCTGTCTATGCGAAGTACTGCATACATGGTGAAATTCTTCTATTATTCCATTCTTTATCATTCTATTGGAACAGCCTGTCTGTGCTTTACGCATGACCTGGTTCCATTCTTTATCATTCTGTTGGAACAGCCTGTCTGTGCTTTATGCATGACCTGGTTCTATTATTGATTATTCTGTTGGAATATCCTATTTGTGCGTTACGTATGACCTGGTTCCATTATTTATTATTCTGTTGGAATAACCTGTCTATGCGGTCTATCGCAGGCTTGGTGATTTCTTTTGTTATTCCATTCTTTATTATACTCAGTTGGTTAAAGTTTTGATTTTTATACTCCATAAAATTATTGGAATATCATTGATATGTGCGCTTCATCCAGTATCTTTTCATGGAAATATTCTTCTGAGCATTCTTGAATTTTACTCTACAAAGAAGTATCATGTTGACAATTTAGACATTATTGGTTCCTAGATAAATTAATTCTTAAACTTGTTTTATTGAATTCTTATATTATTGTCATCATCCTCATGCTTATATTGTGATGAAAGTTATCTTTGGCTTACGTGCATAGATGGACTTGGTATGATTATGACCAGGGATTATTCGGTATAATCATAACCGTAATGTAATAAATGATGTGGTAAAAATCCTCATTGGCCCGTAGTGCATTGATGGACAGTTGTTGAGATGAACATGACCAACTGGTGATAATAATGAATATCCTTGGCTCGTAGTGCATGGATAATTCAGTGATGTAGTTTATTTATTAAGTTGAGTCTCAGCGATAAAATTGATGATAACTATTAAATCATAGAAGATCGTAGATATCATGCTCTACTTGAATTTTCTAATGGATTATTTGTTCCGCTGCAGTTAAACTTGTTGTTTATTATATTCTATCAGTTTAACACTGTTGAAGGCTAATGATAATTTATTTGCATTATCTTAGTCATAATATTTCTTACTGGGCTAGTTGAGCTCACCCCTTTTCTTTCATTGTTCTCTTCAGAAATGAGAATATAGCTGGGACTAGTCGGGGAACGGAGTGACGGTCCAGATGGGTGTCTTAGTAGTCCTCACTATTCCATGAAATAGTGTGATAATAATTGTAATAAGATTGAATTTGAGTGTGGATATTGTCTAGAATACAATATTCGTATTTAAACTCTCAACATATGTTTTGTCGTATTTACACGACAGTTGTATTAATTAAGTTGTATTTGAATTTTGTACCATGTATTTGACGACTCAGAATGGGTGATGTATACCTATTTTGGGGGCGTCACAGTTGGTATCAAAGCTTAGGGATATGATCCTTGGCTAAGATGTGAGACTAGAACTAGGAGGGGAGAGACGGATAATTCCTTCGCTAGTATGACCTACCTAAGCTTATTTGTTATTTAATTGGTCGATCAGAGTATAAGGATAATATGTAGCATGTCAATTAACCCTTGTTTTGTGGCAGCATTTGAAAATGACATCCGAGAATATTGAGATAAGCAATGGAGCACATGAGACCGTTGAGTCACCAACGATCAATACCCAGGATAATGTGCATCAAGAAGGCCATAATCCTCAGATAAACAACAATACCGATCAAATGACGAACGATGGGATGTTCAGAAGCTTTATGTAATTCATGCAACATCAGGCGAGAGCGGCTCCTGTCCAAAATACAGGTGGAAACACTGACAACTCTCGGACGGTCACCGCTAAGAAGTTCTAGGAGCTGGGACCACCGGAGTTTATTAGAGAGCCAAAACTACTTAAGGTGGAGACGTGGATAAAGCAGATCACCAAGATATTTGATGTCTTGGGATGCTCTGAGGAGCAAAAGGTTCCCTTTGCCACTTTCATGTTGCTAGGCGAGGCAGATTACTGGGGGGAATCTGTAAAGCGTACTCAACCTACCGCACTGAAGATGACTTGGGATAAGTTCCAAGAACTGTTCAACGACAAATACTTTCCCGAAAGTATTCGTCACATGAAAGAGGTAGAGTTCATTAAAATGGAGCAAAACAACATGACCGTGTCGCAATACGAAGCCAAGTTTGCCAAGTTGTCCCGGTTTGCATCCCATTTAGTTGATAATGAGGAGAGAATGACACGAATGTTTCTAAGAAGTTTGAAACCCGAGATACGTCAATACCTTATCTCTCACAAACTATGTTTGTATTCTGATGTTGTAAATAGGGATCAGTTATAGGAGCGCGATAATGAGTTAACCCGACCAAGAGAGAGCAGCTGACAAGTCGATAATACCAGTGGTAGTAGTCATCGAAGCGGTGACAACAAACATGGAGGAAATCAACATGCTAGAAATGGTAATCACTTCGGTGGTAATTATAGCCAAGATAATAGAAGTGGAAATTTCAAGAAGATGAGATTTAATAATGATGGAAAGACGTCAGCACCAGCACCTGTTGTTAAAGAAGGAGAACGACCGCCGGTCGTATGTTTCAAATGCGGACAGGAGGGACACATCAGTCCAAACTGTACGCAGCAGTCCAAAGCATGTTACAATTATGGAAAAGAAGGTCACCTAGCCCGATTTTGTCGTGCACTAAAGTCAAGTCCAGCTGGGATGAAGGCATCAAAAGCAGTCCCAGACAAGACAAAACTGGTAGTTCAAGGGAGAGCGCTTGTCGTAACCTCCCAAAAAGCGAGGAATCCGAATGAGGTGATCACGGATAAGCTAATCATAAACTCTAGTGAAGTCTATACCTTATTTGATACCGGTCTACCCATTCTTTTATTTCTCCTACTTGCGCTCAACATTTAAATTTGACTCCGGAGAAATTAGACTTTGACTTATATGTTGAAACTCCGTTGGGGGAAACCTTTATTACATCCACAGTTTAAAAATCTTGTTTGATTCAAATAGGCACCCCCACATTGCCTGTCGATCTTATTTCCTTAAAAATACTTGCATTCGATGTGATTTTAGGAATTGATTGGTTAACCACTCATTATGCTAAAATTGACTATTTTCGTAAGGTTGTTAGCTTTTATATTCCTAACCAACCTATTATGTGAATTCAAGCAACCAAACCATTAAAATCAATCACTGTCATCTCAAGCCATAAAGCCATTTGTTTATTGAAAAATGGATGTCAAGCCTTCTTAGCCCATGTCACAGATTTAAATAAAAATACGTCAGAGTTAAATGATATTTCTATTGTTAACAAATTTCCTGACGTATTCCCTGAAGAACTTCCTGGTCTACCCCCGGAGCGTGAAATTTAGTTTTTTATTGACCTTGAACCTGGTACAAAACCCATTTCCAAAGCCTCATATCGAATGGCTCCTATTGAACTTCAGAAGTTAAAAACCCAACTACAGGAATTGTTAGACATCGGTTTTATTCGTCCTAGTACATCTCCATGGGGTGCTCCTGTTCTGTTCGTGAAGAAGAATGATGGAAGTATACGACTTTGTATTGATTATCGGGAGTTAAATCATGTCACCATCAAGAATAGGTATTCGTTACCTCGCATTGATAACATGTTCGACCAGTTGCAAGGAGCACAATTCTTTTCAAAGATCGATCTTTGTTCGGGATATCATCAGCTGAAGATTAAAACTGAAGATATTCCGAAGACTGTCTTCAGAACTCCGTACGGGCATTATGAATTTTTAGTCATGTCTTTTGGATTGACTAATGCTCCTGCTGCTTTCATGGATATGATGAATCGAGTATTCAAAGAATATTTGGATCAATTTGTTGTTGTCTTTATTGATGACATCCTCATCTATTCCAAAAGTCGTGAAGATCATGAGCACCATTTGAAGCTAATACTTGAAAGGCTTCGTGAAAATAAGTTATATGCCAAGTTGAAGAAATGCGAGTTCTGGCTTGAGGAAGTAGCAGTTCTTGGGCATGTGGTGTCAAAATATAGAGTATATGTTGACCCAACAAAGATTGAAGCAATACAAAGCTGTGAGAAACCTAAATCAGTGACCGAAATACATAGCTTTCTCGGCTTAGCTGGTTATTATCGGACATTCGTAGAAGGATTTTCTCGAATCGCTACTCCATTAACTCAGCTGACTCGGAAAGATACAAAATTTGGTTGGACCGAGAAATGTGAGAAGAGTTTTCAAGAACTCAAGAGGAGACTCATTTCGGCACCTGTTCTAGCAATACCATTTGGATCGGAAGGATTTGTCATCTACAGTGATGCTTCAGGAAAGGGTTTAGGATGTGTTCTCATGTAACATGGGAAAGTCATAGCCTATGCCTCACAATAACTCAAAGAATATGAGAGGAATTATCCTACTCATGATCTAGAGTTGGCAGCTATAGTTTTTGCACTTAAAATCTGGAGGCATTACCTGTATAGGGAGAAGGTGGAGATCTTTACGGATCATAAAAGCCTCAAACATTTCTTCACCCAAAAGGAACTCAATATACGACAACGACGTTGGCTTGAACTATTGAAAGATTATGATCATACCATTCAATACCGTCCTGGAAAAGCGAACGTGGTAGCTGACGCATTGAGTAGAAGATCATATGTGGGTACGAGTGCGATATTGTCAACATAAAGGCCCATTTTGTATGACTTGCAAAGGGTGGAGATAGAGATAAAGACTCCAGGGACCCACGTGATGATGGCAAATATACGAGTAGAACCGACTTTAATCAATAAAGTTAAAGCTGCTCAAGCTACAGACCTGGAGCTGATGCGCATGAAGAAGAAAGTGCAAGAAGGTGCTATTCCAGAAGCAAGAATCGATGAAGAAGGAATACTTAAAGTCAACTTCAGACTTTGTGTTCCTGACGACTTTGATTTGAAGTATAAGATCATGATGGAGGAGCACAACACACCGTTTGCAATCCATCCTGGGAGTACCAAAATGTATCGTGACCTTCGACAAACATTTTGGTAGAGCAATATGAAGAGAGAGATAGCGGAGTTCATCTCAAGGTGTCTAACTTGTCAACGAGTCAAGGCGGAGCATCAAGTACCAAAAGGTCTATTGCAACCACTTGAAATTCCAAAATGGAAGTGGGAACACATTACCATAGATTTCGTTACTGGTCTTCCCAAGGTTTCTCAAGGCATTGATGCGATTTGGGTCATTATTGATAGATTAACCAAGTCTGCTCATTTCTTATCTATACGAGAAACTTATACACTTGAACGTCTTGCTCGTATTTACATAAATGAGATTGTAAGACTGCATGGTATGCCAGTATCCATAGTTTCTGATCGAGACCCAAGATTCACTTCACGATTTTGGGTAAGTTTGCAAAAAGCTATGGGCACGAATTTACGATTTAGCTCGGCATATCATCCTCAAACGGACGGATAATCAGAGAGGACTATTCAGACTCTTGAGGACCTATTAAGACTCTGTGTCCTTGACTTCAAAGGAAGTTGGGACAAGTTCTTGCCATTAGTGGAATTCTCCTACAACAACAGTTATCAAGCAAGTATCGGCATGGCTCCATTTGAAGCGTTGTATGGAAAAAAGTGTCGTTCTCCAATATGCTGGGACGAGGTGGGTAAAGCAACGTTGTTGGGACCGAAATTAGTACGTATGACTGCGGAGAAGATTCAAATGATCTGCCAAAGTATAAAAACCTCACAAGATCGACAAAAGAGTTATGCTGATCTTCATCAAAAGGACGTGGAATTCAATGTTGGAGAATATGTGTTGTTACGTGTTGCTCCATGGAAAGGAGTTACAAGATTTAGAAAGAAAGGAAAGCTTAATCCTCGATTTATTGGCCCATTTGAAATCCTTGACCGAGTAGTTACTGTAGCCTATAGACTCGCTTTACCTCCAAGTATGTCTCGTGTTCATAACATTTTTCACATATCCATGTTACGTAAATATGTGGAGGACCTGAACCACATTATTAAGTTAGAACCAGACGAAATAGCGGAAGATTTAATGTATGAAGAGGTTCCTGTTAAAATTTTGGATAAGAAGGAACATATTCTACGCTCCAAAGTTATACATCAAGTCAAAGTTTTGTGGAGAAACCACGATATTGACGAAATAACTTGGGAGTTAGAATCTGAAATAAAATCAAGGTATCCTCACCTCTTCATCATACCAGGTATGTACCCTAATTTCGAGGACGAAATTTCATAAGAAGGGGAGGTTGTAAGACCCCAACTTTTATGAATAAAGATTAATTTTCTCTAAATATCATTTTTGAATATTATAGTGTAGAGTTGATATAATGTTATAGTTGTGGGTAATATTTATAAATTTTGCAAAGTAAGCAAGTTGTTATAAAATATTCGTTTGGTCGGAGAATATTCGTACAACGACACAATCATTGGTGGACCCCACAACGGAATTATTGTCGGAGTTAGAAAATGACAAAAGTATTTTTATGAAAATAATGACGGAAGTGTTACCGTTAACACTGTTGGAATACCTGGTGCTTAAAATACAGTAACACGTGTTGTTGCACAGTAGCATACGGTATTACACAGTATTTTTGAATTATTGATTCTTACGTAAGAAGGCACTACTCAATAATTGTTACAGTAATTACTGTTTAATATTTTATTTTATTGATTCAATAATTGCTACGTTGATATTTTGGATTCAATAATTGTCATTACACAGTATTTCAAATTATCAAATCAATAATTTATTTAAATATATTATTATAATATTATATTATAGTAGTATGATGTGATTATATGATAGTATGTTTTTTATAATTTGAATGGTAACATTATTATAGTAAATTCATGGTATAAAAGTAAAATGAGGTGGAAGAAAACAAATTGAATTTGAATTCTGATGATGTAAGTGATGATGTCATCAGAACGATGAGGTAAGCAATGATGTCATCGGAAGGATGATGTAAGCAATGATGGCATATGATCGATGATGTAAGCAATGATGTCATATGATCAATGATGTAAGCGATGATGTCATAAATTATGGTAAAAAGACTATTTTACCCTTACTCTACCAAGCTTATAAATAGAAGTTCATTCCTTCATTATTTTTCACGAATTCACTAAAGCTATAGAGCAAGAAAGAATAGAGAGAATAAGAGATAAAGAAGAAGAATCTTTTGTTACTACAATATTGCGGTATCCAATTTTCTACTAAGGTAAAGGATATTATTTTTTTTGTATTCATGAAGAGAACTTATGTTATTCCATTCTTTATTATTCTATTGGAATAACTTGTATACGCGGACTACCCTATACTTGGTGAAATTCTTCTGTTATTCCATTCTTTATTATTATGTTGGAATAACATGTCTATGTGAAGTACTGCATACATGGTGAAATTCTTCTATTATTCCATTCTTTATCATTTTGTTGGAATAGTCTGTCTGTACTTTACGCATGACCTGGTTCCATTATTTATCATTCTGTTGGAACAGCATGTCTGTGCTTTACGTATGACATGGTTCCATTATTTATTATTCTGTTGGAATATCCTGTCTGTGCGTTACGCATGACCTGGTTCCATTATTTATTATTCTGTTGGAATAACCTTTCTGTGCGGTCTATCGTATGCTTGATGATTTCTTTTGTTATTTCATTTTTTATTATACTCAGTTGGTTAAAGTTTTGATTTCTATACTCCATGAAATTAGTGGAATATCATTGATATTTGCGCTTCATCCAGTATCTTTTTATGGAAATATTCTTCTGAGCATTCTTGAATTTTACTCTACAAAGAAGTATCATGTTGACAATTTGGACGTTATTGGTTCCTAGATAAATTAATTCTTGAACTTATTTTATTGAATTCTTATATCATTGTCATCATCCTCATGCTTATATTGTGATGAAAGTCATCTTTGGCTTACGTGCATAGATGGACTTGGTATGATTATGACCAGGGATTATTCGGTATAATCATAACCGTAATGTAATAAATGATGTGGTAAAAATCCTCATTGGCCCGTAGTGCATTGATGGACAGTTGTTGAGATGAACATGACCAACTGGTGATAATAATGAATATCCTTGGCTCGTAGTGCATGGATAATTCAGTGATGTGGTTTATTTATTAAGCTGAGTCTCAGCGATAAAATTGATGATAACTATTAAATCATAGAAGATAGTAGATATCATGCTCTACTAATGGATTATTTGTTCCGCTGTAATTAAACTTGTTGTCTATTATATTCTATCAGTTTAACACTGTTGAAGGCTAATGATAATTTATTTGCATTATCTTAGTCATAATATTTTTTACTGGGCTAGTTGAGTTCATCCCTTTTCTTTCATTGTTCTCTTCAGGAAATGAGAATATAACTGGGACTAGTAGGGGAACGGAGTGACGGTCCATATGGATGTCTTAGTAGTCCTCACTATTCTATGAAATAGTGTGATAATAATTGTAATAAGATTGAATTTGAGTGTGGATGTTGTCTAGAAGATAATATTTGTATTTAAACTCTCAGCATATGTTTTGTCGTATTTATACGACAGTTGTATTAATTAAGTTGTATTTGAATTTTGTACCATGTATTTGACGACTCAGAATGGGTGATGTATACCTATTTTGGGGGCGTCAAAAAACTTCACTGCCATATCCTGTTAAAACTGAATTTTTACACAAATTCAAACTCTTTGTATATAGGTGCGAATGAGGTCTCGCACTACTTCCACATAACTGCACATTAACCCACACACACATACATTCATACAACAGTTTCTTGAAAAGTAGCGATCACCGTGGTAATACGGATGTCAGGGGGTGCCTAACACCTTCCCTCCGCATAATCAAGCCCCCGGACCTTAACGAATCTCGGTTTCACAGACCCGTTTAGCAGTGTCACATTACTGGATCAATGTGCAAACCTTTTCTCGATTGCGTTGGTGCAACCATTTAAAAACACCAACTGGCGACTCTTAACAGTCCATCGTCGACATGATACATGTCGGACCTTTTTCACTTATTTTTTCAAATAAATCTCACCTAACATGAGGACACCAAAGAACAAGAAACGAAAAGGGACAAATAAAAATCCCGACGTCGACATGGAAGATATATGTTTAGTAAACAGTGTAACAACTCATACAATCCTTCAAAGTGATAATATTTTTCACAACTAACCAAAACTAAGGGAAGTGTGGGAATTATCTCTGGCATATCAAATTCAATCGAGGGATTTGAAAATGCTAGTTTCATGTTTCCAACTGAGACACAATTCCTCATAAAAAATACTCTATATTCTTATAAATCAAGAAGAAATTTGATTAGTTTTAAAGATATTCGACTACATGGTTTTCATATTGAAACAACAAATGAAAATGATAATGAATATATTCTTATCACTTCTACTATTTTTGGAAAAAAGAATATCCTGGAAAAACTTCATTCAATTTCTTCTGGGTTAGATACTATAAAGATTAGAGCAAATGAGTACTGTTGTGAGTCCAAAATTTATAGATCCCAAATCATTTATGCTTTTGCATGAAAGACTCGGTCATCCAGGAATGTCTATAATGTGTCGCATGTGACATCCCAAAAATTCATAAGATCTTGAATGATTAAATTAAAGGTTAAAGAATAAAACCTAGATGAGAATCGGAGGATTGATTTAAAAATATTAAAGAATAACCTATATGGTTTACTATTTGAATAGATTTGAGAAAATAAGGGTTACAAAAATTCAAATCCTGAAATGGAATTATACTTGGAAGTATGTTAAGAATAAGGTATTATGTTACCTTTAACTTTATGTGAACTAATAAAAGAGATTATGAAATGATATATATGGAAAAGGTTTAAAACGAGAATATAGTTTCAATTCAGCTAGCTGAATTAGTGAATTCAATTTGCTGAATTGGAAAATAGTTTACTGAATTGGAGATTAGTTTGAATCCAGTCTACCGGATTGAGAAATAGTTTGCAGAATTATATATAATTTGTTGTTTAGATAAATTAGCTGGCTATATTGGGAAACAAGAAGTTGTTTGGATAATCCAAGTTGCTGGATTGGTCTGTTTGAATAAATTTAGGTTGCTAGAGTGGTATTCGGCTTACTGGATTATATAGGAGAACTTATGAGATGAAATATTAAGTGTTAAAACATAATGTATACAAGAAAGAGAACCCAAAGTTATTGAATTGGGAAGAGATAAGCTAGGTATGACGATGATAATTAAAATAAGCCTAACCTAGTAGTCATGTGTTAGAAATTTAATAAAAAGTCCTAGAAAGGGATTAAGATTATGGCAAGTCAGATTAATATTTATGACAAGCCATATGATAAAAATTTATTGAGTGTAGCAAGTTGTATAAAGATATTTTAAATAAGACATTTGATTAAATGTCAAGCCTAATATATAAAAATACTAATTATTTACCAATGAAGTGAATAATTGTGATTTATGTGAAGTATGTGTCTGATTAAATAAATATATATTGTAAATAAGTATATATTTATTTATTATTTAGAAAGGATAGAAAAGGAACTATTTAGCCTACTATTATATATATATATATATATATATATATATATATATATATATATATATATATATATATATATATAGGAATTAACCTAAGGGTTAATTATTATTTGAGAATACTAATATTTAAATTTCATACTAGTAAATTAATTTAAGAGACTTATTTTAATATATCTCATGTATTATTTATTTTAACTTAATTAAAGAAATTTTAATTGGGTTATATGAATAAATTTATGTGAATAATTATTTAAATTCCAAAATGAGTGGAATATAAATCTTAATTAAATAAATTAGGGTAAGATAAAAAATTCTTGACTTGGTTCATGATAATTTTGCATGGCCAAAACAATTAAATGAGAGCTCAATAGTTAGTCCAAATAATAAATTAAATGGCTCAAATTTTTGGCCATAAAATGAATGCTTTTTTTAAGTCATTTTATTTAACGAATTAATAAAGTCAAATTGGGCTAAAAGGGGTACAATGTACTGGGTATGGAGAGAGAGAAATTGGCATGTGTTTAATCTTTTATTTAGATTTATAAGTAATCTAAAGATAAGAGAGAGATAAGATAAGATAAGGAAGAAAGAGAAACAGAAAGATAAGATAAGATAAGATAAGATAAGATAAGAGAGAGAAGATAAGATAAGATAAGATAAGATAAGAGCGAGAGAAGATAAGATGAGATAAGATAAGATAAGATAAGATAAGGAAGAAGAAGAGAGGGAGAATTCGGGAGAAGGAAGAGAAATCCAAATTAGCAAAACAATCTCCGACAAACCTCTATAACCATCTTCTCCATTCTCCTCCACCAAAATCTCCAAGAAAGCAAAAGAGATAAATAAATGGGTTTGAAGATTTAAGCATAGATAAGGACAAGGGAGGAAGAAAATTAAATTCTATCAAGATCTAGATCATCATCTAGCATCTAAAGGAAGAATCAAGGAAGTAAGTTCTTGAAATTTTAAATTTTTTTTTTTCTTAAATCTTCATATCTACTAAGTAAATGTGTATGTAAGTTGTTCATTGTTGGATATGTTGTGATTCTATGAGTTATGAGTCCATAGAATCTAAAATAAATTGATTTGGGTGTGTAAAACTTGAGTTATGAAGATTTGAAGGACAAAGAGTTGAAAATTTTCGCGAAGAACAAACTTTAGAAAATTTAATAGACTGTTGTCCTTAAAAGGAAAATTTGGGATTAGCTAAGTTGTTCAAAAAATTTTGGGCTTTTGGTATGTTATAGTACACAGAATAAGCTTTCCATAGACTCCAGAATGGACTAATTCTGACTCCGAAGGAGGGAGTTATGACGTTCGGAAGGAGCATAATCAAAACTTTCCAACCAAATCCCGAACAGTCTCCTTCCACGAAATTTTTGGACTGGTGTGTTCGAATTTTGGAAAAAATATCATTAGATAAAAGTTGTAGTCCTGGAAGTTAGCATCGCGTGGGCTCAAGAATCGCTAAAAAATGTTTTAAAACGAGAGAGTTATGACCGTTTTAGCGAGACAGGGTAAAATCTAGAAATACCGAAATAAAAAATGTCCAAAAATTTGCAGAGGCATTTTCGGCCATTTGATTATTGAAATAAAATCAGGCCTTTTGGGACATAAAAATATATGATATAAAGTAGCTCATGTCCAAAGATGAGCTTATTCCGACTTAAATCAATCGAGGTATGGTCATTTTAATTTTTGGGATTTTCTGACAAAAATGGCTATAACCGGAGTTCTATAATTTCGATGGCCACGAAATTTAAACTGAAAGTTCACGTTAATAGGTGTAAGATTCTTCCAAGAGTTGGGAATTTTTGGAGTTGAGCATGATGTAGCTAATTTTTTTAAGTTACGAACTAAAAACAGACTTTTGAAAAATAATAAATGAATTTTAAAAATTACAGGAAAAATATATTTTCATAAGGGGATCATATACTGTTGATTTCTAGAAAAGAAATATTTTTGGAGATATTTTGGTATTTTTCATATAAATAATGATATTATGGATAAATGAATTTAATTATTTATGTGATGTTAAAAATATGAAAAATGAGATTTTATGACTTGAGAACCCTAAATATGGTTGATGCATATTTTGATGGGGTTTTGGATCATTTGAGATCAGATAGTATGTTTTATGACATTTTAGGAAGATTAAATAGAATAAAGAGAAGTAAAGTTACTTTAAATATAATATGTTGAATTAAATATTCAACAGAGACTATATTATGTATATGGTATGCTAAAAAGGGCAATTTGATTTACTGGATTTGACAATCCAGTTTGCCGAATTTAAGAATTCGATTTATTAGATTCAGGAATTCAGTTTACTGAATATAGGTATTCCGTTTGCTGGATTTAAGAATTTGGTTTGCTGGATTTAGGAATTCTGTTTGCTGAATATAGGTATTCAGTTTGCTGGATTGACAGATTATCAAAAAGGTAACTTACTATCCTGATTATTAAAATTTACTTAATTGATGACCTGAGTTAATATGGAGAATTTTTGATGAAGTATATATGTTAAAGTATTAAGATAGGTAATTAGTAAATGATGGATTTGTGGCTAAATGTTAGCTAAATTATTAATAAAGTAATAGTATTATGAGCCATGGTATGTTATGCTGACTGAAAGATCAATCTTATAACTGATAGGTCTTTCATAAGATATTAAATTACACTGCTTAGCTGTAATCGACGAGCAGGCAAGTTTCCCTAACTCAAACTTGAGTTGTAATTTTCAAAGCATGTTAGTGAATAATTATTGTTGATTATTCACATCTATATTGAATATTGATTAGCACTTAGTGCATGTTGCATATGTTCATCAAGTATGAAAGGTTGATCACCTTCATTACCATAAGGTTCAGTTAAATTGTCCATGGTCATTATTGACCTCCAAACATTATTAATTGATTCAGTCATTCAATTATTGAAACTTGATTCATGTTATTTCACAATTATTACATTGTTGAAAACTTGAAAGCTTATTCTTTCTTTTCAATCATGATATATCTTCATTGTACTTCAAATTTACTAGGCAAATTTGTTGTTCACCCTTGCTATATCATGATAACATTTTTAGATTAAGATGAAAGCTCAAATAAAGACAGAGGCAAAGGCAAAGTGCAAGATTAAATTCTTATGCAGTTAGAATTATTAAATTTTCTGACGCAAAAGACATTGTAAATCTTTTAAGATATTGAAGGTATGTATTAAGTTAAGGTTGTATGTGACGCCCCAAAAATAGGTATACATCACTCATTCTGAGTCGTCAAATACATGGTATAGAAATAACTACAATTTCATTAATACAATTGTCGTGCAAAATACGACAACACATAAACTGTGAGTTTAAATACAAATATTGTCTTCTAGATAATATCCATACTCAGTTGAAGTCCTCATTACAATTATTGAAATACTATTTTACAAAATAGTGAGCACTGCTAAACAATTGTCTAGAACCATCATTCCACACCCCGACGACTTCCCGCTATATTCTCGCCTCCTGAGAAGAAAAATAGAACAAAAAAAAAAAGGTGCGCTCAACTAGCCCAGTATAAAGAATAACAATTTATCGTTAGCCTTCAAAAAATCAGATAAAATACAATGGACAACTAGTTTTAGATCAATATTCACAACAAAAATAACAATTCATTAGAAGAGTTAAGTAGAGAATGAAATTTATTATCATCTATGAATTTAAAAGTCCATCATTAATATTTTATCCCATTAACATCAATCAATATACCTCTTGCATCAAATATTCATCTTTGCACTACGAGCCAAAGATATTTATTTGTATCACCAGTTGGTCATATTCATCTCAACACCTGTTCATCTTTGCACTACGAGCCAAAGATATTCATCAGGTAATCATTCATCTTTGCATTACTTGCCAAAGATATTCATCAAGTATCACCAATAAAGACTGAGGATGATGAAAAATATTTTAGAGAACGAATCCAGTGAGACAAAAGAACAAAGATTAGAGATTCGTACTTTAGATAATTCAAGTTTAAAAATACTCCATAATAAATCATAATGGAGTAAAATTCAAGAATGAAGATCAAAACATGGATACAATCAAAGATAGTAACCATAATAGACATCTGGGACAAAGAAGAGAAAATTTTATTTTTTCGGTGAATAGTGTCGTATACGTGAATAGTAACCCCGACACAAAAAGGTAAAAATTCCACAATAAAATTCACATCTCAACATATTGATATTGAAAGAAATAATATCATTTACGAAGAAAAAATAACATCCCTTACCTCAAAAGAATAGTATTTCTGAATAGAATATCGGATATTATGTTGAAGAAAACTTGCACTGAATAGCAACTCTCAAAGTATCTAAATACTCACAAAATACGCTCGATAATATAGAGAGAGAGAAAACTTGTTTCTGGTGTGATTTTTAATTCTAACTAAGCACCTTATTTATAAAAAAATGCTAAAACGCCAAAAGAAACTAAATAATATTATTATTATTTTTTTTCTACACATGCCAAAACCAACCAGCACTCCACCTTTGAACAAAATTTTCAGCACATGTTTTCCACCAAAAACAAAAGTGGGTCCCACCCATAATAAAAATATTTAATTTTTGAAACTTCAATAATTCATAATAAATAGCTATTTTATCAGAAAAATATGAATTTTATGTCCATTCCATAGGAAATTAAATTCTCTACAACTTTGTAGCTTTAAGCTTTTCCAAATTCCAAATAAAAAATGTCTGAAATCCACATACGGACGATTTTTAATACCTCCATTCTGACAAAATACTGATAAAATACATCAGCATTAATTCCTTCATTTATATCCACACAAGATAAATATTTCCCTATCCATCCACATAAAATAAATATTTTCTTATCATATAAATCAATAATTAATTATTCACAAATAATATTACAGAATCACAATTATGACAACCAGGTCGTTCCCAAGAAAGAGGGGGCTTTCCGATAAGGATTTCTCCTTACTGGCGCGCAATTAGGTGACCAAACCCCTTTCCTAGATAGAACTTCCTTAGATATTGCCAATAATGCTATCTAATAATATTATTCAAATAATATGAATTATTGATCTGATAATGGAAAATAATATGCAACGATAATTATTGAAACAACAATAATATAAAATATCAACGCAACAATTATTGAATCAATAAAATAAAATATTGAACAGTAATTACTGTAATAATTATTGAGTAGTGTCTTCTTACGTAAGAATCAATAATTCAAAAATATTATACAATACTGTGTGCTACTGTGCAACCACACGTATTACTGTATTTTAACCACCAGGTAATCTAACAGTGTTAACGGTAACAATTACGCTGTTATTTATAAAAACTCAAACTTGTCATTTTCTTCATCTGACAGTTATCCGTTATGGGGCCCACAAATAGCTGCATCGTCATACGAATATTCCCTGATAGTAAGAATATTCCACGACCAAACGAATATTCTCCGACAAAATGAATATTTTATAACCAATTTGCACATTTCACCCATAACCAAAGTATTATATCAAATTATTACCTTATTATTCTAAGAAAATAAATAGAGGAAATTCAATTTTATTTATTAAAAGTTGGGGTCTTACAACCTCCCCTCTTTATGAAATTTCGTCCTCAAAATTGACATACGTACATGGTGTTTCGAAAAGGTAAAGGTACCTCACTTTTATTTTCGATTCTAACTCCCAGGTCATTTCCTCCAAAGCATGGTTCCTCCACAAATCCTTGACTTGTGGTATAACCTTTGTTCGTAGGACATGTGTGACGCCCCCAAAATAGGTATATATAACATATTCTGAGTCGCCAAATACATAGTACATAATACAAATACAACTTAATTATACAACAGTCGTATAAAATATGACATTACATAATCTAAGAGTTTTAATAAGAATATTGTCATCTAGACAATATCCACACTCAATGGAGTCCTCATTACATTTATTGTCACACTATTTAACAGAATAGTGAGGACTACTAATGCTATTATCTAGGACCATCACTCTGTTCCCCGACTAGTCTCAGCTACGTTCTCATTTTCTGAAGAGAACAATGAAAGCAAAAGGGTGAGCTCAACTAGCCCAGTAAGAAATATTATGACTAAGATAATACAGAATAAATTATCCTTAGCCTTCAATAGTATAACAACTGATAGAATATAATAGACAACAAGTTTTAGATCAAAAATTACAGCGGAATAAGCAATCCATTAGAAGAGTCAAGTAGAACATGAAATCTACTATCTTCTATGATTTAAAATGTTTTCATTATTTTTTATCGCTGAGACTCAGCTTAATAAATAAACCACATCATCGAGTCATCCCTGTACTACGGGCCAAGGATATTCATTAAATCATCAATGGTCATAACTATACCGAATAGTCCCTGGTCATAATCATACCAAAAATTGTCCATCAATGCACTACAGGCCACTGAGGACTTTTACCACATCATTTATAACATTACAGATCATGATTATACCGAATAATCCCTGGTCATAATCATACCAAGTCCATCTATGCACGTAATCCAAAGATGACTTTCATCACAATATAAGCATGAGGATGATGACAATGATATAAGAATTCAATAAAATAAGTTCAAGAATTAATTTATCCAGAAACCAATAACGTCCAATTTGTCAACATGATACTTCTTTATGGAGTAAAATTCAAGAATGCTCAGAAAAATATTTCCATGAAAAGATACTGGATAAAGCGCAAATATCAAGGATATTCCACTAATTTCATGGAGTATAGAAGTCAAAGCTTTAACCAACTGAGTATAAGTGAATATATGAAACTGCAAATGGATTTTTGTCCGCCATATGATAATCCACTTAGACAGATCATTTCCACAATTTAATAAGGAATGAATACAAAGGATCATTCACCATGCATGTGATAATCCACATAGACAGGTTATTTCAACAGAATAATAAAGAATGGAATAACAGAAGAAATCACCATGCATGTGATATACCGCACAGACAGGTTATTCCAACAGAATAATAAATAACGGAACCAGGTCATGCGTAAAATAAATAATGGAACTAAGTAATGCGTAAACGCACCGACAGGATATTCCAATAGAATAATAAATAACGGAACCAGGTCATGCGTAAACGCACCGACAGGATGTTCCAACAGAATAATAAAGAATGGAATAACAGAAGAATTTCACCATGTATGCGGTACTTCGCATAGACAGGTTATTCCAACATAATAATAAAGAATGGAATAATAGAAAATTTTCACCAAGTATAGGGTAGACCGCGTATACAGGTTATTCTAACAGAATAATAAAGAATGGAATAACAGAAGTTTCTTCATGAATACGAAAGAAATAATGCCCCTTACGAATACAACAAATAATATCCCTTACCTTAGAAGAAACAGGATATAGGAGTGGTGAAGTAGCAGAATATTTTTCTTCTTTCTCTCTATAATTTCTCTCTCTAGAGTTTCAATGAATTCGTAAGAAATAATGAAGGAATGAGCTTCTATTTATAGGAGAATGGACTGAATAGTAACTAATTCATGAACAGTCCAGATTGATTTACTTTTAAACGGACGGTTCATATTAATTTACTATGCAGTATTAATAAAATATTTTAATAAAATAAAATCTTTTAAATAAAATATAATATACTCTATTTATAATCTAATAAAACGAATAACTTTATAAAAGTATTATGTTTTATATAAAAAGATTTTACTATGTAAATACTATGTAGGCACTATGCAAACACTATGCATAATAGAATATTATATATTCTATTTATAGTCAAACAAATAACTTTATAAAAGTATTCTGTTTTATATAAAAAGTTTTCTGTTTTATTACATTTATAATAATAATAAAATAAAACTTATCACCTTTATTATAATTCACAATATTAATCGACCAGGTTGTTCCCAAGAAAGAGGGGGCTTTCCAATAAGAATTTCTCCCTATTGACGCGCAATTAGGTGACCAAACCTCTCCTTGACAGAACTTCTAGACATAGTTAATATTGCAAATAATAATATTAATAACTTTGTTATCTCAATTATTGATTTAATAATATATAAAATATTGACAATAATTAAATCAAATAACATGAGATACTATGCAACAATTATTGTAGCAATAATTGAACAAAACTGAGTGACTTCTCACGTAAGTATTAA
The DNA here is from genome assembly GCA_016801055.1 of Panax notoginseng. Classification (NCBI taxonomy): domain Eukaryota; kingdom Viridiplantae; phylum Streptophyta; class Magnoliopsida; order Apiales; family Araliaceae; genus Panax; species Panax notoginseng. The sequence continues at coordinate 165,728,358 of CM029017.1, read as the reverse complement.
TACTCAATATCGTGCTATACTTTTACTACTGAGTAGTTCAACAGTTTTAACGGTAAAACTTCTGCCGTTATTTTCATAAAAATATTTTTGTCGTTTTCTCAATTCAACAATAATTCTGTTGTGGGGTCCACCAATGATTGTACAGTAGTACGGATATTCCCCGATAAAAAGAATATTATACAACAACTTGCATACTTTTCAAAATGTATAAATATTACCCACAACTATAACATTATCTCAAATCCACACCATAATTTTGAAAAAAATATTTCGAGAAAATTAAATCTTTATTCGTAAAATTTGGGATTTTACAATCTCCCATCCTTATGAAATTTCGCCCTCAAAATTTACGTACATACCTGGTATTCCGAACAAATGAGGACACTTCGCCAGATTCTAACTCTTGAGGTATAACCTTTGAGTGTTGAATACGATCCTCCTTATCCAAGATTTTAAAACGTATCTCCTCATACGTTAAATCTTCTGCTATATCGTCTAGTTCTAATTTAATAATGTGGTTCGGGTCATCCACATATTTACGTAACATCGATACGTTAAAAATGTTATGAACACGCGACATACTTGGCGGTAAAACGAGTCTATAGGCCACAGTTCCTACTCGATCGAGGATTTCAAATTAGCTAATTAATTCGAGGGTTAAGATTTTCTCTCTTCAGTAACTGTTGCTTTTAAAATATCGCCCTCTTGAACCTTCTTCGTATTCATCAGCTCCGGGTCTGTAGCTTTAGTAGCTTTAACATTATCGACTAAAGTCGGTTCTACTCGTATATTTGTTATCTTCACATGGGTCCCTAGAGTCTTTAACTCTATCTTCATCATTTGTAAGTTATACGAAATGGGTTTTTGTGTTAACAACATCGCACTCGTAAACGCATATGATCTTCTACTCAACACGTCAGCTACCACGTTCGCTCTTCCACAATGATATTGAATGGTACGATCGTAATCTTCAACAGCTCGAGTCAACGTCTTTGGCGCATTATACCTTCGTTTTGATTGAAGAAATATTTGAGGGTTTTAGAAATGGGTTTTGTACTGGGGTCAATACAAAATTCGATTTCACGCTCTGGGGTAGGCCAGGAAGTCTTCAAGAATACGTCAGGAAATTTATTAACAATAGAAATATCATTCAAAACTGTGACTCTCATCCAAGACTTGGATAACACGTCACATTGATACATATCAACTTGCCATCGTCATTCACAACGTCCCCTACGAAAAGTCTGGCTTCAGTACATTCCACACAAGGAAGTCAACAACGAAAGGACCGGGGCTCTGTACTTATGGCTTGATATGACAATGATTGACTTTAGTGGTTTGGTTGCTTAAATTTACATAACAGGTTGGTTAGGAATATGAAAGCTAACAACCTTACGAAAAGCTTGATGAGTAGTTAACCAATCGATTCCTAAAATCACATCAAAGGCAAGTATTTTTATAGAGATAAAATCGACAGGTAACGTGAAAGTGTCGATTTAAATCAACAAGATTTATAAACAGTGGAGTTAACGAAGGCTTCTACTAACGAAGTTTCAACCAATAAGTCAAAGTCTAACTTCTCTGGGTTAAATTTAAACGTTGAGCGCAAGCAAGAGAGATAAAAGAATGGGTTGAACCGGTATCTAACAAGGTATAGACTTCACAAAAGTTTATGATTAACTTACCCGTAATAACCTCGTTCGGGTTCCTCAATAAACGCTCTCACTTAAACTACCGGCTTTGACTTGTCAGGGACATCCTTTAGCGTCACTATCCCAGCTGAACTTGACTTCACTACACGACAAAATCGAGCTAGGTGACCTTCTCTTCCATAATTGAAACACGCTTTGGGTTGCTGCGTACTGTTTGGACGAATGTGTCCCTCATGTCGCATTTGAAACATACTACCGGTGGTCGTTCTTCTTCTTTTAAAACAGGTGTCGGTGCTGCTGTCTTTCCATCATTATTGAACATTCTCTTCTTGAAATTTCCACTTCTATTATCTTGGCCATGATTACCACCGAAGTGGTTACCATTCTTGGCATGATAATTTACCCCACGATGGTTATCATTGTTTCGATGGCCGTTGCCACCAGTATGATTATTATCGTGTTGTTGCTCGTTACCTTTTGGTTGTGCTGACTCATTATCGCGCTCCAATAACTGAGCCCTATTCACAACATCTGAATATAAACAAAGTTTGTGAGAAATGAGGTATTGACGTATATCGGGTTTCAAACCTCGCAAAAATATTCGTGTCATTCGCTCCTCATTATCGTCCAAATGGGATGCAAACCGGGATAACTCTGCAAATTTAGCCTCGTATTGCGACACGGTCATATTGTTTTGCTCCAACTTGATAAACTCCACCTCCTTCATGTGAAGAATACTTTCAGGAAAGTACTTGTTGTTGAACAACTCTTAGAACTTCTCCCAAGACATCTTGAGTGCGTCAGGCTGGGTACGTTTTACAGATTCTCACCAGTAATCTGCCTCTTCACGCAACATAAAGGTAGCAAAGGGAATCTTTTGCTCCTCGAAGCATCCCTAGACATCAAATATCTTGGTGATCTGCTTTAACAACGTCTCCGCCTTAAGTGGTTCTGACTTTCCCAAAAACTCCGGTGGTCCCAGCTCATTGGAACTGCTTAGCGGTGACCGACGTAGGTTGCCATTATTTCCACCTATATTTTGAACATGAGTCTCTCTTACCTGATGTTGCATGAATTGCATAAAGCCTCTGAACATTTCATCGTTCATCATTTGATCGGTGTTGTTATTTACCTGAGGATTATTGTCTTCCTGTTGCACATTATCCTGGGTATTGATCGTTGGTGACTCAACGGTCTCCTGCGCTTCATTGCTGATCTCAACATTTTCAGATGCCATTTTCACCCCCAAATTCGGGTACTTCTGTTTCGCAGGATTTGGTGTTCACTGTACAAATATCATCTATCTATCTACCCATAATTAAAAGCAAACCATGCAATAGATAGAATTAAATAAATAAATCTCCCCTTATGGGGTTACATCATCTTCATAAAATACAATCCCAGGTCACTCTAACCTTAAACATCTGTGCGAAATCGTAATCAATAACAAGTCTTAAATAACATCAAGTCAATAAAAAATACACATCAACTCTTAAATAACAACAAGTCTTCCTCATTTGTTAACCTTGCTCATGCCATTACTAGTGGAACGCTCGTCTGATCTTTCGTTCTTAACTGTAATGTTATTATTACGCAAGAGTGAGCACGATTGCCCACAAGTATAACAATATAACAAAGAAATAATAACATGCGAATAAATCAAAGGCTTCTGAAACATGAAAACTCAGCTTTTGAATCAAGAATGAATAACAAGAAACAAAAGAACTTCTGAGGGTCATAAGAACTTGAACTATGTCCTAGGTTGTCAAATGTTTATACTTGAAACTTTTAACAGTCATAAAACTATGGACTCTTCTTCTCGTACTTAGGGGGATCAGCCCTTAGTACCATACTGTGCACAATATCTTAACGCTAACGCATAAGTAATCCCCTATACAGGGTTATTCATCTCAATTTGATATTAGAGTCCGCACCAAAGGAAGTTTGGTTTGGATAATTCATCAAGTGTTCTAAAATTTAGAACGCTCATCAACTATGGACTAGTCGAATCATTAAGGGTTCACTAGTCTAACAAAGTTCAACAGTAACTGATAATTTAAAATTGAATAGCAATCTCAAAAGGTATACAATAGAATAATTATTGTATAGCAGAATCATACTTTGAAACATTAATACATTTTAATATAATAAAATGTACTTGATCAATAATGATGTAAAGAGACAACTTATAAGCTCATATAAAGATAACGAGTAGGGTTAGGAAACTTGCCTTGTGCGTAGATTACACGTTAATTTATACATGTTCCTTGATTTAATCCTACATACCAGTTACATACATAATACCAGTCAATTATAACGTAACTAGTCATCACAAGTTCATTCTATTTTTCTAACTTTGATTAGGACCATACTTAATCAAATTACTACATTCATTGACACATAATTTACACTTTATGAACAATAAGCTAACTATGTGTTCAATAATTCAATTCGCACGTAATTGTGTTATTAACATGTTAAGAATTTATCTTAACGTCTCATTGTACGTCTAACATAATTTTATGTTCCTTAGATTTGGTTACTATCACATTTCTATACTTGAATACTTAAAAAAATTGCATTTCTGGACATTCTGCTAAGTGGCGCCGCGGCGCCACTGTTATACTAGGTCGTGGCGCTGCAGCTTGAGACCTGGCGCTGCGGCGCGGTGGCGCTGCGGTGCAGGAATTAGGTATGGAGTTGGCGCCGCAGCGCGAAACTCCAGTTTCTGAATTTCCAATTCGCGAAGAACACAGAATCAGGCAAAATTATCACTATATGATCATTAAATTCATCAAATTAAGCATACCCACATACTAGAATTCGTACATAATCATTACCCAACCTTTATAGAGTGATTTCAACCAATTAAAACACATAATCACAAAATTAAAACATACAATTTTCACTGTTCTTGAAGGTTTTGAACACAAAACATAAAAATTAACACTACGGATTCATTATGACACCAAATTCATCCATTCGAAGTTCGATTTCTTCGTTTTAACATGTGATAACATAATCTGCCGTTAAATTTCAAATTAAAAATAATTTGTAGCATACAAATTCCCATAAGGGCCATACATATGAAACTTATACTAAGTAACTTCATAAATCGATTTATAACATGTTTGAATGAAATTAATGTTATGAAACATACATATATGATAATGAAACATATTATGATTATATATATATCATATATAAGCACATAAGTCATTAATTTTTCAATTACAGAGACTTACAGTATATTTTCATAGAAAGTATAAACAACGTAAATAAAACTGGGTTGAAGAGATTACTCACAGCGTAGTGTAGATAGAAGAGATGAAACCTTTCTTAATCAATCACACAACTCACAATTCTCTCAAAATTCTTAATTCTCTATGTGATTTCCTTTGTTAAACTTAGAAAAATGAAGAAGAAGAAGAAGACGTATATAATAAAAAATAAAAACTGACGCGTTGTGGAGGTCAGTTACCCATCATGGGTTAACTGTCCTCAACCTCCACTAATGCCTAAAAGGCTTATTCTCATTTAATTTAATAAAATTTTTATAATATAGTTTAAATTGTGTCACGCCCAATTGCACAATAAATCAAATGTCTTATTTAATTTATTTTAAATAACATATAATAATTTCTCATTAATTTACATAGTCACATAATTAAATTTCTCATTTATTAATTATGTCAAATTGTTAAATCTATAATTAATTATTAAATTAATTAAAATAACATTATGTTTATTAAATAATTCATTTAATTCAATAAATAAAAATTCTTCACATTAATTTAATAAATATAACACATATAATTAAATTAATCTACCACAATTTCATCAATTAATTATTTAATCTAATAATTAATTTATCAAAAAATATTTATTTAATCCAATAAATATTAAAATTAAATTACAAAATCTCGGTTGTCACATCTTTCCCCCCTTAAAAGGATTTTGTCCTCAGAATCATGACTCAAACAATTCGTCCCGTTACATTCTCCCCCCCCCCCCTTACAAAGATTTTGTCCCCAGAATCGCTTATGCTAATCTAAGTAAATAAATGAGGATAATTATTCAACATATTCTCTTCGAGTTCCCACGTTGCTTCTTCAGCGTTGTGGTTCCTCCAAATTACCTTAACAGAAGGTATTACTTTATTTCTTAGAACTTGTTATTTTCGGTCAACAATCTGAAGAGGAATTTCTTCGTAAGATAAGTCTTTGTCAAAATGTAGGGGTTCATATTCAATCACGTGCTTGTAGTCAAGTTTGTAGGGTCGTAGAACTTAGACATGGAAAACGTTGTGGACATTCTCTAGAGCTGGAGGTAAGGCTACCTCATATGCAACCTCTCCGACCCTTCGCAGAACTTCAAAGGGTCCAATGAATCTTGGGCTTAATTTTTCTTTCTTTCCGAACCTGATCTTTCCCTTCCAGGGAGAGACCTTTAAGAACATATAACTACCCGGTTCAAACTCAACATTCTTACGGTGTGGATCGGCGTATTTCTTCTGTCTATCTTGGGCTACTATCAATCTTGTTCGGATCACTTTGACTATTTTTGTTGTTTGTTGTACCAATTCCGGACCTAGTAATTGTCTTTCGCCAACTTCATCCCAGTATAGCGGAGTTCTGCACTTTCTGCCATATAACGCTTCATAAGGCGGCATGCCAATACTAGCGTGGTAACTGTTGTTGTAGCTGAACTCTACGAGCGGTAGATGGTCATCCCAATTTCCTTTAAAGTCTATTATACAAGCTCTTAACATGTCTTCTAATGTCTAAATTATTCTTTCACTCTGTCCATCCGTTTAAGGGTGATATGTCGTGCTCATTCGTAACTCTGTTCCTATGCATTCTTGTAGATGTTTCCAGAAGTTTGACGTAAAGCGCGGATCTCTATCTGAAACAATTGACACCGAAACTTCGTGCCTTGAAACAATCTCTTTCACACATAACCTTGCCAACTAATCTAAGTTGAATCTGATTTTGATCCGAAGAAAGTGTGCAGATTTCGTCAATCGGTCAACAATAACCCATACTGCATCGTAGCCTTTCTGAGTTGTTGGTAGGCCAACCACAAAATCCATCGTAATATGTTCCCAGTTCTATTCTAGAATCTCTAAAGGTTGTAGTAACCCACTTGATCTCTGATGTTCTGCTTTCACTTTCTGACATGTCAGGCACTTGGCAACACATTCTGTAACCTCTCATTTCAAATTTTGCCACCAGATATGTTGTCGACGATCTTGGTACATCTTGATACTACCAGGGTGAATCGAATATCTTGAGTTGTGAGCCTCGCTTAAAATTTCTTCTTTAATCTGTGACAAACGAGATTTTGTAATTTAATTTTAATATTTATTGAATTAAATAAATATTTTTCGATGAATTAATTATTAGATTAAATAATTAATTGATGAAGTTGTGGTAGATTAATTTAATTATGTGTTATATTTATTAAATTAATATGGAGAATTTTATTATTCGATGTATATTTTTACGTCAGCTTATTGAATTAAAAGAAATATTTAATAAGCCTAATGTTATTTTAAATAATTTAATAATTAATCAGAATTCTAATAATTTGACATTATTAATAAATGAGAATTTAAATATTTGACTATGTGAATTAATGAGAAATCATTATATGTTATTTAAAATAAATTAAATTAGATGTTTGATTTACTATCTGATTGGGTGTGACGTAATTTTAAACTATAATATAAGAGATTTATTCAATTAATTAGTTTTGAGACATATTATTGCTAGCCAAACAAAGCCCTAAAGGAAGTTGATAACAGTTACCAATGATTGGGTAACTGACTTCAACGTGTCAGTTGCTTCCTTTATTATACGTCTTCTTCTTCTTCATTTTTCTAAGTTTAACAAGAAAATCACAGAGAGAGAATTAAGAATTTTGAGAGAAAGGGTTCTGTAATTTCAAAACGTTTCTCAGTGGTTAGCAAGTAATTTCAAAGTAATAAAAAGGTATTTTCCTATAATCCTAATACGATATACCTATGTATGTTTTACTTTCTCTGAGTTCTTGGAATTCATTCTTACAAAATTCATGTAAAACCATGTTTTATAATTGGTTATGATATTACATGTATCTGTAATTGAAATGATTGTAACTAGCATATATATATATATATATATATATATATATATATATATATATATGTATGTATGTATATAGATGTATGTATATAGATGTTGTATGCTAAAGATAAACGAAATTGGTTTTACAGTGGTCATATGAGGATGAACATGAATGTATGTTTTGTATGATAACAAAATTAGTATGTGATTGTATGTTAATTATGAAATTGAACGTTGAGTATATTAATTTGTTATGAAATTCAGAGAAATCGTAGTCTCAAGGAATCAAATTAGTTTATAAATTTTGGTTACCATGTTCACTGTGTAAACAAACATCGATAATGGAGTTTTGGTTTTAAAACAGTGCGTACAATGATTTAAGTTTTCTAAAAATCGATGTTTAAGTTGTGTTAATTTAGTATTTGTATGCTTGGTGAAGTTTATGTGTAATTCGCATAAGTTATATATGTTAATTGGTGTTAGAAATTAAGACATAGCTTTGTTTTGTGTTTTGTTTTGGGGTGTTCTGTAATTCGGAGCCTCAGCGCCAAGTTTCGCGCCCCAGCTCTGAATTTCGCATCCCAGCTTTGAATTTCACGCCCCAGAGCCAAAAATAGCCCAAAACTTTGCACCCCACCGCTGGAATTCGCGCCCCAGCGCCACGTCGCTGGAAAAGTGGTCTGGGTTGGACAGTTTTGACCTCCTGTAGTAAAATGGACATAACTTTTTCATACGAATTCCGATTGAGGTGATTCAAGATGATTCGGAACGAGGAAGAGTATACCTACAACTTTTGTTTTTAAGTTTTTCAATTTGAGGTCATTAGGATGGGTAAAAATGGTTATTTTTTGGACTATTGTGTTTTTAGAGGCAATCGGAGGGCGTCGGGCATGCACATATGCATGTGTAGTGCTCCTAACCATAAAAGATGATGTCCTAAGTTACAAAACATGAATATTAGTAAATATAATGATACGTAACATTAATAAATAATGTATTAGATAAGTTATAGAAGCATAGTAAGCGTACACAAGATAGCCAAATCGGGCGTGTGACGAATGAACGTCGAAACGCCGTGCCAAGTGTTAATGAACTTAAAAAGTGTTTTCATTCAATTGAAATGAATATTATAAGATATGGAATGGATTTAATATAAAATCAGGAAGTAGTCCTAGCAAGACTTAAGCACTTGAATGAACTACGAATATGAAATACAGTGAGATATAAGTTGAAAGTTAACACAATTAAGTTGAACATTGTGTATTTATGATAGGAAAGGTTATGAGATGTAGAGTATAGTTTACATTATAATTACTATGTGTTGTTATGTGACTAATATTTGATGTGTATGATTATATAATTGCGTAGGGCACGTGAAGTGCAGATAGCTGTAAGCTGTTAAACTGTTACTGGTAAACAACGATCAAGGCTAGTCTTTCGGTTCCTATTTTCTACGTGGACTTGATGAACTGTGTTAAATTGCATGACATGTAATATGTGCTATAAGCAAGCATAATATATTATACATGTTGTATCATGAAATGTTAAAGTCAATCTATGACTACAGTGTTTTGGTTAAATAGTGATGATTGAGTAAGGAACTCAATTTTTATATTTGTTATGTGAATTAAAAGCATGTATGCTATGTTACTTTAATTATTATGATATGTATGTTGAGCATGTTATTATGTGCTATGTGATGCATGAAAACTGTTAGATTTTGCTGGGCTGTCGAGCTCACTCTTGCAAATAACCACTTTTGCAGGTCAAGGAATTAAGGTAAGGATATGTGTTAAGTGAGTTATAGAGATCTATATTCACGAAGATTACTTATGTTTTATGAGAAATGTATGTAAGATTTTGAATGTAAATGTTGTTGAATTGTAAATTGAGCTATCCAGTGTATATGGATATCTAGTTATGATGTAAGACTTTGTTTAGTCAGTTTATTGTAACGATTCATGATATATATTTGAATCGAAGAGATGTAATGTAAAGGTTGCAATTTAGGGTAACAAAGAAGGAAATGTATAAAAGTTTTAAATATTCGGCAATTTTATTGATTTTAATATCGAATAATGATGTAAATTTAGACGTTTAGTGTATGGTTAACGACCGAAGTTGAGATTTAAATTGTATGGATTTTGGGGTCGTTACATAAACTCTGGTATTGGCGGTATCCAAATTCTATTCTCAAATCTCAGTATTCTTTCCCTATCCATCTTGAATCTTGATTCGGTTCCTTCGGATATCTTCTTTTTAACTGTTTTACATTCGTCATCCTGAAGTTAAACCTCCTTAACTTTATCCAGTAGAATTGTACCAGATTGCATCTGAAACAGCTTCTCATCAATCTCCATAGGATACTTTACTTCGAATTCCAGCTTTTCCACTGCTAAAATTAGCTCCTCCTGAGCGGTCAACATCATCAGTTTCTCCCAACCCTTTTTACTTAAGGCGTCGGCAACTACGTTTGCCTTACCCGGATGGTATAGAATCTCACAATCATAGTCCTTAATTAACTCCAATCACCTTCTTTGGCGCATGTTCAAGTCTTTCTGTGTAAAAATATATTTCAGACTCTTGTGGTCTATATATATTTCACACTTCTCCCCATAGAGATAGTGCCTCCAGATTTTCAAAGCAAAAACCACTGCAGCTAACTCCAAGTCATGGGTCGAATACCCCTTCTCATAATCCTTTAATTGTCGTGACGCATATGCAATGACTCTGTCATTCTGCATAAGCACACAACCAAGTCCTTTATGCTATGCATCACTATAAACCATAAAATTTCATGTATCATCCGGAAGAGATAACACATGTGCTGAACTCAATCTCTTCTTTAATTCTTGAAAGCTTTCCTCACACTTCTCCGTCCAAATAAATTTCACTGATTTTCTAGTCAAATTCGTCAATGGAGTTGCGATCTTGGAAAAATCCTAAATGAATCCTCTGTAATAACCTACCAATCCAAGAAAACTTCTTACTTTTGATGGCGTCTTCGGCTGATCCCAGTTAATCACAGCTTCGACTTTGGAAGGATCCACCAAAATTTTGTCCCTATCGATCACATGTCCAAGAAATTGTACTCTTTCAATCCAGAATTCATATTTCAAAAACTTGGCATACAACTTCTCCCTCCTCAATGTCTCTAACGTCACCCTCAAATGCTCTTCATGTTCTTCTTTGGTTTTCAAATTTACCAAAATATCATCTATAAATATCACTACGAATTTGTCCAAAAACGGCTTGAACACTCCATTCATTAAGCCCATAAATGCTGCAGGAGCATTCGTTAGACCAAATGACATTACCAAAAATTCCTAGTAACCGTATCGTGTTCTGAACGTTATCTTCGGTACATCCTCTGGTCTCACCTTCAGTTGATGATAACCACTCCTTAAGTCTATCCTTGAAAAGTGTCTTGCTCTCTTTAACTGATCGAACAGATCGTCGATTCGCGTTAATGGATATCTATTTTTAATTGTGACCTTATTCAGTTCTCTATAGTCGAAGCAGAGCCGCATTGTCCCATCCTTCTTTTTCATAAATAAAATCGGCGCTCCCCACGGTGATACGCTTGGTTGGATATACTTCTTGTCCAGTAATTCTTATAGTTGGACCATCAGTTCTTTCATCTCTACCGGTGCCATTCGGTACGGTGCCTTCGATATTGGGGCCGTTCTTAGAGCCAAATCTATCACAAATTCAACTGCTCTATCTGGAGGAAGTCCTGCCAAATCATCCAAAAATACATCTGCAAAATCTGCCACTACTGGTATCTCCTCTATTTTCGAATTCTCTTTACGACTATCGACTATGTAAGCTAGATATCCTACACAGCCTTGCCTTAACAACCTCCTGGCCTGCATCATCGTCAAACAACTCGCTTGTCTAGGCAACTTGCTACCATAAAACACAACCTTTGACGGAGTCATAAGGTTAATACGATTCTTCTGGCAGTCAATTACCGCCCCATAATTGGATAACCAGTCCATACCCAAAATAACGTCGAATTCTCCAAGTCGAATAGGGATAAGATCTACGTTCATGATATTACCCTTAATATCCACCCTACAGTTCTTATTCACGTACTTAACAGGGATGATTTCTCTATTCGCAATTTCTATGTTCATGGAGTATTCTAACTCGTCTTTAAGCAATTCTAAGTTCTCAGCAAAGTCATCGGATATAAATAAACAAGTAGCACCCGAATCAAATAATACATAAGCATTAACTTTATTGATTGGAATGATACCTGACACCACATCACGAGACTGCACTGCATCCTGTACTGTCATGTTGAATGTTCTGGCGATCGGTCAGTTGGTTGCAGTTGGTCCTGCGATAGTCAGAGTGCTTCCACCACTGTTTCCTCTATTCCCTCCTGATCCCATCCCTCCAGATCCCTTCTTAGGACAATCCCTTGCAATATGATCCTTTGAGCCACAAGTGAAACAGGCACCCTTCTTTGGGTTAGGACAGTTAGGTGCTATGTGGCCTTCCTGACCACAATTGTAGCACACTCGTTTTTCTTTCATGCAAACTCCTAGATGAGCTTTCCCGCAAGTTTGGGACGCTTTGATCTTCTTCTTCTGCCCTCCTTGTTGATTTCCAGCTGACGAGTTCTCAGTCCACTTTCTCTTCTGATTATTACTACCTCCCGTGCTACTTCCATCAGTCTTGTTAACTCCTTCATTCTCACTCTTTTTCTTTTTCTGATCCTGATTATATTTAGTTACCGCATCGCTTCCACCCTCAGCGAGTATGGCCTTTTCTAACACTCCAGCAAAAGTGTTCAATTGAAACATTGACACCTTGCTATACAACCAGGGCTTCAGTCCCTACTCGAAACGTTTTGCCTTCCTCTCATCAGTATGCACTTGGTATGTGGTGAACCTAGCCAACTCATTGAACCTTGCTGTATAATCTGCTACGGACATACTCCCCTATTTTAACTCCAAAAACTGAACTTCCATTTGGTTTTGCGAACTGGTCAGAAAATACATCTCGAAAAACATCTCCTTGAATCTCTCCCTAGTTATTACACCTTCTCCTCCCCGTACTTTGTTTGCTTGCCACCAATAACTAGCTTCAGACTTCAGCATAAATGTTGCATATGCGGTCTTCTGGTCTTCCCTTACTCTGGCGACGTCAAACACCTGCTCCATCTCCATAACCCATGTTTGAGCTTCGATTGGGTTTATGGAACCTTTAAACTCTAGCTGTCCCACCGCTTTGAAATCCTTAAACGATGTGTTTGGTGGAGCTTGTGGTTGATTGTTAATTGATCCGGTTAATAGGTTCACCAATTGCTGAACAGGGTTTGCATTGGCGTCGTTGTTATTCATTGGTTCTTCTTAAGCTTGTTGACGGTTTTGTCTTCTTCTAGGCGGCATATTTCTGTTAAGAATATACGCTTATTAAGTCTTTATTCAATCCCTTAAACATTTAAGGCTTAACTAAAACATTTAATCATAATTCACTTAACACATTATTCAAATAAACTCTGACATTTTTATTCAATTCAAAAGTTTTAACATCATACAATAGCATCACTGCTATTTAGATCAACTATCCCGAGATAAAGAATCTACAGGATTTAAAACATTAAAATATTCCTTTGTTTATAAACACATCGGAATTTACATCTTTAACTACCATATAGGTTTCGCATAAATAAACTAATCCTATCACTGCCTATTAAGGCGCTGAATAGCCCTGCCACGTTCTTCTTCCATGATGCAGGACATCATCCTACGATCTAGCATATATGATGGTAGACCTTCAAACTGAATTGGATATTTCATAACTCGATCCTGGGCCGCATCCATTGCATTGTGAAGTGTAGAGTACGTCTCCTCAAGTTTAGCCTTCTTCGCATGGCAATCATCTTCTGCAAGATCAGCACGACGTGACTCTCTTACCCAGCCCTCCTCTGCTATGGTCAGCCTTTCTGAACTCTCTTTCAGATCCTTCTTCAACTTCTCTATTTCTTCGGACCTCTCTTCAGTTTGACCCTTCTCGTGAACCAAATCCCACTCCACGTTTCCCAAATGTGTGTGAAGAGTCACAATCTCCCTATCCTTTTGCTCGATGGTAATCTGCTGAATAACCGTCTGCAAAGTCAGATCATGTATAGTGTCACGTAACTCTATGTTATGGTCATATAACTCTTCGTACATCTCAGCATCAATGGAGTTCGGTGGGAACTCATCTTCTTCCTCTTCTTCCTCAGGATCCTCCTCTGGATCTGTCTCAGGCTCATGCTCCTGACCAACAACAGTGATCAACGGAGAAGGCTCTCTCTGTACTAACTGTTCCCTGACAACATGAATGTCTCGGGGCTCCTCCTCTGTAGGTACTAGGGGTTCCTCCTCCCCAGCTCGACTAGCACCTCCAACATCCGACATCCTGACAACACAATTTTAAGTTTTAGTTACTAATCCGAACTAGCGAGCACATAATTTAACACATAAGCACATAAAGTCTTTTATTATCTTCAATGAATTAAGAAATTCATTTCTTATAAATCGATAAGAGTTTACCACCACTATGTTCTCATTCTCCTATAAGGCTACTACCTAAGGTTTTTCCCCCCACCTAAGGTTATAACCTATAGCTTTGATACCAACCTGTGACACCCTCAAATTCAGGTACTTTCGTTTCATCAGGATTTGGTGTTCACTGTACAAATATAATCTATCTATCTACCCATAATTAAAAGCAAACCATGCAATAGATAGAATTAAATAAATAAATCTCCCCTTATGGGGTTACATCATCTGCATAAAATACAATCCCAGTTCACTCTAACCTTAAACATCTGTGCGGAATCGTAAACAATAACAAGTCTTAAATAACATCAAGTCTACAAATAAATACACATCAAGTCTTAAATAACAACAAGTTTTCCTCATTTGTTAACCTTGCCCTTGCCTTTACTAGTGGAAGGCTCGTCTGATCTTTCGTTCTTAACTGTAATGTTATTATTACGCAAAAGTGAGCACGATTGCCCACAAGTATAACAATATAACAAAGAAATAATAACATACGAATAAATCAAAGGCTTCTGAAACATGATAACTCAGCTTTTGAATCAAGAATGAATAACAAGAAACAAAAGAACTTCTGAGGGTCATAAGACCTTGAACTATGTCCTAGGTTGTCAAGTGTTTATACTTGAAACCTTTAACAGTCATAAGACTATGGACTCTTCTTCTCGTACTTAGGGGGATCAGCCCTTAGTACCATACTGTGCACAATATCTTAACGCTAACGCATAAGTAATCCCCTATACAAGGTTGTTAATCTTAGTTTGACATTAGAGTCCCCACCAAAGGAAGTTTGGTTTGGATAATTCATCAAGGGTTCTGAAATTTAGAACGCTCATCAACTATGGACTAGTCGAATCATTAAGGGTTCACTAGTCTAACAAAGTTCAACAGTAACTGATAATTTAAAATTGAATAGCAATCTCAAAAGGTATACAATAGAATAATTATTGTATAGCAGAATCATACTTTGAAATATTAATACATTTTAATATAATAAAATGCACTTGATCAATAATAACGAGAATTTTCTCGATGTAAAGAGACAACTTATAAGCTCATATAAAGATAACGAGTAGGGTTAGGAAACTTGCCTTGTGCGCAGATTACACGTTAATTTACACACGTTCCTTGATTTAATCCTACATACCAGTTACATTCACAATAGCAGTCAATTATAACGTAACTAGTCATCACAAGTTCATTCTCTTTGTCTAACTTTGATTAGGACCATACTTAATCAAATTACTACATTCATTGACACATAATTTACACTTTATGAACAATAAGCTAACTATGTGTTCAATAATTCAATTCGCACGTAATTGTGTTATTAACATGTTAAGAATTTATCTTAACGTCTCATTGTACGTCTAACATAATTTTATGTTCCTTAGATTTGGTTACTATCACATTTCTATACTTGAATACTTAAAAAAAATTGCATTTCTGGACATTTTGCTAAGTGGCGCTGCGGCGCCACTGTTATACTAGGTCTTGGTGCTGCGGCTTGAGACCAGGCGCTGTGACGCGGGAATTAGGCATGGAGTTGGCGCCATGGCGCGAAACTCCAGTTTTTGATTTTCCAAACCGCGAAGAACGCAGAATCAGGCAAAATTATCACTACATGATCATTAAATTCATCAAATTAAGCATACCCACATACTAAAATTCGTACATAATCATTACCCAACCTTTATAGAGTGATTTCAACCAATTAAAACACATAATCACAAAATTAAAACATGCAATTTTCACTGTTCTTGATGTTCTTGAAGGTTTTGAACACAAAAAATAAAAATTAACACTACGGATTCGTTATGACACCAAATCCATCCATTCGAAGTTCGATTTCTTCGTTTTAACATGTGTTAACATAATCTGCCGTTAAATTTCAAATTAAACAATAATTTGGAGCATACAAATTTCCATAAGGGCCATACATATGAAACTTATACTCAGTAACTTCATAAATTGATTTATAACATGTTTGAATGAAATTAATGTTATGAAACATACATATATGATAATGAAACATATTATGATTATATATATATATATATATCATATATAAACACATAAGTCATTAATTTTTTAATTACAGAGACTTACAGTATATTTTCATAGAAATTATAAACAATGTAAATAAAACTGGGTTGAAGAGATTACTCACAGCGTAGTATAGATAGAAGAGATGAAACCTTTCCCAATCAATCACACAACTCACAATTCCCTCAAAATTCTTAATTCTCTGTGATTTCCTTTGTTAAACTTAGAAAAATGAAGAAGAAGAAGACGTATATAATAAAAAATAAAAACTGACGCGTTGTGGAGGTCAATTACCCATCATGGGTTAACTGCCCTCAACCTCCACAAATGCCTAAAAGGCTTATTCTTATTTAATTTAATAAAACTTTTATAATATAGTTTAAATCGTGTCACTCCCAATTACACAATAAATCAAATGTCTTATTTAATTTATTTTAAATAACATATAATAATTTCTCATTAATTTACATAGTCACATAATTAAATTTCTCATTTATTAATTATGTCAAATTATTAAATCTCTAATGAATTATTAAATTAATTAAAATAACATTATGCTTATTAAATATTTCATTTAATTCAATAAATAAAAATTCTCCACATTAATTTAATAAATATAACACATATAATTAAATTAATCTACCACAATTTCATCAATTAATTATTTAATCTAATAATTAATTCATTAAAAAATATTTATTTAATCCAATAAATATTAAAATTAAATTACAAAATCTCGGTTGTCACATCTTTCTCCCCTTAAAGGATTCTGTCCTCAGAATCACGACTCAAACAATTCGTCCCGTTACATTCTCCCCCCCTTACAAAGATTTTGTCCCCAGAATCGCTTATACTAATCTAAAGTAAATAAATGAGGATAATTATTCATCATATTCTCTTCGAGTTCCCACGTTGCTTCTTCAGCGTTGTGGTTCCTCCAAATTACCTTAACAGAAGGTATTAATTTATTTCTTAGAACTTGCTATTTTCGGTCGACAATCTGAACAGGAATTTCTTTGAAAAATAAGTCTTTGTCAAAATGTAGGGGTTCATATTCAATCACGTGCTTGTAGTCAGGTATGTAGGGTCGTAGAACTGAGACATGGAAAATATTGTGGACATTCTCTAGAGCTGGAGGTAAGCCTACCTCATATGCAACCTCTCTGACCCTTCGCAGAACTTCAAAAGGTCCAATGAATCTTGGGCTTAATTTCCCTTTTTTTTCGAACTTGATCTTACCCTTCCAAGGAGAGACCTTTAAGAACACATAACTACCCGGTTCAAACTCAACATTCTTACGGTGTGGATCGGCGTATTTCTTCTGTCTATCTTGGGCTGCTATCAATCTTGTTCGGATCACTTTGACTATTTCTGTTGTTTGTTGTACCAATTCCGGACCTAGTAATTATCTTTCGCCAACTTCATCCCAGTATAGCGGAGTCTTGGACTTTCTGCCGTATAACGCTTCATAAGGCAGCATGCCAATACTAGCGTGGTAACTGTTGTTGTAGCTGAACTCTACGAGCGGTAGATGGTCATCCCAATTTCCTTTAAAGTCCATTATGCAAGCTCTTAACATGTCTTCTAATGTCTAAATTATTCTTTCACTCTGTCCATCTGTCTAAGGGTGACATGTCGTGCTCATTCGCAACTCTGTTCCCATGCATTCTTGTAGACGTTACCAGAAGTTCGACGTAAAGCGCGGATCTCTATCTGAAACAATTGACACCGGAACTCCGTGCCTTGAAACAATCTCTTTCACATATAACCTTGCCAACTGATCTAAGTTGAATCTAATTTTGATCGAAAGAAAGTGTGCGGATTTCGTCAATCGGTCAACAATAACCCATACTGTGTCGTAGCCTTTCTGAGTTGTCGGTAGGCCAACCACGAAATCCATCGTAATATGCTCCCATTTCCATTCAGGAATCTCTAAAGGTTGTAGTAACCCACTTGGTCTTTGATGTTCTGCTTTCACTTTCTGACATGTCAGGCACTTGGCAACACATTCTGCAACCTCTCGTTTCAAATTTGGCTACCAGAAATGTTGTCAAAGATCTTGGTACATCGTGGTACTACCAGGGTGAATCGAATATCTTGAGTTGTGAGCCTCGCTTAAAATTTCTTCCTTAATCTCTGGTATTGGCGGTACCCAAATTCTATTCTCAAATCTCAGTATTCCTTCCCTATCCATCTTGAATCTTGATTCGGTTCCTTCGGATATCTTCTTTTTAACTGTTTTACATTCGTCATCTTGAAGTTGAGCCTCCTTAACTTTATCCAGTAGAGTTGTACCAGATTGCATCTGAAATATCTTCTCATCAATCTCCATAGGATACTTTACTTCCAATTCCAGATTTTCCATTGCTGAAATTAGCTCCTCTTGAGCGGTCAACATCATAAGTTTCTCCCAACCCTTTCTACTTAAGGCATCGGCAACTACGTTTGCCTTACCCGGATAGTATAGAATCTCACAATCATAGTCCTTAATTAACTCCAACCACCTTCTTTGGCGCATGTTCAAGTCTTTCTGTGTAAAAATATATTTCAGACTCTTGTGGTCTGTATATATTTCACACTTCTCCCCATAGAGATAGTGCCTCCAGATTTTCAAAGCAAAAACCAATGCGGCTAACTCCAAGTCATGGGTCGGATACCCTTTCTCATAATCCTTCAATTGTCGTGACGCATACGCAATGACTCTGCCGTTCTGCATAAGCACACAGCCAAGTCCTTTATGCGATGCATCACTATAAACCACAAAATTTTATGTATCATCCAGAAGAGATAACACAGGTGCTAAACTCAACCTCTTCTTTAATTCTTGAAAGCTTTCCTCACACTTCTCCGTCCAAATAAATTTCACTAATTTTATAGTCAAATTCGTCAACGGAGTTGCGATCTTGGAAAAATCCTGAATGAATCTTCTGTAATAACCTGCCAATCCAAGAAAACTTCTTACTTTCGACGGCGTCTTCGGCTGATCCCAGTTAATCTCAGCTTCAACTTTGGAAGGATCCACCGAAATTTCGTCCCTATCGATCACATGTCCAAGAAATTGTACTCTTTCAATCCAGAATTCACATTTCAAAAACTTGGCATACAACTTCTCCCTCCTCAATGTCTCTAACGTCACCCTCAAATGCTCTTCATGTTCTTCTTTGGTTTTCGAATATACCAAAATATCATCTATAAATACCACTACGAATTTGTCCAAAAACGGCTTGAACACTTCATTCATTAAGCCCATAAATGCTGCAGGAGCATTCGTTAGACCAAATGACATTACCAAAAATTCGTAGTGACAGTATCGTGCTCTGAACGTTGTCTTCGGTACATCCTCTAGTCTCACCTTCAGTTGATGATAACCACTCCTCAAGTCTATCTTTGAAAAGTATCTTGCTCTCTTTAACTGATCGAAGAGATCGTCGATTCGCGTTAATGGATATCTATTTTTAATTGTGACCTTATTCAGTTCTCTATAGTCGAAGCAGAGCCGCATTGTCCCATCCTTCTTCTTCACAAATAAAATCGGGGCTCCCCACGGTGATACGCTTGGTTGGATATACTTCTTGTCCAGTAATTCTTATAGTTGGACCATCAGTTCTTTCATCTCTACCGGTGCCATTTGGTATGGTGCCTTCGATATTGGGGCCGTTCTTGGAGCCAAATCTATCACAAATTCAAATGCTCTATCTGGAGGAAGTCCTGGCAAATCATCCAAAAATACATCTGCAAAATCTGCCACTACTTGTATCTCCTCTATTTTCGGATTCTCTTTACGACTATCGACTATGTAAGCTAGATATCCTACACAGCCTTGCCTTAACAACCTCCTATCTTGCATCATCGTTAGACAACTCGCTTGTCTAGGCAACTTGCTACCATAAAACATAACCTTTGACGGGGTCATAAGGTTAATATGCTTCTTCTGGCAGTCAATTACCGCCCCATAATTGGATAACCAGTCCATACCCAAAATAACGTCGAATTCTCCAAGTCGAATAGGGATAATATCTACGTTCATGATATTACCCTTAATATCCACTCTACAGTTCTTATGCACGTACTTAACAGGGATAATTTTTGTATTCGCAATTTCTATGTTCATGGGGTATTCTAACTCGTCTTTAAGCAATTCTAAGTTCTCAGCAAAGTCATCGGATATAAATGAACAAGTAGCACCCGAATCAAATAATACATAAGCATTAACTTTATTGATTGGAATGATACCTGACACCACATCACGAGACTGCACTGCATCCTGTACTGTCATGTTGAATGTTCTGGCGGTCGGTCAGTTGGTTGCAGTTGGTCCTGCGATAGTCAGAGTGCTTCCACCACTGTTTCCTCTATTCCCTCCTGATCCCATCCCTCCAGATCCCTTCTTAGTACAATCCCTTGCAACTTGATCCTTTGAACCACAAGTGAAACAGGCACCCTTCTTTGGGTTAGGACAGTTAGGTACTATGTGGCCTTCCTAACCACAATTGTAGCACACTCGTTTTCCTTTCATGCAAACTCCTAGATGAGCTTTCCCGCAAGTTTGGGACGCTTTGATCTTCTTCTTCTGCCCTCCTTGTTGATTTCCAGCTGACGAGTTATCAGTCCACTTTCTCTTCTGATTATTACTACCTCCCGTGCTACTTCCATCAGTCTTGTTAACTCCTTCATTCTCACTCTTTTTCTTTTTCTGATCCTGATTATATTTAGTTACCGCATCGCTTCCACCCTCAGCGAGTATGGCCTTTTCTAACACTCCAGCAAAAGTGTTCAATTGAAACATTGACTCCTTGCTATACAACCAGGGCTTCAGTCCCTGCTCGAAACGTTTTGCCTTCCTCTCATCAGTTTGCACTTGGTATGTGGCGAACCTAGCCAACTCATTGAACCTTGCTGCATAATCTGCTACGGACATACTCCCCTATTTCAACTCCAGAAACTGAACTTCCATTTGGTTTTGCGAACTAGTCGAAAAATACATCTCGAAAAACATCTCCTTGAATCTCTCCCAGGTTATTACACCTTCTCCTCCCCGTACTTTGTTTGCCTACCACCAATAACTGGCTTTAGACTTCAGCATAAATGTTGCATATGCGGTCTTCTGGTCTTCCCTTACTCTGGCGACGTCAAACACCTTCTCCATCTCCATAACCCATGTTTGAGCTTCGATTGGGTTTATTGAACCTTTAAACTCTGGCGGTCCCACCACCTTGAAATCCTTAAACGATGTGTTTGGTGGAGCTTGTGGTTGATTGTTAATTGCTCCGGCTAATAGGTTCACCAATTGCTGAATAGGGTTAGCATTGGCGTCGTTGTTGTTATTCATTGGTTTTTCTTGAGCTTGTTGACGGTTTTGTCTTCTTCTAGGCGGCATATTTCTGTTAAGAATATACGCTTATTAAGTCTTTATTCAATCCCTTAAACATTTAAGGCTTAACTAAAACATTTAATCATAATTCACTTAACACATTATTCAAATAAACTCTAACATTTTTATTCAATTCAAAAGTTTTAACATCATACGATAGCATCACTGCTATTTACATCAACTATCCCGAGATAAAGAATCTACAGGATTTAAAACAATAAAATATTACTTTGTTTATAAACACATCAGAATTTACATCTTTAACTATCAGATAGGTTTCGCATAAATAAACTAATCCTATCACTGCCTATTAAGGCGCTGAATAGACCTGCCACGTTCTTCTTCCATGATGCGAGACATCGTCCTACGATCTAGCATATATGATGGTAGACCTTCAAACTGAATTGGATATTTCATAACTCGATCCTGGGCCGCATCCATTGCATTGTGAAGTGTAAAGTACGTCTCCTCAAGTTTAGCCTTCTTCGCACGACAATCATCTTCTGAAAGATCAGCACGACGTGACTCTCTTACCCAGCCCTCCTCTGCTATGGTCAGCCTTTCTGAACTCTCTTTCAGTTCCTTCTTCAACTTCTCTATTTCTTCGGACTTCTCTTCAGTTTGACCCTTCTCGTGAGCCAAATCCCACTCCACGTTTCCTAAACGTGTGTGAAGAGTCACAATCTCCCTATCCTTTTGCTCGATGGTAATCTGCTGAATAACTGTCTGCAAAGTCAAATCCTGTACAGTGTCACGTAACTCTATGTTACGGTCATATAACTAGTCGTACATCTCAGCATCAATGGAGTTTGGTGGGAACTCATCTTCTTCCTCAAGATCCTCCTCTAGATCAGTCTCAGGCTCATGTTCCTGACCAACAACAGTGATCAACGGAGATGGCTCTCTCTGTACCAACTGTTCCCTGACAACATGAATGTCTCGGGGCTCCTCCTCTGTATGTACTCGGGGTTCCTCCTCTCCAGCTCGACTAGCTCCTCCAACATCCGACATCCTGACAACACAATTTTAAGTTTTAGTTACTAATCCGTACTAGCGAGCATATAATTTAACACATAAGCACATAAAGTCTTTTATTATCTTCAATGAATTAAGAAATTCATTTTTTATACCTCGATAAGAGTTTACCACCACTATGTTCTCATTCTCCTATAAGGCTACTACCTAAGGTTGTTCCCCCCACCTAAGGTCATAACCTACAGCTTTGACACCAACCTGTGACACCCCCAAATTCGGGTACTTCCGTTTCCGTAGAATTTGGTGTTCACTGTACAGATATCATCTATCTATCTACCCATAATTAAAAGCAAACCATGCAATAGATAGAATTAAATAAATAAATCTCCCCTTATGGGGTTACATCATCTGCATAAAATACAATCCCAGGTCACTCTAACCTTAAACATCTGTGCGGAATCGTAAACAATAACAAGTCCTAAATAACATCAAGTCTATAAATAAATACACATCAAGTCTTAAATAATAACAAGTCTTCCTTATTTGTTAACATTGCCCTTGCCTTTACTAGTGGAAGGCTCGTCTGATCTTTCGTTCTTAACTGCAATGTTATTATTACGCAAGAATGAGCACGATTGCCCATAAAAATAACAATATAACAAAGAAATAATAACATGCGAATAAATCAAAGGCTTCTGAAACATGAAAACTCAGCTTTTGAATCAAGAATGAATAACAAGAAACAAAAGAACTTCTGAGGGTCATAAGACCTTGAACTATGTCCTAGGTTGTTAAGTGTTTATACTTAAAACCTTTAACAGTCATAAGACTATGGACTCTTCTTCTCGTACTTAGGGGGATCAGCCCTTAATACCATACTGTGCACAATATCTTAACGCTAACGCATAAGTAATCCCCTATACAGGGTTGTTCATCTCTGTTTGACATTAGAGTCCGCACCAAAGGAAGTTTGGTTTGGATAATTCATCAAAGGTTCTGAAATTTAGAACGCTCATCAACTATGGACTAGTCGAATCATTAAGAGTTCACTAGTCTAACAAAGTTCAACAGTAACTGATATTTTAAAATTGAATAGCAATCTCAAAAGGTATACAATAGAATAATTATTGTATAGCAGAATAATACTTTGAAACATTAATACATTTTAATATAATAAAATGTACTTGATCAATAATGATGTAAAGAGACAACTTATAAGCTCATATAAAGATAACGAGTAGGGTTAGGAAACTTGCCTTGTGCGCAGATTACACGTTAATTTACACACGTTCCTTGATTTAATCCTACATACCAGTTACATTCACAATAGCAGTCAATTATAACGTAACTAGTCATCACAAGTTCATTCTCTTTGTCTAACTTTGATTAGGACCATACTTAATCAAATTACTACATTCATTGACACATAATTTACACTTTATGAACAATAAGCTAACTATGTGTTCAATAATTCAATTCGCACGTAATTGTGTTATTAACATGTTAAGAATTTATCTTAACGTCTCATTGTACGTCTAACATAATTTTATGTTCCTTAGATTTGGTTACTATCACATTTCTATACTTGAATACTTAAAAAAATTGCATTTCTAGACATTTTGCTAAGTGGCGCTGCGGTGCCACTGTTATACTAGGTCTTGGCTCTGCGGCTTGAGACCTGGCGCGGCGGCGCGGGAATTAAGCATGGAGTTGGCGCCGCGGCGCGAAACTCCAGTTTCTGAATTTCCAGTTCGCGAAGAACACAGAATCAGGCGAAATTATCACTACATGATCATTAAATTCATCAAATTAAGCATACCCACATACTAAAATTCGTACATAATCATTACCCAACCTTTATAGAGTGATTTCAACCAATTAAAACACATAATCACAAAATTAAAACATGTAATTTTCACTGTTCTTGAAGGTTTTGAACACAAAACATAAAAATTAACACCACGGATTCGTTATGACACCAAATCCATCCATTCGAAGTTCTATTTCTTCGTTTTAACATGTGATAACATAATCTACCGTTAAATTTCAAATTAAACAATAATTTGTAGCATACAAATTCTCATAAGGGCCATACATATGAAACTTATACTCAATAACTTCATAAATCGATTTATAACATGTTTGAATGAAATTAATGTTATGAAACATACATATATGATAATGAAACATATTATGATTATATATATATATATATATATATATATATATATATATCATATATAAACACATAAGTCATTAATTTTTCAATTACAGAGACTTACAGTATATGTTCATAAAAAAATTAAACAACGTAAATAAAACTGGGTTAAAGAGATTACTCACAGCGCAGTGTAGATAGAAGAGATGAAACCTTTCTCAATCAATCACACAACTCACAATTCCCTGAAAATTCTTAATTCTCTATGTGATTTCCTTTGTTAAACTTAGAAAAATGAAGAAGAAGAAGACGTATATAATAAAAAATAAAAATTGACGCGTTGTGGAGGTCAGTTATCCATCATGGTTTAACTGCCCTCAACCTCCACTAATGTCATGTTTGGCTAGCCTTAAAAGGCTTATTCCCATTTAATTTAATAAAAAATTTATAATATAGTTTAAATCGTGTCACGCCCAATTGCACAATAAATCAAATATCTTATTTAATTTTTTTTAAATAGTATATAATAATTTCTCATTAATTTACATAGTCACATAATTAAATTTCTCATTTATTAATTATGTCAAATTATTAAATCTCTAATTAATTATTAAATTAATTAAAATAACATTATGCTTATTAAATATTTCATTTAATTCAATAAATAAAAATTCTTCACATTAATTTAATAAATATAACACATATAATTAAATTAATCTACCACAATTTCATCAATTAATTATTTAATCTAATAATTAATTCATCAAAAAATATTTATTTAATCCAATAAATATTAAAATTAAATTACAAAATCTCAGTTGTCACACAAACACTGTCACAAAACAAGGGTTAATTAACATATCACATATTATCCCTATACTCTGACCGACAAATTAAATTCTAAATAAACTTAGGTAGGTCATACTAGCAAAGGAATTTCTCGTCTCTCCCATCCTAGTTCTTGTCTGACATCTCAGTCAGGGATCATATATCTAAGCTTTGATACCAACTGTGACGCCCCCAAAATAGGTATACATCACCTATTCTGAGTCGCCAAATACATGGTACAGAATACAAATACAACTTAATTATACAACAGTCATATAAAATACGACATTACATAATCTTAGAGTTTTAATAAGAATATTGTCATCTAGACAATATACACACTCAATGAAGTCTTCATTACATTTATTGCCACGCTATTTAACAGAATAGTGAGGACTACTAATGCTATCATCTAGGACCATCACTCTATTCCCCGACTAGTCCCAACTACGTTCTCATTTCCTGAAGAGAACAATGAAAGCTAAAGGGTGAGCTCAACTAGCCCAGTAAGAAATATTATGACTAAGATAATGCAGAATAAATTATCCTTAGCCCTCAACAGTATAACAACTGATAGAATATAATAGATGTAAGACCCCAGATTTTATAAAATAAAAGTATTCAATTTTTCTTATAATTACTATTCAGTAAATGGTTAAATTGATAAATATTAAAGTTAAGGGTGATATATGAATTTTTTTTTTCAAAATACACAAGTGGTTATGAAATATTCATTGTTGTCGGGAAATATTCGTTTGGTCGTGGAATATACTTTCTGTCGGGGAATATTCGTACGACGGCACAACCATTTGTGGGCCCCATAACAGAATAATTGTCGGATGAAGATAACGACAAAAATTGAGTTTTTATAATTAACGGCGTAGTTATTACCGTTAACACTGTTGAAATACCCGGTGGTTAAAATACAGTAATACGCGTTATTGCACAGTAGCACACGGTATTGCACAGTATTTTTAAAATTATTGATTCTTACGTAAGAAGGCACTACTAAATAATTGTCACAGTAATTACTGTTCAATATTTTATTTTATTGATTCAATAATTACTGCGTTAATATTTTATATCAGTGTTGTTTCAATAATTGTTGCTGCACAGTATTTCCCATTATCAGATCAATAATTCATATTATTTAAATAATATTATTAGATAGCATTATTGGCAATGTCTAGAAAGTTCTGTCTAAGGAGAGGTTTGGTCATCTAATTGCGCGCTAGTAAGGAGAAATCCTTATTGGAAAGCCCCCTCTTTCCTGGAAACGGCCTGCTTGTCATAAATGTGATTCTGTAATATTAATTGTGAATACTTAATTATTGATTCATATGATAAGAAAATATTTATTTTATGTGAATATAAATGTTGGATATATTTTGTGGTTAAAAATGAAGGAGTTAATGTTGAGGTGTTTTATCAGCATTTTTGTCGGAATAGAGGTATTAAAAATCAATCAGGGTTTTTGAGATATTTTGCGAGGGTTATAATTTGTAATCCGACCGTTGGATCGTGGTAATTTTTGGATATGTTATACATATATAAGTTGAATATATGTCCACAAATTTTGAACCGTTAAAAATGAACGTATGATTTATTATGAATTTTACGAGATGACTGGTTCAGAAATTGTTGAAGTTTCGGAATTCATCATTTTGGTGGAAAATTCTAGAATTTGTGGGCCCCACTCTTGGTTGGTGAAGAAATGTGCTGAGATTTTTATTCAAATGTGGTGGGTGGGAATAGTAGCAGGTAAAGCCTTCAGATTGCAGGTTAAGTCTGCTTCGGCGTGCTAACATTTTTCTATAAATAGAGGGCTAAGTTAGAATTGAAAATCACACCAGAAATAAGTTTTCTCTTTTTATCTCTCTATATTATGAAGCATATTTTGTGAGTATTTAGATACTTTGAGAGTTGCTATTCAGTACAAGTTTCCTTCGGCTTTGCATTCCAGTCAGAAATACTGCACTTTTGAGGTAAGGGATAGTAAGGGATTTTAAGGGTTGTTATGTTTTTCAGTTTTGTAATTTTTCTGACCTTCAGAAAATTCTGGAAAAATTTGAAATGATATTTTGATGAGTTTTATTGATTGTGTCCAAAAATAGTGATTTTTGGATGTATAGATTAAGAGTTATGAATTTACGGGAAAAGACTATTTTAAAAGTAACCGCTTATAACTCCTTGTGGTTAACTCTAAAATTGATAAAATTTTTATTGAAAGTATATCTATATAATATCAGTGTACCCTGTGAATTTCGGAATTTTTGGATAAAAGTACAATTTATGATAAATGTCTAAATATTCGGTTGTTTTGGCCATATGAAAAATAGTAAATGGATTTTAAAAATTATGAGAAAAATATATGTTCAATATGGGACTATATTCTGCTAAATCCTAGAAAAGAAATATTTTTGGAACTGATTTGGTATTTTTCATGAAAATGGACTAGTTACAAGTAAATGAATTAAATATGTTATGTGAAGTAAGAAAATTGAAAAATAGGATTTTATGGCTTGAGAATCCTATATGAGGTATATGTAAATTTTTGATGAAGGTTTTGGTTATTGGTGATGAAATCTTAAGAGTTGGCATTTTATGATGATTAAATGCATTAATTAGTAAAGTGTAAATAATTTAAATAAATTATTTATAAGGTTAAGAAATATTATTCTTTCAATATCATTATGCCGAAATATTGATATGAATTTTATTGTGGAATTTCTACCTTTTTCATGTCGGAGTTACTATTCACGAGTTACTATTCACGAGTTACTATTCATGAGTTACTATTCACAGAAAAAATGGTTTCTTTTTCTGACCAAATTATCGTTGATTTATGATTGTTGCTCTTCAAAATAAATGCAGTTGTTGATAATATTGTTTTTATTATCATATATAACATTCTTATAACCCTGATGTTGAATTTCTCTTTCACTTGAGTGTAAAGAAGGGTAAATTATTGGTATGATCGTGACTGAGGAATACCTTTGGCCTGTAGTGCAAAGATGAATTGTTAACTGGTATGATCATGACCATTGAATTTATAATTGAATATCTTTAGCTTAAGTGTAAAGATGAATTGATTAACATGGTTATAATTATTGTTTATATAAATTCTGAAATGATTATATATTTCTTTAAGATATTAATATCTTTGGCCTGTAGTGCAAAGATGGTCTGTTGATGAATATCTTTAGCCTGTAGTGCAAAGATGAACTGTTGTTGAATATCTTTGGTCGTAGTGCAAAGATGGATTTATTAGTATGATTATGAACAAGAACTATGATTTGGTATAACCATGATCTTTGATGTTTCAGGTAAAGACAGGTGATGAAAATATTATTCGTCCTGGGAACGAAGAAAAATTTAGAATCACAATTATGATTATGAGTTATTCATATGATTGTGGAAAGGAACTGTTGAGTGATGTTACAGGGATAAAACATTGTTGGTAGATTTTTAACAAGGAGAAGATAATAGACTTTATGGTCTATTTGACTCTTCTAATGGATTGTTCGTTCTGCTGCAACTATGGTTAAAAATTTTTATCATCTGCCATATGTTCTAAATCTCTGATTTATTACTGTTGAAGGCTATTGATAATTTATTTATCTTTAGTCATGATATTCTTTACTGGGCTAGTTGTACTCACCCTTCTGTTCACAATTCCTTTCAGGTAATAAGAGTGTAGCTGGGTCGAGCGGGGGTAACAAGGGAATAGAACGATGGTCATCATTTAGTTGTTATATTTGGTGAATCATCTAGGGTGAAGCGAACCCAACGTTGGAAGGGTAGTTTGTCACTATCATACAAGATGTCTAATGACATACAACTTCGTGTCATCATAAGACAGGATTGTGCTCATCCACTTGCTGAGTATATATACGAGCACTACCTATATAATCTTGGTGTTTGTTTGAAGTATAATTCTCAATTAGAGACAGTGGAGATAATGATAAGTCAAAAGAAGACTCACCATTGGGAAGAATATGATAGTAAACTTCTCGTTTTTCTTTGGGGTCTATTGGGTCAACCAAGGATAATTCTGTGGCCATATGATATCTATCATAACCTAGAAGCATGGCGTCCCATGTACGAAGGTTTCCTTGAGCATTTCCCAAAGATTCTAATTTCTAAAACAGTTTTTGACTATACCTTTATGTAAGGTGTCATTGTGAGGTGCTGTCCATGGTTGGGACATGAGTCACATTTGGTATATATTTGTATCCAAACTCACAGCGTATATGTTGTTATATTTTGCACGACAATTGTTGTAATAAAGTTGTAGTTATTTTTTGTACCATGTATTTGGCGACTCAGAATAGGTTGGATGGAATGGACCTATTTTGGAGTTGTCACAATAGACAACAAGTTTTAGATCAAAAACTACAACAGAATTCTCATCAATTAGAACATGAAATCTACTATCTTCTATGATTTAAAATGTTTTCATCAATTTTTATCGTTGAGACTCAGCATAATAAATAAACCACATCATCGAGTAATCCCTGCACTACTGGCCAACGATATTCATTAAATCATCAATGGTCATAACTATACCGAATAATCTATAGCCATAATCATACTAAAAATTGTCCATCAATGCACTACGGGCCAATGAGGACTTTTACCACATCATTTGTAACATTACGGTCATGATTATACCGAATAATCCCTGGTCATAATCATACCAAGTCCATCTATGCACTACAGGCCACAGATAACTTTCAACATAATATAAACATGAGGATGATAACAATGACATAATAATTCAATAAAATAAGTTCAAAAATTAATTTATCCAGAAACTAATAACGTCCAATTTGTCAACATGATACTTCTTTGTGGAGTAAAATTCAAGAATGCTCAGAAGAATATTTCCATGAAAAGATACTGGATGAAGCGCAAATATCAAGGATATTCTACTAATTTCATGGAGTATAGAAGTCAAAGCTTTAACCAACTAAGTATAAGAGAATATATGAAACTGCAAATGGATTTTCGTCCGCCATGCGGTAATCCACTTAGGCAAATCATTTCTACAATTTAATAAGAAATGAATACAAAGGATCATTCACCATGCATGTGATAATCCACATAGACAGGTTATTCTAACAGAATAATAAAGAATGGAATAACAGAAGAAATCACCATGCATGCGATAGACCGCACAGACAAGTTATTCAAACAGAATAATAAATAACGGAACATGTGTCGTCCCCAAAATAGGTATACATCACCTATTCTGAGTCGCCAAATACATGGTACAGAATTCAAATACAAACTAATTATACAACAGTCATGTAAAATACGACAAAACATATGTTGTGAGTTTTAATACAAATATTGTCATCTAGACAATATCCACACTCAATGGAGTCCTCATTAAATTTATTATTACACTATTTCACAGAATAGTGAGGACTACTAATGCACCATCTAGGACCATCACTCTATTCCCCGACTAGTCCCAGCTACGTTCTCATTTCCTAAAGAGAACAATGAAAGCAAAAGGGTGAGCTCAACTAGCCCAGTAAGAATTATTATGACTAAGATAATGCAGAATAAATTATCCTTAGCCTTCAACAGTATAACAACTGATAGAATATAATAGACAACAAGTTTCAGATCAAAAATTGCAGCGGAATAAGCAATCCATTAGAAGAGTCAAGTAGAGAATAAACTCTACTATCTTCTGTGATATAAAAGGTTTTTCATCACTTTTATCGCTGAAACTCAGCTTAATAAATAATCCATATTATCAAATCATCTCTGCACTACAGGATAAGGATATTCTTTAGTATCAGGACCACGAATTATCCATGCACTACGGGCTAAAGATAATCATGTTTTCATCAACGGTCCTGATCATGCCATAAAATAATTCATCTTTGCACCCTTGGCCGAAGAGAATCCATAGCCATAATCATACCAAAAACTGTCCATCAATGCACTACGGGCCAATGAGGACTTTTTCCACATCATTTGTAACATTACGGTCATGATTATACCGAATAATCCCTGGTTATAATCATACCAACTCCATCAATGCACTACGGGCCACAGATGACTTTCAACATAATATAAACATGAGGATGATGACAATGACGTAATAATTCAATAAAACAAGTTCAAGAATTAATTTATCCAGGAACAAATAACGTCCAAATTGTCAACATGATACTTCTTTATAGAGTAAAATTCAAGAATGCTCAAAAAAATATTTCTATGAAAAGATGCTAGATGAAGCGTAAATATCAAGGATATTCCACTAATTTCATGGAGTATAAAAGTCAAAACTTTAACCAACTGAGTATAATAAAGAATGGAATAACAAAAGAATTCACCAGGCATACGATAGACCGCACAGACAGGTTATTCCAACAGAATAATAAATAACGAAACCAGGTCATGCGTAAACGCACAAACAGGATATTCCAGCAAAATAATAAATAACGGAACCAGGTCATGCGTAAACGCACAAACAGGATATTCTAATAGAATAATAAATAACGGAACCTGTTATGCATAAACGCACAGACAGGATATTCTGACAGAATAGTAAAGAATGGAATAATAGAAGAATTTCACCATATATTCAGTACTTCGCATAGACAGGTTATTCCAACATAATAATAAGGAATGGAATAACAGAAGAATTTCACCATGTATGCGGTACTTCGCATAGACAGGTTATTCCAACATAATAATAAGGAATAGAATAATAGAAGAATTTTACCAAGTATAGGGTAGCCCGCGTATACAGGTTATTCCAACAAAATAATAAAGAATGGTATAACAAAAGTTCTCTTCATGAATACAAAAGAAATAATACCCCTTACCTTAGAAAAAACTGGATATAGGAGTAGCGAATTAGCAGAATACTTTTCTTCTTTCTCTCTATAGTTTCTCTCTCTAGAGTTTCAGTGAATTTGTAAGAAATAATGAAGGAATGAGCTTCTATTTATAGAAGAATGGACTGAATAGTAACTGATTCATGAACGGTCCAGATTGATTTACTTTTAAACGGACGGTCCATATTGATTTACTATGCAGAACACTATGCAGGCACTATGCAACACTATGCATAATAAAA
Source organism: Panax notoginseng (assembly GCA_016801055.1). Classification (NCBI taxonomy): domain Eukaryota; kingdom Viridiplantae; phylum Streptophyta; class Magnoliopsida; order Apiales; family Araliaceae; genus Panax; species Panax notoginseng. Next base: position 165,695,556 of record CM029017.1, on the reverse strand, counting down.
TATAATATATTCTAATTATTGTCTAATAAAACAAACAACTTTATAAAAGTATTCTGTTTTATATAAAAAAAATTTTACTATGCAAAACACTATGAATAATAGAATATAATATATTCTATTTAAAGTCTAATAAAACAAATAACTTTATAAAAGTATTTTGTTTTATATAAAAAGATTTTACTATGCATAATAGAATATAATATATTCTAATTATTGTCTAATAAAACAAATAACTTTATAAAAGTATTCTGTTTTATATAAAAAACTTTTCTGTTTTATTACATTAATAATACTAATAAAACAAAATTTATATATATAGTATATATATATATATATATATATATATATAAACTTCTGTGACTTCATAAAAAGACACCTCAATATATCTAACAACATTTATCATCATTATTATAATTCACAATATTAATCGACCAGGTCGTTTTCAGGAAAGAGGGGGCTTTCAATAAGGATTTCTCCCTATTGGCGCGCAATTAGGTGACCAAATCTCTCCTTGACAGAACTTCTAGACATCGTTAATATTGTAAATAATAATATTAATAACTTCGTCGTCTTAATTATTGATTTAGTACTATATAAAATATCGACAATAATTAAATCAAATAACGTGAGATACTATGCAACAATTACTAAAGCAATAATTGAACAAAACTGAGTGACTTCATACGTAAGCATCAATAATCAATACCGTGTGCTAATATGCAACCACGCGTATTACTGTACTTTTACTACCGAGTAGTTCAATAGTTTTAACGGTAAAACTTCCGTCGTTATTTTCATAAAAATATTTTTGTCATTTTCTCAATCCGACAATAATTCTGTTGTGGGATCCACCAATGATTGTACCATCGTACGAATATTCCCCGACAAAAAGAATATTCCCCGACAAATCGAAAATCATATAACAACTTGCGTACTTTTCAAAATTTATAAATATTACCCACAACTATAACATTATATCAAATTCATTCCATAATATTAAAAAAAAATATTTCGAGAAATTTAAATCTTTATTCATAAAATTTGGGGTCTCACAATCTCCCCTCCTTATGAAATTTCGCCCTCGAAATTTACGTACGTTCCTGGTATGCCGAAGAGATGAGGATACCTTGACTTCATTTTAGATTCTAACTCTTGAGGTATAACTTTTGAGTGTTGAATATGATCCTTCTTATACAAGATTTTAACATGTATCTCCTCATACGTTAAATCTTCTGCTATCTCATCTAGTTCTAATTTAATAACGTGGTTCGGGTCATCCACATATTTACGTAACATCGATACGTTAAAAATGTTATGAACACGCGACATACTTGGCGGTAAAACGAGTCTATAGGCCATAGTTCCTACTCGATCAAGGATTTCAAATGGGCCAATAAAATCGAGGGTTGAGATTTCCTCTCTTCATCGACTCTTGCTTCTAGAATAACGCCCTCTTGAACCTTCTTCTTTACATTCATCAAATTCGGGTGTGTTGCTTGAGCGGCTTTATCTTTATCGATTAAAGTCGATTCTACTCGTATATTCGTTATCTTCACGCCCTAGAGTTTTTAACTCTATCTTTATCATTTGTAAGCTATACGAAATGGGTTTTTGTGTTAACAACATCGCATTCATAAATGCATACGATCTTATACTCAACGCGTTAGCTATCACGTTCACTCTTCCACAGTGATACTGAATGGTACGATCGTAATCTTTAATAGCTTGAGCCAACGTCTTTGGCGCATTATACATTCGTTTTGGGTGAAGAAATACTTGAGGGTTTTAGAAATGGGTTTTGTACTGCGGTCAATACAAAATTCGATTTCACGCTCTGGGGTAGGTCAAGAAGTCTTCAGGAAATACGTCAGGAAATTTATTAACAATAGAAATATCATTCAAAACTGTGACTTTCATCCAAGACTTGGATAGCACATGTAATGAAGGTTTCTCCTAACGGAGTTTCAACCAATAAGTCAAATTCTAACTTCTCTAGAGTTAAATTTAAACGTTGAGCGCAAGCAAGAGAGATAAAAAAAATGGGTAGAACCAGTATCTAATAAGGTATAGACTTCGTAAGCGTTTATGATTAACTTACCCGTGATAAATTTGTTCGGGTTCCTCGATAAATGCTCTCACTTAAACTACTGACTTTGACATGTCTGAGACATCCTTTGGCATCACTATCCCAGCTGGACTTAACTTCACTACACGACAAAATCGAGCTAGGTGACCTTCTTTTCCATAATTGTAACATGCTTTGGACTGCATCACACAGTTTGAACTGATATGTCCCTCCCCTCCGCATTTGAAGCATACAATTGGTGGTCGTTCTCCTTCCTTGAAAACGGGTGTTGGTGCTGCTGTCTTTTTATCGTTGTTGAACCTTCTCTTCTTGAAATTTCCACTCCTATTATCTTGGCCATGATTACCACCGAAGTGGTTACCATTCTTGGCCTGATAATTTCCCCCACGATGTTTATCATTGTTCCGATAGCCGTTGCCACCGATACGATTATTATCGTGTTGTTGGTCGTTGCCTTTTGGTTGTGCTGACTCATTATCGCGCTCCAATAACTGAGCCCTATTCACAACATCTGAATATAAACAAAGTTTGTGAGAAAAGAGGTATTAACTTATATTGGGTTTCAAACCTCTTAGAAACATTCGCGTCATTCGCTCCTCAGTATCGACCAAATGGGATGCAAACCGAGACAACTCGGCAAACTTGCCTCGTACTGCGACACGGTCATATTGTTTTACTCCAGCTTGATGAACTCCACCTCCTTCATGTGACGAATACTTTCAGGAAAGTACTTGTCGTTGAACAGCTCTTGGAACTTCTCCCAAGAAATCTTGAGTGCGTCAGTCTGGGTACGTTTTACAGATTCTCACCAGTAATCTGCCTCTTCACGCAACATAAAGGTGGCAAAGGGAACCTTTTGCTCCTCTGAGCATCCCAGGACATCAAATATCTTGGTGATCTGCTTTAACCACGTCTCCGCTTTAAGTGGTTCTGGCTTTCCCAAAAACTCCGGTGGTCCCAGCTCCTTGAACTGCTTAGCGGTGACCGACCGTGGGTTGCCATTATTTCCACCTATATTTTGAACAGGAGTCTCTCTTACCTGTTGTTGAATAAATTGCATAAAACCTCTGAACATTCTATCGTTTATCATTTGGTCAGTGTTGTTGTTTGCCTGAGGATTGTCGCCTTCCTGATGCACATTATCCTGATTATTGATATGTGGAGACTCAACAGTCTCCTGTGCTCCATTGTTATTCTCAACATTCTCGGATGTCATTTTCAAATACTGCCACAGAACAAGGGTTAATTAACATATCACATATTATCCCTACACTCTAACCGACCAATTAAATACCAAATAAACTTAGGTAGGTCATACTAGTGAAGGAATTCCCCGTCTCTCCCCTCCTAGTTCTTGTCTCACATCTCAACCAGGGATCATATCCCTAAACTTTGATACCAACTGTGACGCCCCCAAAATAGGTATACATCACCTCTTCTGAGTCGCCAAATACATTGTACAGAATTCAAATATAAACTAATTATACAACAGTCGTGTAAAATACGACAAAATATATGTTGTGAATTTTAATACAAATATTGTCATCTAGACAATATCCACACTCAATGGAGTCCTCATTACATTTATTATTACACTATTTCACAGAATAGTGAGGACTACTAATGCACCATCTAGGACCATCACTCTGTTCTCCAACTAGTCCCAGCTACGTTCTCATTTCCTGAAGAGAACAATGAAAGCAAAAAGGGTGAGCTCAACTAGCCCAGTAAGAATTATTATGACTAAGATAATGCAGAATAAATTATCCTTAGCCTTCAACAGTATAACAACTGATAGAATATAATAGACAACAAGTTTTAGATCAAAAACTGCAGCGGAATAAGCAATCCATTAGAAGAGTCAAGTAGAGAATAAAATCTACGATCTTCTATGATTTAAAACGTTTTTCATCACTTTTATCGCTGAAACTCAGCTTAATAAATAATCCATATCATCAAATTATCCCTGCACTACAGGCTAAGGATATTCTTTAGTATCACGACCACGAATTATCCATGCACTACGGGCTAAAGATAATCATGTTTTCATCAACGGTCCTGATCATGCCATAAAACAATTCATCTTTGCACCCTTGGCCTAAGAGAATCCATAGCCATAATCATACCAAAAACTGTCCATTAATGCACTACGTGTTGGGGTTTCGATACAGAAACGCACAGCGGAAATTAAAATTTAAAGTAATTTCGAAACCCTAGAATATGATCCATGCGAAAAACAATTAATTCAGTGGTAAGAAATTATACCGATTATAAAAGCTAGAATCGATGCGGTCGAATCTCCAACGCAATTCAAACGGACTGTGTCTCTACGGTATCCACACGAACGCTCCACACAAATCATCCTACGATCTGCAAAAGAAGAAACGTGGTACTAGCCACCAAGGATGAGGATTTTAAACTATTTTTCTCCAATCTCTCTCTAAGAGCGGCTAGGGTTTTTATTTTGACGTAAAACCTAAAGTGACTGATATACATCATATATATAGCAGTTAGGAGGAATTAATCAAAGCCTAATGTTATTAAAATCCGAATTTATATATATCTTAATTAAGTCTTACTTAATTAATATACCTATATATAAATTATCCTATTAATTTAAATTCGTGATTTAAAATTATATCAATCATATTGACATATTTAAATCTTTACAATTTAAATTAATTTCCTTTTAATTACGTTCTTTGTGTGTGACCCTATAGGTTATTATTACGTTGGCAATAACTTTAAAATCATATTATAAAGTTATAAACGATGAGCAGCATCTAGTAATGCATCACTGCTACCCAAGTAATAATAAGATCGATGATTCGATTCAACCTTTTTGTGACCAATGTTTCAATGTAATTTAATCCTTTTAACCTTAATATCCTAGATTAAACTCGTGTCATGGAATGTGTCATACTCTTCATAATTTAATCTGAGTTTTCTTGATCAATGAGTAGACTATATGAAACAAATCACTATTTGAGCATGGCCATGCATTTCATAGTCCTACTCAATCAAGAGGCCTATGGATATCACCTATAAAATATAGGATGGTTAAATTCCATCTAGATCACTCATATTTCTCACACGATTCACAATGAACCCAATAATCACCTTTATAGTCCACCCTATTAAATGTGACATTTGATGACATCAAAGTACATAAATTCTCGTGTAGTAATATAGCGATTTCAGGTCGGAGGACCATTACATCATTGTCACTATGAGAATTGCTAATGACACTTCGCATAATGCTCCATATAGAATTCTCATGGTGGGTCTGTCCAGTACATCGTTCTCTAACATGTACCTATGCATTGACTTAATATCTCATATATTTATGACCAATGAGATTTGGTCATCAGTCAATCCACATACTAGTCTCAATGCATCATTGTTGTCCCATCAACAATGATACTCGACTAGGGACATTTAAGAATAATGATACTAATTGTAATTATATAATCTCGTGTTCAAGTCACATACTTGAAACTATATAATTTGTATCACTATTCTAAGGAATTTTATTATGTTAACAATTATATTACGCAGTAAATAAAACCATAATAAAATCATTTATTTATTCAATCAACAATAATATCAAATGTTAAGCAATTATATCAAATAATTGGCCTCTAGGGCATAAACTCTAACACTACGGGCCATTGAGGACTTTTTCCACATCATTTGTAACATTACGGTTATGATTATACCGAATAATCCCTGGTCATAATCATACCAACTCCATCTATGCACTACGGGCCACAGATAACTTTCAACATAATATAAACATGAGGATGATGAGAATGATATAATAATTCAATAAAACAAGTTCAAGAATTAATTTATCTAGGAACTAATAACGTCCAAATTGTCAACATGATACTTCTTTGTAGAGTAAAATTCAAGAACGCTCAGAAGAATATTTCCATGAAAAGATACTGGATGAAGCGCAAATATCAAAGATATTCCACTAATTTCATGGAGTATAGAAGTCAAAACTTTAACCAACTGAGTATAATAAAGAATGGAATAACAAAATAAATCACCAGGCATGCGATAAATCGCACAAACAGGTTATTCCAACAGAATAATAAATAACGGAATCAGGTCATGCGTAAACGCACAGACAGGATATTCCAACAGAATAATAAATAACGGAACCAGGTCATGCGTAAACGCACAGATAGGATATTCCAATAGAATAATAAATAACGGAACCAGGTCATGCGTAAACGCACAGATAGGATATTCCAACAGAATAATAAATAACGGAATCAGGTCATGCGTAAACGCACTGACAAGATATTCCGACAGAATAGTAAAGAATGGAATAATAGAAGAATTTTACCATATATGCAGTACTTCGCATAGACAGGTTATTCCAACATAATAATAAGGAATGGAATAACAGAAGAATTTCACCATGTATGCGGTACTTCGCATAGACAGGTTATTCCAACATAATAATAAGGAATAGAATAACAGAAAAATTTTACCAAGTATAGGGTAGCCCGCGTATACAGGTTATTCCAACAAAATAATAAAGAATGGTATAACAGAAGTTCTCTTCATGAATACAAAAGAAATAATACCCCTTACCTTAGAAGAAACTGGATATAGGAGTAGCGAAGTGCAGAATACTTTTCTTCTTTCTCTCTATAGTTTCTCTCTCTAGAGTTTCAGTGAATTCGTAAGAAATAATAAAGGAATGAGCTTCTATTTATAGAAGAATGGACTGAATAGTAACTGATTCATGAACGGTCCAGATTGATTTACTTTTAAACGGACGGTCCATATTGATTTACTATACAGAACACTATGCAGGCACTATGCAACACTATGCATAATAAAATATAATATATTCTAATTATTATCTAATAAAACAAACTTTATAAAAGTATTCTGTTTTATATAAAAAGATTTTACTATGCAAAATTCTATGAATAATAGAATATAATATATTCTATTTAAAGTCTAATAAAATAAATAACTTTATAAATGTATTCTGTTTTATATAAAAATATTTTACTATGCATAATAGAATATAATATATTCTAATTATTGTCTAATAAAACAAATAACTTTATAAAAGTATTCTATTTTATATAAAAAGCTTTTCTGTTTTATTACATTAATAATACTAATAAAACAAAATTTATATATATATATATATATATATATATATAAACTTCTGTGACTTCATAAAAAGACACCTTAATATATCTAACAACATTTATCATCGTTATTATAATTCACAATATTAATCGACCAGGTCGTTTCCAGAAAAGAGGGGACTTTCCAATAAGGATTTCTCTCTATTAGCGCGCAATTAGGTGACCAAACCTCTCCTTGATAGAACTTCTAGACATCGTTAATATTGTAAATAATAATATTAATAACTTCGTCGTCTCAATTATTGATTTAGTAATATATAAAATATCGACAATAATTGAATCAAATAACGTGAGATACTATGCAACAATTACTAAAGCAATAATTGAACAAAACTGAGTGACTTCTTACGTAAGCATCAATAATCAATACTGTGTGATACTATGCAACCACGCGTATTACTGTACTTTTACTACCGAGTAGTTCAATAGTTTTAACGGTAAAACTTCCGTCGTTATTTTCATAAAAATATTTTTGTCATTTTCTCAATCTGACAATAATTCTGTTGTGGGATCCACCAATGATTGTACCATCGTACGGATATTCCCCGACAAAAAGAATATTCCCCGACCAATCGAAAATCATATAACAACTTGCGTACTTTTCAAAATTTATAAATATTACCCACAACTATAACATTATATCAAATTCATTCCATAATATTAAAAAAAATATTTCGAGAAATTTAAATCTTTATTCATAAAATTTGGGGTCTCACAATCTCCCATCCTTATGAAATTTTGCCCTCTAAATTTACGTACGTACCTGGTATGCCGAAGAGATGAGGATACCTTGACTTCATTTTAGATTCTAACTCTTGAGGTATAACTTTTGAGTGTTGAATATGATCCTTCTTATACAAGATTTTAACATGTATCTCCTCATACGTTAAATCTTCTGCTATCTCATCTAGTTCTAATTTAATAACGTGGCTCGGGTCATCCATATATTTACGTAACATCGATACGTTAAAAATATTTTGAACACGCGACATACTTGGCGGTAAAACGAGTCTATAGGCCATAGTTCCTACTCGATCAAGGATTTCAAATGGGCCAATAAAATCGAGGGTTAAGATTTCCTCTCTTAATCGACTCTTGCTTCTAGAATAACGCCCTCTTGAACCTTCTTCTTCACATTCATCAAATTCGGGTGTGTAGCTTGAGCGGCTTTATCTTTATCGATTAAAGTTGATTCTACTCGTATATTCGTTATCTTCACGCCCTTGAGTTTTTAACTCTATCTAACTTCTCTAGAGTTAAATTTAAACGTTGAGCGCAAGTAAGAGAGATAAAAAAAATGGGTAGAACCAGTATCTAATAAGGTATAGACTTCGTAAGTGTTTATGATTAACTTACACGTGATAAATTTGTTCGGGTTCCTCGATAAATGCTCTCACTTAAACTACTGACTTTGACTTGTCTAAGACATCCTTTGGCATCACTATCCCAGCTGGACTTGACTTCACTACACGACAAAATCGAGCTAGGTGACCTTCTTTTTCACAATTGTAACATGCTTTGGACTGCATCACACAATTTAAACTGATATGTCCCTCCCCTCCGCATTTGAAGCATACAATTGGTGGTCGTTCTCCTTCCTTGAAAACGGGTGTTGGTGCTGCTGTCTTTTCATCGTTGTTGAACCTTCTCTTCTTGAAATTTCCACTCCTATTATCTTGGCCATGATTACCACCAAAGTGGTTACCATTCTTGGCCTGATAATTTCCCCCACGATGGTTATCATTGTTCCGATAGCCGTTGCCACCGATACTATTATTATCGTGTTGTTGGTTATTGCCTTTTGGTTGTGCTGACTCATTATTGCGCTCCAATAACAGAGCCCTATTCACAACATCTGAATATAAACAAAGTTTGTGAGAAAAGAGGTATTGACTTATATTGGGTTTCAAACCTCTTAGAAATATTCGCGTCATTCGCTCCTCATTATTGACCAAATAGGATGCAAACCGAGACAACTCGGCAAATTTAGCCTCGTACTACGACACGGTCATATTGTTTTGCTCCAGCTTGATGAACTCCACCTCCTTCATGTGACGAATACTTTCAGGAAAGTACTTGTCGTTGAACAGCTCTTGGAACTTCTCCCAAGAAATCTTGAGTGCGTCAGTCTGGGTACGTTTTACAGATTCTCACCGGTAATCTGCCTCTTCACGCAACATAAAGGTGGCAAAGGGAACCTTTTGCTCCTCTGAGCATCCCAGGACATCAAATATCTTGGTGATCTGCTTTAACCACGTCTTCGCTTTAAGTGGTTCTGGCTTTTCAAAAAACTCCGGTGGTCCCAGCTCCTTGAATTGCTTAGCGGTGACCGACCGTGGGTTGCCATTATTTCCACCTATATTTTGAACAGGAGTCTCTCTTACCTGTTGTTGCATAAATTGCATAAAACCTCTGAACATTCTATCGTTTATCATTTGGTCAGTGTTGTTGTTTGCCTGAGGATTGTCGCCTTCCTGATGCACATTATCCTGATTATTGATATGTGGAGACTCAACAGTCTCCTGTGCTCCATTGTTACTCTCAACATTCTCGGATGTCATTTTCAAATACTGCCACAAAACAAGGATTAATTAACATATCACATATTATCCCTAAACTCTAACCGGCCAATTAAATATCAAATAAACTTAGGTAGGTCGTACTAGTGAAGGAATTCCTCGTCTCTCCCCTCCTAGTTCTTGTCTCACATCTCAACCAGGGATCATATCCCTAAACTTTGATACCAACTGTGACGCCCCCAAAATAGGTATACATCACCTCTTCTGAGTCGCCAAATACATTGTACAGAATTCAAATATAAACTAATTATACAACAGTCGTGTAAAATACGACAAAATATATGTTGTGAATTTTAATACAAATATTGTCATCTAGACAATATCCACACTCAATGGAGTCCTCATTACATTTATTATTACACTATTTCACAGAATAGTGAGGACTACTAATGCACCATCTAGGACCATCACTCTGTTCTCCAACTAGTCCCAGCTACGTTCTCATTTCCTGAAGAGAACAATGAAAGCAAAAAGGGTGAGCTCAACTAGCCCAGTAAGAATTATTATGACTAAGATAATGCAGAATAAATTATCCTTAGCCTTCAACAGTATAACAACTGATAGAATATAATAGACAACAAGTTTTAGATCAAAAACTGCAGCGGAATAAGCAATCCATTAGAAGAGTCAAGTAGAGAATAAAATCTACGATCTTCTATGATTTAAAACGTTTTTCATCACTTTTATCGCTGAAACTCAGCTTAATAAATAATCCATATCATCAAATTATCCCTGCACTACAGGCTAAGGATATTCTTTAGTATCACGACCACGAATTATCCATGCACTACGGGCTAAAGATAATCATGTTTTCATCAACGGTCCTGATCATGCCATAAAACAATTCATCTTTGCACCCTTGGCCTAAGAGAATCCATAGCCATAATCATACCAAAAACTGTCCATTAATGCACTACGGGCCAATGAGGACTTTTTTCACATCATTTGTAACATTACGGTCATGATTATACCGAATAATCCCTGGTCATAATCATACCAACTTCATCTATGCACTACGGGCCACAGATGACTTTTAACATAATATAAACATGAGGATGATGACAATGATATAATAATTCAATAAAACAAGTTCAAGAATTAATTTATCTAGGAACTAATAACGTCCAAATTGTCAACATGATACTTCTTTGTAGAGTAAAATTTAAGAACGCTCAGAAGAATATTTCTATGAAAAGATACTGGATGAAGCGCAAATATCAAAGATATTCCACTAATTTCATGGAGTATAGAAGTCAAAACTTTAACCAACTGAGTATAATAAAGAATGGAATAATAAAATAAATCACCAGGCATGCGATAAACCGCACAAACAGGTTATTCTAACAGAATAATAAATAACAGAATCAGGTCATGCGTAAACGCACAGACAGGATATTCCAACAGAATAATAAATAACGGAACCAGGTCATGCATAAACGCACAGACAGGATATTCCAACAGAATAATAAATAACGGAACCAGGTCATGCTTAAACGCACAGACAGGATATTCCGATAGAATAGTAAAGAATGGAATATTAGAAGAATTTCACCATGTATGCAGTACTTCGCATAGACAGGTTATTCCAACATAATAATAAGGAATGGAATAACAGAAGAATTTCACCATGTATGCGGTACTTCGCATAGACAGGTTATTCCAACATAATAATAAGGAATGGAATAACAGAAAAATTTTACCAAGTATAGGGTAGCCCGCGTATACAGGTTATTCCAACAGAATAATAAAGAATGGAATAACAGAAGTTCTCTTCATAAATACAAAAAAAATAATACCCCTTACCTTAGAAGAAACTGGATATAGGAGTAGCGAAGTAGCATAATACTTTTCTTCTTTCTCTCTGTAGTTTCTCTCTCTAGAGTTTCAGTGAATTCGTAAGAAATAATGAAGGAATAAACTTCTATTTATAAAAGAATGGACTGAATAGTAACTAATTAATGAACGGTCCAGATTGATTTACTTTTAAACGGACGGTCTATATTGATTTACTATACAGAATACTATGCAGGCACTATGCAACACTATGCATAATAAAATATAATATATTCTAATTATTGTCTAATAAAGCAAACAACTTTATAAAAGTATTTTGTTCTATATAAAAAGATTTTACTATGCAAAATACTATGCATAATAGAATATAATATATTCTATTTATAGTTTAATAAAATAAATAACTTTATAAAAGTATTCTGTTTTATATAAAAAAAATTACTATGCAAAACACTATGCATAATAGAATATAATATATTCTAATTATTGTCTAATAAAATAAATAACTTTATAAAAGTATTCTGTTTTATATAAAAAAAAATTTTGTTTTATTAAATTAATAATACTAATAAAATAAAATTTATATATAGTGTATATATATATATATATATATAATTTTCCGTGACTTCATAAAAAGACATCTCAATATATCTAACAACATTTATCATCATTATTATAATTCACAATATTAATCGACCAGGTCGTTCTCAAGAAAGAGGGGGCTTTTCAATAAGAATTTCTCCCTATTGGCGCGCAATTAGGTGACTAAACCTCTCCTTGGCAGAACTTCTAGACATCGTTAATATTACAAATAATAATATTAATAACTTCGTCGTCCCAATTATTGATTTAGTAATATATAAAATATCGACAATAATTGAATCAAATAACGTGAGATACTATGCAACAATTACTGAAGCAATAATTGAACAAAACTGAGTGATTTCTCACGTAAGCATCAATAATTAATATCGTGTGCTACTATGCAACCACGCGTATTATTGTTGTTTTACTACCGAGTAGTTCAACAGTTTTAACGGTAAAACTTCCGTCGTTATTTTCATAAAAATATTTTTATCGTTTTCTCAATCCGACAATAATTCTGTTGTGGGGTCCATCAATGATTGTACCGTCGTACGGATATTCCCCGACAAAAAGAATATTTCCCGACCAATCGAATATTATATAACAACTTGCGTACTTTTCAAAATTTATAAATATTACCCACAACTATAACATTATATCAAATTCATTCCATAATATTAAAAAAAATATTTCAAGAAATTTAAATCTTTATTCATAAAATTTGGGGTCTCACAGAACCAGGTCATGCGTAAACGCACAGACAGGATATTCCAACAGAATAATAAATAATGGAACCAGGTCATGCGTAAATGCACCGACAGGATATTCCAACAGAATAATAAATAACGGAACCAGGTCATGCGTAAACGCACCGACAAGATGTTCTAACAGAATAATAAAGAATGGAATAACAGAAAAATTTCATCATGTATGCGGTACTTCGCATAAACAGGTTATTCCAACATAATAATAAAGAATGGAATAACAAAAGAATTTCACCAAGTATAGGGTAGACCACGTATACAGGTTATTTCAACAGAATAATAAAGAATGGAATAACAAAAGAATTTTACCATGTATGTGGTACTTCACATAGACGGGTTATTCCAATATAATAATAAAGAATAGAATAACATAAGAATTTCACCAAGTATAGGGTAGACCGCGTATACAGGTTATTCCAACAGAATAATAAAGAATGGAATAACAGAAGTTCTCTTCATGAATACGAAAGAAATAATACCCCTTACGAATATAACAAATAATATCCCTTACCTTAGAAGAAATTAGATATAGGAGTAGTGAAGTAGCAGAATACTTTTCTTCTTTCTCTCTATAATTTCTCTCTCTAGAGTTTCAGTGAATTCGTAAGAAATAATGAAGGAATGAGCTTCTATTTATAGGAGAATGAACTGAATAGTAACTAATTCATGAACAGTCCAGATTGATTTACTTTTAAACGGACGGTCCATATTAATTTATTATGCAGTATTAATAAAATATTCTAATAAAATAAAATCTTTTAAATAAAATATAATATATTCTATTTATAATCTAATAAAACGAATAACTTTATAAAAGTATTCTGTTTTATATAAAAAAAATTAATATGCAAATACTATGCAGGCACTATGCAAATACTATGCATAATAGAATATTATATATTCTATTTATAGTCTAATAAAATAAATAACTTTATAAAAGTATTCTGTTTTATATAAAAAGATTTTACTATGCAAATACTATGCATAATAGAATATTATATATTCTATTTATAGTCTAATAAAGCAAATAACTTTATAAAAGTATTATGTTTTATATAAAAAGTTTTCTGTTTTATTACATTTATAATAATAATAAAATAAAACTTATCACCTTTATTATAATTCACAATATTAATTGATCAGGTTGTTCCCAGGAAATAGGGGGCTTTCCAATAAAGATTTTTCCCTATTGGCGCGCAATTAGGTGACCAAATCTCTCCTTGACAGAACTTCTAGACATCGTTAATATTGCAAATAATAATATTAATAACTTTGTTATCTTAATTATTGATTTAATAATATATAAAATATTGACAATAATTGAATCAAATAACGTGAGATACTATGCAGCAATTACTATAGCAATAATTGAACAAAACTGAGTGACTTCTCACGTAAGCATCAATAATCAATACCGTGTGCTACTATGCAACCACGCGTATTACTGTACTTTTACTACCGAGTAGTTCAACAGTTTTAACGGTAAAACTTCCGTTGTTATTTTCATAAAAATATTTTTGTCGTTTTCTCAATCCGACAATAATTCCGTTGTGGGGTCTACCAATGATTGTACCATTGTACGGATATTTCCCGACAAAAAGAATATTATACAACAACTTGCATATTTTTCAAAATGTATAAATATTAACCACAACTATAACATTATCTCAAATCCACACCATAATTTTGAAAAAAATATTTCGAGGAAATTAAATCTTTATTCGTAAAATTTGGGATTTTACAACATGTTCTTTCCTATCCAAGATCTTGACAGGTACCTCCTCGTACGTTAAATCTTCGGCTATCTCGTCTGGTTCTAACGCAATAATGTGGTTTGGAACTTTCACATATTTACGAAACATAGATATATGAAAAATATTATGAACACGAGACATGCTTGGAGGTAATGCGAGTCTATAGGCCACACTTCCTATTCGGTCAAGAATCTCAAATGGACTAACAAATCGTGGATTGAGCTTTTCTCTCTTTCCAGATCTTGTAACTCCCTTCCATGGAGCAATACGTAACAATACATGATCTCCAATATTAAATTTCACGTCCTTTCGATGAAGATCCGCATAACTCTTTTGTCGATCATGTGCCGTTTGTATACGTTGTCAAATCGTTTGGATCTTTTCTGTAGTCATGCGTACCAATTTTGGTCCCAACAACGTTGCTTTAGCCACCTCGTCCCAGCATACTGGAGAATGACACTTTCGTCCATACAATGCCTCGAATGGAGCCATGCCTATACTTGCTTGATAACTATTGTTGTAAAAGAATTTCACCAATGGCAAGTACTTATCCCAACTTCTTTTGAAATCTAGGACACAGAGTCTTAATAAATCTTCAAGGGTTTGAATAGTTCTTTCTGATTGCCCGTCCGTTTGAGGATGGTATGCCAAATTGAATCGTAAATTCGTGCCCATAGCTTTCTACAAACTAACCCAAAATTGTGAAGTGAATCTTGGGTCACGATCTGAAACTATGGATACTGGCATGCCATGTAATCTTATTTACGTACATACGAGCATGACGTTCAACGGAATAAGTCTCACGTATAGGCAAGAAATAAGCAGACTTGGTTAATCTATCAATAATAATCCAAATCGCATCTATACCTTGAGAAACCTTGGGAAGACCCGTAACGAAATCGATAGTAATGTGTTCCCACTTCCATTCTGGAATCTCAAGTGGTTGCAATAGACCTTTTAGCACTTGATGCTCTGCCTTTACACGTTGACAAGTTAAACACCTCTAGATAAACTCCGCGATCTCTCTCTTCATATTGCTCCACCAAAATGTCTGTCGAAGATCATAATACATTTTGGTACTCCCAGGATGGATTACAAATGGTATGTTGTATGCGTCCATCATGATTCTATGCTTCAAGTCAGAATCGTTAGGAATGCAAAGTCTGGAGTTGACTCAAAGTATTCCTTCTTCATCAATTCTTGCTTCTGGAATAACACCTTCTTGTACTTTCTTCTTCATACGTATCATCTCTGGGTCTATGGCTTGAGCAGCTTTAACTTTATCGATTAAAGTCGATTCTACTCGTATGTTTGATATCATCGCGAGGGTACTATGAGCCTTTAACTCTATCTCCATCCTTTGTAAGTCGTACAAAATGGGTCTTTGTGTTAACAACATCGCACTCGTACCCGCATACGATCTTCTACTCAATGCGTCAGCTACGACGTTTTCTTTTCCAAGATGATATTGAATGCTATGGTCATAATCTTTCAACAACTCGAGCCAACGTCGTTGCCGCATGTTGAGTTCCTTTTGGGTGAAGAAATATTTGAGATTTTTATGATCCGTATAAATCTCCTATTTCTCCCCATATAGGTAGTGTCTCTAGATTTTCAACGCAAAAACGACTGCTGCCAACTCCAGATTATGAGTAGGATAATTCCTCTCATATTCTTTGAGTTGTCGCGAGGCATAGGCTATGACTTTCCCATGTTGCATGAGAACAAATCCTAACCCTTTGCCTGAAGCATCGCTGTAGATAAAAAATCCATCCGAACCAGCTGTTATTGTTAGAACAGGTGCCGAAATGAGTCTCCTCTTGAGCTCTTGGAAACTCTTCTCGCATTCCTCGCTCCATATGAATTTTATATCTTTCCAAGTCAGCTGAGTCAACGGAGTAGCGATTCAAGAAAATCCTTCCACAAATCTCTGATAATAACTAGCTAAGCCCAGAAAGCTACGTACTTTGGTCACCGACTTCGGTTGCTCCTAACTTTGTATTGCTTCAATCTTCACTGGGTAAACAGATACTCCAAGTTTTGAAACCACGTACCCAAGGAATACTACTTCCTTAAGCCAGAACTTGCATTTCTTCAGCTTAGCATATAGCTTGTTCTCACGAAGCCTTTGAAGTACTATCTTCAAATGGTGCTCATGATCTTCACGGCTTTTGGAATAGATGAGGATGTCATCAATAAAGACAACAACGAACTGATCCAAATATTCCTTGAATACACGGTTCATCATATCCATGAAAGCAGCAGGAGCATTAGTTAATCCAAAAGACATGACTAAGAATTCATAATGCACGTACCGAGTTCTGAAGGCAGTCTTTGGAATATCCTCAGTTTTAATCTTTAGCTAATGATATCCAGAACGAAGATCGATCTTTGAAAAGAATTTTGCTCCTTGCAACTGGTCGAACAGGTCATCAATGCGAGGTAGGGGATACCTATTCTTGATGGTGACATGGTTTAATTCCCGGTAGTCAATACAAAGTCGCACACTCTCGTCTTTCTTCTTTACAAATAAAACAGGAGCACCCCAAGGAGATGTACTAGGATGAATGAAACTGATATCTAACAATTCCTGTAGTTGGACTTTTAACTCCTAAAGTTCAATAGGAGCCATTCGATATGGGGTTTTAGAAATGGGCTTTGTACCCGGTTCAAGATCAATAAAGAATTCAACTTCACGTTCTGGGGGTAGACCAAAAAGTTCTTCAGGAAATTCACTAACAACAGAAATATTATTCAAATCTGACGTATTTTTGTTCAAGTCCATAACATGGGCTAAGAAAGCTTGACATCCATTTTTTAATAAATGAATGGCTTTATGGCTTGATATAACAGTGATTGACTTTAGTGGTTTGGTTGCTTGAATTCGCATAATTGGTTGGTTAGGAATATGAAAACTAACAACCTTACGAAAATAATCAATTTTGGCATGATGAATAGTTAACCAATCAATCCCTGAAATCACATCAAATGCAAGTTATAACGCCCCCAAAATAGGTCCAATCCATCCAACCTATTCTGAGTCGCCAAATACATGGTACAAAAAATAACTACAACTTTATTACTACAATTGTCGTGCAAAATACAACAACACGTATGTTGTGAGTTTTGATACAAATATATACCAACTGTGACTCTCATCCCAACCTTGGATAGCACGTCACAATGGCACCTTACATAAAGGTACAGTTAATAACTGTTTTAGAAATTAAAATCTTTGGAAAGTGCTCAAGGAAACCTTCGTACATGGGAGGCCATGCGTCTAGGTTATGATAGATATCATATGTCCACAGAATTATCCTTGGTTGACCCAATAGACCCCAAAGAAAAACGAGAAGATTACTATTATGTTCTTTCCAATGGTGAGTCTTCTCTTGATATATAATTATCTCCTTTGTCTCCAATTGTGAATTATATTTCAACCAAACTCTAAGGTTATATAGGTAGTGCTTGTAGATATACTCAGCAAGTGGATGTGCACAACTTTGTCTTATGATAACACGAAGTTGTGTGTCATTAGACATCTTGTATGGTAGTGGCAAAACACCCTTCCAACGTTGGGTTCGCCTCACCCTATTTGATTCACCAAATACAACTATTAAATGACGTATAAAATACAACACACTTATCTAAAGTTCTTAATAAAATTATTTCTATACTGTTTAGGGAGAACCTCAACAACTATAGACCACCATTTTATTCTCCTGTTATCCTCATTTGACCCAACTACACTCTTATTACCTGAAAGGAATTGTGAAGCAAAAAGGGTGAGCACAAATAGCCCAGTAAAGAATATCATGACTAAAGATAATTAAATTATCAATAGCCTTCATCAGTAATAAATCAGAGATTTAGAACATATGGTAGATAATAAAAATTTTCAACCATAGTTACAGTGGAACGAGTAATCCATTAGAAGAGTCAAATTGACCATAAAGTCTATTATCTTCTCCATGTTAAAAGTCCACCAACAATATTTTATTCCTGTAACATCAATCAACAGTTCCTGTCCACAATCATGTGAATAACTCATAACTATATTTGTAGTTCTAAATTCCTCTTCTCATCCAGGACGAAGATAATTTTCATCACCTGTCTTTACCTGAAACATCAAAGATCATGGTTATACCAAATCACAGTTCCTGTTCATAATCATACTAATAAGTTCATCTTTGCACTACGGGCCAAAGATATTCATTAACAGTTCATCTTCGCACTACAGGCCAAAGATATTCAACAATATGTCATCTTTGCACTACAAGCCAAAGATATTCGACAACAGGTCATCTTTGCACTACGGGCCAAAGATATTCAACAACAGGTTATCTTTGCACTACGGGCCAAAGATATTCAACAATAGGTCATCTTTGCACTACAGGCCAAAGATATCAATCAACAGTTCTTCTTTGCACTACAGGCCAAAGGCATACAACTATAAAACCAATAAACAACAGTCCATCTATGTACAATGGGTCAAAGATGACTTTCATCACAATATAAGCATGAGGATCATGACAAGGATATAAAGAATCAATCACATGAGATAAATAATAAATTTTAAAGACTTTAACAATTTAATTTATCCAGAATTCAATAATATCCAAATTGTCAACATGATACTGCTTTATGGAGTAAAATTCAAGAATAATATTATATCAAAAATGATTTGAACAGAAAATAATATTTCAATGAATATTTAATGAAGATAATAACATTATTCATTATATTATAAACTCTATTTAATATTATTCATTATATAATAACATTAAATTTATTTACTAATATTATTAATCATTAAATAATATTTTAAATCAATGATTTCATAACACCTTAATCCAAATGTTATAAATCACTTAATAATCTCATAATCTAATATTATTAATATCACCACAATATTTTAATCATTTCTTAAACTTATAAACAATTTATTTTAATTGTTTACACTTTACTAATTAATGTATTTAATCATCCTAAAATGCCAAACTCATAAGATCATCACCAATAACCAAAACTCTCATAAAAAATCTACATATACCTTATATAGGGTTCTCAAGCCATAAAATCCTATTTTTTAATTTTCTTTCTTCACATAACATATTTAATTCATTTATTCATAACTAGTTCATTTTCATGAAAAATACCAAATCAGTCCCAAAAAGTTTTCTTTTCTGAGATTTAGCAGAATATATTCCCATATTGAATATATTTTTTTTCAGAATTTTTAAAATTCATTTACTATTTTTTATATGGCCAAAACTGCCGAATATTTAGACATTTATCATAAACTGTACTTTTGTCCAAGAATTTTAAAATTTACAGAGTATACTACTGTTATATACATGGACTCCCAATAAAAATTTTACCAATTTTGGAGTTAACCACAAGGAGTTATAAGGGTTTACTTTTAAAATAGTTTTTTCCAATAAAATTCATAACTCCTAATTTATACATCCAAAAATCGTCATTTTTGGACACAATCTAGAAAACTCATCAAATTATCATTTAAAATTTTTCCAGAATTTTTGAGGGTCGGAAAAATTACGAAACTGAAAAACATAATAACCCTTACAATCCCTTACCTCAAAAGAGCAGTATTTCTGACTGGAATATCGGATGTAAAGTCGAAAGAAATTTGTACTGAATAACAATTCTCAAAATATCTAAATACTCACAAAAATACGCTCGATAATATAGAGAGAGAAAACTTATGTTTCTGGTGTGATTTTCAATTCTAACTTAAGCGCTTATTTATAGGAAAATACTAGAACGTCATAGGAGACTAAAAAAATAAAATATTATTATTATTTTTTCTTCATTCTACGCATGTCCATCTTGAATTGCTGGACAGCCATCTTGGAAGAATTTTCAGCCCACATGTTTTCAAAAATCAAAAGTAGGTCCCACCCATAATTTTAATAAAAATATTTTAATTTTTAAACTTCAACAATTCATAATAAATAGCTCTTTTATCAGAAAAATACGAATTTTATGTCTATTTCATACAAAATCAAATTTTTTACAACTTTGTAGCTTTAAATTTTTCCAAATTCCATGCAAAAAATATCCGAATTTCACAAAAGGACAATTTTCAACACCTCTTAAACTTCATAACAAATTATACGTTAATTTTTAATGATTCAAAATTTGTGGACATATACTCAACTTATATATGTATAACATATCCAAAAATCACAACGATCTAACGGTCGGATTAAAATTATAACTCACGCAATAGAGCTTTAAGAACACCGATTTGATTTTTTTTAATACCTCCAATCTAACAAAATACTGATAAAACACCTCAACATTAATTCCTTCATTTATAACCACAAAAAATAAATAAATCCATCATTTATAACCACATCAAATAAATATTTCGTTATCATATAAATCAATAATTAATTATTCACAAATAATATTACAGAATCACAATAATGACAACCAGACAGTTCCCAGGAAAGAGGGGGCTTTCTGATAAAGATTTTTCCTTACTGGTGGGCAATTAGGTGACCAAACCTCTCCTTGACAGAACTTTCTAGACATTGTCAATAATGTTATCTAATAATATTATTCAAATAATATGAATTATTGATCTGATAATGGGAAATATTGTGCCGTGACAATTATTGAAACAACAATAATATAAAATATCAACGCAGCAATTATTGAATCAGTAAAATAAAGTATTGAACAGTAATTATTGTAATAATTATTGAGTAGTGCCTTCTTACGTAAGAATCAATAATTCAAAAATATTGTGCAATACTATGTGTTACTGTGCAACCATGTATATTACTGCATTTTAACCACCAAGTATTCCAACAATGTTAACGGTAACAACTATGTCGTTATTTATAAAAACTCAAACTTGTCGTTTTCTTCATCCGACAGTTATTCTGTTATGGGGTCCACAAATGGCTGCGCCATCGTACGAATATTCCTCGATAACAAAAATATTCTACGACCAAACGAATATTCCCCGACAGCAATGAGTATTTTATAACCACTTGCTTATTTTGAAAAATTTATATATATCACCCTTAACTTTAAACTTTTATCAATTTAACTATTTACTAAATAGAAAAATTAAATACTTTTATTTCATAAAATTCGGGGTCTTACACAAGTATCTTTAAAGGGATAAGATCAACAGGTAATGTGATGGTGCCAACTTGGATCAAGCAAGATTTATAAACAATGGATGTAATGAAAGTTTCTCCTAACGGAGTCTCCACAGATAAGTCAAAATCTAATTTCTCCGGAGTCAAGTTTAAACGTTGAGTACAAGCAGGAGAGATAAAAGAATAGATAGAACCGGTATCTAGTAAGGTATAAACTTCGCAAGAGTTCAAGATTAGCTTACCCGCGATCACCTCGTTCGGGTTTCTCGCGTTTTGGCCAGTCACGACAAACGCTCTCCCTTGAACCACCGACTTTGTTTTGTCCGTAGTCACCTTTGGTGTCACCGTCCCATCTGGACTTGACTTCGCTACTGGATAAAACTGGGCTATATGACCGTCTTTTCCACAACTGAAACACACCTTGGAAGGCTGTGAACAGTTTGGACTTATATGTCCCTCCTCTCTGCATCTGTAGCATCTAACTGGCGGTCGTTCTCCTCCCCTAAAATTTGTCGTTGGTGCTAGTGCTGCTGCTGATGTCTTCCCGTAATTGTTGAATCTCCTCTTTTTAAAATTTTCACTTGACTCGCCTCTTTTATTATCATGGCCACGATTACCACCCGAGTGGTTACCGCTTTTGTCCGTATTTTTCCCTCCTCGCAGGTTATCATCGCTCCGATGACTGCTGTCACCGGTAAGACTCTGGTTGTGGTCCCTCGGTTAAACATACTCATTATCTCGCTCTAATAATTGAGCCATGTTGACAACATCTGAATATAGAAAAAATTTGTGAGAGATAAGGTATTAACGAATCTTGGGTTTTAGACCTCTCAAAAATATTCGCGTCATACGTTCCTCATTCTCTACCAAATGAGGTGCAAACCTCGATAACTCCGCAAACTTCACCTCGTACTGGGACACCGTCATGTTGTTCTGTTCCAGTCTAATAAACTCTACCTCCTTCATATGACGAATACTTTCAGGAAAGTACTTGTCATTGAATAGTTTCTAAAATCTTTCCCAAGATATGTTGAGTGCGGCTGACTGGGTACGCTTCACAGATTCCCACCAGTAATCTACCTCACCACGGAACATAAAGGTGGCGAATGGAACCTTTTGTTCTTCCGTGCATCCCAAGACATCGAATATCTTGGTAATTTGCTTGACCCACGTTTCCACTATAATCGGATCTGGCTTTTCCCAGAAATCTGGTGGTCCCAACTCCTTGAACTGCTTGGTTGTGACAAACCACGCGCTGCTATCATTTCCACCCGTATTTTGTACGCGAGTTTCCCTCGTCTGATTTTGCATGAACTGCAAAAAGCTTCTAAACATATCATCATTCATCGTTTGCTCGCTAGTGTTGTTTATAGGAGGAATATTGCCTTCATGTTGCACGTTCTCCTAGTTGGTGATTGAAGGTTGTTCCACGGTCTCATACACTCCATTGTTAACGTTCTCAGCTACCATTCTTCAAAACTGCCATAAAATAAGGGTTAATTTAAACAAATTAACATATCGCATAATATCCCTATATTATGACCGACCTACAAATAAGCTTAGGTAGGACACACTAGCGAAGGATTTACTCTTCTCTCCCCTCCTAGTTCTATTCCCCGACCTCCGCCAGAGACCATGTCCCTAAGCTCTGATACCAACTGTGACACCTCCAAAATAGGTATACATCACCCATTCTGAGTCGCCAAATACATGGTACAGAAATAACTATAACTTCATTAATACAATTGTCGTGTAAAATACGACAACACATAAACTGTGAGTTTAAATATAAATATTATCTTCTAGACAATATCCACACTTAGATAAAGTCCTCATCATAATTATTGATACACTATTTTACAAAATAGTGAGAACTGCTAAAAAATTGTCTAAAACCATTATTCCACACCCCGATTACTTCCCGCTATATTCTCGCTTCCTGAGAAGAAAAATGGAACAAAAAGGAAAAGGGTGAGCTCAACTAGCCCAGTAAAGAATATTATGACTAAGATAAATAACAACAATTTATCGTTAGCCTTCAACAAATCAGATAAAATATAATGGACATCCAGTTTTAGATCAATATTCGCAGCGAAAATAACAATTCATTAGAAGAGTTAAGTAGAGAATGAAATCTACTATCATCTATGAATTTAAAAGTCCATCATCAATATTTTATCCATGTAACATCAATCAATATAACTCTTGCATCAAATATTCATCTTTGCACTACGGGCCAAAGATATTCATTTGTATCACAAGTTGGTCATGTTCAGATACACCTGTTCATCTTTGCACTACGGGCCAAAGATATTCATCAGGTAATCATTCATCTTTGCACTACTTACCAAAGATATTCATCAAGTATCACCATTAAAGACTGAGGATAATGAAAAATATTTTAGAGAACGAATTCAGTGAACAAAGATTAGAGATTCGTACTTTAGATAATTCAAGTTTAACCATAATGGAGTAAAATTCAAGAATGAAGATCAAAACATGGATACAATCAAAGATAGTAACCATAATAGACATCTGGGACAAAGAAGAGAAAATTTCATTTTTCGGTGAATAGTGCCGTATTTGTGAATAGTACCGTATACATGAATAGTGTCGTATTCGTAAATAGTAATCCTGACACAAAAAGGTAGAAATTTCATAATAAAATTCATATCTCAGCATAATGATATTGAAAGAAATAATATCATTTACGAAGAAAATAACATCCCTTACCTCAAAAGAACAGTATTTCTGAATGGAATATCGGATATTATATTGAAAGAAACTTGCACTAAATAGCAACTCCCAAAATATCTAAATACTCATAAAATACGCTTGATAATATAGAGAGAGAAAACTTGTTTTTGGTGTGATTTTCAATTCTAACTAAGCACCCTATTTATAGGAAAATGCTAGAACGCCAAAGGAGACTAAATTAATTAAATAATATTATTATTATTATTATTATTCTACGCATGCAAAAACCAACCAGCACTCCACCTTTGAACAAAAATTTTAGCACATGTTTTCCACCAAAAACAAAAGTGGGTCCCACCCATAATAAAAATATTTAATTTTTGAAACTTCAATAATTCATAATAAATAGCTCTTTTATCAAAAAAAATACGAATTTTATGTCCATTCCATAGGAATTTAAATTCTCTACAACTTTTTAGCTTTAAGTTTTTCTAAATTCTAAATGAAAAATGCCCGAAATTCACATACGGACAATTTTTAATACATCCATTCTGACAAAATACTGATAAAATACATCAGCATTAATTCCTTCATTTATATCCACACAAGATAAATATTTCCCTATTCATCCACAAAAAATAAATATTTCTTTATCATATAAATCAATAATTAATTATTCACAAATAATATTACAGAATCACAATTATGACAACCAGGTCGTTCCTAGGAAAGAGGAGGCTTTTCGATAAGGATTTCTCCTTACTGGCGCGCAATTAGGTGACCAAACCCCTTTCTTAGACAGAACTTCCTTAGACATTGCCAATAATGCTATCTAATAATATTATTCAAATAATATAAATTATTGATCTGATAATGGGAAATAATGTGCAATAATAATTATTGAAACAACAATACTATAAAATATCAACGCAGTAATTATTAAATTAATAAAATAAAATATTGAACAGTAATTACTATAATAAAATATTGAACAGTAATACTATAATAATTCAAAAATACTATGCAATACCGTGTGCTACTGTGCAACCACGTGTATTATTGTATTTTAACCACCAGGTAATCCATCAGTGCTAACGGTAACAATTACGCCGTTATTTATAAAAACTCAAATTTGTCATTTTTTTCATCCGATAGTTATCCGTTATGGGGCCCATAAATGACTGCACCATCGTACGAATATTCCCTGACAGCAAGAATATTTCACGACCAAACGAATATTTTCCGACAAAATGAATATTTTATAACCACTTGCTTATTTTGCAAAATTTGCACATTTCACCATTAACCAAAGTATTATATCAAATTATTACCTTATTATTTCAAGATAATAAATAGAGAAAATTTAATTCAATTTATTAAAAAGTTGGGGTCTTACATTGTAGATCTTGGGGATTATGTCGTAAAGATTTATTGTATAAATAATTTATGTTTATATATTCCGCAATAGTTATAGAAATGATGTATCGTAACGTACCAGATCTGAGATAAAAAGTACCCAAATTTGGGGGTGTCACATCGTATTATTGAAAACTCTACTAGTCATCCTCTAAAAAATCAGAAGGTTTTCCTTAGTAGTTATTTTCCTTGTGCTGTACTTTCTCAAGAAAAATTAATTGTTCGACTATCACCAGTAAAAATTTATAATGAAACCCCAAAATTCCTAGAGAGAATCCAAGCAGACATTTGTAGACCTATTCATCCATTGTTTGGCCCATTTCAACATTTCATGGTTTTAATAGATGCTTCAACTAGATGGTCCCATGTTTGTCTTCTCTCCTCTCGAAATTTTGTCTTCTCTAAACTTCTTGCTCAAATAATCAAGTTACGGGCTTAGTTCCCAGATCATCCAATCAAGTTAATTCGACTTAATAATATAGCTGAATTTTCATCAAAGACATTTAATGACTTTTGTATGACTATTGGAATCTCCATTGAACATTATGTTCCTCATGTACATACACAAAATAGTTTTGTAAGACCCCAACTTTCATAAATAAAGATTAATTTTCTCGAACTATATTCTTGAATATTATGGTGTGGATTTGATATAATGTTATAGTTGTGGGTAATATTTATAATTTTTACAAAGTATGCAAGTTGTTATAAAATATTCGATTGGTCGGGGAATATTCGTTTTAACAGGAAATATTCGTACGTCGGCACAATCATTGGTGGACCCCACAACGAAATTATTTTCGGAGTTAGAAAATGACAGAAATAATATTTTATAAAAATAACGACGGAAGTTTTACCGTTAACTGTTAAAATACCCAGTGATAAAAGTACAGTAACACGCGTGGTTGCATAGTAGCACAAGGTATTGATTATTGATGCTTACGTGAGAAGTCACTCAATTTTATTCAATTATTACTACAGTAATTGATGCATAGTATCTCACGTTATTTGATTCAATTATTGTCAATATTTTATATTATTAAATCAATAATTGAGATGACAAGTTATTTATATTATTATCTGCATAATTAACAATGTCTAGAAAGTTATGTCGAGGAAAGGGGTTTAGTCACCTAATGGCACACCAATAAGGAGAAATCCTTATCATAAAGCCCCCTCTTTCTTGGGAACGATCTGGTTGTTAATATTGCGAGTTATAATAATAATGAATAAATGTTGTTAAAAATATTGAGAAAATTTTTATGAAGTATTTGTTGTAAATTTTGGCGTATTATTTGGATCCCCATTTATCCATTTTTCAAAATAATCGATAGAAGATTATTCAGTATTTATATATATGATGGGGCCCACATGATGGATGAATTATAGGGTGGGCCCACATGTTTATGACTTTGGGGGAGGGGAGAATCTGATATGTTCACGGGTGAGAGTATTTTGTTAATAAAATGTGTTAATATATAAATATATATATATATTATATTATATAATAAGTTTTATTTTTTATGAAAAATAGAATATATTATATTTTATTGAATATTATATTAATAAGTTGAAAAAAATGGACGTCTGAAAATTTTTTCTTTCCGCCCGTGAAGTTCGTCCGAATATATATTTTGTTGTCCGTGATTTCTAAATTCAAATAGTTTCCTTTTCACTCTCCTATAAATAGGATGCTTAATTAGAATTGAAAATCACACCAAAATCATAGAATTCTTCTTCTATAATATTGAGTGTATTTCTTTCGAGTTTTAGAAAGCTTTGAGCGTAGAAAATAGTGAAAGTTTTCTTCAAGAATATTCCCGCTATACCAGTTGGAATACTCTTCTTTTCAAAGTAAGGGATGTTATTTTTGTTCAATATTTGTATGAAATAATATTTTCTTCCATACTCTGTAGTATGTAAATAATATTATTTCTTTTCAGATTTCGAATTCTACACTCATTCTGTTAAAGTTTTGGCTTCTATACTCCATGAAATTAGTAGAATATCCTTAAAATTTGTGTTTCATCCAGTATCTTTTCATGAAAATATTATTCTGAACATTATTGATAAGTTTTAACTTTTTCATGTCGGATTACTATTCACGGGATACTATTCCCGAATTACTATTCACGAGGTACTATTCACCTGAATACTATTCACTCGGGGCACTATTTATGATAAAAATTAGTTTTTTTTCGGTCCAAATTATTTTTGATACAATATTATTCTTGAATTTTACTCCACAAAGCAGTATCATGTTGACAGTTTGGACATTATTGAATTCTGGATAAATTAAATTATAAATATTTAAAAATTTATCATTTGCTTTCTTTTAATTGAATTCTTATATCATTGTCATCATCCTCATACTTATAATATGATGAAAGTCATCTGTGACCCGTAGTGCATAGATGGACTTGGTATAATTATGACCAGGAAATATTCGGTATAATCATGACCGTAATGTTACAAATGATATGGTAAAAGTCCTCATTAGCCCATAGTACATTGATGGACAGTTGTTGGCATGATCATGACCATTGGTGAAAATACGAATATCCTTGGCTTGTGGTGCGTGGATAATTCGTGGTCGTGATACTAATGAATATCCTTGGCCCGTAATGTAGGAATGATTCGATGTTGTGGATTATTTATTAAGCTGAGTCTCAGCGATAAAATTGATGATAAACTTTTTAAATCATAGAAGATAGTAGATATCATGCTCTACTTGACTCTTCTAATGGATTGCATGTTCCGCTGCAGTTAAACTTGATTTTATTATATTTTATCAGTTTAACACTGTTGAAGACTAACGATAATTTATTCTGTATTATCTTAGTCATAATATTTCATTGGGCTCTTCAGGAAATGAGAACGTAGCCGGGACTAGTCGGAGAACGGAGTGACGGCCCAAATGTTTGCATTAGTAGTCCTCACTATTCTATGAAATAGTGTGATAATAAATATAATGAGGACTCCATTTTGAGTTTAAATATTGTCTAGAAGACAATATTCGTGTAAAAACTCTCATCTATGCTTTTGTTGTATTATATAAAAGAAGTTTGTATTTGTATTCTGTACCATGTATTTGGCGACTCAGAATGAGTGATATATACCTATTTTGGGGGAGTCACAGGTTTAGCTGAATTTTTAATAAAAAGACTTCAACTAATTGCACGTCCATTAATATTAAGGTCTAACTTACCAACCTCAGTTTGGGGTCATGCAATTCTTCACGCTGCAACCATCATTCGAGTGAGGCCAACAACTCTTCATAAATATTCTCCTCTACAGTTAGTTCTTGGTAAGATACCCAACACCTCACACCTTCGAGTTTTTGGAAGTGATATGTTCCAATTGCACCTTCACAAAAGACTAAAATGAGAGCCCAACAAAGAATTGAAATTTATGTTGGTTTTGATTCTTCTTCTATTATTAGAACTAGAGATGTTTTTACTGCACGTTATGTAAATTGTCACTTTGATGAGTCTGTATTTCCACTGTTTGGAGGAGGGAAACTTTTAAATAAGAAACCCTCTGAAATATCATGGAATGCATCAAAATTAAATTCACTTGATCCTCGCACAGGATAATGTGAAATTGAAGTTTAAATAATTATTTATTTATAAAATATTGCAAACCAAATGTTAGATGCATTTAATGATGCTAGAAAAGTGATAAAATCACATAAACATGCAGTGAATACTCCAGCAAAGATAGAAGTACTTATCGAAAAATTAATTTCTAAAGAATTGACAAATAAGGCAACCGAAGAATCTAAATCACGCCAGAAGCGTGGAAGACCAATTTGTGCAAAAGACACTGCACCACGAAAACAAAAGGCAAATAAGGGAGACCCAGAAGTAATAGCCGCTCCAGAAGTAACACCTATTCCAAAAGTAGGAATACCCCCAGAAGAGGCACAAAATCTCACCGAAGGAATAAAAGATGAATACCAAGAGATCCTAATAAATTACGTACATGATGAGAAAATATGGGATCAAAACAAAGTCAGATTAATGATGTATTTGCTTTCTCTATAGCATCAGATATTACTATGATTTTTGACATTGATCCTGAACCACAAAACGTGAAAGAATGTCAAAAAAGAAAAGATTGGATAAAATGAAAAGATGCTATTCAAACTGAGATACAATCATTATTGAAAAGAGAAATATTTGGACCAGTAGTCCAAACACCACTATGAGTAATCCCGGTTGGAAATAAATGGTTATTTGTACGAAAGCGAAATGAGAAAATGAAATTGTGAGATACAAAGCCCGACTTGTAGCTCAAGGTTTTTCACAAAGACCTGGTATTGATTATCATGATACATATTCTCTAGTAATGGATAGAGTCACTTTTCACCTTTTATTAGGTATGACAACCATGGAAGGTTTGGAAACACGTCTGATGGATGCTATAACAACATACCTATATGGCTCAGTGAGATCTACATGAAAATTCCTGAAGGATTAAAAATGGTTGAATCACAAAAGCCCCGCCATATATATTCAATCAAGTTGCAACGCTCATTATATGGGGTTGAAACAGTTTGGTCGTATGTGGTATAATCGACTTAGTGATTATTTAATAAAAGATGGATATACAGCCCATGCGTTTTTATTAAAAAAACACAAAGTGGATTTACCATCATTGCTGTATATGTGGATGACTTGAATCTTGTAGGTACTCCTGAAGAACTCACAAGAACTGCTAATTATTTAAATGATGAATTTGAAATAAAAGACCTTGGAAAGACAAAATTCTGTTTGGGAATACAAGTGGAACATTTAACATCTGAAATTTTTGTTCATCAATCCACGTATACGGAAAAGATTCTCAGTCGTTTTCATATGGATAGAGCTCACCCTTTGACTACCCCGATGGTTGTTCGATCTCTAGAAGTTCATAAAGATCCATTTTGACTTCTAGAAAGTGGGGAAGAAGTTCTTGGACCTGAAGTTCCATACCTAAGTGCAATAGGTGCTATTATATATCTTGCAAATTGTACCTGACCTGATATTACTTTTGTTGTCAACTTGCTACCAAGATGCAGTTATTCTCCGACTAAGAGACATTGAGATGGGATCAAACGCATTTTGAGATATCTCCGTGGAAGTATAGATCTTGGATTATTTTATCCAAGAGATTCAACGTCATGATTAGTTGGATATGCTGATACAGGATATTTATCAAATCTACACAATGGGAGATCATAATTAGGTTATGTATTTACATATTGTGACACAACTATATCCTAAAAATCCACAAAGCAAACCATGACAGCTACATCTACAAATCACTTAGAGATTCCTGCAATACATGAAACAGATAAACAATGTGTTTGATTGAGGTCAATTACTCAATATATCCAAGAGTCATGCGGATTACCATCAATCAAAGATATTCCTACAATTATATATAAGGATCACGCTGCATGCATTGCTCAACTTAGAGGAGGGTACATCAAGGGAGATAGAACAAAACACATTTCACCTAAATTTTTTTACACACGAACTACAAAAGAAGGGTGATATAGATGTGCATCAAATTCAATCATGTGATAATTTAGCCGACTTATTCACAAAGTCACTACCAAATGCAACGTTTACAAAACTTCGGAATAAGATCAAAATGCGTCGTCTGAAAGACTTATCACGACATTTCATCGAATAATGAATTCCTTTTGAGGGGGAGATATGTACTCTTTTTCCTTTCCCTAAGTTTTTTCCCACTGATTTTTCTTAACAAAATTTTTAATGAGACATAATCTCCTATCTTAGTAAATCAAGGAGTGTTATAATATTATGATTTTCTCAAAAGTCATAAGCTACAAGCTAGACCAATGGTCTAATCCATGATTTTGTGGATCTTGATTGCATGTATGTTTCATTTTATTTTTGCCTATAAAAAATAATGAAAAATTAAAAACAAATACAAAAAAAATTCTCTAATACTTCTATCTTTATAACTTTGTTATTTCTTTAGTTGCATAACAGTACCCATGTTCTAAACTCCCAATTTTCTCGACTATGGACAACCCC
Source organism: Panax notoginseng (assembly GCA_016801055.1). NCBI lineage: Eukaryota > Viridiplantae > Streptophyta > Magnoliopsida > Apiales > Araliaceae > Panax > Panax notoginseng. Next base: position 165,663,509 of record CM029017.1, on the reverse strand, counting down.
TTTTTACTTGTGAGTCCTAATTTTCTATTTCGCTCTTTAACACAAGCATTCATTAAATAAGCCACTTTATTTTCACGTAATCGTTGCTATTAAATAAATGACAGATGGAAAAAAAATCAGGTAAGTGTAATGAACTAGCTTAATTAGTTCAATACCTTAGCAGCTGTAATGGGACAAGTCTCAATAATTGGACTTATCCAGTGAAACTTGACAGAGAAATAGCAGAAAAATAGAGTAAGAAAGAGAGGAAAAGAGAGAATAATTGAGAGAGAAGAGAGAATTGGGGAAGAAGCAATAATAGATTTTCATTCATGCCTTCCATACATCACTATCCAGCAAAATATATCACACCCAAATGGTTAGCTAGCTCAGCACATGCTTCCCTCACTCGACTGAAATAGAAATAAGGAACAAAAAGACAGAAGTAACCTTTCTTAACAAAAGACAATAATAACCTGACTTGTAAACAAAAAAAAGACTTTGATACCCTTATTAACTAATTTTCTAACTGCAGCATCCTAGCACAGACTATTCCTCCTTCCTTACAGTCCCTCCCTCTTAAGAAGATCCTTGTCCCCAAGGATGAAAATGAGGAAATTTCAGGTGAAGCTGGTCCCAATCTTCCCAGGTGGCTTCGGATGGTAGAGAGTTTTCCCATTGCACCAACAGTTCAACACTAGCTGCATTGTTTTTCTTAATCATCCTCTTGTCAAGTATGCCAGAGGTTCTGCTAGGAAATGACCATTCGCATCCGCAGGAGGCAAAGAAGGAGAAGAAGTGCAGTGCTGACCAATCTTCTTTTTAAGCAGGGATACATGAAAAATAGGGTGAACCTTAGTGTGGCCTGGCAGCTGCAATTTATAAGCCACAACTCCTACCTTGGCTTCGACCATGAATGGTCCATAATACTTGGGAGTTAGCTTTCCAAAAGGGGTCTGAGCAAGGGTGACCTGTCTGTAAGGTCTGACCATTAAATAAATCATGTCCCCTGGTACAAATGTCCGTTCAGATCTATTCCGGTCAGCATAATACTTGATCCTTGACTGAGCTTCCACCAGATTTTGCTTAAGCATTCTGAGCAGTTGGGACTTGTCTCTGCAAAACTGCCTAATAGTAGGGTCATGTACCCTTCCCCACTGATGGAAAGATAAATGGGAAGGCTTATACCCATACAACATTTCAAATGGGGAAGCTTGTAAACCATTGTGGAAATGGGAGTTATACCACCACTCAGCTAAGTCCAACCAAGTAGTCCAGTAGTGTGGCTTTTGGGACACCATACACCTAAGATAAAATTCTAGAATTTGGTTAATTCGTTCCATTTGACCATCGGTTTGGGGATGGTAAGATGTACACATTTGCAGTTTAGTACCCACCAGTTTGAATTGGGATTACCAGAAAAGGCTAATGAAAATTTTGTCTCTGTCAGAGACTATAGAAGAAGGTAGGCCATTTAGTTTGTATATTTGAGTAATGAAAAGTTGGGCTAGATGAGCAGCAGTGAAAGGGTGTTTGAGAGGAATAAAATGGCTATATTTAGTAAGTCTATCCATCACTACCCAAATGACTGTCATACAAGCAGAACTAGGTAGTCCTTCTATGAAGTCCATGGTGATATCAGTCCAGGGAGTATCTGAAACTGGAAGAGGCTGGAGCAAACCTGGAGCAAGAACATTTTCATGTTTTTGTTGCTGGCATACATCACACTCTTTAACAAAATCAGTTACATCTTGCCTTAATGTTGGCCACCAGAAATATTGATTAATCCGTTCATAGGTACCTCTTATTCTAGAATGCCCCCCAATAGGAGAGCTATGGAACTCCTCTAAGAACTTCCTCCTTAGATCAGAATCTGGCCCCAACACCAATCTATTCTAGAACTTCAGTCTGCCACTGTTAAAAGAGTATCCAGGTAAGCTACTGGGATCTATTTGTAGTTGCATAATAATCTCCTTAAGTCCTTCATCTTTCTCCCAAGAGTGAGCAATCTCCTGGACCCAACTTAGTATTTCTGTTGTAACCAGATTGAGCTCACCAGCTGCTTCAGTTTTGTCCCATTGAAAAGGAACCTCCCTAGACAAACTGTCAGCCACTACATTTTCTTTTCCCTTTCTGTAAATTATCTCATAGTCCAGCCCCATAAGTTTGGTGATCCATTTTTGTTGATTGGTTGTTGTAATCCTTTGGTCCAATAGATACTTTAAACTTTGGTGGTCTGTCTTGATGAGGACTTTATTCCCTAACAGGTAATGCCTCCATTTGTTTACTGCATGAACCACAACCATGAGTTCTTTTTCATAAGTTGAGTATCCCAGATGTTGTCATGCTATAGCCTTACTAAGGAAGGCTATAGGCCTTCCTTTTTATGACAAAACTGCACCAATGCCATAGTGGGAGGCATCTGTTTCCAGTACAAAAGCTTCATTAAAATTAGGTATGGTAAGGACTGGGGCTTGTGTTATAGCCTCCTTAAGAGCTATGAATGCTTCAGTTGCTTGGTCAAACCATTTGAAGCTATCTTTCCTGAGTAAATTAGTAAGGGCCCTGCTTATCAACCCATAATTCCTGATGAACCTCTTGTAGTTGCCAGTTAGGCCTAGAAATCCCCTCAACCCTTTTATATTCTTAGGCACAGGCCATTCCACCATACATTTAATTTTATCTGGATCAGTTGCCACCCCTTGTGTTGATATGATGTGGCCTAAGTATTGAGTAGAATCTGTCCCGAAAACACATTCACTCCTTTTGGCAAAAAGTTTGTAATCTTGTAGCAGTTTGAGGGTCAGCCTTAAGTGTTCCAAGTGTTCATCATAATCCTTACTATAAACTAGTATATCGTCAAAAAAGACGAGGATAAATTTTCTGAGGAAAGGCTGGAATACCTGGTTCATTAGTGACTGGAAGGTGGCAGGAGCATTTGTGAGCCCAAAAGGCATCACCAAGAATTCAAAATGGCCATTATGAGTCCTAAAAGCAGTTTTTTGTATGTCATCTTTATGTACCCTGATTTAATGGTATCCTGATCTTAAATCAAGCTTGGAAAACCACCTAGAGCCATGCAACTCATCCAGCAACTCATCAATGGCAGGTATAGGGAACCTATCCTTGATGGTCATAGCATTTAAAGACCTATAATCAACACACAACGTCCATGTTCCATCTTGTTTTTTGACTAAAAGAACTAGGAAAGCATATGGGCTATTGCTTGGTTGAATTACACCATTCTGTAGCATCTCCTGCACAATCTTCTCTATTTCTTCCTTCTGAACATAAGGATACCTATAGGGCCTGAGACTGACTGGCTGACTATCATCCTTAAGCATTATGTGATGGTCATGGGTCCTCCTAGGTAGAAGACCCTTGGGTTCCTGAAATACCTCCTGGAAATCCTGCAACAACCCTTGCTTCTTAGGACAGGTTTCAGCCAACTGAACTGGTTTTGGATCCCTTCTACTAGGGCTGCTATGGCTATCTGTTATTTCCTGGACCTTGTACTCACCTGGATATATCCCAAACAAATACCCAAAATAACCATGGGTAGCAGATTGTAATGTTTGACTGAACTCCCCAGAATTCATCATTTGAATGGTAGGTGTCACATGGTCAGACTCACCTTGTAAGACAATAGTTTGCCCTCTTCTGGTAATAGTCAGCTGTAGGTTCTGGAAGTCAAAGGTTATAGGATTAAAAAGCTTCAACCATTGGACACCTAGGACAGCATCTATTCCCCCCAGAGGCAGTATTCTAAAGTTTGTACTGAACTCCTCCCCTTGAATTGTCCAATACAATTGAGGACAAAGCTGACTGCTATTCACCTTGAACCCATCTACTACAGTTACTATCAGGATACTGCTGCCATTTACACCAGCCTTGATTGCTTTGGCTACTTGAGGATCCAAAAAATTGTGGGTGCTGCCACTATCCACCAGAATTCTCAAGAATTTACCATTGGCCATTCCCAACAGCCTGACTGTGTTATTAGTGATGTGACCCGAGAGAGCATGCAATGTGATTTGGGCTTCAGGTTCCTCACAACTAACAATACTTGTTTCCTCCTCTGTACACTCAGCTTGTTCAGATTCCTCCAATGCATCCTGGTCAGAGGGAAGTAACATGAACAACTGGGGTCTTTTGCATACATGTCCCTGAACATAGGGCTCATCACAGGAGAAACATATCTTCCTTCTCCTCTTATCATTCATCTGTTCCCTAGTGAGTCCCCTTATTGGCAAGGACCTCATATTGTCAACCTTGTTCATTTCTGCAGGTTTAGCCTGAGGAAGGGAAACAGTTGCAGGTTTTGGGGAGAAAAAAGTAGAGACAGTTTTAGGAGTAAAAACATTTGCAAACATTCTGTTGACCCCCCTACTTCTCTTAAGCCATGCTTTTAATTTTGCTTCTTCAACTCTAGATAATCTGATTAACTCCTTAAGGTCCCTTGGTTTAAGCTCCTGCACCCCCAATTAGATTTCCACCTTTAATCCACCTAGGAAACAGTCCATGAAGAAGGCCTCATTAAGAGAGGGATTCCTAGCCAATGCCCATCCTTTCAACTCCTCAAATTTGTTTCTATACTCATCGACTGTGTCATGCTGTTGCAACTTTTTCAGCTCTCCAATAGGATTTTCACTTGCTTCAGGACTAAACCTGGCAAATATCTCCTCCACTAAACCAGCCCATGTTAGCTCCTGACCATGTTGTACAAACCCAAAGTACCAAGCTTTAGTCTCTCCTTCCAGATTCATAGTATTAGATAAATTTTCTGGTGCTCATGCACCACATGGTGAGCAAACAGCTTATTACATCTTCTAACCCATGATCTAGGATTATTTCTATCAAACTTTGGGAATTCAAACTTGATGGTCCTGAAGATATTATCAGATTTATCTCCCTTAGGAGCATTTTTATAGGGTCCCAAAACAGAAATAGAGGGAGAACCCTGGTTACCTATGTTATTTGGGTCCAACTGCTGCCTCTGGATATTTAGGAGAGTATCGAAATTCTTCATCATCTGCTCCATTTTTGAATCAAACCCCTGCTGCATCGTTGAGACTGAACCCAACTATGTTTGCAGCTCTTGAACATGCGTCTCTAAGCTGCTCAATCGCTGATTGTTTGTAGCCATAATCCACAGTTTCGCCTGGCTTTGATTCCAAATGTAATGAACTAGCTTAATTAGTTCAATACCTTAACAGCTGTAATGGGACAAGTCTCAATAATTGGACTTATCCAGTGAAACTTGACAGAAAAATAGTAGAAAATAGAGTAAGAAAGAGAGGAAAAGAGAGAATAATTGAGAGAGAAGAGAGAATTGGGGAAAAAGCAATAACAGATTTTCATTCATGCTTTCCATACATCACTATCCAGCAAAATATATCACACCCAAATGGTTAGCTAGCTCAGCACATGCTTCCCTCACTCGACTGAAACATAAATAAGGAACAAAAAGACAGAAGTAATCTTTCTTAACAAAAGACACTAATAACCTGACTTGTAAACAAAAAAAGACTGTGATACCCTTATTAACTAATTTCCTAACTGCAGCATCCTAGCACAGACTATTCCTCCTTCTTTACAGTAAGCAAGAAATTTAACGAAGATTAACCGAATGAAACATAAATAGAAAAACAATTTAACTACATTAAAATTTAGTTCAATAATCTAACTTCAAAAAGGTTAATAGTTTGAGGACTAAATAATTAATTTATCTATTTTTTATTTTATCTTTTTTTCTCAAGACAGTCTGCAATTTTGTTTTCTCTTCTCTTATTTTTTCTCTCTCTCCAAATTAAGAGGATATTGGAGATCAATTTATAAGTTGGTCAAATCAATTTATAAATTATTTTTTACTATTTGAGTATTTGGGAATAATTTATTTTTTGATTTATAAGTCATTATTGATTAGTAACAAATTTTAATTTCTCAAAAAATAACTTGTAAGTCATTTTAAAATAAGTAAATTTGACCAAATATAAAAATACTTTTGTCCTTAGTTTAATAGTATTTACATTTTATTTTTACTTTTAAGTCATTTTAGTCGACCATCATTGTATTTTATTTTAACTTAATTTTTAATTTATAAATCAAAATGTTAAATGACTTATAAGTCCTATACGTTCCTTAAACTTTGCACTTAGTTGAAGCTGCTTTATCTTTTTACATAAAATTCCCTACATAAAAAACCAGAACAATAAAGATATTCCTGCAAATCAAAGGAATGGCCTCATTTGGTTCTCTCAAAGCGGCAATTTTCGACAAGCAAGAGAGAAAACAGTGCGTTTTCACCCTATTTGTGTAATAATATACACAATTTTATACATTTTAAAATGAATTTGGAGGTGTCTTATAAGTGAATTGTCTTGCGGTTTTTGCAGGCAGTATCAAACTCATATCTTAGGGCTCAACGCATACGATCGGCACAAGAAATTCGTAAAAGATTACGGTCAGTTTTCTATATTCTTTAATTTATATGATTTTTTTATTGTATATATAGTGACGGATTATTTTTAATTTTGTTGTAATAGATTGATTTGGTTTGAATTAAGGAAATCAGTTCCATGTTTATTTTAAGAAACAATTCTGAACCGGAATTTGCCCATTTATTTGAACTATGCTCCAATTTGCTGATGGAGTTGCAGAATGAAATTTACTTGACTTTAGTACTACTATTTCAATTTTCTGGGCCTTTTGAATGAATGAGACCAGGTCTTTTAAGGCTTTAATTGTTTTAGATCATACGAAAAAGCTGCTCTTTTTTCCTATGTTACTTTAGTTTCCTCGCCTAACAATTTGTTTCCTGATTTTTATATTGCATGAATGTTGCCACTGATTGTATTTCTGTTTTATTTATTTATTTTATGATTTTTTTTATTTTTATATTTGTAGTCATGGGAAGTAGATAAATTTGACTAGTAGGTGAAGGGTTAAAAGTATAGAGAGTGAGACTAATGGGTCGGGATAACACTTTCCATGGAAAATTAAATTAAATTGGCGAATCTAGGGGAAATAGTTGGTTGAAATATTGTTGCTTATAGATGGCTGTTAATATAGCAGAGGACCAGATGACATTACAAAGTACTTTTCCAAGGAAGGTCTGAGTAGTTGTCCATGTAAACAACTAGTACATAATGTAGATTTGAAAAGAAAAGTGTCTTTTAAGCCTATAGATAGATATACTTTTTCTTCCTTTTTTCTGATTAGTAGGAGTAACTATCTTCTCAAGAGCAAAAAAGAGGGGGAGCAAGGTGATTACCAAGGTGAAGAATCATAGGACTGAAAGAAAACTTAGGTAAACTCCTTGGTTGAGCTTTCTTCTGCTTCATTCCAGGTTGATCATGGACCGTGGGACATATGTGTACGTGTTAGTGCTCTTGCTTAGCATATATGGTCAGATACTAAGATGTTGGTTATATATATATATGTGTGTGTGTGTGTGTGTGTGTGTGTGTGTATACACATATGAACACACACAAAGATAAGAAAATGTTTGCGTTTAGCTCTTTATGACCTCTATTTATATTTTATGCGGTTCTTGTGGAGAAAAAAAATAGAAGAATTTCACATACGAAACTTGTTTTCCTTATGTTTTTAAATGTCTTTGAATATGTGCCTTGTTTATTCGTTTCTTTGAGTGAAAGTGCTTATGATAAATAAGAAAAAACAGTTGGACACAAAGGAAGGATGCAAATAGTGAGATGTTTAATTGTTATATCTTTGTGTCCTAAGCCAATGAATGATGAACAATCACCTCTACTGAAGAAGGAAGGGGGCTACAATCATTCATATATTTCATTTTCATCATTTTAAGAAGTTACACATCAAAAAGAAAAAAGTAAATGTGGTTGTTAATTCGTGTCGATTCCTGATACTAAATTACTTGATCTCTGTTTATGTCTTATGAGGCTCTTGTGGAAATAGAAAATTAGAAAAATATTGAGAATTACTAATACAAAACTTGTTTTCCTTATGGTTTTTAAAGAGACTTGAATTAAAGTGCTTATGATAAACAAGAAAAAAGCAGTTCGACACAAAGGAAGGATGCAAATGGTTAGATGATTATTTGTTGGATCCTGGTGTTCTAAAACAAATGGATGAGCAACAATCTCCTACACTGAAGAAGGAAGGGGGCTACAATCGTTCATACATTTCAATTTCATCATATAAAAACAGTTACTTAGCAAAAAGAAAAAATTTAATGTGGATATCCTTAAATCTGTCCTGTTTAAGTTTTTAAGGCGCACTATGCATATACTATCATGAGCTAATACTACAAATAGATATTTTCTCATAATAGTGGTGTAAATGTGTACAAGTACTTATTTAAATATAAAAGTGTATGGAGATCCAACTTTAATATATTCTTACTACTACTTTACTCAACTATGATTGTGTTATGCTCCAGGGAAATTTTCAAATTGAACATATTACCGAATGCCAAGTTTAGATTTTTTTGCAATTATAGCATTGCTCATGTGATTACTTTATTGCACTTCATTAATGTTGACAAGTATATATGTTGCAATTCGGTATTTTCTCCTTAAAAGATATGTAGTTGTTGTTGATCGTATTGTGGTAATATCATATTAATGATTATTTAGTGTAGCTGTTTTTTCCAGTGCGGAAGTTGAAATATTCTCCTTATTGAATATCTATTGGCCATTCTTTTTCAGTTGCAATTCATAAAGTCAAAAATGCATCTAATGACCACCATTCTTATCTAGTACCGTCAGCTTAGTTCTTACTTCTGTTGATAATATTTCCCATAATTGTGAATATTTGATTGAATTTGGCTTCAACAATGTTCTTTCTACAATTTCATGTTTGTTTGCAGTTGGCTTTTATGGGAAAGATATATTTACAAAAGAAAAGTTGCCTGTTAAAACTGATAAAGATACACTTAGAGAAGGATATCGGTATGGTCATCTTCTTTCCCTTTAATTCTATACCTTGTTTGTGCCTGCATATTATTGGGCTTATCTTGTCACATCTATGTTGGGCTAATTCTATCTATGTTGTGTTTCCTTGCAACTGTTTTATATAGATCTTTGTAGGGTTCTTCTCAGTTTTCAATAAGTGTCGCAGGTTTTATTATAAAATGGTAAATATAATTTGTTAGGTGATGAAAGCATCAGTGTTCTAAAAATTCTTGCCTAGGTTCGCCTAGGCCCTCTTTGGCGCCTCGCCTAGGCGTTAGGTCCCCCTGGCGCCTCACTTACGGCAAAAAAATCCCTTCAGGAAATTAGGCGGTGCCTAGGTAGGGTCTAGGCGGAGAGATTTTTATTATTTTAATAACTACCCAAACCAAATCTTGATATATTTATTTTTCTTACCATATTCATAATACAGGTTGTAGCATATCAAATCACAACAAGAAGTGAACAATATCAAGTCCAAATGAATAATTTTATTATAGTTGTAATTTTTTGAACTTGTACCAACTTCAAATTATATAAATAATGATACATTTATAATATTTAGTTTAACTCAATATAATTCTTAAATTTATGTTTAGTTTCTTAAGTTTTAATATTGAATTAAATTCTTGAAATTTTAAATTTTATTATTTAATAGCAATCTTATTTATGAATAAAACTAATACGTTAAAAATATGTTTGAACTTTGAACAATTGCATGTTTGTGTTTGAACTTTGACATTAGCAATATGGATATGTGTTTGAACTTTAAGTAAAGACCTTTATTATCTTTATCATAGATTGTTTTGCTTTATATTATTGTTTTGTTTGGATAAATGTAAGATAAATTATTAAAATCGGCTTAAAATAAATAATTCCCCCTAGGCGCTAGGCCCCCTGGCCGCCCGCCTAGCGCCTTTTAAAATATTGGAAAACATTGGAAAGTATAGTTGAAGAAAGGAGGGAAATACCTATCTTGACAGCTATTAAGAAAATTTTGGTGATAGAGAGAGCGAAAGAGAGGATATGTATATGGACTATCTCTATAAAAAAGTGTATAAATAAGTGTTTCTTCAGTCTCCTGTTTGAGCTCGAAAAGTGCCAGGGAAATAAAGGAATAGAACATATATAGGATATGAAATGTAGTGTAAGGAAACAAAATGAACACATATCCGACCATATGCATTTTTACACAACATAAAATTTTGTTAACTTATAAAATAATGTATAGCTAGTCAGGGACACACGTGATGCACGTGTACTGTAAAGTAGAGAATAAATTTCCATGTTTTTGGATGTAGTGGGTGGTTATTATTTTTTCTCTTTAAGCTATTATTTTCAAATTGAAATGTTTTCTAATATTCCCTATTTTCAATTTAGTAGTTGTATCTGGGGTGCACATTCTCTTTTGACTCTTTTAAGTGAGTTTGCACGGGGTATACTGGTATAGTATAGAACCATATATATTTGCATATGCTCTTGCCTCTTAGTATTTGGTGCGGAGATGACACTTAATTCTGTTTTATTTATATTTCACTATCGCGTACCATTCCATGAGAACTAAAGTATGTGTTTGAATACATACAACATATGATGTGTATGTGTTTTCATCTAAATGACAAAGAATGATGTTTATGCACATCTTTAAGTTGCCCAGTCTCCCATAGCCAACATCTGAGCACAAATTTTCCAAGTCCCTGAACCATAAAATATAGGGATTTACTCATTCTAAAACGCAAAGACATGCATGTACGCACCAAGAGACATCTAAACCCAAGTTGAATTTTTGAATCAGTCCAATAGGTTGGACCAGGCAGATTACCTGTAAAATCAGGGTGGTTCAATCCATAGATGGACTCCACATGTATACTACATGTTTGTTATAGTCTTAACTCTTTTATAATGTTGCTTATTTGATGATTTATCCTGATTAATTTGCCACCTAGTACTCTATACTTTCACCTTGTTTCTGAGTGTGGTAGGGGAAAAATAAATTAGAAAACTTAATTTATAATGGAAAATAATAGAGGGGAAAAATAAATTAGAAAACTTAATTTATAATGGAAAATAATAGAATAGAAAACTTTTATGTTTTCTTTCATGTTGTTACTAAGTTTATAAAAGAAAAGGAAAAAACCTTAAGTTTCACATTTAAGTTACTAAGTTAACCTTTTATTTATTTTATTATATTTATAATCTAGAGGGTATAATAGAGATTATAAAAGATGATATTATGTTATCTAGTTTTCCGTCCAAATTCGTCCATTAATGGACGGAAAAGTTTGTCAAGAAAAGTGACCGAGTTTTCCGTCTATTTCTTTTCTTTTTCATTCCCTAAAAAATTTAGTAACAAAGGAATTGGACAGAAAACTTAAGTTTTCCATCCATTTCTTTTCTTTTCCGTCCATTTAAATCTCAATAGCAGAATGTTTATATAATATATTTTTTAGAACCAACAGTATTATAATGTAGTAAATCTAGGGATACATTTCAATCCTAGGGCCTAGGGGGAGCTTGGGGAAGGGGCCAGGAGGAGACTAAGAGAGAACCTAGGACTGAGGGGTAGATTTGAATCAGTGACCTTGCAAAATAAAATAAGAGACCTTTACCACTGGATTTTTACTTTTATTCTACAATTCATATATTATTGGTTAAGGGAGCAGGGTAGGGAAAAAAACTACTTAGGGTGCACTTAATCTGTTCGAACCTATCTATTTTACTTTTTAGGTATTGCATATATAAATTTGTGTGTATACATATATATATATATATATATATATATATATATATATATATATATATATATAAATTTAATTTTTCTGGCTATAAATTTAATGTTTGCTCTATAGTTTGTGATTGGTATTGGGATTTTATTTTTTTAAGAATTCCTCTACATTTATTATGTTATGGTTTTATTATTTTGGAGATCATTTTTATTTTTCTTGTTCTTCAACTTATTTTTTATTTATTTACCATGTACTACAGATTTATACGTTCTGAAGGGGATGATCTGAATCCCTCCTGGGAGCAGAGGCTGGTGAAGCGCTACTATGACAAGCTCTTTAAAGAGTATCCTTTTCAAACAGACCGAATCACTAGGATCAGTTTAGGGCTTCCCTGATGGTTTTTCTTTCAGAGTCATTGCATTTTTTATGAGCTTCCAGCGTGTTTGGATAATTATTTAGTCATAACTTTTTGTCTGCTATTCTTATTTTTAGTTGATGGTGGACTTGTTCCCACCTTTTCTCATAACACTCTGTCCACTAAGCAAATGTGGCAATCCAAAAACTTTTTCCTCTTATTTACTTAAACTTCTATTCTACAAGTATAATTACAATTTTGCTTTATTATTCACATACTTTTTTCTTTAATGGATGGCTAGGGTCCGCCATCTAGAATCATCCTCTAAAATAGTTAGGATATTTACAAGTATAGTAAACATGAGTAAATCTAAAAGACTATTAGAAACCCTAATATGTAAAAGGAGATTCAAGGGATGCCACCTAATGTAACCCATTGAGAGCCTTGTGTGTGTCAAGTAAGTGATAACATGGAGTTATCTTGTTGAAAACGCTATTGTTGTGACACTAAGCTTAGAAAACCATGATCTAGGTAAATATTGGACCAGAATATTCCCTTTACATTTTTAAGAACATGGGTTTTTGAGTTCTAATAAAGAAGGCACTTATTGTTTTCATTGTGGAATGTTCAATGGGATTTGAGGGCTCTCCTTCAGTATTTGTTTTTGGGGAGGGGGAGAGGGGAGAACTTTTCCGCCCAAGCTCTAATTTCTCATTTTGGCATTTTATGAAATATCGTTGGGAGACACTATTTCCACATGAATATTTGATATTTCCACCTGGCCACGACTCACACAAGAGTGGAAATATCAAATATTCATTCTATTCTTGGGATTGTGTATATTTTACCTTAGAATTTAACAAATATTAAGTCTTGCAAAATATGTAAAATCTGCTGGTTAACATAAAAAGAATTTAGTCAGTTGTGCTTTACATTTATATAATAGAGATATGACTACATCTTACTGGATTTTTTTATGGTTGAGGCTGATAGTAATTTACTGCTATTAAGTTATAAGCACAAACCTTTCCCCTTTGGTGGTTCCTTGTCCTTTTAACTCAATGAAGATACTGTATAGCTGATATGACACGGTACAAGACAGGCAAGGTATGCCCCATGTGTAGCACATGATTTACAAATTTGTCAAATGATTCTTTTTTTTCTCTTGGTTTTGATGTAGGATCTATAAATTTTTGATTTAATTTCTTTCATCAGTTTGTATTTTAGGCTTAAGTTTAGCCTAGGTTTACCAGGAAACTCTTATTGCATTTCGCATACTGGGTACTTTTGTTACAAATTGTGGTATGAGAATTTAGATGCCTTGTTCACTCTACCATAAGTAGCGGTTGTCATACACATTTTCGTTCCGAACCTGGTCGATCAGTGTTGTTGGTAAGATAGCCTTTCTTATTTTCAGAAATTCTCTTATTCTAGGCTTAAGTTTATCACTGCTTATTGTCATAATTTTAGGCTTAAGTTACCATTGCTTAATAATGCTTATTTCTTAATCTAAGGCTTAAGTTTAGCATTGTATAATTTAATTCATTACCTTAATTAATTTTGTCAGCTCAACCTATAAAAAAGATTCCTATTAACCTTGTTATGCACTTGTTTTTATATAAAATGCATCTTCGAGAATTTCTTCTCAGTTCTCCTTGTGTACTCAAGAATTTTGGCAGATTCCAAAGTTGTTTTGCCTAGTGGATTGTAGGGTTGTTAGTGTCAGAACGATATCTGCCCCACCATAGCTTTCATCTGTGTCAATTTTTTCCTTCTTTTTTATTTTTTTTGGTTTTTTTTTGAGGGGCAAGGGGTGCAAGATGTGAAATATACGGTTACCAAGAACACTGATCGAGTAGGTATGCAAAATGAACGATATCAATGATAAGAATTCACAAGACATCTAGTTCTTGTACCGCAATTCAAACAATAGTACCCATAATGGTGAAAGTAGGGACAATAAGAGTCCCTTGGTAACCCCATCAATAGGAACATGATGACTTCCGGTCCAAGTGGAATAAGAAGACAAATAAAAATAAAAATGTAGGCCAGGAACAAGGAGATGAAATAATTCCACACGCAACTTTACAAATCATACTGGAACCCCATCAAGAAGGGTAGAAAACACCATTCAAAATTTCCAACGTAGCAAGTCATCTTTACTGGGTGTCCTAGTTGAGGGTTCAAATTTTAGGATGACACACTATCATACACTCGAACACATTTTGTCATTTGTTTTTTTTATTTCACTCAAATAAAGATGACAACAAAAATGTGTGGTCTGTTAAATTAAGTTAACTTTTGGGAATTATTTTCAATTATAAGTAGGAATTATGTTTTTGTGAGTTCCTACATCTAGAACACTTGCTTGCACCTGGTAATCCTTCTTGAGCCTTCCACTATCACGTAGAAACTTTATTTTTCTACGAACCTTTCATCTTTTCATACATCTTCCCAATACCCAGTAATGCTTGCCATGTACCTAAACTACTTGAACCTTCCAACCTCCATCTACTTTTAGTCTCTAAAGTCTAGACCTTCCCTACTCAATTATGAATAGACGCCTTTCCCACCCCAAACCACAAGCCAACACGAAGCACCAAATCATCAACAATTACTATTGCTAGGTTGTTCTTACCGTCTCTTTTGTAAGCTTTTGGTTGTGAGCTTGTAAAATTCCTCCATCATACAAGGTTCTTTTCGTCCCTCATTTTTGGAGATGAAGAATTTTGGTCGAGTCTTGAGTTGGTGAAAATTTATTCTTCACTATTCTAAGAAAGCAATTTTCGGTATTTAGGAATTTGTCTTTCTTCACATGTAAAATTTTATCGGTCAAATTCTTTCGTGAGTTTGGGTGTGTGATAGGATGTGTACAATATTTATTTAGTCTTTTTAACCTACTTCAAGGAAGTTAATGATTATGTTATCTTTTCACAAAAAAAATAATTATGTAATCTCATGCAGTAGGGAAAGTATTACCGAACTCCTTTGATATTTTTTGTCAAGATGTTAAATGCTTAAGAATTGTTTCGATTTTGTCTTTGAAGTTCTACTGTCCTTGGAAAACAACAATTGAAATTATTTGTGTAAATACATTATACATGTATAGATGTGAACATACTTTTTAATATAAATATAAATATATTTACTTTTGGAGACCCATGTGTTGTGAGTACGTGTTACAGTATTTCTTTTGGCATAATTCTCTTGGTTCTTTTTCTTTTTGAATGTTCTATGTTGCCATCAAATAGTAGGCATATGTTGAAGAAGTATGCAAGAGAAAATGGAGTTGAGGGACCTAACATGTAACTTCCCATTCCCACATCGAAAGATATGGGAAAAGTTTGTCTGTGTATAAGAAATTAAGTTGCTATCAATAGTACCTTCAGTCATGACCTTTTAGGTGAGCCTGTGGCCGACCTAAGAAGATATTATTGGACCAGTGATTTAAGGCCTTATTTGGATGGATTTGATTCGATTCGGACTTGAGATTTGACCCGAGATTTGTTCCGGACTTGGGATTTGACCCGAGTTGTTTCATATGGTATCAGAGCTGACTCTCAAAAACTCGGGTCGGGTCATCCGATCGGATTGCCGGAGGTGGGGACACGAAAGCTGGTGGTATTATCCCACAATGGAGAGATGGAGGTTCGGATGTGGGGACACGAAGCCAGCTAATATTATCCCACAATGGCTATAGAGGCAAAGATCTGTGGACCGTGTGTGATCGGTTCTGACGGGGACGTCAGAAATTTAAGTGGGGGAGTTTGTAACACCCCAGTCTCACGTTGAAAGATATGAGAAAAATTTGTGTATAAGAAATTAAATTGCTACCAATGGTACCTATATGTCATGACCTTTTGGGTGAGTCTGTGGTGGGCTAAGATTACCCAAGAAGATACTATTGGGCCAGTGGTTTAAGGTCTTATTTGGATGGATTTGATTCGATTGGGACTTGGGATTTGACCCGAGATTTGTTCCGGACTCGGGATTTGACCGGGTTATTTTATAACAAGTACCAAGCCACTCAAAAACTCACTTGAAATCCCTTAATGAATGAGTTCGACTTGGTACGTACTAGGTGTATGAAGATAAAGCGTGTTGTTGGAAACACTACGCTTTTCAACTTTTTTATTATTTCTGTGTTGTTTTCTCTCTCGGATTAGTTTCCTGTTTTTGAACTTTTTTCAGTGAATAAATCTTGATTAACCTGTAACATCAGACACTTTAATAACTATTCCTTCTGCGCCCGTGTTTGTGTGTGTGCGCGTGCTTGCTCGAGTGCTGATAGGTGTCTGGCAACATGTGTGTGGGACTGTGGGTGTGGGTCATAATTACCATGGCGTCGCCTAGGCGACAACTAGCCGTCCTGGCGCTAGAGAAGAACAAGGCAACGCCTCGGACGCCGAGCCACCATGGCTTACACCTTGGTAGCTGATCCAAGTTAAGTGATTTAGTCATTTTTTATCCATGGCTTATCATAACCAATGGTCATGGTTAGATATATGGTGTAATTTTTATTATGTACTAGACTTGTAATGTTTGATAATTGTTGACTTGATTTTCAATGTCAAATGTTTTATTTTTGAATTTTAATTGTGAAGTATTCATATAATTGTGTTTTTAATTGTATTCCATAGTGTTGGTTATTATGTTTTGAGTTTTAATGTATAAAATTTTATTGTCGAATATACTTTTGAAGTAAAACAAAAAATGTATAAGCCATATGGACGCCATGGCGGGCGCCTTATTGCCTAGGCGTCTTGTCGCATCTCGCCGTGGCGCTGTGATAACTATGGTGTGGGTGTGGGCAGTCAGGTGCATGGAGACACCAACAAATGCGGCAGTGTGGGTACTTGTGGGAGTGAAATAGTCCGTATTGTCATGCATAATGTGGATGCTATAAATTTTATCCCTCCATTCCACAAAAAGGGTCCCATTACCAATTATTTTTATTCCAAAATAAGAATCCCAATTCAATTGATTGTAGTATAAAATGACACAATGTCCTCGTTCAATTGATGGTAGAATAAAAATGACACAATGTCCTCGTTCATCATGCCACCACTACTAAACTAAATATTCATTATACTTGGGAGTATACATGGCACAAAACACATCTTTAAGTTTGTAAATCTGTAAATGGAACACTTGTTTGTGCAACGTAGGGGGTAGATATAATAGTACACCAGTTGAAATCCTAACATGATTATGATAGGTACCTTTATGGACTACGTATCAGCAAAACTGTATCAATCCAATACGCTATGTGCTTGCTTAAATTCTTTGCAAATCCCAACAAACTGATTATATTCCTTGGGTGTCCAAGTACTGCGTAAACCAATTTCTTCAAGTGATACTTATTTTTTCTGTGTTAACTTAATTCTTTGATACAGTAAACTGGTTTTCTATTTTGAGGGATTCTTACACTTAAATGTTTTTTCCCCTCATAGATTGGCCTTAGATGGAGGACTGAAAAAGAAGTAATCTCTGGGAAAGGTATACATGTGTATAGATGTACTTATATATGTATTTTGACCTGCCAAAAAATCGCTGCTTCTCATGTTGCAAAGTATCAACTGAAAATGTTTCTATTGATAATCTATATCCTGAAAATATTTCTCATCTTACCTTTGCCCTCTTTATGTTCTATCTGTTGTACTCTTTTTTCTTGTTTATGTGCTATTTTCTGTTGATTGGCCAACGAAAATTGGACAATCAATAAGTAGAAGTAGATCTGCCTAGGACTGTATGAGGTATAGGGGGTGATGATATGATTTAGAGATTATAGGCCGACAAAACTTTGGTTTACACTGGCAGGTAAATGGAGTTCTTGTTCTCAAAATCTGGCTTCTTGTCCCTGTGGGAAGTGGTTGCATATGCTTTATAAATCAGCCTATTAGAAAGAAAAATGCATAACTGGATTTTGTTAGTCCATAAATGTCTTGGTTGTGTATTGGGTTGTGATTCCTTTTCCATTTGACTTGAGCTAACCCAGTTCTTGGTGGGTGCTGCATGTGGTAAGATAGCTAAGGTAGTTTAGGTTGAAAAATTACAAACGTTATTAGGTCAAGTATAGTTTGAGCTACGGTTTCAATAATCCGAATCTGATCTCTAAAAGAACTATTTGTCTTTCAATATGTTGCACATAAAGAAAAATACATGATTAGGTTTTTGGGACTTGGGAAGTTATTTTTGTGAGTGAGAGCAAAGTAACCTGAGGAATTTAGTTATTGATAAGAAGGATATATTCCTAGAGTGATATTATGATGGATGTATTGCTAAAAATATTCAGCGCTTACTTTTTTTAGACTTGTCTAAAGCCCAGCTCCTAATTGTTTTCCACTCTGGCTTGCATAAATAATGTCTCCAGATCAAATGGTAAACAAATTTTATCAGAATCCCCTTGATTTTTTAAAATCATTGCCCAGTGATAATCATCATTTCACCCTAAAATCTTGACATAAATCAGTAGGATTGCTGGTATCAGATCATAGTTCCCCTTGATTTTTTAAAATCAATAATCATCATTTCTTACCCAAAAATCTTGACATAAATCAGTAGGATTGCTGGTATCAGATCAGTGTCAATATGCTGCCACACCGACATACCAACAGAGCCGGCCCTGGGCAAAGGCTACTAGGGCGAGCGCCCACAGTCGAGGAGGGCACAATTTTTTTAATAAGTTTATGTATTTATGTGTATAAAAAAAATAAAAAATTAGCGATATTATGTATTGAAAATAATATGTTAGAAAACATTAAATATGATAGTATAATTGATGTTTTTGCATCTAAAAGTGCAATAAGAAGACATTTTAAATGATGTTTTGTGGTTTAGATTTCATTGGGTAACACTAAATAAATATCCACTGTAGTTGGTATGTTTTACTGATTGCATCATTGAACTTTTAATTTTTCAAATTACACCACTAAACTAATTATTATTTTGAAATTGGGTCATTCCGTTAAAAAAATAAACGAACGTTAATTTTTATTTACAAAACTAATGAATTACTCACTGTAGTTGGCACATTTTACTGATTATACCATTGCACTTTTAATTTTTCAAATTATCCCATCACACTAATTAAAAATAATTATTTTAAATATTTTTAAAAATAATTATTATTTTAAGTAAAAAATATTAGAAACTTTTTTTTCTTCATTAAATGAGAAGAGTTTCATAAAATATATATTCAAAAAAATTAAAGTGATTTTAAATTAAATTAATGTCTACTTAATTTTTTAACAGAATGACCCATAGAATTTTTTTAAAAAAACTAAAAATAGAAATTAAAATTATAAAACAGTAAAAGATAAATAAAAAAACTGATTCAATTTTTTCAAAAAAGAAAATAATAATTTTTATAAATAAATATTATTTTCAAGAAAAAAATTAGAAAATTCTTCATATTTTAAAAAAATGAGTAAAATTTTATAAAATATAGATTCAAAAAAATAAACTTTATTTTCAAAAAGAAATTTTTTTTTTTAAAATGAGTAAGATTTCATAAAACTTTAATTTTTTTAAATCCATATTTTATGAAATTTACTCATTTTTATGGAAAAAAATTAAAGTTTCTAATATTTTTTTACTGAAAATAATAATAATTGTTAAAAATATTTAAAATAATCATTTTTTAATTAGTTTAATGGGTTAATCTGAAAAATTAAAAATTCAATGGTGTAATCATTAAAACGTGCCAACTACAGTGGGTAATTCATTAGTTTTGTAGATAAAAAATTAACGTCCGTTTATTTTTATTAACGGAATAAGTCAATTTCAAAATAATAATTAGTTTAATGGAGTAATTTAAAAAATTAAAAGTTTAATTGTATAATCAATAAATCTTGCCAACTACAGTGGGTATTTCATTAGTTTTATCGATTTCATCTATATTTTTATTTTGTAGGTTGATGATTCTTTGCTTCGATGATATTTTAAAGTGTTCTTCCTTATCTTTTGTAAATTCTTATAATTTTAATAAAATTAATTAGTTGATAATTTATTTATTTAAATCGTATAAAGGGGCATATTTAAATTTTTTTACCCCGGGCCTTAGAAAACCTAAGACCGGCTCTGCATACCAACCTATGATTATAATATTATTTAAGCTTAAATATTGTATCCTTACACGTTATTTCTTAAAATTAAAATTCATGTAAGGGGTGATCTTATACACACACGTGCACATTTACCCCTTGCTTCCAAATTGTCTGAACTCTTAATCTTTCTGTCCTTAGCAAGCCCCACTGTCTGCCCTAAGAACCAGTTTTTATTTTGAATGATCTTTATTGTTTAAAGCCTCAACAATTATTGCAACATTGTCATTAGTCAACACATGCTTGTCAAATGATATATACTTAGAGCAAAATACACAAAATTCTCTCTAGCATAAATATATTAAATCTATTTTCTGGGCGGATATGGGTTTTGTTATTTTTAAATAATTAGACTGCTAAGGAATTTATCACATAAAATGGAGTCCACAATTCTTAAACGAAATATAGAATTTCGGCAGTCGTAGTGCTTAAGGTATTAGTAGGTTTTTATACTCTGCTTTCATGGTTGAACATCCTAATGTATGTTGCTTAAAAGTTTTAAATCTTAGCCTCTACAGAATGTAGCGGTAAGCTAGGTAGTAGTAAATCAAGCTTCCGTGTTCGTGATTCTCCACAATCTCTACAAAATAGGAAATAATTTTATAGCAGCTGTCACACATTGTTGCACTGTAAAAAAATTTACTTGCTTTTTTCATTTCCCTCGTACGTCTCTACCAAAATTTCCTCACTTAGACACCTCTCTCTACTTGTGCCCCCAGTTATGTGCGCCCTAAAGCTTCGACCGGTCATTGAACTGCCAAACCAATTGGAAAAACGAGCCGGTTACAGCCAAACCGGAAGTCCCAAAAACCAGCCGGTGGACTGTCCAAACTGGGGAACTGGTGAACCAGTGATGGTTTATACCAGTTCACAACCACCAGTCGACAGCCACAAAAAACAAAAAAATCAAACTTCACCGATGGGAAAGCTAGATCTAAGCCGAAGAATCCACCAATTGGCAAAAAAGGAGAAGATAATTCTAAGAAAACCTAACTTCAATTCATATATGTAGATTATATAATATCCTTATATTTATAAATACTGTGTGTTGTGTATACAATGAATGTTATGCTTTGCATGTGCCCCGGTAACAAATATTTTTTTTCAATATTGTCACGAATATAAAAGTTACTACATAATTATAAGAAAAGGCAAAAAATTAAAATATGAAAGGAATTGGGACTTTGGGAGAAATAGCAGTTATTTTTTAATGTTGAAAGGAAGTGAGATTGTGGGACTGTCTTCCAAATTCTTAATGTTGATTGTGTTCTTTCTGAAATGAATTAGATGGTTTCAAATTGTATATATGGTTGATTGATTTGAAATTTTTATGAGTTTTCTGGAACTTGAAGCATTTTAGAAAGTAAATGGTTTTTGTTTGTAGTTCAAAGAGAAATATTTGATATTAATTTTAAGCATCAATTGTGCAAAATAGTATGTAACTTTTGATTGGACAATTTAGTATAAATGTAATGAAGGTATCTTTTGAAAACACTATGGCTTCTAAGATTTCCTATCTTTTATGTGCATTGGAAAAGCAAAATTCATAGTTGTGACCTTGTTTTAATGCAATTTTTCATTGCAATTTTGGCATATTTATCTTTTCTTGTACTCTTAAATAATGATCCTAGTTGTTGACAGCACAAGGAGTAAGAATTGAGTTGTCGTTTTTGTACCCTTGATTGTCAGGGCAGTTCGTATGTGGTAATAAACATTGTGATGTAAAAGATGGTTTGGCAAGCTATGAGGTAAGTCTTTGTGTTCTATCTTCAGTGCTATATAGTACTAAACAGTTGTTTGTTTGCTTACAAAAGTTCTATCTGTTTGCTATCAATATTGCTAGCATGTTTCTTTGTACTTGATAGACATTAATAGTTTGTCCAAAATATTGAAATCTCTACTGAGTTGTAAATAGGGTATTTTTTGTGTCACACTTCAACCCGAGTCCTGGGACAACTCGAAACGAAAACGTCACAAAAGTCGCTTATTAATGTGTATACTAAATTTGAAGCTACCATTTCAACTGTTATAGCCTAGATCTCATTCAAGGTACCCTTATCCATTCAATGAACTAGGTGTTTCATTCCTCCTTGAATCTTTGTTTTTTCTCTAGAATTTTCATTATTTTTTCAAGATTTTCACATAAATTCTCCCTCTATTGTTTCAATTATTTTCTTTAGGAGAAGTGATTAGTCACTGTCAAAGGGAAATAAAAGTCTTAGGAACCCTTTTTCTTATTGGAAATAATCAACTGAGGCCGCACTAGTCGAGATAGATTTTCAGGGCAAAATTTTATCCCTTTCTTCTAAGATAGAAAAAGAATTTTTATTATTGGAAGAGTCGGAATACAAGCAGGAAAGGGACAAGGAGTCCACCCACCCTATAAAAAGGGGATACAAGATTAGCTCTTTTAACCTCTAGAAAATTTAGACACCGAAATGCCCCTAAAGGCACCCCTGTCAAACTCTGAGTCAAACTTTATAATGTCCTAATTGAATCTAATTTATGTTTTCTAAATCATTGTTAAACTATGTCCAATTGGTTCCTGATTCATTTGGGGATATGGGCTTTAGCCATCTGGCCTTTAGATTTTCCTATTTGGGTAAGAATGTCTTCAGGGCAGCCCTTCAGTAGAACTGTGTACTTTTTCCACTTTAAAGTATCTTAAGGACTTGTTATCTCTATATTTGGTGATTTGGGTGAGGAGTGGGTGTGCCCCACTTTGGTTAGGGATTTCCTGCTTACAATGTTTTAGGCTTGAGCTTCGGTGCATCATCTCCATTACTTGATGTTGATCACTTTTAGTTTAGGTCGAAGGATTATACCTATGGATCAGTATTTGTATTTGCTGTTTTTTGCAGTAGTTTATCTTAGGTCTTTGATCATACTAGGTACATATCTTTCATTCTATGTGCTCCTCTCATTCTTAGAGGGTGACTCCTGCAATATTCTTTTTGTACTTCTAAAATTTGTGTCTCTAGGGGCTTCTGTAAGTTTACTTTGGATGTTCTTTTTCTTTGGTTATGTATGTTGTATGGTTTGCCCACCTTGACAGCCTTTACTGCATTCTTTTATTTATGGAAAAAGGGTATGTTTCATTACTTATGATGAGTCCTGAAAAAAATCTATGTAGTAGTCCAAGTTTTGCTATTTCTAGTTTAAATCTTACAACTAGTGGTAAGAAAGTCTTGTAAATTCTCCACTGGAATTGATTTACGAATTTGATTTTGTGTTTGTGTGATTTTCCTAACCCTAGTGATGGTGAAGCATGCTTTTTCTTGTATCTAGTTTTTGGTCTTTATGACATTATTAACTTTCAATCAGATTTCTTTTAATTATTTTTACCACCTCTTAAGTCCTACTTTGAATTCCAATTCTTTGTTTAGTAACTTTGCCGACTTGCTTTTTCTCCTACTTGTCCATAATGTTGCAGGTAAACTTTTCTTATTTTGAAGCCGGCGAGAACAAACAGGCTCTGGTTAAACTAGTAACTTGTGAGAGGTGTGATTACTAAATAATATTGTGTTTGCCCCCATCTTTTATCGTCACCTCCTTGTGAACAGTTTCACCTCATGCTTTCGGAGTATCTAATTTTATACACTGGTAAAATCCTTCTGAGAACAGGAGGGCTCACTGTCGTGTGGTGTAACTGGCCTCAATAGTTTTTCTCCAAGCTCCCTTTTTGGTCATGGAGTTATTTTCCATATGCACCTTTCATGGAGCACCTAAGGAAGTTGTTACACTAACTATTTTACCCAATATGTTTAAAAAACATTATGGCACCCAATATAAATATATTCTCTACATCGTAAATGAGTGTCATCACTATGTTTTTATCTGGGCTCTGCTTGGAATCTCTTTGTTCTGATGATTATATTTATCTTACTGTCTAAAAGGAAACAATTCTATATTTCTATTCTTTAATGTAGTATTATTTATTTATTTTTTCTCTGAACTATTCTTTGTTGGAACTTTTGCCGTAGAACGTTGTAGAAATTCTGAAGAATAGTAATTGTGCCGCCTGAATCGAATGGAAGTCCACTCTTTTCTTAAGACAGTATTCTCTCCCTATATAAACTGTACATGGTTATAGCGAATCCGCCTCTCAAGATAAGAAATGCCCAAAAATTAATCTGTATTAAATACTATGTGCAGGGTAGTATTTAATTCAAAACTATAATTTGAGAGAAGAAAATAATAACGCCAAAATTATTTTAAAAGAATTATGAATTCATTTCTTGTGAATGAATTGTTATCCTAAATGAGAGTTTTCTAATCCATTTATAGGATTCCAAACACCCTTTTGAAAAGACACCTTTTCAATTTGAAAATATATGAACCAAATATATCCTTTCTAACTAAGGGTCACACCGATTCAAACTAGTGACCCAAATCGAACCATTGCATCGGTTTAATGTTACACCCATTCAAACTAGAAATCACACGGGTTCAAACTAGTGATCACACCTTTACCATTGAACCAATACATCTGTTAGTTATTAAAACAATATAATATATTTATTGTATAACAACATATTTTGAAAATATCCAACAATTTTTCCCCATTTACTTTCTTTTGTCAACCTTATTCTCTCTTTAGGCATTACATAAGTAAGAGGTGTCTTTCGACTTGAACCTTTACAGTCTATATCACAAAATATCAGAATTCTTAGTAGCGTTAGCTTTTAAACAAGAAATTTTAAAGTGATATTCTGCTCGATCGACATATATTATACCCCTTATAGTTTAAGAAAACCCAACACATTTATGACCTTGTGTTTATCTTTTGGGTTTCGTGACTTTGAGACAAGCCTTAAGTCTCGCAGAAGCGTCCCCATTTCCTTCACTTACATAGGTGAATCTAATATACTAGATGCTATTCTAGTATTTAGTTGGATTTCACTTACAGGTTACCTCTCATTCAAAGGCTTTAAACCAATCTTTATGGAATTACTCCATAACAATCCCTACCTAGGACTTTTATTACCGGGATCCACCAAATTACTTTGATTTTAACAAAGATAATAATTGTATTACTTTATTACTATCGAGCGCTCATTCACATAGTTGTCTTATATCGATATGCATCGACTTTCTTAACAAGTCATCGCATTATCATAACTATCAATTAACTTATGCCATAAAGATATCTCTAATTCCAGGCACTTGAGCCAATCACTTCCATTATCATAAAATGATAAAATTTATACTTTATTATTGAATTCCAATAGTATCTCTCAAAATTAATTTAACATATACATAATTCAACTTCCTTGCTAAGTGCCCTTAGTGCAAGGACTTGGTAAAACTTACATTGACTCAACATAATTAAATGTCATAAATCATGTATATAATTGTTCATTTACATATCACTATCTCAAACCGAGATATGTTGACAATAACTTCATAAATTGACCGGCCTTAACATGAAGTTATAAACCATATTATCTTTAATACCAAGATAATCAAGATAATGCTTAATCTATATGTAAATAAGTTTATGTATGATGTCCCATATATATCTCATATTACAACACTTTGGACCATCATTCACTTTGAAAGTGAAGCATGCACATTAATCTGGACTTTGTACAATTTAAAAACAGTAATATAAAACCAAGCATTATCGCCTTTTCCTTTTGAGATAAACTTTTATTGCCTTGATAAACTTGAAATTGACCATAATCCATGATCATAACATATGGTTATTAACCATAATAAAAATTATTTATACTTAAACATCATACCAAATACTATATATGTGCAAAATTTAATATTCATAAATTTTAAAGCACATAACCCAATACAAAATTTCATGGTATGATTAATCTATTATATGCATATTATTCTTATGCAACAATTTCAAGAATAAATTATCAAGCATATACTATATTTTCAATCCTTTATTAAATTATGTACTCAAATTCCCACATATAATAATCAATATGTATTACTTTATTTTCCTCCTAAATAATATAATACATATATTATACTTGGAAGAAAATAAATATACATTTTTAGCCACATATAATATTATCAAATAATAAATATATATACTATCATGCCAAAATTAAATTAATTCACTTACAGTGATTTCGCATTTCCTTCTTTGAAGTTTCTTTGATTGGAAAACTTCCTCCTGAATAATAATAATTTTCGCGATCATAGTTATAAGAAAATATCATTCTTTGACGTAGCATCGCTGTTGGTCGATTTCACAATCAAAACAAATGTGCAAGTATACACGGTCAACAAGTAATAAAGTGATAAGAAAAGTATCGTTCCCACGAGGAATTATTTAATAAAAATTACCAATTATGAACTATAAACCAATTGTCCAATTATCCCAATTATTATGCCTACTGAATTGTTAACAGGAATTCTCAAATGCCAAAAGCCCTTTTCCAAGAGATCAATTGACTTCTATTTAATCCATATTAATCTTGCTATATTTCTATGCAAAACAATTGAATTAAACTCATTCAATTCTAATTCCTTATGTGTTACATGCGGTGAACATATATTTCCATTCAATTCACGAACCTAATTACTCGCCATACAAATAACTAAGTCACATGTTATCATGCCCAGTTCTAACCTTAGAATTCCTCTTTCAATTCCTTTTAGAGTAACAAGGTAATTATTGGCCAAACAACTAATCAATAAGCACAAGGCAAGATAAACAATTCAGTTTGACACAAATAATTGGAATAAATCGAATAATTAATTTATAGACATAAAAGGTTCAATTGATATCTTAATAAAAGAAATTTAGTTCATTGTCATTGAATTAAAATCAAGAATCTACAACTGAATAAACATTAAAAGATAGAAGTAAGAGAAGAGAAGATAATATAATCTATTGTCAGTAGTCTTGAGACTCCTCTTTCGCTCCTGCTTTGAATCTTCAATGATCCTCAAGTTGCTTCAATCTCCAAAACTAATAAGAATTAGGGTTTATGTTCTAATCTAATGGAGTGTATCTCTAATCTAATCTATGTAATCTCTCTTTATTTTATGCCTTACATCATGTATTTATAGGTTACAAGTCCAATTTTTAGCTTAGGAACAATCCCAATCCAATTTGGAGTAAAAAAGGTGTCAAAATCCGTCTCAAAACGCGTCCAAGCCTCACCAATCACTTCCCCAGCGCTGGGCACGGCGCTGGGAAGCTGCATTATAGCGCCCCGGCGCTGTAAATAGCCTTGGTTTGGGCGCCCCGGCGTTGGCCCCATTTTTAGAAATTTTCTGCTCCGACGTCCTTTGGGAAAATGGTCATAACTTCTTCGTCCGAACTCCGATTTCGATGATTCAAGATGTTCCGGAAAGAGGAGACGTAGATCTACAACTTTTATTCTTTGAGTTTTTCGAAATAAGGTCCGGAGCAATACTCAAATTGGCTCTGAAGTGACTGCTGTGTAAATGGCAAGACGAAAACGCGAATCTAGCAACCCCAAACGTCGATCCAAGTAACTTTTGTCCCAATTCCTACAAAACAATGTAAAATATGCATGAATAGACACGAACACTTAAAATCAACCAAAAGATTTAGCTCAAACGCACTCAATTATGAGTATAAAACTCACTTATCAAATACCTCCAAACTTAAACCTTTGCTTGTCCTCAAGCAAAAACACAAAAGAACTAAAAATAAACAAACTAACTCAACTACATGAATGCATATGCATGTTCTACTTCTTAATATACCTACGAATCCAGTAAAAAATCAGTATGATATATAGCAACAGACCTCAAAGATACCAATGATACTCAAATAATATATCCAATCAAGTCAAAGTCCATAACTCTAACCAATTAGTCAATCCAAACCAATTATCACCCATGTGTTTGTGTGTGCTTGTTAACCAGTCTAACCAACCACAGTTCAAGATAATCACATAACAAACTTCTTAGAATGAAAATTTCAGTTCTAATTCAATTACTTTTGTGAACATGACAACTCCGGTTAAAACTAAGCAATTACCAAGTCTTAGGGTAAATACAAGATTTATTTATACTCTTATTTACCCGGCAACGGCGCCAAAAACTTGTTGGTCGATTTCACAATCAAAACAAACGTGTAAGTATACACGGTCAACAAGTAATAAAGTGAAAGTAAAGTATCGTTCCCACGAGTAATTATTTAATAAAAATTACCAAGTACTAACTCTTAACCAAATCAATTTTATTTAAACAATTGCAAAGTGTGATTTTTCTAATTAAGAAAACTAAATTAATCAATTAAAACTAGATTACTCTAAAATTAATTCAACTAAATAAAGGTAGAGACTAAATAAATGAATTCAGATAAATAAAAGCTTAGACTACAATATCCCCAATTATGAACTATAAACCAATTATCCAATTATCTCAATTATTATGCCTACTGAATTGTTAACAGGAATTCTCAAATGCCAAAAGTCCTTTTCCAAGTGATCAATTGACTTCTATTTAATCCAAATTAATATTGCTATATTCCTATGCAAAACAATTGAATTAAACTCCTTCAATTCCAATTCCTCATGTGTTATATGCGGTGAACAAATATTTCCATTCAATTCACGAACCTAATTACTCGTCATGCAAATAGCTAAGTCACATGTTATCATGCCCAGTTCTAATCCTAGAATTCCTCTTTCAATTCCTTCTAGAGTAATAAGGTAATTATTGGTCAAACAATTAATCAATAAGCACAAGGCAAGATAAACAATTCACTTTGACACAAATAATTGGAATAAATCGAATAATTAATTTATAGACATAAAAGGTTCAATTGATATCTTAATAAAAGAAATTTAGTTCATTGTCATTGAATTAAAATCAAGAATCCACAACTGAATAAACATTAAAAGATAGAAGTAAGAGAAGAGAAGAGAATAGAATAGAATCTATTGTCAGTAGTCTTGAGACTCCTCTTTCGCTCCTGCTTTGAATCTTCAATGATCCTCAAGTTGCTTCAATCTCCAAAACTAATAAGAACTAGGGTTTATGTTCTAATCTAATAGAGTGTATTTCTAATCTAATCTATGTAATCTCTCTTTATTTTATGCCTTACATCATGTATTTATAGGTTACAAATCCAATTTTTAGCTTAGGAACAAACTCAATCCAATTTGGAGCAAAAAAGGTGTCAAAATTCGCCCCAAAAAGCGTCCAAGCCTCACCAATCACTTCCCCAGCGCCCCAGCGCTGGGCACGGCGCTGGGAAGCTGCATTATAGGCCCCGGCGCTGCAAATATCCTTGGTTTGGACGCCCCGGCGCTGACCCCATTTTTAGAAATTTTCTGCTGCGACGTTCTTTGAAAAAATGGTCGTAACTTCTTCGTCCGAACTCCGATTTCGATGATTCAAGATGTTCCGGAAAGAGGAGACGTAGATCTACAACTTTCATTCTTTGAGTTTTTCGAAATAAGGTCCGGAGCAATACTCTAATTGGCTCTGAAGTGATTGCTGTGTAAACGGCAAGCCGAAAACGCGAATCTAGCAAGCTTAAGCGTCGATCCAAGTAACTTTTGTCCTAATTCCTACAAAACAATGTAAAACATGCATGAATAGACACAAACACTTAAAATCAACCAAAAGATTTAGCTCAAATGCACTCAATTATGAGTATAAAACTCACTTATCAATCACCACTCTTCCATATTCAGACTAACATCATTTTTCAGAATGTCCTTCATAGATTACTGTCTTAAGATTGTTTGAACTTTCTTCGTAGAACGTTGTAGAAATTCTAAAAAATAATAATTGTGCCGCCTGAATCGAATGGAGGTCCACTATTTTCTTAAGACATTATTCGCCCCCTATATAAACTACACAGGGTTACAACGAATCCGTCTCTCAAGATAAGACAGGCTCAAAAATTAATCTGTATTAAATACTATATGCAGGATAGTATTTAATTCAAAACTATAATTTGAGAGAAAAGAAAATAATAACACCAAAATTAAAAGAATTATGAATTCATTTCTTGTGAATGAATTGTTATTCTAAAGGAGAGTTTTCTAATATATTAATAGGAGATTCCAAACATCCCTTGAAAAGGCCCGTTTTCAATTTGAAAAGATTTGAACCAAACACATCATTTCTAAGGGTCACACCGGTTCAAACTAGTGACTCAAATCGGATCATTGCACCGGTTCAATGTTACACTCGTTCAAATGAACAATCACACCGGTTCAAATTAGTGATCACACATTTACCATTGAACTAATGCATATGTTAGTTATTAAAACAATATAATATATTTATTATATAACACCAGATTTTGAAAATATCCCACAATCTTTAGTATCTAAATTGCAATTTGGGGAATTTTTTTTAGTGAAAAACATAGTCTTTAAATGTGTCATTAGTATGTCTTATACTTCATGCCACACGTTTTGAAAATTGACTACTCAGTTTTAAGAGTCACGGAGAATCTATTTGGGAAAGAGGGAGCGTATAATTTTCCAAGTAATGAAGCACAATTTTTTTTAAAGCTAATTCGTAAAGAAATACATCTTACTCATGTTTCGGCTTTCAAATTTTGAACTTCTTTATATATAAAAATATGATAGTGAGTAAGAAAATATTAATTGATAAACAAACGTAAAAATAGTTGAACAATATGGAGATTTAGATCATCGCTCTTTTTTAGTACTCCACTTGGAAATGATAATCCTACTTTTTCTATCAGAGCTCTCTTTCTTTTTTCTTTTTTTTTTCAAATATCAAGGTTTGTGTAGGACACACATACATAATCTTTTTCTAATAATAAAATTGAGTCTTTAATGTTTAATATTGGGAAAAAGAAAACCATCAGAAAAATTTATTTTTTAAGCATATCTTATATAAACCTAAATACTTGGTGGAAAAACACAGTAGGATTCTCGTTTTCCAGACAAAGGAATATTTATCTAAGAGTAACTCTTCATAACATTCTCAAACTACAGAAGTTCTGCAAGTTTTAATTATAATTTAAGAAAAAGATAGCAAGGGCCCAACTACTTTAAGATGTTGCAGGTTGATTTATGACAAATAATATTGTTAGGACTCTGGTCTTCTCATTTCTTATTTGAAGATGTCTTTTAATGTTTAGTTGTCCATCGTGTTGGTTTAGGTGTGCTAAGAAACTGAATTACAAAAAACACAAAGAGAAAGAACAATTAAAAAGAAAGGAGAAAGAGGAGCTGCATAGGAAAAGGTATACCTTATAAATGTTATATATTTCCCATTTGTGATTCTTTCAAGCTAGTAACAACTTATTTAACTTGGGATTCTTTGATATAGAGTTGATTCATTTTCTGTTTCCAGGGGAAGGTCAGCAAGTGATGATGATGTGGAAAATGAGTATGAGAAAAGCAAAGAGAGGAGAAAAGGTATACTGTTTTTAGTTTACAGTTAGCACAAACATAATCATATTCGGATACTCGATCTATTAATGTTTATTAGATTGTTAGTTGAAGCTATGTTATCCCTAAAATTTACGGACTGCATCTTTTCCTACAATCATATCTTCTATAAATTTGGGTGAAAGATGGGTTTATTTTTGTTTTAAAATACCATGCTTTATGCTGCAAAATTTTAGGTGGCCAAGAAACTAGGTGCTGGATCATGAGCATCAAGGATGTTGATAAATTTATTGGTAAGAGCAAGCAAATATGGGTGATAATAAACCCCTTCACTATACATCGGGTGTAGCTCGTTGGCATATATGTGGTCTGTCCGGTGATGAATAAATGAGCTTGAGTAGCTCAAGTATTAAATGAATCAAGCTTGGCAGCCTTTTTGTAGGGTCAATCACTCGACTCAGTTTTTTTTATTTTTTAAGAACCTACACTATTACAATGCAGTAAATTTAGGAATACATTTCAATTCTCGGGTCTAGGGGCTTGGGGTAGAAGCCTGGAAAAGGGACAACGGCCAGGAGGGGAACTAGGGGGAACCCAAGGAACCAGTGACCTTGCACAGTAAAAGGTGAGGCCTGTACCACTAGGCTATTATCACCTTTGGTCAACTCAACTCAACAATGCCTTTTATCCAAAACTGTCCAGAACCGATAAATTGTTTAGTGAGTGGAGCTTGGCTTCAATTTCCAAAAAAAATTTAGCTGTTAACAAAAGTGACCTTTTACATGGTAATTCATGATTTTCATTATTCCCTTTGGATACTTCCGTAAACTTAGAGATTTTGTGGCACTAACTATTTTTGCTATGTTATAAATGTCATTTTTCAACAGAATTTACTCTTTTAAATAGGTGTATGTATGGACCTGAATTGGTCATGCCATTTAAATTTCTAGTTATGTATAAATTTCTCTGAGAAACGCCAAGTGCAATTCACATTGTCTATTTTCTAAATGGATATTGTTTTTGCGTTCATGTTCTTGGAATGAATCCTCCGTGTGATGATGAGACCTTTCTGCTAAATCATTCATGGAAATCTTATACTTTTCTTACATGATCTTTGTAGGAAGAAAGACTTCAACTTCTGCTGGGGATCACAAGACCGATGATGAAGAAAGCTTTGATGAATTTCTTGAGGGGATGTTTCCTTGAGATCGTGTCAATGACGACTACCGCTTACCAAAGATTAATGCTTATGAGCTGAAATCTAATTTGTTACTTGTATCAGTGTACAGTGAACCAAAAAAATACCATCCGAAGATTACACTGGTTAGTGGTAGTGTCTTATTAGTTATAACTGGTATTACTCCAGGAATTTCCTTTTTGATTAAAAAGCTCCACATCTTCTGTTAGTTAAGATGAACAAAAAAGTGGCGACTAGAGTTTGTATCAAATTGAGGCCCTCTAATAGGAACGTATAAATTGTCCATATGCACAAAAAGATGAAATCCTAATTTTTTGGGGGGAAAGAATGGCAGAAGTCTGAATTAGTGTTTTTTCTAAAGAATAATGATACATTTGGATTGCAAAAATGTAGGAATAAAATGACTTATTTATATGGAATAAAAAAAATTATGCTTGGTTGGTCCTTTGTAATGGAATCAACCATTTTCGTTTTTGAAATTTGTGAATTTTATTTTTTTAAAGGAGAGTATGGAAGGATTTATTTGAGCTGGAATGGTATGAATATCTTATTCTTTATTTCATTCCCTTCTCTATTTCTTTTCTTTACTAATTTTATTCCTTCAATTCAAGCAAAATATTTATTTGACGGGAAAAAAATTCAGGTGGATTTCTAGCCATTTTAAAAAAAAACACAGGTGATTTATCTATATTCAAATTAGTTTTATAAACTAATAATTGCAATAGCATAGGCTGATAATCCATCCGTTTTAAAATTAGAGATATAATTTGACTTTTGAAGTTAAATAACATATTAAACTTCAAATTTAGTATTATTAAAAGTTTAGTATGAAATAAATTTTGTGACTAATTGTTTTTGTTATATACTATATAATTATAATAATTGTAGCAACTAAAGTTAAATAAATTCAAATTATAATTTGAAGTTTAGTTCGTCGTCGTTTGATCTTAAAAATTAAGTTGTATTTTTAATAATTTGAAACGGAGAAAACATTATTTTATTATAAAAAAAATAAAAAGTTCAAGCCCCATCTCAGGGAATTCAATACAATCTCATACTCGAGTACAATATAAATAATTAAATTAAAGTTTACATAGAGGAAGAAATAATATCAATAATCAAAGCTGTCTTCGTATAAATGAAAAAACATAATTCACATAAAAAAATAAATTTATTTAAGTGAAAATTAAACTTGAGATATAAGGGGGTGTTTGTTACAAGTCATGATGGATATCCACCTTAACAAAGATTACTGGTAATAAAAAATGATCATATTGTGTCATTCCTGTTTGGTAAAAGACACGTGATTAATATGACGCCCCCAAAATAGGTATACAACACCCAATCTGAGTTGTCAAATACATGGTACAGAAAGTAAACTATAACTTCAATAATACAATTGTCGTGCAAAATACGACAACACATACTGTGAGTTTAAATATAAATATTGTCTTCTAGACAATATCCACTCTCAAATAAGTTCTCATTACAATTATTCATACACTATTTTACAGAAATAGTGAGGACTGCTAAAACATCTTTCTAGAACCATCACTCCATACCCCGACTAAATCCTGATATATTCTCACTTCCTGAGAAGAAAAATAGAACAAAAAAGAAAAGGATGAGCTCAACTAGTCCAGTAAAGAATATTATGACTAAGATAATATACAACAAATTATCATTAATCTTCAACAGGGAAAAATCTGATAAAATATAATAGACAACAAGTTTTAGATCAATAAATGCAGCGAAAACAACAATCCATTTGAAGAGTCACGTAGAAAATAAGTTCTACTATCTTCTAAGATTTAAAAGTCCATCATCAATATTTTATCTCTGTAACAACAATCAATATACATCTTTAATCAAATATTCATCTTTGCATTACAGGGCAAATATATTCATTTGTATCACTAGTCGGTCATGTTCATCTCAACACCTGTTTATCTTTGCACTATGGGCTAAAGATATTCATCAGTTAATCATTCATCTTTGCACTACATGCCAAATATATTCAGTAACATCATCATTTAAGACTGAGGATGATAAAAAATATTTTAAAAAAAACGAATCTAGTGAGACAGAATGACAAATATTAGTGATTCATATTATAGTGTATCCAAGATCAATAATACTCCATAATATCCAATTTTGAAGCAGGATTTAAAAATAAAGATCAAAACATGGATACAATCAAAGATAGTAACCATAATAGACATCTTGGACAAAAAGAAAAAATTTTATTTTTCGATGAATAGTGCTGTATACGTGAATAGTGCCGTATACGTGAAAAGTAACCCTACACAAAAAGGTAGAAATTTCACAATAAAATTCATATCAATATTTCAGCATAATGATATTGAAGAAAATAATATCATTTACGAAGAAAATAACATCCCTTACCTCAAAATAACCGTACTTCTGACTGAATTTCGGATATAGTACTGACAGAAAATTGTACTGAATAGCAACTCTCAAAGTATCAAAATACTCACAAAAATACGCTCGATAATCTAGAGAGAACGAAAACTTGTTTCTGGTGTGATTTTTAATTCTAACCTAAGCGTCTATTTATAGGAAAATGCTAGAACGTCAAAGGGGACAAAATTAATAAAATATTATCATTCTTTCTTCTACGCATGCTAATCAAGACCAGCCATCTTTGAAGAAAAATAGCAGCCCACATGTATTCAACACCAATCAAAAGTGGATCCCACCCATAATTTAATAAAAATTATTTTATTTTCTGAGACTTCAGTAATTTATAGAAAATAGTCTGTTTATCAGAAAAATACGAATTTTATGTCCATTCCATACGAAATTGAATTCTCTACAACTGTGTAGCTTTGCGTTTTTCTAAATTCCAAACAGAAAATATCCGAAATCCACAAACGGATGATTTTTAATACCTCCATTCTGATAAAATACTGATAAAATACCTCAGTATTAATTCCTACATTTATAACCACATAAATAAATCCATCATTTATATCCACATCAAATAAATATTTCCTTATCATATAAATCAATAATTAATTATTCACAAATAATATTACAGAATCACAATTATGACAACCAGGCCGTTCCCAGGAAAGAGGAGGCTTTTTAATAAGGATTTTTCCTTACTGACGCGCAATTAGGTGACCAAACCTCTCCTTGACAGAACTTTCTAGATATTGCCAATAATGCTATCTAATAATATTATTCAAATAATATGAATTATTGATCTGAAAATAGAAAATACTGTGCAGTGACAATTATTGAAATAATAATAATATAAAATATCAACGCAGCAATTATTGAATCAATAAAATAAAATATTGAACTGTAATTACTGTAACAATTATTGAGTAGTGTCTTCTTACGTAAGAATCAATAATTCAACAATACTATGCAATACCGTGTGTTGCTGTGCAACCACACGTATTACTGTATTTTAACCACCAGGTAATCCAACAGTGTTAACGGTAACAACTACGCCGTTATTTATAAAAATTTAAACTTTGTCGTTTTCTTCATCCGATAGTTATTCCGTTATGGGGCCCACAAATGACTTCGCCGTCGTACGAATATTCCCAACAAAAAGAATATTTCAAGACCAAACGAATATTCCCTGACAACAATGATTATTTTATAACCACTTGCTTATTTTACAAAATTTACACATTTCACCCATAACTAGAGCATTATATCAAATTAATTCCTTATTATTTCAAAATAATAAATAGAGGAAATTCAATTTTATTCATGATAAGTTGGGGTCTTACAATCTCTCATCCTTATGAAATTTCGTCCTCGAAATTGACGTATGTACCTGATGTTTCGAAAAGGTGAGGGTACCTCGCTTTCATTTTCGATTCCAACTCCCAGGTCATTTCCTCAATAGCATGGTTCCTCCATAAAATCTTAACTTGTGGTATAACCTTGGTGCGTAGGACATGCTCTTTTCTATCCAAGATCTTAACATGTACCTCTTCGTATGTTAAATCTTCGGCTATCTCGTCTGGTTCTAGCACAATAATGTGGTTTGGGTCTTTCACATATTTACGAAGCATAGATATATGAAAAATATTATGAACACGAGACATGCTTGGAGATAATGCGAGTCTATAGGCCACACTTTCTATTCGGTCAAGAATCTCAAATGGACCAACAAATTGTGGATTGAGCTTTCCTCTCTTCCCAAATCTTGTAACTCCCTTCCATGAAGCAATACGTAACAGTACATGATTTTCAATAATAAATTCCACGTCCTTTCGATGAAGATCAACATAACTCTTTTGTCGATCTTGTGAGGTTTGAATACATTGTCAAATCATTTGGATCTTTACTGTAGTCATGCGTACTAATTCTGGTCCCAACAACGTTGCTTCTCCCACCTCGTCCCAGCATACTGGAGAACGACACTTTCGTCCATACAACGCCTCAAATGGAGCCATGCCTATACTTGCTTGATAACTGTTGTTGTAGGAGAATTTTACCAGTGGCAAGTACTTATCCCAACTCCCTCTGAAGTCTAGGACATAGAGTCTTAATAGATCTTCAAGAGTTTGAATAGTCCTCTTTGATTGTCCGTTTGAGGATGGTATGCAGAACTGAATCATAAATCCGTGCCCATAGCTTTCTGCAAGCTAACCCAAAATCTTGAAGTAAATCTTGGGTCATGATCCGAAACTATGGACAGTGGCATGCCATGCAATCTCACAATCTCATTCATGTACATACGGGCAAAACGTTCAAGGGAATAAGTTTTTCGTATTGGTAAGAAATGAGCAGACTTGGTTAATCTATCAACAATAACCCAAATCGCATCTATGCCTTGAGAAACTTTGGAAGACCTATAACGAAATCCATGGTAATGTGTTCTCACTTCCATTTCAGAATCTCAAGTGGTAGCAATGGACCATTTGGCACTTGATGCTCCGCCTTTACACGTTGACAGGTTAAACACCTCGAGATAAACTCCGCGATCTCTCTCTTCATATTGTTCCACCAAAATGTATGTCGAAGATCATGATACATTTTGGTACTCCTAGGATGGATTGCAAACGGGGTGTTATGTGCCTCCATCATGAATCTATGCTTCAAGTCAGAATCGTTAGAAATGTAAAGTCTAGAGTTGACTCGAAGTATTCCTTCTTCATCGATTCTTGCTTCTGGAATAGTACCTTCTTGCACTTTCTTCTTCATACGCATCAGCCCAGGTCCGTAGCTTGAGCAGCTTTAACTTTATCGATTAAAGTCGGTTCTACTTGTATATTCGCAATCATCACGTGGGTCCCTGGAGTCTTTAACTCAATCTTCATCCTTTGTAAATCGTACAAAATGGGTCTTTGTGTTAACAACATCGCACT